>JARFIW010001347.1:12400000-13600000 GCA_036346225.1 Platerodrilus igneus | reverse complement strand
GTGCAATTAAGGTAATGGCGAGGACAGAATCGATGTGAATTGGTGTAGCTCTGACTCCCAGCAGCCGTGGTTGGGCCTGTCTGACCGCAGAGTCGTCATAGTAAGCCACCAACTCAAAGGTACGACTTCGTAGAAAGTAACCCAACTAGGTCGATTCATCATCAAGCCTTCAAACCAACACTGTTACATAAAAAGAAATATAATACACTCATTTTATTACTTTTATATGTTAAAGCGTGCATACTCATAACAGAGTATCCAACAATATGAAGTCTAGGGGGATCCGGTAGTTCTTTATAGCCACCAGGCAGCATTCTCTCTATACTGTATATACCTGACATTAGCAGATGACAACCTGGTTTTTAGGCAGGGCTAAAAATCATCCAATACCGATACACTCCCACATTGTAGTACCTGTCGTATAAAGAATGGCCGATCACCAGTTCAAACCTTAATTCATTTATCCAGTAGCTTTATACCCAATCATAATGCTATTTTTAAAAAGTGTGTTTGCTTATTGTCATGATATTTGAATGCAAGGTAGTACAATGCATTAACGGTTACCTCTAATCCCAGTCACTAGACTTTAGATATTGAATTAGAACTATGCCGCAAGCACCATGGATATAGCTTTGATCAGAAGCACATGCAAAGGGCGACCACATCCGCAATTAACATAGCATGTTATGCAATTATAGAAACAGAGTTAACCATAGCAAAATCATTTTCTTTATTAAACAAAATATTGGTGTATATTTCGGAAATTACAACGCTATCCCAGTCAAATGTTATTCATCATAAATGTAACGATTACGCAAATGTTAAACCATACTTAAATATGTTAATATTTGTCTAGACAAAATATAAATATAACCCATTTTCAAATTATAAATTAAAAACCAAAAAGACACTAGATATAAATATAGCAATTACATCAATCGATGCGTATTACTAAAATAATGATATAATCACCTATATAAATTTTTTATATTTTACACCGTTTTTAAGTCATCATCAAAAAACCAAAACGGCACTACGTACTGATATGACAATTGCACCCATCGGTATGTCATACTTAAATATGAAAATAATTGTCTTTGCAAAATTTAGTTATCTTTAACCGTTTCCGTGCTATCTATAAAAAATCAAAAGAGCACTAGGTAGTAATTTAAAAATTACTCTATTGGATACACCACGCTCTAATTAGCAAATAACCCCTCTTGCAAAATCTAGATATCTATAACCGTTTAAGAGTTATAAGCAAAAAAACCATAAGGGCACTTGCTAGTAGTTTAAAACTTATGCCATTGGAGTTGTTATAGATAAATCTTAACACAATTGTGTTTGTAAAATTTTTATATCTATAACCGTTTAAAAGTTATAAACAAAAAACCAAAACGGCACTAGGTAGTAATTTGGAAATAATCATAATGGATACGTCACACCCCAATTGAAAAAAATGTGTCTGTAAATTTAGATATCTATAACGGTTTTCGAGTTAGAGGCCTTGGTATAAAATTTCCAATTTTATGTTAACATTTTTCCTAGTCCGAACTACTAAAACGGGTAAATAAGTATATTCAATAACACTTACCTGTCCTGATGCAATATTAATTACTAGAAGACGCGTTTAAATATTTAATGCTCTCAACAAGAAGAACAATGCGAAATTAACTGTTGCAGGATATACGGCTATTTTTAAGCACTTAACATCATTAGGTAAGATGTAAAAGAATAGATAGCAGCCTTCTAGAAGTGGCCATTGAAATCAAATCACAGTTATGCAATCACTTACAATGCAAAGTAGGTATCACACTCAACTTAACTTTATTTGTCCGATTGATTTTAATCATTTTTTATAGCACAACATCTTGAACGCTTCTAACCTCCTGACCACATTTCCATAAAGTCCACATTTTTTTATTGGTGCTATGCTGCCGAATCTCGTATGCGCCTACAAGTTCTTTTTCCTAAAATTGAATATCGTTCTAAACTGAATATCTACTTCATGCCACAAAATCCATTTTACTATATACTTCTATTGCTAGTGGCGATCGAAATGCCAGGGCAGTCCAACTTAGTTACCTCTGCTACTTTTTCGTATTCTATTACTGTTTCCTACATCTTCATACCCTTGTTATATAGTTTTGCTTATTTTATACTTATCTAATATTTTTCAGTCGTTAAAATTAGGATAGCGCTTGCGTGAATACGGTCACGAGGTGACGCGCAAAGCAGATGAGCCGTTCCTCAGCCATTGTATTTGAGAATGTAGTCCAGACTGCATCATATACAGATGGGCTCCCAAGTTCTTCATAAGTGGGGCCTCAGAATAGGCGTGCCGAGATAGAGACAGGAGGGCTGGTCGTCTTGGGACACGAAAGATTCATTCCTGTGACTCCGGCAAGGCACTAGACCACGCTCCTTTTTTAAAAATGGTTCGAGTCGGTATTTGTTAATGGTGAGATCGCATTATTCAAGTAATTTAATACTAATATAAAATATCTTTATTTCCTTAGCGCATGAAGTAACTAGAAATACATGTAAAGAGATTGGGGCAACGTTCGTTTATTAAGAAATTACAGCTTTTGTTCGATGTTTTGTTGCAACAGGTTAATAAGCGGATTCCAGAAAATGTGCATCGCAGTTCGATAACTAGGGGTAACAGCTTCATTAAAAACAGGTATCAAACCTTTCTTTTGTTATGTTTGTGAGACTTTAAAAGTGCTCACATAAAATTGTAATCGAAGATTGTTTAATTATACTAAATTTTGTGCACGAAGAACAACGTGGAATATAATTGTTAAGAAATACTATTAAAATAATTTTGTAAGACACGCGGAGCATCCATGTGTTAAAATATTGTGATTCTAAAGTCTATTTCCTGTTTTTTAAAAAGTTCATTACAGATGTCAAATTTTAATAAGGTCATTATACTTGAATAAGTTGAAATTTTATTTATCCAAGTTAGCTGCACGTGATTTAAATTTTTTTAAAGAAATAAATTAAACTGATGTGAAAAACATGTAAACCAATAAACAGATCTGTGTATTTGGTATCAGAAATCTTGTTATGAAATATTATCAAAATTAAGGTCTTGTTATGTCAAGACATATTTATAAAGAATTCAATTTTAATATTTTGTATTTGTAATCATATTCGAAAAAAACGAAAAGAGAGAAACTATATTAAATTTCATTTTTGGACTCAAGTTTTTATTCCATTGCACAATTAATTTTAATAAGAATATTTTAAAGAAAATAAATTTTTTGAATAATGAAATTAGACGAATGCTGAAGTAATTTAAAAACACAGATATGTTACGATTGATTTGTTCTAGGTATTCATTTTTGATTCAAATATCTTTGGTGTGGTAATCTCAACATTATCCACCTGTAATTATTAGTATGCTTTTTTATTAAAAAGCACAAACAGTGTCTTTTTAATAAAAAATTTGTTGTGTACTTTTTCTTTCAGTGTCATCGAGATCGAAGAGGTTGTAAGTATGTTCCATAGGTTTCCAGATGTGTTAGTTCATTAAGTTGTAAGTTTTTTATGGTGCTTATATCCCATGAGTTTCTGTATCTTCTCATAGGAGTATTGAATTTCTTGTGCTATCATCCATATAGATACAGTGGCGCTCAATTCCCCTTTTTCTTTTTATGTTAGCTTATTGTAGAGTTTATACCATCCCCACGCCCTTTCTCATTGCTCACCCTTGGGGTAATTCCCAGACTTAGCCGCGAACAAGTAAAGCTTCACTTGTATCCAACGAGTGGAGGCAAAAAAAATGTTACAAACTCATATTATATTGTCATCGGAACCCCGCGTGGGTCCGGGAATAGGATAGTCCCACACACTTCATAAACGCACACACTTCATACATCCACACATTTCTGTTTGGTTCTCCTTTCTTTTGTTCTTTTCTTGTTTTTCTTTCGCCCGTGTGGGTCCGAAAAGCATTAGAATAGCCGCATGGTACAACCTGCCTGTCGTAAGAGGTGCCTACAGCGGTCCAACACTTACACACACGCACACTTTATACACGCATATCACATACACACGCACTTCTTACACACACATACACACAAACACACACACACGCACGCACACGCACCCACCTACTCATACATAATTACACTGCGGATTCTGTTTTATTTTCTTTTATACGATTCTGAGGGTATTTTTTTGTTTTATATTTGGTATTGGTGTTATTCTTTTTGGTTTTTTTCCTCGTTCCTTTCGTTGCACTTTCCTTTCCCTATCCTTTTGCTGGTTTTCCTTGCTGTCGGTCCCTAGTCCGATTATGTTTCGTCCATCCGCTCCTGTGGTAGGTGCTTTCTAGTCCGTCTTTCTTTCTTCGGAAGCCACGACTCAGTAGACTGTAGGACTAGTTAGCATTTCTTTTCTTCGGTTCTTCGGCTTCAACTACCACAGTTGATAGTACATCATTTCTTTTACCAGCACTCTTTTTCTCGTTCTCCTTTGTTGTTCCCTTACATACTTGAGGCTTGACCTTTGGGTCCTGTTTTGGCGTACACTGTTGGTTTTTCTTCTTCGTTCCATTTCATCTTTTGAGGTCGAACAGTTTCCTGTTTCTTTACAAGAAACAACCGTCCTTTGACGACTTGTCTTCAGTGCTGAGGCCGTTCCACCTTAGTCTTCCTTGATTGTGCATTACCCTTCCTTCCCTTCTTCCTTTTTTGTTCTTTCTTTCTCTTTCTATCTTGTACTTTTGGTCCGTCTAGCTGAACGAGAGTTTCTTTGTTTGGTTGTTTTTTTCGTAACGAGTTTTCTTTTAATTTTTTTTGTAAGAGAATTTTCTTTTTGTTTGTTTGGTTTTTTTGTAGTTTGGTACTGCCCGTTTCTTTACTTTGACTTTCCTACCCGACCTGTTAATTTTGCTGGGGAGGATTTGTTACGTTTATTTTGAACATCCCGTACATTTTTTTCTGTTAATACAGCTTACATACAACAAGTAATAATTAACAATAGGCATATTAGCAGCCCCCGGTTGCTTAAGCCTTACGGTCACGTAATCATACACTTCTTTAATAACCATCCTCTCAACTGTATAAATAGAAATATGTTAAAAAATGTTTCCAATTCTGAAATTATTGAATGATTTGAAATTACCAATAAAAATTAATCAGCTGATTTCACGTTAAGCGTATTACCTACCTAAAATGCCGGTCCCCGGCCGCAACACAAATTGAAGGCAATCATTTTTTTAAACTTTAAAAATTTTCACCTAATGTACTCAAACCAAATATTTCGAACACCAATAAATCAAAGACACCTCCAATTTATGTTATAAATGTCAAACTTGAAGTTTTTATTATTTTGACAACGATCCTAGGTCATGGATCAAAAAGTAAATAAATATGATTTTATAAACTATGAGTGGTTTAACTCCCAACGAAGATTAGGAAAAGGTTTAAGGCCAATCCTACACCATTTAGTAGACATGTTATTCTACTTGATGTTATCAAATTCCTTTTATATCTACAAATGTCAAACATTTCGATTGTTTCTTCTTTATTCTATCCCTGGAAGTTTAAGCCATTCGAAAGATACGCTATTACTGCTTTTCCGTTATTTGAATCTTTTACTGTTTTTTCAAATGCAGATTCTAAATCAAATTTCTATAACTTTTATCGCCTCTTTCTTCTTTTTCTAATTCGTGTTCCTTATATCCGCACTTACTTTGTCTACTTATCACTCTATTATTTGCAGCTACATAAAATTTTTTATCGTTGTTCAATAAATTATTATCATTCACCAGTGGAGAATTTTTTCCTGCAACAAAAAGTTGGATTATTTATTATATTACTTGCAACTTTTTTTTGTCTTGCACAACAAGGTCGCATGAACTTTGTACAAGATCAACAAACTTGTAGGTAATTGAATTTTTGCTTGCCATCTACTACACGTTTCATACTAATGTATATTTAATAATTGGTTGTATAAAACTTATTTTTATTAAGAGGACTTCTACGTTGGTGTACACTTAGTTAAAAGCGTATTTCAAACACAAAATTCTTATATAAAGGAGCACTACAGCTGTATCTGCACCAATTTATATGTACCAGTTAATTTGGTTGATTACCTATAATTGATAAATTTAAGATACTATTTTTCTTTTAAATACACGCATATTTAGGCAGTTAGGGATAAACCTTAGATTTTTTGTTTTGTTGTGTTTGTTATATAGCGTGATATTAATGTTTGGATAATACAGGTTAGGTGAACAACTTTGAGTGTTCTTATTTTTTGTGTTTATTTTAAAATTAGTAGGTGAGAAAAACATGTACAAACAGCTCCACCGACCTATATTGCAATAAGATCCGTTAAGATCGTCTTTTGAAATACCAATCTTCTAAGAAGATTGAAACTAGATAGGTTGGCGTTCAATGACTTTTTATTATATAGAACGTCCAAAGACTTTTCCTGGTAGATGTAAGAGAAGTGTTCAAATTTGTATATCTTTTAAATGATTTACATTTGCTTTTATAAAACCGACTCCTCACTACTGAAATCTAGCTGGAGCATAATTTACTGTTACGTCTCTTTTGTAGAGTAAAATTAATTCAGATAACTTGCGGTAATTTAGCGCGTAACAGTTTGTTTAATATTAAACGTACAAACAATCTGCTTGTTTTTATAATTTGTTAAAGCTTCTTTGACAAAGGAACCCAATTTGTAAAGACTGTTACAATAGTTTCTTTTAGTCTTATACGTTTCTACTATTAATATTAGTGCTAAATTTCTTTTTAATTACGTTTGCTACTACAAAATCTTTTCTTTTCCTCTGCAAATTTTTATGAATGATATTTTGTAATTGGGTGTATTTTATATTACTTTGAATATATAAACCATGGTCCAACATTCTAACAGTTCTAAAATTTTTGAAACTATCTGACCATGATCATTTTGTGCGTGATTAATCTACCATACCCAAAATCTAAAAGCAGTTTTACTTTTTCGTTAATTTGATTAGCCCGTCCACGAAGACGTCTTACTCGTTACATTACAAATATTATACACAATAGACTGCACAAGTTCATTATTGTCTTTTAACCAACACGAAGAGAATAATGTAAGTACGGGCCGACTTAAAACTATCCAAATACGTCTAACTAATATTTCCTAATAGCAAATGTAGCTATTTGTTCCTGTTCTATAAATTTACAATATCGTCCTCCCTAGTCTAAGTATTTTATTCTAACTTCTGCCTAAATTCATCCCTAGCGTTCCCTAACTAACTTATATTTTAATTTCAATCATCTTCCTTCCTACAAGATACTATGACCAAAAAATAAGCAAAACGCCAAACAAAACAAATCCAGCGACAAGTCAAAACAATAAAATATATATATGTACAATAAGGGCATATATTATCTACATATATTTAAATAAAGCATTAAGCTTATAACAGTGCATAAATAGCAAAAAGCAATACTAAAATTATCAGGTGCACTAGTATATTCATTATTTCGGCTAGCGGCATTACACGAAAACGTATTCGGTTAACAAAAAGAGCGTGGTTTACTTTTGCAGATTAAGCCACCCGACTCTAGAACATGATTCCATGTATGAATAAACTGTGGCGTTTGAGAATTACAACGACCCTGTAGAGAACCAATGGAAAGAAAACCAGTTGATGTCGAAGACACAATGACTTTCTAGAACAGCGAACTATAAGTTTAGATAAATGAACGGTTACTGAAGATACGGAACATTTACGAAAGACCGGAAGAGAACTGTAAACTAGTTGTGTAAATGATAATTTAGTGTAGAGTGTTTGATCGATTGGTCACAATTAGTACAATCAAATTCATTTAATTGTCCAATATGTGCCAAAGGCAGAGAACACTATGCTAATGCCGTCAGAAGTTTAGGAAATGTTTTGTAATTACTCTAAAAAACATTCAAAGATTACAATAGCTTTACGCATCAGGTCCACTCTTTATATTGTTAAAAATTTAATTATCGATAGGAGAAGGTAGTTTCAATAGATTAACCTCTTGCGAGAGAATAGCGAAATGACACTTATTAGTGGATCGCGAAAGCTTCACCGTTTTACTAAAGCTTTTTAGAAAGATTAATAAAAAAATGCCCAAAAGTAGATAGTTTATGGGACTCCTGCTGCCACATTTCCTCCAGCATTCACATTTTCTCACACATCTGGACCTTTTCTTCGACGAACCATTTTTCATCTTTCGAGATAAACCTATCTTGTTTGGGGATCGATTAATATTAGAATTTTCTCAGCTACCCGAATCTCTAGGAATTTCTTAGATTGCATCATTCTCCAGGGAGCTACCCTCATTTTAAGATTTTTTTTCTTTCGACAGCGATCTCTGACCGTCCTTATAAATTTTTCAGTCACGCGACACATCAAATTAGTCTAGAATTTTACGCAGAATTCGAATCTGCAAACGGATTTACAATAGGACCACCCCTTACAAAGTTACACTTTTAAAGGCTCCAAACCTCTAAATTTTGCTCTTTGCTCTATAAGCAAACCTAACAAATAGTTTTCTTCGACTAGCCGTTGCATCTTTTGAGATAAATCTATCTTGTTTGGTATCAATTAATATTAGATTTTTCTCATATACCCGAATTTCTAGGAATCTTTTTGATAGCATTATCCCCCAGGGAGCTAGCCTCATTTTAAGATCTTTTGCTGCTAGCGATTTCTGACCGTCCTTATAAATTTTTTAGACATACGACACATCAAACTAACCTAGAATTTTACGCAGAATTTGAATCTGCAAACACATTTAAAATCCGACCACCCCTTACAAAGTTACACTTTAAAAGATTTCCAAACCTCCAAATTTGTGCATGCTTTAAACAACCATTTCTTGAGAAACCTAAAACCGCGGGGATTTTAGAAATGAGTTTTTTATAAGCCATAAGTGTTTAATATTTAAAACCATTTTCAAACAGTAATGTACTGTTGTTTAGAATATTCAAAACCGCGGCTTTTTAAAATTTTAAACAATTATCAATTTCTAGTTTTCATGTTCCTAATTACTAAGTACGTCACAAATAATTATATGCTCAATGCTAAATATGTACTTTGGAAAATACAATTTGTTTCCAAACTAATTGCTTTACGATCAAGGATTACTCAAATTACATGTGAAAGCCTTGTTTGAACCATTCTCTTTATTAATTATTAATTATTATATTATTGACTATATGTTTGAGAATACAAGAAATATATTTCAATGTCGTACATTAGAAAATTCACGTATAATTGCTTGTAGATTATTAATAACACAATGTACTTTCTAGTACGTCCGCGACTACGTATTTAGGGAAATGCAAACTTCATTTTTAAAAGTGTATATCTTCTCCAAACATTAATTACAGAAGGAAAGTGCGCTAAATGCAAGCCAATTAGTAGAAATTTAATACGGTTTACTGACATACCTTAATTGTTTGTACAAGGAAACACAATAAAATATATACAAATATAGCAACTATCTTATATATTTATGACCCCCATGCGTAGGTTGTTGTACTATTAGGAATGATGTACCTTTTGGCATCCTCGCCCGACAAACTAATTTTATTAATTAATTGGGTATAAAGGCGGTGTTTACATAGTTTCGTTTAAGACCCCGTTCATATTTTCCAGATTACTAGAAGATGTTATAACTATATTTTTTGTGTTAAAAGAAACTCGGACACTCCATCGTCGACACTGGCGTTCTTTATGCGATAGCTAGCCATATGGTTGTTAAACGCTGTACTAACCATTTCTACACCATCTTCGCCAGTAGCGATTTTTCCAGGTATAGGAAGCACCGCAAGAGTTGCATTTAGAAACGTTTGCAGGAACCATTTTAGTACAAAACAAAATTCGCACTATAGGACTTTGGTTAAACTTGTAAGCGAACTAAATTATAAACTAAAAAGTTTACTCTTGCGTAGCTGCTTTATGCTCCCTATAGAATGCAAACCGAAGGTTTCCGAAAACGGCCAAACGAGTTTAAGGATTCAACGAGGAACTAAATGATGTCATATTTTACCAATCTTTGCTGCTCGTCCAGTACATTTAGCACCAATGTATGCACCACCCGATTCGCATCGTCTATGCTGCGAATGCAATTACATGTTTAAATATTTGAAAGTGTAAAAGCCTACATAAACAAAATTTAATTATCAGAAAAAAAGTGCGCGATGTGCTATACTTTTAAAGAAAGTATAGAATGCTGCTTTGCAGCAGTCCTAGCAGTAAAAAGGCGACTGACTTTTTCAAGCAGCTACAAGAATAGCAGTAGCGCAGAGAAGGGGTATGTGTGTATTATACGGCGCACTGTTACCATAAAATATGTTAGTTTACCGGTAGCTCAAACGTGTTATTGATCACGACTTATAGATCCTTCGGAGGTTTAAAAATTCTGAGACCATTGTCGTTTGAAAAATGTTTGAAAATTATCAGAACGGGAACGGGTCGAAGTATAAGTTAGATGGATGATTGACCGAGTTTTTCTACTTTTTACGAGGGAATCGGAAGTTGACAGACATCGAGCATCTAATTCTCTATTTGGGCGATATCGAGTACTTACCGGTTCTAGAAATCATTACGTGCTACCAACCGCTATGTGGAAGATTTGGTTCTAGGAAATGAGCAACCTATGAAACACAGAATACTCGGTATTAATGCTAATTGGTTTAGTTACCGTGTTTGTACACTCTTCGAGTGTCTTCGGCAATCTTCGATTGTTTCCAAAGAAAATATTCAAAATTCCTAAAATATGACGTAGAAGCTATTTAAAATTAAATTGCTTTATTCGTAAGTATTCTGTAGACAACAAGTTTGGTATTCCCTTAGTAAAAGTTTAAAGTGTTTTATTAAGTTTTTGTTTATAGTAGCACTACATATACCACCGCAAGACTTACAGTCAGTTTGTGTGCGTATGCTACCACTCTTTTGGATTTTTATCATGCACGCGATGCGATTGTTGATTCGTATAACGTGGAAGACCTTTCCGGTGTTTCTACTAACTGCATTCGCAGCATAAACAATGCGAATCGGGTGGTGCATGCATTGGTGCTAAATGTACTGGACGAGCAGCAAGGATTGGTAAAAAATGACATCATTTAGTTCCCCGCTGAATCCTTAATATCGTTCGATTGTCTTCGGAAACCTTCGGTTTGCATTCTATAGGGAGCATAAAGCAGCTACGCAAGAGTAAACTTTTTAGTTTATAATTTAATTCCCTTACAAGTTTAACCAAAGTCCTAAGTGCGAATTTTGTTTTGTACTAAAATGGTTCCTGCAAACGTTTCTAAATGCAACTCTTGCGGTGCTTTCTATATCTGGAAAAACCGCTACTGGCGAAGATGGTGTGAAAATGGTTAACACAGCGTTTAACAACCGTATGGCTAGCTATCGCATAAAGAACGCCAGTGTCAACGATAGAGTGTCCGAGTTTCTTTTAACGCAAAAAATATGGTTATAACATCTTCTAGTAATTTGGAAAATATGTACGGGGTTTTAAACGAAATTATGTATACACCGCCTTTATACCCAATTAATTAATAAAATTAGTTTGTCGGGCGAGGATTCCAAAAGATACATCATTCCTAATAGTACAGCAACCTACGCATGGGGGTCATAAATATATAAGATAGTTGCTGTATTTGTATATATTTTATTGTGTTTCCTTGTACAAACAATTAAGGTATGTCAGTAAACTGTATTAAATTGCTACTAATTGGCTTGCATTCAGCGTACTTTCCTTCTGTAATTAATGTTTGGAGAAGATATACACTTTTAAAAATGAAGTTTGCATTTCCCTAAATACGTAGTCGCGGACGTACTAGAAAGTACATTGTGTTATTAATAATCTACAAGCAATTATACGTGAATTTTCTAATGTACGACATTGAAATATATTTCTTGTTTTCTCAAACATATAGTCAATAATATAATAATTAATAAAGAGAAAGGTCTACACAGCTTTCACATGTAATTTGAGTAATCCATGATCGTAAAGCAATTAGTTTGGAAACAAATTGTCTTTTCCAAAGTACACATTCAGCATTAAGCATATAATTATTTGTGGCATACTTAGTAATTAGAAAAATGTTAAACCAGAAATTGATAGCTGTTTAAAATTTTAAAAAGCCGCGGTCTTGAATATTCTAAAAAACAGTACATTACTGTTTGAAAATGGTTTTAAATATTAAACACTTTTGGCTTATAAAGAACTTATTTCAAAAATCCCCGCGGTTTTAGATTTCTCAAGAAATGGTTGTTTAAAGCATGCAAAAATTTGGAGGTTTGGGAGTCTTTAAAAGTGTAACTTTGTAAGGGGTGGTCGAATTTTAAATGAGTTTGCAAATTTTGCGTAAAATTCTAGGTTAGTTTGATGTGTCGTATGTCTAAAAGATTTATAAGGACGGTCAGAAATCGCTGGCAGCGAAAAATCTTAAAATGAGAGTAGCTCCCTGGGGGATAATGTTATCAAAACAATTCCTAGAAATTCGGGTAGCTGAGAAAAATCTAATATTAATTGATACCAAACAAGATAGGTTTATCTCAAAAGATGCAATGGCTAGTCGAAGAAAACTATTTGTTAGGTTTGTTTAGAGAGCAAAGAGCAAAATTTAGAGGTTTGAAGTCTTTAAAAGTGTAACTTTGTAAGAGGTGGTCCTATTGCAAATCCGTTTGCAGATTCGAATTCTGCGTAAAATTCTAGACTAATTTGATGTGTCGCATGACTGAAAAATTTATAAGGACGGTCAGAAATCGCTGTCGGAAGAAAAAAAATCTTAAAATGAGGGTAGCTCCCCGGAGGATAATGCAATCTAAGAAATTCCTAGAGATTCGGGTAGCTGAGAAAATTCTAATATTAATTGATACCAAACAAAATAGGTTTATCTCGAAAGATGAAAAATGGTTAGTCGAAGAAAAGGTCCAGATATGTGAGGAAATGTGGCAGCAGGAGCCCCATAAACTATCTACTCCCAAATAGAGAAAGCAAATGCGCGCACGCTAGAGAAATTGTGGAGGGACAGTTGATACTCGCCGATAAAACACAAAAACTTTGGGAATCGACCTGGGTTACATTAAGAATAACAATTGTACTTTGTCTAATACTTACGAAACTGCAGCTGCATTGAGGACAAAGAGAAGTTTGTACAACTTCTTAAAAAGGAATTGGAGTTTTTGAGAATTTTACTAAAATATGAATAATAACCCTAATATCGAATTTATTTGTTGATTTGCCGTCTACTGTATTTATTTATAATAAATTTCGGTGTTTTGACCTCGTTCGGCGATATGTCCAAAGAATCGTTTTAACATTTTGATCACGTTCGACGATGTGTCCAAAGAGTTTTTCCGAGTTTTGGCCACTTTTTGTATACCAGATCGTCATATCAAACAAATTTATGAGCTCAATTACCACATCATCATTCTAACCTATACTGCATCGTTTTATACAATTCAGCATTTTGACCAGATTTGTCGGTTTGTCCACCGACGTGTTTTAGCGTTTTGTCCACCTATCTCTTTCGGCGTTTTGTCCATTCGGTCTTCTGCCCATTCGGCAATATATCATGCACCTTAATTTATGTTTACCCTTCGCGCAAGCAATTGTTTGTATCACTCGTATTATTACAAATGGAGTAATTTCCAAAAACTGTGACAACAAAGAAAAACTTTTAATAAACCATTGAATGGATTTTGAATCGATACGTAATAAAGCAACGCTTAAGGAAATTCTATTTCCCCTGTGTTACTTTTGAAACTGGTTTTAAAATTTTATTATCTGCTCTGCATTTTCATTTTAAAGAAATTTTATCGGAAGTTGTCGTACCTATAACAAGATTTTATGCTTTTCATGGGTTTGGTATTATATTGTTGTGAGATTCCAGGAGCTTACAGGAAGTGAATAACATATCTTGTGCTTGCGACTGAATAATAGTGCCCTAGGGATTTTAAAGTTGGCATCACAGGCCGACGATACGGACATTGCAGGCGTCTGCGTTTGTATTTATGGTATTTGCAACGTTTGCATATTTTTTGTGTTTTATAGAAGTTAGTTCGTATGAAATTTCCAGAGTTTATTTAATGGTACGGCTTATAAAATGTGTAGTATAGGGCTAATTATTTAATTACAATTTAATTACAACACCTTAGTGCCGTTTGTTATAGATCACAAGTTTTTAAAAGATTTCTATATAAAGAAAATTATTGTTACATATGGAGCGTGTTACTGGTAAAATGAACGTTACATTAATAAATTCTTATGTGCTCTGAAGAAGCGGGGACCCCGTAATAATATATAGGTGCGTCGATTCGCTGCAGTGGTACGGGGGTGGGTTACTATGGAAAAATTATAAAAGAAAATAGAATAATTCGAAATAAAAACATTAAAGTGGCTGAAATGAAAACAACTACTATACAATATCATTGATCCTGAAAGGCTTTTCCTCTTGTCATAATTAAGGGACGCCAAATCTTCTGTCACAGCAATCCCTTCGATATTATCCCTACGCGGAAAACGGTTATTCCGCATAGGTCTCGTTTGCTTCGGGTTCCTAAATTTTATTATGTTATATTTATTTTTCTCTAAAATATCTACAAAAAACTCTTCAAATTTTTGTCATAATTAAAAAACTTCTCGACATATAGGCCTTCTCCCAAATACGATTTCGCCACTGGGGTAGCTAAATATCCTTTACAAATATATCTGTTTACATAGTTTTAAATAAGTGCAAATAAAATTCAACCTAAACTTAAATTCTATTAACCATAAATTCCCGAAATATAATTTCGCATACATTAATCTTAAAGAAAAACAAACCTAAGGTATCTGGCCAGATATCACAAAAAAATTAATCCATAATTAATTCAACTATTCATGCCATTGTCTAGTTTTCAAGATTGATCTATCGACATATTAAATCCCAAAATAGAGTGCTCTTTATACCAATACCTCGAAATACATAAAGCAATACCAACTTTTTCGTTATATCATGTCATTATCCATTTCAAATAATTCAAGATCAATACAACATATTTATTAATTATTTAAAATTATAACATTATACTTAAATTTATCTAACACTCGTTCCGTCTATAAATATCATTCAGTATAAGTACCAGTTTCACTTTAATTAATTTCCTATTACATTAATACAAACAATAAACATTTTTCAATCCACAAATCTATAATTAATAATTCTATAGAGAATTGTTCATTTCGCTCACTGTTTAATTTCTGGTTATCCAACAATACCAATTTTCTTGCAATCATTCCTTAGATTATCCAACAACAGATACTCTTAATTGGTCGTAACGACACTAACCTATGAATTGAAATCAACCCTGGCTTTGAAAGCATATTTCAACAAATTAAGTCGCACGCGTTTTTCCCTACGGGAAATCTATATTTTCATCTTAAAGCTCTATACTTTCACTTTAACTTTTAACTTGCCTTTATACCACCTCAACCACCACCCCATTCTTCGTTTCACGACTCGGTCGTATTACTGCATGTTGATGTTTTTGGATTTCCATCTTGCAAATAATTAGTTTGTTTTTCCGTCGAATGTCATTATTTTCATTTAATTCTCGCTCTTTCTTACGTTCAGTCTGAGGTTTTTGTTATGGTAGTCTCTCTATTAGGTTTAGGTAATGCATCCTGGGAAAGTTCTTGTGGTATCATGTTATTCACTTAGGTTAACGTTCGTATTTGTTCCTGTCTTCAGCAATACAAATTTAATACATTGTAACCTGTTCCGAATGATCCTGCTGCTTGAAGAAGTTATAGATCACTAGAACGGGTAAAATGGCTTGCGCGTTCCAGTGATATAAAACACCAAACTATAGATTCAACCAAATTAGTAGGGTTTTTAGTGAGGAGCCAGACTAAGGCAGGTCCCCGAAAGAGGGCAGCAGCTCTTTCGGTACTTATATTGGCAGAGACCATAGGGTCTGTATGGCATTCTAAGACACACTACTACGATGTGGAAACCATCACATTGCCTCCCAACTTCACAGCGAACTTAAATTGTAATTAAGATGATGGCATCCTCTGGCATAGAAGATTCCGGAGTTAAAATAGTCCCCTATTTGGATCTCCGGGAGGGAACTACTTCGGAAGATGTAATCAGAAAGTTTAGAAAAAGAGTCAGGGACATTTTGCGAGTCGGAGCGTGGAATGTTAGAAGTATGAAGCAAGTAGGTAAGCTAGAGAACCTAAAAATCGAAATGAATAGGTAGCATTACACATAGTAGGGATCAGCAAAGTTAGGTGGCCAGTGGCGGGGGATTTTTGCAGTGGAGACTCCAGGGTAATTCATACAGAAGCAGAGGAAGGAAATTCGGGTGTGGGTATAGTTATGCGAAAAAAGAAAGGACACTGTGTAAAAAATAACTTACAAAAGAACGAAAAAGTACTCGTGGTTAGATTTATACAAATCAGTAACGATGAACAAACAGTAAATAAAAAAATAACGAAAGTATGTCCACAGGGATCGGTTTTAGGACCGATTTTCTAGGATATTATGGTAGACAAACTTCTGGAATTTCTCGAAAGAATGTTGGAGGTGTGGACTGTCGTAGCGTACGCGGACGACATCGCCGTCATTGTTCAGGGCACTTCCACAAGACACATCCAAACCCAATCAACAAAAATACTTGAAGCTACAAACAACTGGTGCAAGAAAAATAAACTAGATTGATCCATTTCTTAACGGGACATAGACCATATCACACGTATAAATACAAAAGAAAACTAACAAACACAGAAACATGCAAATGTCAAGTACTAGGCACCCCAGATCGCATACTTCTGGAGTGCCCGAGAAACGAAGACACGACGAGAGAACAAAGAACGAAACTACAAGGCAAAACAATATACAATATAATAAGAAAAAAAAACGATTTCAATACACTCAACCAATTAACACAGCACATATCCACACAAGTGCACAATAAAGCCTACGTGAAAGAAGGGAGGACTAAGAAAAAATACCAAATATGAAACCAACATCGTACATAGGACATCAAGCGAATTCTTGTGATTCCAGGGAACCCCTGACGCCAGGAAAACAAGATTAAACAAAAATCAAACAATACATGGCATGAACCAAACCAAGCAAGGTTTCAATCTAAACATAGCACATAATAGACTAGGACCCTAGATTTAAGAAGCACAAAAACACAAAATACACAAAAATGTATAAACACATATACATATATAAGCAAAAACAACACAATGGGGAATACATCTAATGTAGCCTAAGGCACCAGTCATGAAGTCCGGTTTCCGGCTGCCGATGACCGGGGCCCATGTCCAGATAGAATACAAATAGGTCACTAGAAATTACAAGAAGTTGAGGATTTCTGCTACCTAGGAAGCGAAATAACGCAAGATGAAGAGAGCGCAAAAGATATAAAAGAAAGATTAGCACAAAGTCGTGCTGCATTTAACAAAAAAAACAACTACTGGTTTTAAAGACAAGAAACCTAGAAACAAGGAAAAGATTGCTTGAAACATAAGTGTGGAGCACAGATACTGTACTGCTATGAAACTTGGACAGTAGGAGGAGCGAATAGGAAAAAGATAGGAGCCTTTGAAATGTGGTGTTATAGCGTATGACAAAAAGGGTCGAAATGATAGGGGAAGAAAGAAATATGTGGAAAACAGTAAAAAAACAGGAGAGATAGGATGATAGGACACATACTAAGGCATAAAGAAATAGTGCGTAATATATTAGAAGCAGAGATAGGAAAAAGGGAGGTAGAGGTGGACCTAGGTTAGACTATTGCATACAGATAGTGAAAGATTAAGGCGGTGGAAATTTCAGGTAAATGTGTAAGCTAGCCCAGAATAGAAATCAATGGCGGTACGCGTCCAACCAGTTCTGAGATGGAAAACCTTGTTACGTTCATTTATGACTGATGAATTAAAAACCACATCGATTCCGTTTCTAGTCTTCTATACATCAATAACATCCTATATATTTTATCTGTTTATAATAAATACACTTGCTAATAATACTCAATTTCAATCTATCTACTCTAAAACGACGAGTTTACGCTATAAATTATATAGTTGGCACCTTGTTTGGAGTATCCTTTAACTGGTTACACATTACTATAGCGTAAAATTAATCCTTATCTGCTACGGCCGAAGGACTCGTTGAAATAGTGTATTATATTATTTGCTAAAGCTTGGGTCGAGTTTTCTAATATCCTTTTTGGTATGTTGATAACGCGAGGATTGAAGCTCGAATTCTTGTTATTTAAAACAACTTCAATTCTATTCTGCAGTTCGTCTTCATATGTATTTTTCTAAACTACTCGTTCTATTACTCCAAGAGCGATGCACGTTTTTTCTTTATAAGAAGTGTAGATTTTGGATGTATCGGTAAGTGCCCCTGAGTTATTAATACTAGTAAGACTCTCTTTCTAGCTCTTAGCTGGATACCAAATTATTTTATGTAGGCCGATTATTCCGCTTATGTAGAACCAACTGCGCTGTTCCGCTGTTGAAATGAGTGTCGCAGCGCTCAACATCTATCGACCGTGGTAACGCTACATGTTAAACGAAATGCGCACTTTGTACGTAAATTTTTTAAATTTGTTCTTTGCAATATAACTATTTATTTTTTTGTTGATTCATACAGAATTTTTTTTAATTAATTTTTATTGTAAATATAAAATCGATTACCATGTATTTTTTGTGTTGCTGGGAATCCTCCCTCAGCGCATTGGTAGTTAGCCTGGTATTTCTACGTTTCTTGTGTTCTGTTTCGTCATCGTGATTCGTGCGGGTCACTTTAAATATCCTTTCTATTTCTGTCTGATCCGTACGCTGCATAACGTAGCAATCTAATGACGAAAAAATATATGTACTTAAACCTGATGATTATTATAAGCTTGATTTGTTGCCCTCCGAAATAATAAAAATTGTAGTTAAGAAAAACAAAGAAATGATACTACAAATCATGAATCAAATTATAAACGAGGGCTATTTTCTTCTAGTATGGAAAAAGTGAGACTAGTGTTGAATGAGAAACCGAGGAAAGATAAAAATGTGTTAACAACATACAGACCAATTTGCCTAATGAACACGCTAGGGAAATTAATAGAAAAAATGATTTAAAAGACTAGAAGAAGAATTAACAGAAAAGAATCTACAAATGAACTACAATTTGGCTTTAGACTCGGTAAGTTTACAGTAAACTGTCTATAGGCAATAGTAAATATAGTTAGAGAAGCAAGAAATAAAACATACTAGCACCGACATTTATGCATAATGATCGCATTAGACATGCAATCAACTCAATATCTTGGACAAAATACAGTAAATCACTCATAAACCAAAAAATATGCCCTTACATAGTAGATATCATCAAGTCCTACTTTATCGATCGATTTATAATAACCGAACAGGGGTTAGATATCCCTGTGAGTGCCGGAAGGATCTGTAATAGGACCAACATTATGGAATATGACCAATAATTATGTACTATACATTGAAAAAAAGCAGGGATAAAATTAACAGCATATGCAGACGATCTGGCGGTAGTTATCATTGCAAAAAATAAAGACGAATTGCTAGAAAAAGCAGAGATAACACTGGAAAGAATAAACGAAGTCTTGGCACATCTAGAATTAAAATTAGCTACCCAAAAAACTGAGATCCCGATATTAGTTGGAGGTCGAAAATTTAATAACATCCGGATAAAAATTGAAAACCAGACAATTTTAAATAAAAAAACCATTAAATATATGGGGATGTATTTAGACAAGAATTTGCGCATGACTACGCATGTGAAAGAGACATATGATAAAGCAAATCGTATATTTGCCGCCTTGACAAGAATTACCCCAAATATCGGTGGACCAGAAAGCCAACGGAAACGAGTACTTATCTCAGCTGTCAATTCCATCCTATTCTACGCAGCCAATATATATATATAAGGAAGTAGTAAAATACAAACATTATGAAAATATGTTGCAACGGGCCAACAGAAGAATGGCGCCAAGGCTTACAGCTGCATATAGAACTGCACCTACTTTAGCGGTACTAGAAATCGCCGGTATACCACCAATTCAGCTTAAAATCACAGAAAGGATTGACATACATGAAAAAGACAAAACATATAAAGAAAAGATTTAAATGCATGGTGTAACAGAAAATGGGGCCAAATAAACTACTATCTCACACAAGTTATTACGGGACACGGTACATTCGGTAGATACCTAATTAAAATAAAAACAAAATAATAATATATGTTGGTTCTGCGCTTACGAAGACACATCAGAGCATACAATATTTATATGTCAAAGATGGACAAAAGAGAGACTGGAGGCCGAAATGGCCTGTAACACTAATATAACAAAGCAAATGTAGAAATCCTGCTCAAAAACAAGATATGCTGGATGACTGTACTAGGCTTGATCAGAAAAATTATGACAGCAAAAGAAAAGTATGAAAGAACAATATACTAATAAAACATTAGGAAACAAGAAAATGCAAATTTACTAGACAAACCAAAGTAATAACTTGATTCGCCTCGGTGCCCCGATGTTTATGGCTAGAGGCAGTCCCACGGCACTAGATAAACTATTGAGGAAGTGGGGTAGGGAGTTTTAGCTGGTAGGTGTCCACTATTTCAGTAAGGGTTAAACCTTCCGGAATGGTGTACGAATCCGCACACAGTCTTTTGCCCATTTATTTTCCACGCTCGACCCGACAAGGGTAGAAATTACTTAGGTGGTACGCGAAGATTTCTTCATACCTCAATATTAAAAAAAAGGTTAGGTTAGGTTTCATAGAGGGAAATTACACCGTGCGTAGCACGGTTAGGAATATTAAAAAAGGCAAATTGCACCGCGCACAGCGCTGTTAGAAAAATTAGAAAAGGAAAATTGCGCCGCGCGCTGCGCTGTTAGAAATATTAGGAAAGGAAAATTGCTTAGATTAATTAAGTTGATAAATAAAATAAACGTCGAAAAACCAAAATTTGGAAAAATTCAAACTTTGACTCTAAATAACTTTTAACAATTAATTTCTGCAAAAAAACTAATTTTATATTTGGAATCAGCGTGAAAAACTGAACAAAATGACATATTACTTACCTTAATTGGCGAGAGGGGCCTTTGCTTGAAATGTTCCCAAATAACTATTTATGTTGTAACATCTCATTAGGTCTTCAGTCCTGGAACTGGTTAGACGCGTACCCCGTTGTTTCCTATTCTGAACTAACCTACACATTTCCCTAAAGTTTGCACAGTCTGAACCTATCACTATTTGATCTAGATCTTACATCTACCTTTTTTTTCCTATCTCTGTTTGTAATGTATCCGGAAGTATCCCCCATAAATGCCTTAGAACGTATTCTGCCCTTCTATTTCTCTTATTTTTTGTCCACAGACATCTTTATTTCCTAACTATTTCTATAACCTATTTGTTATTAACTTCGTCTGTCCATGTTATCATCCTCATACGTCTGAAGCACAACATTCCAAAAGGCCACTACCGTTTTCTTTCTGTTTTCCTACTGCCCGTATTTCATATACACACTGTACTGTGCTACACACATATGCTTTCATCAATTTTCTTCTTGTTTCTATGTTTGTTGGCTTTGATCATGGGCGCTGTTCTCTCTTGTTACATGCAGTTCGGTCCCCTTCTATTGTTTTACAATTATATACCCTATTTCTCCGACATTCAGTAGTTGTGAAGGAAGGTAAGCAGCCTATGGCTGCCAAGTTCTCCCAGCACTTGAACATTTACCGCTTTAAAAATTTTTACAATATACCTTTTCGCAGAGTCAACATTTGTTACAGATGTTTCACAACCAACCCTTGTACTTGTTTATAATAATCATCAGTTTTATCTGCGCTTATTTTTTCGTCAATAGGTTTTCCGTCTCCTAACTGGTTGGACATGTACTTTCATTTAGTTATATTCTGAGCTAGCCTACACAGTTCCCTGAAATTCCCACACAGTCCATGTACAGCTCGGATCCTCTTCTATTGTTTTCTAATTATATGCTTTATTTCACGGAGATTCAGTGGTATGAAAAGGGAGTAAGCAGCCTGTGGCTGCCAAGATCCCCCAATACCTAAACATTTGCCGAATTAATAGTTTTCCAGTAAATCCTATCACACAATTAACATTATTCAAAACATTGCACAACCAATACCTGTTTAAGTACAATTATTTTTTTCGTCATTAGTTTATCCATCTTAAGGGGACTGGTTGGATGCGTACCTCCATTGATTTCTATTCTGAGCTAGCCTACATATTTCCCTGAAATTCCGACAGCCTACATCTTTCACTATCTGTGTGCAATAGTCTAACCTAGGTGTACCTCTACTTCTCTTTGTTCCTATTTCTGCTTCTAATATATTTCGCACTATTCCCTCATGCCGTAGTATGTGACCTAACACCCTATATCTACTATTTTTTACCATTTTCCACATATCTCTTTCTTCCCCTCCCATTTTTAATACCTCTTTAAACTTAACTTTATCTGTCCATGATATCTTCATCATTCGACTGTAGCACCACATTTCAAAGGCTTCTACCTTTTTCTTGTCCGCTTCTCCTACTGTCCAGACTTCACAGCCGAACAGTGCTGTGCTCCACACATATGTTTTAAGCAATCTTTTCCTTGTTTCTATGTTTGTTGTCTTTGAACATATTAGTTGCTTTTTCTTGTTAAATGTAGCACGGCCTTATGCTAATCTTTGTTTTGTAGCTTTGGCGCTTTTCTCATCTTGCGTTATTTGGCTCCCTAGGTAGCAAAAATCCTTAACCTCTTGTAATTTTTTGTTACCTATTTGTATTCTTGTTTTTGATTTATTTTCCCTCCTTCGCATGCTAGTACTTTAGTTTTATTTTTGTTAATTTTCATACCGTATCTCTCTGTTAGAACTGTTTTCATTTCAATAAGAGCAGTTTCTAACTCTCCCTTGCTAGATGCTAATACCGCTATATCATCTGCAAATTTAAGTATATCAATTGTTTGTCTCTGCATAGCAATTCCAAATGTCTTCCTGTATTTGACAGTATTCATAGCCTCTTCAATGTACAAGTTTAAAATTAATAGGGGTAGGCAAAATCCCTGTCTCACCCCTTTCCTAATGATTACTTCTCTACGTTCCTGCTCTAATTGCGTTACTGCTGTTTGCTGTTTGTATAGGCTATGTACTATTCGTCTATCTTTATAACTCATTCTAATCCTTTTGAGTATTTCGAACATTTTTTTTTCATTTTACATTGTCGAATGCTTTTTCCAGATCTACAAAGCCTATATACACGCTTTCCCCTTTTTCTATTGTTTTCTCTATTATCACTGTCAAAGCTAAAATAGCTTCCCGTGTTCCTCTGTTTCGCCGCAACCTAAATTGATCTTCTCCTAGTACTTCTTCAGCACGTTTTTCCATTCGTGTTTGTACAATTCTAGTTAATATTTTTAACACGTGTGCTGTCAAACTTATTGTTCTAAAATTATCACATCTATCCGCGCCTTCCTTTTTTGATACAGTGACTATGATGATACGTTTGAAATCTTTGGGTATCCTGTCTCGTACACATAGTGCGCAAGTTGGAAGAGACGTTCTGTTACTGCTTGTCCAGCGGCTTTTAGAGTTTCTGCTTGCACCTTATCTGTACCGGGTGCCTTACCATTTTTCAGACCCTTTAATGCTAATTCAAGCTCATCTCTAAGTATACAATATCCCGTCATCATTTTCAATGTCTAATTCCTGTTCCAATGCTGTTAGTTCCTCTCCTGCATATAAATTCCTTATATATTCTTGCCATCTACCCGCCTTCTCTACATTTTCTATAATAACTTTTCCTCCGGCGTCCTGTATATTTTTGCTATACGCTTTTATATCCCTAAAATTGATTCTAATTAGTTTGTATGCATCATCTGTCTTTCTTACTTCCATCTTAGTTTGTACCTCTTTGCACTTTTTTTCAATCCATTGTTCTTTAGCTTTCCTACATTTGCGAATAATTTCTTATTTTATGGCTTTGTATCTCTGTTTCCTTTTTCGATTGATTTATTTTTGTATTTTCGTCTTTCTTCTATTGAATTCAGGATAACCTTTGGTATCCATGGTTTCTTTTTTTTGTGTATACTTCAGAATATCTTTGGCCGCCACGTCTAAGCTGGATTTAATGTTATTCCAATCTGTTTCTACTTTTTTAGTATCAGATATTTTCCCGTTATCTTTCAGCACTTCATTAGACTTTTTTTCGAATTTTTCTTGAATATCTTTTTCTTTTAGTTTTTCAAAGTCAAAGTGCCTTTTTTACGATGTTGTGGTCAGTGTATATTTCTGCTTTTGGGTAGGTTCTACAGTGTTTTACTTGATTCCTAACAAGAATGTAATCTATTTAATATCTTCCTACATCTCCTGGCATCTTCCACGTTTATCGTCTTCTAGCATGATGTTGAAATAATGTGTTTGTGATGATTAAATTGTTCTTGTCCCAAAATTCTACCAACCTATTTTCCCTGTCGTTTTTCGTGCCTAAACCAAATAAACCTACTAACGCGCCTTCCCTACCCTCACCCACTACTGCATTAAAATCACCCGTAATTATTAAATTTTCATGTCCTTTTACCTGTCTTAATATGTCTTCGATGTCTTTGTAGATCGCTTCTACCTCTTCGTCACTGTAGCTAGAGGTGGGCATATATACTTATATTATTACTGTGTTTACCGGTTTAGATTCGTTCTTTTGTAAGTAATTTTCTATACAGTGTCCTATCTTTTTTCGCGTAACTATTCCCACACCCGAATTTCCTTCCTCTGCTGCTGTATGAATTACCCGGAAGTCTCCACTCCAAAAGTCCCCCGCCTCTAGCTACCGAACTTCGTTGATCCATACTATCCCTACTACTATCTCTACTATGATCTCAATTTTCAGGTTCTCTAGCTTACCTGATTGCTTCATACTTCTAACATTTCACGCTCCGACTCGCAAAATGTTCTCGACTCTTATTCTGAACTTTCCGATCGCATACTCCGAAGTAATCCCCTCCCGCAGATCCAATTGGGGGACTATTTTAACTCCGGAATCTTTTACTCCAGAGAATGCCATCATGTTTATTACAATTTAAGTACGCTGTGTACTTGGGAGGAAATGTGGTAGTTTCCCGTTGCCTTTTACATCGCGATAGTGTGTCTTAGACTGCCATACTGACCCCTACGGTTTCTGCCAATCTAAGTACCGAAAAAGCCGCCGTCCTCTTTCGGGGACTTGGCTTAGTCTGGTTCCTCACTAACGATCATACTACTTTGGTTGGACCTGTAGTTTGGCTCATTAGCTCATTAGAACACGCAAGCCATTTCACCTGTTCTATACTAATCTATAACTTCGGCAAAGTGCAGGTCCATTCAAAATGGGTTGTTGTATATTAAACTAAATAAAAAACTATTATATTATAGATTGCTTATAAGAAAAATGCTTTATTGGCGATGCTGCCAAATTCTTTCCCGTCCCCCTCTAATATTAAACTTAATCTATTATATTAAAATTGTCAACTTCATTCGTAAACGGATGATGTTTAATATTTCTTTACTATAAAAAAATATATTTTATGTAGAAACGGGATAGACGAGCTGTAGTTATATAACATAGCTTCCAACTTATCCTCCCAGTTCCGCAATTAATTCGACATTTTATCTAGCGATTGCAAAAAGCTCCTAAACTTTAGATTTATTTGACATTAAAGATGTTCCATTTAAATTTTGCAATCCAGCTTTTAGCTCTTCAACGTACAATAACAACCAGTTAATCTACACAAAAAACTATGATTTGTTTTCAAAGTTTGCTCCGCTATCAGCTGAAAATGCTTTTAAAACACAGCTTTTCTACTCAGTACCTAGTATGCATACAACTGATCCTTACCATAATGAACTCTTGAGAACCCAGATTGTTCTATTTTTATATAAAACGGCAGAACGAACTGAAGAACTCAAACAATATAGCTTACAATTCTTCCGCAGATAGTAAGAGCATTCTATTTTCAGTACAATGCACGCGTAAAAAGCTTTCAATTTGGTTTTGAGACTTTATTGTGAATAAAAGAAAGACGTGGAGCTAGACGCTACCAGGCAATCCAACTTGGCAGCTTTTAATAAAGTGCGAATTGTGGGTGAATTTATACAAACTGGCGTTGCGTTTGCTCCATGTTTTATTATAATAATGTTAGAAAGGGAAACTTGAATAATAAGTACTACCTTCTTTCAGAAACAGGGGGCAATGTTTCATATAAATGTTATATTAGGAGTTCCTGAATAAAGGGATTGAAAGTCGTAGAAATGTAGAAAAGCGGCGTTTGCGTTTGTTTTAGAAATTTGTGGGAGGTTTTAATGAAATATGTATAAGGATGTAGATAGAAGAACTCTGAGGCGATATTGAAATCGTTTGCACGTTTCATGACAGAAAGATTGCTTAAAAGTTATGAAATCGATATAAAAAATATTTTCATATATATTAAGTGATTTAAAGCTTGCCGGTTTTCAGTTATATTTTGACACATATTTAAATAGTATTATACAAAAATAGGAAAATATATTCCAAATTTGCTCTGGGTACTCATATCCTGTATTGTACCATGAGATGATTGAAATGAAGAAAGAGGCGTTGAAGCCATTGCCGCAGTTTTGCTTTCTACTATGCGTATTAAAGAACAGTTGTGGTGTCGAAAAAAATTATATATATATTAATCTCGGAGCACCACTCAACTTATTCCATTTACTGTTATTCTTAAAACCGTTAACGAATACCACTGCTGACCTCTACGTAACAAGTGCCGAATTCCGGAATCGTAGCTTCTTGTTCTCTACAATAGATAGAGTTACTCTCATTTTATTCATCTTGGATGTCCATTGTTGGTGTCGTTTGTTGCTACGTATTCGGTAAGTTAATTGCTGTCGACAATGCCTTCCACTGTAGCCCAAAGTCTTGCAATGCATGAGTGTTCTACTACCGGTCCTCCAAACACCATCTCGTTCAAGATTGTTACGTGTTAAGTAAATTAACCCGTAATGTGCTTTTTTCAGTTATTGGATAACCAGTTTCCATTTCTTATATTTAATAAATCTATTATTTTTGAATAAAAATAAAGTAATTTTCTCGATTTCCTAAACTCAATCTTATCAATTTTATAAATTATTACTTACATTGTAGGATTACAATGATTTTAATATGTTGTAACGGTAAAATTTGTAAGATTAAGAAACACAGAAATACCGGGCTAACTATAAACGCGGAGAGTGGCATGATTCACATACACAAAAAGTACATTGACATCTATTTTCTATTTACAATTACAACAATAAAAATTTATATATAAACAAGTAAAAGAATAAATAAAAGTTATTGTTTAAATAAAGCAATTATACTCTACGAACAAATTGCAACAATTGATCTACGAAGTGCGCATTCGGTACCAACATGTAATCAGTAAAAGAACGGTAATGAACAAAAAAAATGCAAATTAAAATTGAACATAATACATTTAAAGCGATTTTAATAGCAATTTAAAATAATAACTAACACCAGTGAAACTAATCTTTAAACAGATTCGGTACACGTGTTTCCCCCGTTGGTGCAATGCGATTTGAGTATCCCTGGGTATTTTAAAAAATGAAAAAGATCAGGTCACCGGAAATGGGCGTTCTGCCCTATGCGCGATTAGCTACATTTACGCAACCATTTACCTATATTGGCATGGATTGCATGGAACCTGTAGAGGTGATGGTTGGACGACGACACGATAAACGCTGGATATGTTTATTCACTTGCCTTACAATGCGAGCTATTTACCTGGAGGTTTTGTGTGGAATTTTATGCAGCGCCGAGGCAAACCAGAAAAATATACTGCGACAATGGGACAAATTTTGTTAAGGCTGAACGCATATTAAGAAAGGATATGAAATGCATCGACATGTAAAAGGTAGCGAAAACCTTTAAGGATATTGAAACAAAATGGTATTTCAACCCACCAGAAAGCTTACATGTGGGAGGAAGCTGGGAAAGATTAGTAAGATCTGTAAAAAATACATTCCATGCGGTTTTCCCATACTGAGCACCAACAAACCATCATTTACAAGCTACTTGATGAAGGTGGAAAATATAATAAATTTAAGACCGTTAACATATCTGACTGAAATAATGATGAGGATGAGGATTAACGCCAAACCATTTTTTACTGCAATGTTCAAATAGAGGAAAACCAATAGGTACCTTTAGAGATGATGCTAAACTTTTGAAGGCAAACTGACTCGTGTCACAACTTTATGCAAAACAATTTTGGCAGAGATGGGTAATGGAATACCTACCAGAACTGACGCGTCGGAGTAAGTGGCATAAAGTAATTGAGCTACTAAAAATCAGAGATCTCGTATTAATTGTCGATCAAAGGGGTATTAGAAATCATTGGCCCAGGGGTCGAATTGTTGAAGTTACTACAGGAAAAGATGGACAAGTTGGGAGTGCCATGGCCAAAACTTCTACAGGATTACTGCAACGCCCAGTAGTAAAACTAGCCCAACTCATCATCATTTTGGTTTCGACCTTACTTAAGGTCGGTTTGACGCAGCTCTAACTTCTTTTCTATTCTGTGCTAATCTAAAAAGTTCTACATACAACTCCTCTCCAAAAAAGGAAAAATGTTAAATTATATGTTATGGTAAGGCTTAAGCAGCGAATCGCTGCCAACATGCCAAACTGCTAACTAATTGTGAGTTATGTCTTGGTAACGTTTATTAATTATATGTTATGGTAAGGCTTAAGCAATGAATCGCCAGACCGCTAACTAGTTGTGAGTTATTTCATGGTGACATTTAGTTAACTGATTTTTATTTATTTTTTTTTGTTTTGTTTTCAAATTTACTTAAGATCGGTTTGACGCAGCTCTAAATTCTTTTCTATTCTGAGCTAGTCTACAAAGGTCTACATACCTTTCACAACCTAAATTTGCAGTAATTCGACTAATATAGCTTTGTCTAGGTCTTCCTACTCTATTTTTATTTGGTAGTCTATAATCTAAGACCTTACTAAATAATCCCTTATGTCTTAACTGGTGCCCTATCATTCTATCTCTCCTTACCTTTAATTGTTTCCACATACAGGATTCCTCACCTATCCTTCTATAAACTTGTTACGGTATTCCACGCAAACACAGAAGAAAACAGTAAATGTAAGTATAGAAATCGTTTACGCCGAACACCGCAACAAAACGAGGATAGAATGGTAGAATTTGGGCTAGCTCAAAAACGTCGTAGAGGGGCGTGGGTGAAATAAAAAGAATACATTGGAAACCTCAGTGAAACTGTATTGATAACATCGAATCTTGAAAGACTATTTACAAAACAAAAAAATTAATGTTGCGTAATCGTGATTGTAAACAAAGCGTCATAACATATAAAAATTGGTAAGCAAATATAACATCTTATAATCTAAATACCTACAATGGTTCACCTTAAATACATATAAAAGAAAATTAAGCATAGACTGTACAGTAAATCTAGAAAAAGAAATATACCTAAATTATATGTACATGCTGCTTTGTGAAGTGCACCTCCTTAAAATTAGACACCCTAACTTAAATTAATCATATATTAAATATTTTTAAATTGAGGCATAAGTTCTTTTAGTTAATGTGTATTCAGAAAGACAAAAAAAACAGTAAAACGGACTCCAACATAAACATTGATTAATTAATTTTTAATTTATAGAATAATAACATAGTTGTTCGTACGTCGTGCATGTAAGTTTTGTAACGGGGTGGTGCCAATTTATTGGATAATTATAAGCGATAGCAGCAAATGAAAAGTCTATTCTTCACAGCAGCATAAAAGAATTATGGAAATAGAAAACTGTACCTTGCACAATCAGCTTCCTGCTGGTCTCATCTTAAGACTGGAAAAGTGCGGCTGCATTTCTCTATGGGCTGGCTGCATGCTGGAACCACCAACTTCACTTATACAAGCACAGAGAGTATTTCTAATAGCGCCACTTTACAACAGGTATTTCCGGCAAAAGGATGTTGTATCCAATCTTTAATCTTTAATGTTTAATCGTCTCTTTCAAAACACGGTCTCTATTTTATAAGGCCAGAATCATGTATGGGGGTAGGGTATTTTACTTTCAAAGGTATCACCGAAGAACCAAGTGTGCAGAATTTCCAGACAACAGCTGCCGAAATACAAACTGTAACAGCATGCCAACAAGCAGATAACGCAATCATTAAAAGATTTTTAGACAAAGGAGAACAATTTTGTTACTTTGTAACATCTTAACAGCTGCAGAATACCAGATAACAAGTCCAGTGTAAGCAGATGTAGGCAGGTGGTAATTGGTCTTATCTTTTTAGAAGAAAGCTTTGCATTTATATGCAGCTTTTACTTAAAATGTAATCACTGCAGATGTTAGAATTTATTACAACTACTTTGTAACGTATTGGTTTCCTAAGCAGCTGTTTAAAGCAAACTTTAATACGGAGTAATTACTTGAGAAATTTTATTAAATAATACTAATTCAAATGGCGGGAAATCAAGCTTATTGAGGAATTTTAGGGTATTTTTAAAAATAAATGCAGAAAAATTTGTTTGCAGGGTTTTGAACGTAACAAAGTTCCTCATTTGTTACTCTATCTGTCCAACTAATCTTTAACATTCTCCTATAACACCAAGTTTTTTTTAAAACATTTTTTTAGCTTGAGCTATTCTAGCTACTATTTCCGTTCTGCTACCCTATACTACCCTATACTACCTAAATAGCAGAATTCATCTAACTCCTCTAACTCGGTGTTACCTATTTTTAATATTGGTATAGAACTAGGCTGTAACTCACTTGTGATTATCTTTGTCTTTCCTGAGTTAATCCTCATACTATAGTTACTCTGTAGTATCTCATCTAAAATATTTAAAAACTCTCCTAACTCTTTTCTAGACTTCGCTATAATGGCTATATCATCTGCAAAACGTAACATGTCTATTTTCTGTCCGTATACACTAATACCTACCCATTTTCTCTCTCTAGCTGAGTTTGAAACTTCTTTAATATAAACATTAAAAATCAAGGGAGATAGTATACAGCCCTGTCTAACACCATTTCTAATCTTAGCTTCCTTTTCTATTTCATCAAATCTAATTACTACGCTTTGGTTTTTATATAGACTGTAAATAATTTTTCTATCCCTATGAGAAATTCCCATTTTTCCCAAAACCCTTAACATAACAATCCAATTAACCCTATCAAATGATTTTTCTAAATCTACAAACGCAAAATTAGTCTTTTTATTATTTTTTTAATCTTTTTTCGATAAATCCTCTACTCATTAGTATCAGTTTTCTTATTCTCTAGTCCCTCTGTCTTTACGAAAACCACATTGGTCTTCGCCTAAATAATTTTCAGTCAAAACTGCTACTCTATTTTTAATTATTTTGTTAGTATTTTGGGAGGATGGTAAGTTAAACTAACCGTTCTAAAATTCTCACACCTATCAGCTCCTGACTTTTTTAGGATTGGGATAATAATATTTTTTTCGAAATCTATTGGGACCTCATCTGTGTCACATATTACTTTTACCATATTATCTGTTTAAAGTTTTCCGACTTGCACACTTTATTAATTCTGCGGGTACATTGTTAATCCCTAGCGCTTTATTTAGTATACGATCCCTAACAGCTCCATCAAATTCCTCTCTTAATATTGAGAATCCTATTTCTACATCCTCTTCTTGGTCGTTCTCTAACTCATCCATATCGTCTCCCTTATATAAATCTTATAAATATCTTTTCCATCTATCTGCTACCTCAACTTTATTTATTAGAAACTCATTATTCTCATCTTTAATACCATTCTATTTTTCCTATCTTCCCCGAAAAACTTTTTAACTGTCCTGTAAGCCATATCTGTCTTACCTACTCTCAAATAATCTTATATTCTCTTACAATTTTCTTCCATCCATTTATTTCTAGCTTTTCTACACTCATGTACTATCTTATTTCTAACTCTATTATATTTTTGCTTACTTTCACTATCCAATTCTCTGAAAGGTTAAAGCTTTCTTCTATTCACTATTAAATCTAATACCTGTTTTGTTACCCAGGGTTTTCTTGGTTATACTTTTTCTTACCTATAGTCTGTGTTGCTGTATCATGTACAGCCCTTTTTATTTCTTTCTATCTATTTTCTACGTTCCCTTCTATAACTATCTTTTTGATCTTATTATCTAATACTCGTTTATATTCCTCTTTTACCTCACTATCATTCAGCTTACCTAGATCCCATCCCTCTCTTTTAACCTTTCTTAATTTTTTTAATTTTAGCTTACATTTCATTTTAACTAAATTATGATCGCTATCTATGTCAGCCCCTGGATATCTACGACAGTTTTTAACCAGGTTTCTAAATCTTTGTTTAGCTAAAATATAATCTATTTGGTATCTAGCCCTATCACTAGGCGCTTTCCATGTATATCTCCTTCTATCATGTTGTTCGAACAGGGTGTTTGCAGTTACTAATCTATGTTACTGACAAAACTTGACTAATTTTTCTCCTCTATCATTTCGTCTACTATACCTAAATTTTCCTACCATTTTTTCCTCCCTACCTTCTACCACTGACGCATTAAAATCGCCCATAACTATTAAATTCTCATCTTCCTTTACTTTTCTCACTATATTATTTATATCCTGGTATACCTTTTCTACTTCCTCATCCTCGTACTGAGTTGTTGGCATGTAAACCTGTACTAAAATAGTGTCTGTGGGTTTCGTACTCAATCTAACCATAATTATTTTATCACTAAATTGTAAGTACTCTTTAACTTTACGTCAAAATCTTTTACCTAACACTATTCCTACTCCTACCTGTCCATTAGTTGAAGAAGTTGAAATTATTGTATGAATATCTCTCCAAAAGTCATTACTATCTGGCCATCTCATCCCACTAATACCTAAAATGTCCAGCTTTCCTTTTTTCATTTCGACTAATAAATTCGTTAGCTTATCTACTCTAAGTAATGACCTTACATTTCAAGTATCACTAAATCGAACAGTAGTTTGAATTATTACGATGACGAGCCCCAAGTACCCCCTCTCCGAGATCTGAATGAGGAAGTATTTTACCTCCGGACAAGAATTGTAGTTGTGAGCTCTCCATCATATATAGTTCATGTTTTAGGCCACGCATACCTGGGATATATTGTGGTAGGTTCCCATATCTTTTCAGAACGCAGTTTCTAAAGATTTAGCAAAACACCGTATATGTCACGGCCAATCCCTAACAACGTTGTAAATTATTGAGGATCGCCCGAGACCAACCGACTCTCCTTCAATATCTTTTAGCCAGCAAGGCTGCTGCCCCTTGCTGCGCCTTTTAATCACCTTTTACGATAAGCAGGCTCACTATAGTAGTATTCTATGTCCCCTACTATAAAGATATAGCCCAACTAGATGTTCTTAATCCTGGTGCACTGAATGAGGACGACGTCTCAATGCACCGGGTGAGAGGATGTTAGAAAAAGAGGATCGAAGGATATCTAATAGCAGAGTAAATTGAAAAAAAGATAATAATAAAAAAGGTAACGTAAAAAAATGTCAATTTAATTACTGAAGTTAGAGAGGTTGAATTTGTAGTCAAAACCTATTATAATCCCGTCGGTGAGGTACGAGAGCCACTACAGTATTTGGTAGCAATGATAAATAATTGCGTAATGACGCGCAAATAGGGTATTACGTCATATAAATGTTCAAATTATTATCACATACAAAAGGTTTATATTAATTATAAGGAAAAACAGAAGGTACTCACGTAAACTGTAGGACTTCTCACAGCATTACGCTAGTATAACGGCAGCTAGCGTCGGGGAGCTTCTGGGCGTGGGTGATTCGTCTGGCCCGGTTGAATTCAAATTTGATTTGTTTTCTTCTTCCTGTTTGCAGACAGGTCGATGGAATAAGGTAAAGGTAGCGATAGACAATAGAGGCAAAGGGAACCTACATAACCTGAAAGAGAGGACAACGGCACAAAGATAACTACACTCGTCGACGTCCCGGTCACCAGTCTCGACGTGTCGGAAATCCACCACTTCCCCTTTTTGCCCTCCGCGTCGGCGCAATCTCGCGTAAACGCAACTATTTCAAGCGAAGGAAATACACGCACGTCTTTTTAAATTATTGACGCGAAATCCTTACAAATTAAAACTTTACAGGAATGTTTACGGCCGATTTTTGGCACGTAACAAACCTATGAAAATCCCTAATTAATTAAAATAAATTATTTGTTGTTAATTACTTAGATTTGAATTATTGTATTGTGTGCGGAAAAGAGACCGTAAGTTTAAATAACTTAAAAAGTTATATCTATAAATGTATTGCACGTATTTGGAACGAACACAGCAATTCTTCCTGTAATTGAGCGATTATAGAAATAAAACAACAAATCGATCGGGAGGTATTTGTTGGTTTGCTTATATGTTATCAAAGCTGTCTTTACCAGGAACTATTGGAGAGTTAACTTGACAATAGACTTCATTTATAGATATTCCTTACGGAAATATGACATTGAATTATGGAGCCGGTTTTATGTGCGCCACTCTGTATATCGATGACGAAGATCCTCAAATCTTTTGTAATCAAATGTTGTACATTTTCGTCTTACAATTGGTCTTATTTATTATACATCGATTTCTTTTACTTCTAACAAGTATATTAAGAGTGAGAAATAAAAGAATTTCGATTTCACTCTATTACAACATTTATAACATAAGCCCAGAAAGCTTTCCGTTTGTTTTTGATACGTTATTCTACATAAAGAAAGTAATTGGAGCGTCAACGGCCGCACAATACAATACAGCTAGTGCGTCAATTTTTATCAACATAAAAGCTTTATGTGAATTTCAACCAACTTGTGCTGCGTTTGCATAATGTTATACTGTAATAATGGCTAGAAAGGAAACTGGAATAACAATAAACGCTCCCCTATTTTAGAAGTCGAAAGCATAATATTTCATATAAATGTTACGTGAGCCGTTCCCACCTATGGAGAATTCAAGTCGTATAAACGCAAGAAGAACGAATATTCATTGCGGCTTTATCATTTGTGGATTTCTTAATAAAATTGGTATATAGGTATAGGATTTTTGGAATTTTTATATTTGTTGGCATGTGTTACAGTGGAACTATTGTTCGAAGGTTATAAACGTGACAGTAAATTGTTTATGTTGTCCAGGAACGCCCGCATCCGCATAGGTTTGGAAATATGGTAGAAATTGAAGTAAAATTTACCCAATTAAGTAAAGTCATACCCCGACCTTTGTTTTGATACATTGTATGACGTGTCCCTTTTCTCGCCATCTGCCGAAAATCTAGTCGGTGATCCACAGGAAAACTCTGTAAAGTACTCCTACATGTGATTTTCCAATGCTCCACCCGAAGGTACTACATTGACCAGGAAGCGAGTTTTTTACCTGGAAAATTTGGAATTTTGCCAAGCCCTTGCTGTTCTAAGCAAGGCAGGGAGTTTTAAAATGCGTGACAACACTCACACACGGGACCTCCATTTTACCTCTCATCCGAACGAGGGTGTATTTTTGTGTCGGGATTCGAACCCAGGACCTTGGGGGTAGTAGTCACACACATACCACTATGCCAGGAAGTCGCCTGGTAAAGTTGTAATATAATTTCTACTTTTTGGTTAATTATGCAGAGGGTGGCTTCAGTTAAGGTGATATAGAGCCAAACAGTGTTACCAAAAAGAATTATATAAGCACGCGGATTAATCTCGGGGTCTATTCCTGCGGAGGCATGAGATGGGGGGGGAGGGGTCTTTTATTAATTAACTTGTCTTTATACAATTTTAGGGCGCCACTACGTCACAGACATAAACACCAAAAATAATCTTCTTAAGGAAAGACGTAGATAAACCTTAAGAGAATCAACTTATACCTGAAGATAGATACTGAACAACAGTGTTTATGCACTTAAACCTGGTAGCTAGAATTTTCAGAAATAAAACTATTACCTTGTTTGCAGATATGTAATAACGTTATTTCAAGCTCTTGTATATACAAAAAATTAGTCAAATAAATTAATCAAACAAATTCATCAAATAAATTAATCAAATAAATTAAAGACAATCAAAATGACCACACATGAAGTGTAAAGGTAGTATCGATGTTGCATTTAGAAAAAAGGCAGTTACTAGTGGGTGAAGCCCAACATAAACTTAATATTCCATAATATTACTCAAATGCTTCAAGCAAAGATCTTTGTTCTCAGCTCACAAGGATAAGTTAAAGATTAGCTTATCATACAACTCATCTGTGCTACATACATGTACTTGTTTAGGTAAACATGCAAGTCCAGGTGTTTACCTGACAGATGTTAAGCCAACATGTGCGTTAATTGACTCTATATAAATTTAACAAATAATACAAAAAATTTAGCCAAACTATTTAACATATATTAAATAAAGTGATTTTATTTTTACCAAAACTTCTATTCTTGTATTCAAAACACTAAAATTATTCAGAAATCGTCAAGCGTTTTACTTATTTTCTGTGGCACATAATTTATATTAATAAAAAAGCTTTTACACGTTTGGGTATGAAACTATGCTACAACTTTAAGATCGTTTCTCAGGAAACTTTTATACATTTAAAATTTAGAAATTTATTGAATTTTCTCAAAACAAATCATTTAGAGAATTATCTATCCTCCAAGTAAGCTTAATTCTTGTTCGGGTCAGTGTTTGATATAACAAAGTATAATGTACTCACCAAAGAAAGAGTTCAAACACTTACTACCCCTGCAGATTACAGGTACGTACAACACAACCACCATACAAAGGAATACATCCTGTTGAAAGTTTATTGACTTCCATACGAATTAAAGATGAAGTTTATAGCTGGAAATGCATGTAGGACTATATGCGGAACTGCTTGCGTTTTATTTCGACCTTCTTGTTGCGGATTGTCTTCAATTCATTCAACCTCCCTGTTTACCATACTCCAGGCGACATGCCTCTGCCACGAATCCAACTTTTTATCCTTCATCTTGGTAGGGACCTTCGAACCACTTTCAAATTATGTTGTCCGGACTACATCTGCTACAATAATGGTCGATCAAGTACGTCAGGCAGCTGCTTCCAAGCTCACGCGCATGACAGCACGGATCGATAAACGGGTCGACTACATTTTCGCGCCTGAATCACGGCAATCCTTCGAACATATAGGAGTTTAATAATTGCCTATATATTCATAAAACAATTATTGCCTATATATGAGATGCTACAAAGTACTTCGCTAAAAATTCTGTTTTGGTAAAATACTGAACACCTCGATTGTACTAACAAAAATGGTTGCTCGCTAACTCAGTGGGACGGGTGACGTAAGTGTTTGAAAAGGGTTTCAGAATGCTATCGGGTACGAAATATGTCTTAATCGGGAAGTATCTTAGATGCCACCTAATCTCGCAGGGTTCCTTGGTAAAAAGCCGTAAAAAGAATAACAAGAGTGATATCCAAACTTAAGATCAAGAGACTTCAAATTTACCTGAAAAATCATTAAGATCACTATTGCTTAAACCTAAAACAAACATGAACTCTAAGAACACATAGACCTATTTAAAACTTGTTACATTCCAATTTTGCTTTTAAAATTTCCCTGGTTAATTCAATACCCGTTCGAATAAATTCCGTTTGTACTGTTAAATCCTTCCACATAATTATAATAAATACGCTCTCTAATAATTCCTCAACTTAAATCTAGTTGTTTTGAAACAAGTTTATGCTACAATTAAATAGTTTATATTCTGTTTTAGGTACTCGTTAACTTGATATACATTACGACCGCGTATAATTGTATCTGTTGTGTTTCCCATTTAAAAACTTGTCGAGATGATAGATCCTACTATTATTTAATAGTGTGTTTTTTAGTTTTAATCGCGCTTCGACAAGCGAGGATTTGCAGTTCGAATTCGTGTCATTTGAACCAATGTTAAATTTGATTCAGCAGCTTGTGCGTCGAAATATTTTCTACATTATTCGTCACCGTATTTCGAAAGCAATGCACGTTTATTTTTTTTTGTTCAACAACTAGGAGGTGTCTTGCGAATATTGGTGAGTTTCCCCGCGCGTACCCATTCTAATTAGATTCTCTTTTTAGCTTTTTTAGCTGGAGGTTAAATGGGTTTTTTCTTTCTGTAGACCTAACTGCTTTTGTCTGTAGACCAATTGCTTTTATCCGTAGACCGCTGCTGTAGTGATGGTAGCAGGGTAAAGGGTTCCTGACTACCATGGCGTTGCTGTGCTGACTCACCCCCGATGGTTTGCAAGCTAAGTATTCAGACACATACAGGTATACTACTTGTTTTCTTTTGTGTAAATCAATAGCATATTCCGTATCAGCGTTTGGTGTAGTTACGTGATAAGAAACATTGACACTGTAAAACTATTGTTTGTTGCTGCGAATCGATATTATCGCTCTACAGGTGGGATGTACCATTGTTAAAAATGTTTGACAAACACACGCTTATTCGTTTCAGCTGGTTGGTTTATTTTACAAACGGTATTATGTACAATTTAAAAAGAATGACAAAAGCTCTCATGCGTTAATTCTTCCCTACTGATTAGTTTATTTTACAAAAAGTATTAGGTGCAATTTTAAAAACGCTTGACGAAAGCTCTCACATGTTTATTTACTACTGATTAATTTTATTTTGTGTAAAATACGAGATGTGCACTTCGTATCAAAAGTACTAAATTGTTCATATCACATAATTGTTAGCTTTGAAATAGTAACGCTTATTTTATTGCTTTTGCTTGTTTGTACAGAATTCTTTATTTATTTTTATTTGTTAATAGATAATCGTGGGCGATATGCTTTTCTTGTTTTCTTGGTATGTAGGTGAATCCCCCCCACTCACCGCGTTTGGTAGTTAGCCTGGTATTTACTTTTCTTCCGGCTACGTCTAGGTACGTAGCAAACTGCTAGCTGAAAAGAAGGTTTCTGAAACCAAATATTAACTGACCTGAATATTCAATTACGATTACGCTTCGAAGTAATTGCAAGGTATATAATTACAACTGTAACTATACCTTTACATTAATTGAAAATCCAATTCTTTTCACTATTATACAATACTTTTGTTTATTGCCCCTGCATGTTTTCATTATAAAACAGTCTTAAGCACGTATTAAACATCAAATATATCGCAAATTTACTTAACTAAAAACTTAACCTAAACACATAGACATACTATAGGTACGTTTTCAGTTCATGCCGGAATAAAAAATGTTCAGTTGTTTTACAAATTTTTTTCGGATGGATTCACAAACACCCAATAAGTAATTGTATTGTGGTTAAACGACACCATTAGATGTTTTTCTCAAGGTTAACTTCCTGACTCTAAAACGCTTATCTCCAACAGAAAGTTGTCGATCTAGCTTCTAAAATTAAAAATAACCACCTAGATATGGTATTATCCGAATATGATTGGATTACCTTCAGTCTTGTTCCATAAATTTTCTATCAAAGACTGCTAACGTACTAAAGTGGCATGTTGATTGCTTTGGTGTTAAGTGCGAAGTGCTCTAAATGAATCTTCGTCGTCTAAAATATTTTGAAACATCTTTGGCAAACTTCGGATGGATAAAGTAATACTGTAAAATAAAAATACTTCGTGTTTTTCGATCTAAAGTGTATGTATACTTAACTCACTGATAGCTGAACTAAAACCAGATGAGATCATGGTGGAGCCAGCGTAATATATTATTAATCAAAACAAATAAATCATGAAACTGCAACAATTTCGAACGAAATTCCATAATGACATCATCTTTAACCTTTAAAACTGACATACTGAATTTGATAAGCGTACAGCATGGACCATACATGATACAAAATAATTTTATCTTAGTTCAAAATTGTAGTACCCCAATCATTAATATTTGTTTAAGGAAACTGCCTAATCCTATTGATTCAACTTATTAATACCAAGGCTATTAAAATGAAATATGATTGTACATATTTCAAAAGAGCATCGCAGTTTATTCAAAAATACGAAAAATAACAAGTCCTTGGATTATTTTGTTGAAAGCAATTCAAATTTGCTTTAATTTTCGCAATTTTGGACTTGTTGTTTTGTTATTGTATAATGGTGCGATGCTGTTTTGAGTTTTGACTGTTTGCAAGATATGCCCTATGGCTTGGGAGGTGATTCCATGGTCACTTAATTTGGGCAGTCGATATTTTTGGGACTATGAGAATGCATTAACTTTTGGTGACAGAGGTGTGCTTAAAAGGTGCTTAGTGGCCGTGGTAGATTCTTCTATCGTGTGACTAAATACTTTCAAAATGTGTGTGATTAACACACAATTGGATGCCCCATTATTAAAATTTATGTCGTGGATTTGTCATCGCGTTTTGTTCATATAATGTGTAACATGCCAGTTTTTCACTACTCATGTTCCAGCTTCTAAAGCCACACCTTTGTAATTTTTGTCTTTAAAAGTAAAGTTCAGCTCTTAACTGTTTGCTATTTTGCGCTAACTCCTTCAGTGCATATAACTATCTATAGCTGCATCTTTCTTAATCTACTACAGCGAATGTATACTTTTTTTACCTTTTGCTTTGCACTCTATCACTACACACACAGTACAATGCACTCTATTACATCTCGAATTCTTTTTGTCACACACCTTCTTCTCTGTAAAGATCTAGCCGTATAATGCTCGATTTGAAAAGAGCTTTCAACAAACCCAAGAATGACCCAAGAACTAGTCTGAAAATGACATTTATTTATATACATAAACGTATATGTTAGAAATCCATTGAAGGGCCAAATAACTGGTCGAGGGCGCCATGGATCCACGCCAAATTTGAATTAATTCATTTTGCAAGATAACGTTTATACATTTTCAAATGTGCGTGGTGCCACAGATCAAACCAAGATACAAATTCACATCTTGAATATTCTCCATCCCATAAGTGGTAAGAAGAGCGGGCCAGGTGGAAAAGAACGAAGTAAGTAACGAAATGCTTACCTGAATTACGTGTAACAAGAAAGGGAGAGAAAGAGAAACGAAACGAATACCGCACTAAACACAATCAGGAACTGGGAGGGGAGGGGCTAAAGAACGAAGCAACAGAACACGCGACTCAATTCACCTTTTGTAGAACATCTGTATCTGAAAAGATAATTAAATACAAAACACATGTAAAATATGATTCTTACAAGTAACTTCTATGAATTTAGAAAGCCTACAAGATTAAATTGCTGGTTTAAAGACGAACATCTGAACTTTTCACTACGCAAGAACGTCTATTGAACTCAGTGCTATATGGAAATGAGGCCGACATGCGTAAAACAATTTCAAATTTTAAATATACCAATAAGCCTAAATAACTATACAAATAAAGCTTATTTGCTTACTTGCTATTTACCGCGTCCTTTTACAATTGCGAAACCATTAACATAGTTATTCATCAATATAAAAACCCCATACTAAACTATACTAAATCTTTATGTTAATAATAACAGTATTAAGTAGACAACAATGTGTCGCTCATTATCTCTAAATATTTACCTACTACCAGCAAAACCATTTATCGTAAATCAAAGAAGCAAGCATACCTGTTGGTATTTAACGATGTTCGTTCACGTAGGCTTTTGAGTGTGTTAGGCAACTCCAAGGTCTTTATTTCACCATAACTTCATCTGCACACAACGCCAACCAAGCAAAATGTGTGCTAACGAAAATGCAGTACAACCAAATAAGCATTCGTTCAAAGAAAGTAAATAATAACGTGAAAGTAAAATATACGACTCAGAATGTGTGTTAAAATCTAAAAAATATCGGTTACAGCAGTACGCTAAAAACATAAAAGTTCTTTTAAAGAAACATCGCCCTTCAATTACATACCAGTTACGTAAAAAGAGAGCACGTTCTTTGTCATAAGAATTTTCTAACTCACCGATTGGGTTTATAATATCTATCATAGGAGAGAAAACGCGAACTAACGCTAGAAATATGGTTAACTCATTCAATCAATGTATTTATAAAATTATTTTTTGAAGATAATCACACAAAATTTATATAGAATAGCAATAAGTTGAGCATATTTTTATCTTTCACAGATGACACAGCGGCTTTACCTAATTACAATTAAACTAGCAACATCCAGGTAATTCTTATCAACGACATGTCTAGATAAAAAAACGAGAAAGTGTAATAAAGCATGTGGCAGTGTAAATTAAACAAAGGACGAGCAACCTTGGTCGCCTAACTGAGCTAAATTGATATAATCAAAGTGTAGCTAACCCGTAAATTCAAGTAAGTACAAATTGAAATGGTTTCTAAATTAAGGAGGCAATAAGTTTATAAGTACGAAATTGAACGTAACACAAGGACTGTTCTATCCGTTTAGTAGAAAACTTTCATCTCGTTACACAATTTTATATACCCACTCCTAATTCTCTTTTCTTCCGTAAAGTAAAAGAAGCGCTAGAATTTGTAATTACTTAATATTATATTTGAATAAGCTTTACCTTGATAACTGTTCAGAAATAATTGACACATTTTCGGTTGGAACCTTTGTTAAATCAAAATAGCAATGCGCTCATCACATATTGTAATTTTTAAAAATATCTTGATTCGATGTGACGCGAACGCCAAATGACCAAGCTGATGTTTTTCTTTTCACCATCTCACAACAAAGTTTGTGCACGCTTACACTTTCTTTATTACGTCGTAAATATAAGGTTCATACTATACAATGCATATAAGCATTATACTTATCAGCACTACAACGTAGGATGTTACATTTGAATATTGTTGAAGTTTACATATACAGGTATAAATTGCGCGTCATTGCAAAATATCTAAAATGCGGAATTATACGAAAATAAAATGAATTATTTCTTACAATTTTTAACCAAGCGTGTTCAAGACAACTTTTAGTGGGAGAGAGTCGTTTGTGGCTATCCAAATCCATTTCAGCGTCTGCAAAAATAGACTTAGGAACAAAATAGATAAAACTTACAATTCAAAGTAGCGATAAAAGGTGTCCACTTCACTAGTGGAATTGAAATCGCATCCCGACTTGCGATAAAGGGTCAATTTCTTCAGTTGATGACTATATACACCGTTGACATACAATCTCAAAATTCCCAACAGGAAATCACGCAGGAGTTCATACAAAAGCGGTTAATTTAACCTTAAAGTAACATTGAAGTTACATATACAAATTAACAACTAAAAGGAATTTGATGCGTCAAAATGACACATCATTATTAGGCCTGCAGTCCTGAAACTGATTAGACGCGTACACTCAATGTTTCCTATTTTGGCTAACCTACACATTTCCCTGAAATTTTCTTTGTCTGCATCTTTCACTATCTGCGTGCAATAGTCTGATCTAGGTCTGCCTCTACCTCCTTTTTCTTACATCTGCTTCTAATATATCCCGCACTATTACCCAAAAATGCCTTAGAACGTATCCTGTCCCTTTGCTTCTCCTATTTATTTTGTTTTCCACAGATATCTATATTCCCCTACTGTTTCTATAACCTCTTTCTTATTAACTTTGTCGCTATAATTCTCATACATCTGAAACACAATATTCGAAAAGGCTTTTACTGTTTTTCTGTCTGCTTCTCCTACTACCCCTATTTCATAGACGCACTGTGCCGTGCTCCACATATATGCTTTCAACAATTTTCTCCTTGTTTGTATATTTGTTGTCTTCGAACATAGCTGCTGCTTTTTCTTCTTAGATGCAGTTCGGTTCCACTTCTATTGTTTACAAATATATACCCTATTTCCCTGATATTCAGTAGTATGTGAAGGGGGTTAAGCAGCCTGTAACTACCAAGGATCCCTCAACACTTAGACATTTGTCGAATTAAAATATTTCATTCTTTCCCTACCATTTCTAGTGCCGCTATGTTCTCAACTTTGTCTATTCATGTAATCTTTATCATACGTCTGTATCACCACACTTCAAATGCTTCTATCTTTTTCCTGTTCGCTTCTCTTTCGGTCCAGGTCGTACGGTGCTGTGTGCTTCACATATATGTTTTAAGCAATCTTTTCCTTGTTTCTATGTTTGTTGTCTTTGAACACAGTAGTTACTTTTTTTGTTAAATGTAACACGACCGTATGTTAATCATTGTTTTATATCCTTTGCGCTCTTCCCATCAGAATGGAATAACATTAAAGCCAGCTTAGAGATGGTGGCCAGAGATATTCTGGGGTATCCACAAAAAAAAGAAACCATAGATAACAAAGGATATCCTGAATTTAATAGAAGAAAGACGAAAATACAAAAATAGACCAGACGAAACAGAAAAACAGAGATACAAAGCCATAAAATGGGAAATTATTTGCAAATGCAGGAAAGCTAATGAACAATGGATGGATGAAAAGTGCAAATAGGTACAAACTAAGATGGAAATAGGAAAAATAGACGATGCATACCAACTAATTAGATTGAATTTTAGGGATATAAAACTGTATAGCAAAAATATAAGCGACGCGGGAGGAAACGTCATTATAGAACATGTAGAGAAAGTGGATAGCTGGCAAGAATATATTGGCAATTTATATGCAGAGGAGGAACTACCAGTACTAAAACAGGAATCAGACATTGAAAAGATGACTTGGGATATCCTATACTTAAAGATGAGTTTGAATTAGCATTAAAGGATCTGAAAAATGGTAACGCATCGGATATAGATAAGGTACAAGCATAAACTTTAAAAGCCACTGGACAAGCAGTAACTGAACGTCCCTTCTAACTTGAAAGCTGTATGTATGAGGCAAGAGAGATACCTTAACGTTTCAAACGTAACGTCATAAGCCCTATACCAAAAAAGAGAGGCTCCGATAGTTGTGAAAATTTTTGAACAATAAGCTTGACAGCACACGTAGCAAAAATATTAACTAGAATTGTACAAACACGAATAGAAAAACGAACTGAAGAAATACTAGGAGAAGAGCAATTTGGGATTAGACGAAACAGGGGAACACGGGAGACTATTTTAGCTCTGCGGGTGATAATGGAGAAAATAATAGAAAAAGGAGAAAGCATGTATATAGAATTTGTAGATATGGAAAAAGCATTCGACAATGTAAAACGGAAAAAAAATGTTGGAAATACTCAAAAAGATGGGAATTACTTTTAGGGATAGACGGATAGACGGGTACATAGACGGATACATAGCTTATACAAAGAGCAAACAGCGGTAATAGAATTAGAGCAGGAATGTAGACAAGTAGATATTGGGAAAGGGGCGAGAGAGGGATGTGCCCTATCCCCATTAATTTTTAACTTGTACATAAAAGAGGCAATGAATACTGTCAAATGCAAAAAGACATTTGAAATTATTGTGTAGGCACAAAAGATTAATATACATAGATTTGTTAATGATGGCGGTGAAAGCATCTAGCAAAGAAGAGTTAGAAGCTGCTCTTAATGAAATGGAAACAGTTGTAACAGAGAGAGATACAGTATGAAAATTAACAAAAATAGAACTAATGCAAAGAAGGGGAAAATAAATTAAAAAGTAGAATACAAATAGGTAACGAGAACTTATAAGATGTTAAGGATTTCTACTACCTATAAAGTCAAATAATACAAGATGGGAAGAGCGCAAAGGATATAAAACAATGATTAGCACACGGTCGTGCTACATTTAACAAAAAAAAAGCAACTACTGTGTTCAAAGACAACAAACATAGAAGCAAGGAAAAAATGTTTAAAACATATGTGTGGAGCACAGCACCGTACGACTCTGAAACCTGGACAGTGAGAGAAGCGAACAGGAAAAAGATAGAAGCATTTGAAGTGTGGTACTACAGACGTATGATGAAGATATCATGGATAGACAAAGTTGAGAGGTACTAGAAATGGTAGGGGAAGAAAGAAATATTTTAATTCGACAAATGTCTAAGTGTTGAGAGATCCTTGGTAGCCACAGGCTGCTTAACCCCCTTTACATACTACTGAATATCGGAAAAATAAGGTATATATTTGTAAACAATAAAAGGGGAACCGACGCAAGAAAGATCATGCGACTATGTTTGAAGACACCAAACATAGAAACAAAGAGAAAATTGTTGAAAGTAGATGTGTGGAGCACGGCACAGTGCTTCTATGAAATAGGGGCAGTAGGAGAAGCAGACAGAAAAACAGCTTTAATTAGATTTTGTGTTATTTTGTTTGTGCTAACATACAAGGCGAACGCATGGAGCGAAAGATCCAGCATGGTGTCGAATTTTAAAAGTAAGACAAAGAAACATAAACAAGTTGATTTTTAATTTACCCGTATACACTTACAAAATACCAAATTTGTGCAAAAAGACACGTTTGTAAGTATAAAAACATAAGTTCGATACCGATTACGCAAAAATACTATAGTTTTTACAAATTTAAAATGAAGGTTCTAGAATTAATTTGGGAACCGGCAACGGCGGGTATCGAAGGACATCGGACACGCCCGACTGTGTACTATCAAAATCTTTGGTGAAACGATTATTTTCGAAATATTAACAATATATCGTTATCAAATACCAAATGTATATTTCTAAGTCTTTAAAATTGATTACGAATCTAAAAATGTAGCTCTTTTTAAATACGCGATCTATTTTTAAAGAAAAGAAATTAAAACTTAATTTGACGGAAGCAAACGGTTACGGCCAAACAATTAATTCTTCCTCCTAAGAAGAATGCAAGAGCTTCAGCATACCGTGTGCAAATAACTCTTCTAGTTTATGTAAATGGACGCAAACGCCTTAGTATTGCATTATTTTAGTATACCCTGCAATTATTATAGGTACATTTTGGACGCTTCGTGTTTTTTAATATTATTTACTTCGATTTTTATTGTATTCTAATACCTTTGTAATTACAGGCTTTTTATAAAACGTCACGTCTGGAATATAACAAGGATTAAAAATAAAACATCCGCGTAGTGCTTGTTGGATCTCTTCATCGCGTATCCCGTCAACAAAGGTATGTACTGCCAACTGTTCTAAGAAGATATTCCGTGCTGTTGGGTAGGCAAGTCTCACCAAGCGAGCAATATCTGCTTCAAGCTCTTACAAATTTCCGTTGTCCTTTTAGTAACGGTTCTTCACTTGAATATGGTACACTTGTTGCAAATGAGAGTCACCGTGACCCAATTGCAGCTTTAATGTTAAAGCCTCGTAGTTTGTTTGGTCATGGTTGGGTATGGTCTGCAGATTTCAAGGTCTCGCCTCGTAAGAGCGACAATCAACACGGTTGCCCTTTCATCCATCTTCTAGTTCTCGCAGTAGCCTCGAATTTATGTATGGGAAGTGAAAAGTATTTAGTGCCGTTGCAAATTTATAAAAGAAAGAATAAATGACCGTGTAAAAAATTCAAACTAAATTTACGGCGTTCAAAAGATTCGAATTAATGTTAAGTTAAAAATACTGTAGGATATGGATATTTAGAAACAAAACTTTTTATTAAGTTTACAATTTCATTAGATGTTTAAAGCTAGAGTTTCCACTTCTGCAAAATAATACCTTACAAATTTGGTAGGGTTCAGACAGTCTGGATCTTAGGTCAAAATGTCTTTCAGAAAATCTGCTAAAAATCTCTAAAAACAGTTCAAATAAAAATGTTAGATTTCGACTGTCAGAGAATAATCCAAACTAGTAGAAAAAAACTTGTGCAAAGTGGAGGTAATCTACCAAATTCTTCTACATGCATTTATTAGTAACTTGCAATTGTTGGAATTTAATCTTAACCAGTTGGCAGTGCAATGTAGGCTGAATCTAAAGAAATTTGAAAAAAGCAAGAAGTCAAATGGGCGAGGGAGAGTTTCAAAGAGAGTGTTGAGCATGGAGTAATTAAAACGTGCAAAGGAAGTACTTTAGAGGAGTGCTGAAAGATGAAATTACTAGGGCAGCAGAATAAAGACTAGGGAAAGACAAGGGTAGGAAGAAATCCTTGAGTAACACAAGAAATTTTGGATTGCAAAGGATGAGACATGCAAAAGGAGCCTCGGGATTGAGATCAATGGAAATGCAAGTTGAAAAAAGGAATAATGGTTGAAAGAAGAATGTAAGGATGTTGAAATCTGTATGTCTGTGAGAAAAGTAGATACATAGAAATCAAAGAAACGTTTAGGATAGAAGAAAAACAGTTATACTCATCTAAGGGACGTACAGGCAAAGAAGGAAAGTCTGAAACATGAAAGAACACATATAATAACTTTATAAAGGAAGAGAATTTGGTGTTCAAGTATTCGAAAGAGAAGATGTAGTTGATGAGGATAAGGTCTGAATTCGAAGAGGCATCGAAAAGTTTGGGTTGGATAAGGCACCGGGAATTAACGAAATACTATCGTCCTTGCTAAATGCCATGGAAAATACAGCTAGGGCAAAACTGTACCATTGGGTAAGTAAGATATATGAGACAGATGTAATACCCACAGATTTCAAAAAGAATGTAATTATTTCCATACCAAAAAAAATAGGAGTTGACAGATTCAAAAAATCGAACTATAAGTTAAATCAGTCATGCCTGCAAAATTCCTATAAAAATCGTCTATAGGCGGATACAAAACCAGATACAAAGAAAATTTGGTGAAAATTGGTCAGCTTCAAAAAAATGTTGAAATTCGTGAGGCTCTATCGAGTCTACGACTTATTTTGGATGATAGGATTAAGAAAAACAATTCCATGTTTTTGGCCTTTATTATTCTAGAAAAATCCTTTAACAATGTTAATTGGAACAAACTTTTTGAGATTATGAAGATGTGTGAAGTAAAATATAGAGAACAGACGGCTATCTACAATTTGTACAGGAAGCAGGCTGCAGCTATAAAAGTCCAAAATTTATTAAAGAGAAGCAATAGTTCAGAAGGGAGTAAACCAGGCTTGTATCTATCTTTTGTGCTGTTTTATTTGTACGTAGAACAAGCAATGAAAGAAATGAAAGAAAGATTTGGGAAAAGTGTCGAACTTGAAGGACATTGTCATTTTATCATAGTCAGCGAGGGATCTAGAGGATTTGTTCAATGGCATGGAATCTATTTTGAAAAATTTTATACGATGATCATTAATAAAAACAAAATAAAGCTGATGGAGCGCAGTCCAGTAAGATCAGGTGAGGCAGCGACCATCAGATTGGGAGATAAAACATTGAAGGAAGTAAAGGAATTTTTTTTACTTGGGTAGTTAAATAACCAGGAATGGTAGAAAAACAGGGGACATACAGTGTAGGCTGACAAGCAAAAAAAGCATTTTTGAAAAAAGAAATTTGGCAACATCACAAATAAGTTAAGTATTAGGAAAGTATTTTTGAAAATTTTTGAATAGCGCGTGGCTTTGTTTGGAAGTGGAACTTGAATGACATGCAGCACTGAAAGAACGAGACTAAAGGCCTTCAAAATGTGGTTACAGACTGCAGAAGCTGCCCAGAAGCAGATAGCTGCTTCTGGATAGCTTCTGCAGTCTTTTACTTGATTCGTAAACCGTTGTCTAGCAAGAATGTAATCTATTTGATATCCTCCTCTATCTCTTGGCATCTTCCACGTGTATTGTCTTCTAGTATTATGTTGAAATAATGTGCTTGTGATGGTTAAATTTGTTCTTGTCGCAAAATCCTACCAGCATATTTTCCCTGTCATTTCTCGTGCCTAAACCAAACAAACCTACTACCGCTACTTCCCTACCCTAACCTACCACTGCATTAAAATTTCCCATCATCATTAGGTCTTTAGTTCTGGAACTGGTTAGACGCGTACCATCATTGTTTCCTATTCTGAACTAACCTACAGATTTCCCTGAAATTTGCACAGTCTGCATCTATAACTATCTGATCTAGGTCTACATCTACCTCTTTTTTCTATCTCTGCTTGTAATATATTCCATACTATTCCCCAAAAATGCCTTAGAACGTATTCCCCCCTTTTATTTTTCTTATCTTTTTCCCAGATATCCTTGTTCCCCTACTATTTCTATAACCTATTTGTTATTATCTTTGTCTGCCCATGCTATAGTCCTCATACATCTGAAGGACAGCATTTCAAAAGGCTGCTACCGTTTTTCTGTCTGCGTTTCAGACTGCCCGTATTTCATAGGCATACTGTGCTGTGCTCCACACATATGCTTTCAACAATTTTCTTCTTGTTCTATGTTTGTTGTCTTTCCTCATAGGCGCTGTTCTTCCTTGTTAGATGCAGTTCGGTCACCTTCTATTGTTATACAATTATATACCCTATTTCTCCGACCTTCAGTGGTTGTGAAGGGAGGTAAGCAGTCTGTGGCTGCCAAGTTCCCCCAACACTTAACCATTTACCGATTTAATATATTTTCCAATATATCTTTTCGAACAGTCATCATTAGTTGCAAATATTTCGCAACCAACAACTATTTGTTTATACTAATCATCAGATTTATCTGCGCTTATTTTTTCGTCATTAGGTTTTCCGTCTCAAAACTGGTTGAACACGTACCTGCACTTATTTATATTCTGAGCTAGCCTACATAGTTCTCTGAAATTCTCACACAGCATGTGTATACAGTCCGTTCCCCTTCTATTGTTTTCTAATTTTATGCTTTATTTCACCGAGATTCAGTGAAGGGGGTTAAGCAACCTGTAGCTACCAACTTAACATTATTCGAGAATATTGCCCAACCAATTCTTGTAGTTACTTATAATAATCATCATGTTTAAGCAGTTATTTTTTCGTCATTAGCTTATCCATCTTGGGATTGGTTGGATGCGTACCTCCATTGATTTCTATTCTGGGCTAGCCTACACATCTCCCTGAAACCCCTACAGCCTACATCTTTTACTATCTGTGTGCTGTAATCTAACCTAGGTCTGCATCTTCTTCTCTTTTTTCCTATCTCTGCTTCTATTATATTCCGCACTATTCCCTCATGCCGTAGTATGTGACCTATCATTCTATCTCTCCTCTTTTTTACCGTTTTCCACATATTTCTTTCTTCCCCTACCATTTTTAGTACCTCTTCGTTTTTAACTTTGTCTGTCCATGATATCTTCATCATACGTCTGTAGCACCACATTTCAAAGGCTTCTACCTTTTTCTTGTCCGCTTCTCCTATTGTCCAAGCTTCACAGCCGTACAGTGCTGTGCTCCACACATATGTTTTAAGCAATATTTTCCTTGTTTCTATGTTTGTGGTCTTTGAGCACAGTAGTTGCTTTTTCTTGTTAAATGTAGCACGACCTTGTGCTAATCTTTGTTTTATATCTTTTGTGCTTTTTCCATCTTGCGTTATTTGGCTTTGTAGGTAGCAGAAATCCTTAACCTCTTGTAAGTTCGTGTTGTTGTATTCTTGTTTTTGATTTATTTTCCCCACCTTTGCATACTAGAACTTTAGTTTTAGTTTTGTTAATTTTCATACCGTATCCCTCTGTTAGAACCGTTTCCATTTCATTAAGAGCAGCTTCTAACTCTTCCTTGCTAGATGCTAATACCGCTATATCGTCTGCAAATCTAAGCATATCAATTTTTTGTCCCTGCATAGTAATTCCAAATGTATTCCTGTATTTGACAGTATTCATTGCCTCTTCTATGTACAAGTTAAAAATCAATGGGGATAGGGCACATCCCTGTCTCACCCCTTTCCTAATGTTTACTTCTCTACGTTCCTGATCTAATTCTATTACTGCTCTTTGCTCCTTGTATAAGCTATGTACTATTCGTCTATCTCTATAACTCATTCCATTCTTTTTGAGTATTTCAAACATTTTTTTTCCATTTTACATTGTCGAATACTTTTTCCAGATCTACAAACCCTATATACACGCTTTCCCCTTTTTCTATTGTTTTCCCCATTATCACTCTCAGAGCTAAAATAGCCTCCCGTGCTCCCCTGTTTTGCATAAACCCAAATTGGTCTTCTCCTAGTATTTCTTCCGCCCGTTTTCCATTCTTCTTTGCACAATTCTAGTTAATATTTTTGACACGTGTGCTGTCAAACTTATTGTTCGAAAATTTTCACATCTATCCGCGCCTTTCTTTTTTGGTATAGTTACTATGATGCTACGTTTGAAATCTTTGGGTATCTCGCCTGTCTCATACATATAGCTTACAAGTTGGAAGAGACGTTCTGTTACTGTTTGTCCAGCGGCTTTTAGAGTTTCTGCTTGCACCTTATCTGTACCCGGCGCCTTACCATTTTTCAGACTCTTTAATGCTAATTCAAACTCATCTCTAAGTATAGGATATCCCAAGTCATCATTTTCAATGTCTGATTCCTGTTCTGATGCAGTTAGTTCCTCTCCTGCATATAAATTCCCTACAAATTCTTGCTATCTACCCACTTTCTCTACGTTTTCTATGATGACGTTTCCTTGTGCGACCCTTATATTTTTGTTATACGGTTTTATATCCCTAAAGTTCATTCTAATTAATTTGTATGCTTTATCTGTCTTTCCTACTTCCATCTTAGTTGGTACCTCTTTGCACTTTTCATCAATTCATTGTTCTTTAGCTTTCCTGCATTTTCGAATAATTTCCCATTTTATGGCTTTGTATCTCTGTTTTTGTGTTTCGTCTGATTTATTTTTGTATTTTCGTCTTTCTTCTATTATGTTCAGAATATCCTTTGTTATCCATGGTTTCTTATTTTCTTTTTGTGTATACCTCAACATATCTCTGGCCGCCATGTCTAGGCTGGATTTAATGTTATTCTATTCTGTTTCTACTTCCTTAATATCAGATATTTTCCCGATATCTTTGAGCAATTTATTTGACTTTTTTTCGAATCTTTCTTGAATATTTTTATCTTTTAGTTTCTCTAAATCCAAGTGCCTTTTTCCGTTTCTTTTTTTCACATTCTTAAATTTAAGTGCGGCCTTCATAATTACGATGTTGTGGTCAGTATCTCTATCTGCTTCTGGGTAGCTTCTACAGTCTTTTACTTGATTCCTAAACCGTTGTCTAACAAGAATGTAATCTATTTGATATCTTCCTATATCTCCTGGCATCTTCCACGTATATCGTCTTCTAGCATGATGTTGAGATAATGTGTTTGTGATGATTAAATTGTTCTTGTCGCAAAATTCTATCAGCCTATTTCCCCTGTCGTTTCTCGTGCCTAAACCAAATAAACCTACTACCGCTCTTTCCCTACCCTCACCTACCACTGCATTAAAATCCCCCGTAATTATTAAATTTTCATGTCCTTTTACGCATCTTAATATGTCTTCGATATTTTTGTAGATGGCTTCTACCTCTTCGTCAGTGTAGCTAGAGGTGGGCATGTATACTTGTATTATTACTGTGTTTACCGGTTTAGATTCTAATCTAACCATGAGTACTCTTTCGTTCTTTTGTAAGTAATTTTCTACACAGTATCCTTTTTCCGCATAACTATCCCCACACCCAAATTTCCTTCCTTTGCCCCTGTATGAATTACCCTGAAGTCTCCACTCCAAAAATTCCCCGCCTCTGGCCACCGAACTTCGCTGATTCCTACTATGTCTAGTGATAACCTATTCATTTCGATTTTTTGGTGCTCTAGCTTACCTACTTGCTTCATACTTCTAACATTCCTCGCTCCAACTCGCAGAATGTTCCCGACTCTTATTTTTAACTTTCCGATCGCATCCTCCGAAGTAGTCCTTTCCCAAAGATCCGAATGCGGGAATATTTTAACTCCGGAATCATTGACCCCAGAGAATTCCATCATCATTAATAACAATTTAAGTACGCTGTGTACTTGGAAGATGATGTGGTGGTTTTCCATTGCCTTCCACATCGCGGTAGTGTGTCTTAGACCACTATGGTCTCTGCCAATCTAAGTACCGAAAGAGCCGCTGCCCTCTTTCGGGGACCTGTCTTAGTCTGGTTCCTCACTAACGACCCTACTACCTTGGTTGTACCTGTAGTTTGTATCTTTAGCTCATTAGAACACGCAAGCCATTTCACGTGTTCTAGTAATTTAGAATTTCGGCAAGGTGCAGGTCCATTCGAAATGGTAAAATCTCGCATAATTATTAAATTTTCATGTCCTTTTACATATCCTTGTATGTCTTCAATATCTTTGTAGATCGCCTCGGGCTCTTCCTCACCGTAGCTAGAGGTGGGAAAATGACACATAACAAGTAGAAATGAAAATATCCTATTCATTCTCAAGAAATTAACTACATATAAGTTCTAAATTATACAATGAACGTATTATTAGACTTTAGAAATTAGTGAAATAAAATTGGCATATCCAAGTAAAATGCTTCAAATTTGCACGTTGTAAATCAGTATACAGTATATAACGTCATATACATTGTGGATGTGGCACGAATGCTTTCTAACTTATTTTCGCAATTTTGAAAGAATATTACTTCATAAAATGTTCAGTCGTCATTTTTCCATAACTCCCAAGAACCTAAAAAACGGCATACACACAAAGAGACTATATTAAAACACAGAAAATAAAGCGAAAACTAAACTTTTTGTTTTTACGACCTCTTTTCTTTATCCGCACAAACTACTAATAAAACATTTATATGAAACATTACGTTCAGGGGCTCGCTCTTTTCTCAAAACCATTTCTCTTATAAAACATTAGGCAATTTAACATTTACTGCTTTAAATTCATCTAACGTTTATACTTTATTAAAGTGTTTGAACACTTGCGTTGTAGTACGTCGTACATCCATTGACCTTGTTCGATTTTTACGCTTGCAGGTAATAAAATTCGAAAATCAAAGCAAAAGCTTTTCGCCGTGAATTTTACGTATTTCAGAATAGAATTGGTTTCCTTTTATTTCTTATTGATACTGCACTTCTACAATGGGTTCCTTTTTGGAATTTTTTATTACAAAAAGGATCAATATCAGCATTTTCTAATTGGTTCATTTTGATAAACGTAGATAGAAGTTTGAATAAGCTGTAAGGGCGTGCATGAAAATTCTCTGAAATTATCTTGCACTTTTGCAAAAGTAAATTCTTTTGAATTTTTACGTAACTTCACATAAAAATCTTATTTCTCTTGATTCGACATATTTTATTACAACTAAATCAGAATCCAAATGCTTGTCAAGCTTTAATTTATTCCAAAGTTAAGATTGTTAGGTTTTCAGTGATCAAATTGGTTTGAGGCAACTCTTCTTGTTAACCTATCCTGCGCTAATCTCTTCATTGATGCGTAACTAATACATCCTACATCTTTCTGAAGTTGTTTATCCTATTCAAACCTTGGTTTGCCTCAAATATTTTTACCCATCGTATTTCCCTATAACATTAATTTAATCAATCCTGCATGCCACAGGATATGTCCAATCATTCTCTCTCCTTTTCTTTACATTTCGCCACGGAGCTCTTTTGTCACCAATGCGCCTCAATGCCTCCGCTTTTGAAACCCGATCAACTCACCTAATCTTTAAAATTTGTCTGTAACCACCTCCATTCTCGTTCTCTCATTGCCGCCGTCATTCAAGTTCCACTTCCATACAAAGCTACGCTCTATACAAAAATTTTCAAAAATATTTTCCTAATACTTAAATCTATTTGTAATGTTACCAAATTTCTTTTTACAGAAATGCTTTTTTGCTTGTCAGCCTACACTCCTGTGCTTCTACCGTTCCTGGTTTTCTAACTACTCAAGCAACAAAATTCCTTTACTTTCTTCAATGTTTTATCTTCCAATCTGATATGCGCTGCCTCACTTGATCTTACTGGACTGCACTCCATCAGCTTTGTTTTGCTTTTAATAATGATCATCGTATAACATTTTTCAAAATAGATTCCATGCGATTCAACAAATCCTCTAGATCCCTCGCAGACTCTGATAAAATGACAATGTCCTTCAACTTCAACACTTTTCCCAAATTTTTCTTTCATTTCTTTCATTGTTTGTCCTACGTGTAAGTTAAACAGCATAAAAGATAGATACAACCCTACCTCACTCCCTTCTGAACTATTGCCTCTCTTTTATATCTTTCGACTTTTGTCCCTGCAGTCTGGTTTTTGCACAAATTGTAGATAACTGTTTGTTCTCTATATTTTACTTCACACATCTTCATATTCTCAAAAAGTTTGTTCCGATTGACATTGTTTAAGGACTTTTCTAGAATAATAAAGTCCACAGACATGGAATTGTTTTTCTTAATCCTATTCTCCAAAATAAGTCTTAGATTCTATAGAGCATCACGAGTTTCAACATTTCTTCAAAGCCGACCGATCTTCGCCCAATTTCTTTTCTATCTGGTTTTTTATCCGCCTATAGACGATTTTGATTGGAATTTTGCAGGCATGACTGATTTAACTTATAGTTCGATAGTTTTTGCGTCTGTCGGCTCCTATTTTCTTTGGTATGAAAAAATCAATTTCTTTTTAAAATCTGTGGGTATCCCATCTGCCTAATATATCTTGCTTACCCAATGGTACAGTTTTGTCCTAGATGTATTTCTTATGGTATTTAGCAAGGACGACAGCATTTTGTTAATTCCAGGTGCCTTATTCAGTCCAAACCTTTCGATGCCTCGTCGAACTCAGAACTTATTCTCATCAACTACATCTTCTCTTTCGAGTACTTAAACACTAAATTCTCTACCTTGAACAAAGTTCTTATATGTATTCCTTCTATGTTTCAGACTTCCTTCTTTGCCTGTAAGTGGCTTCACATTTATGTCCCTTAGATTAGTATAACTGTTTTTCTTCTATCCAAACGTTTTTTGTATCCACTTTTCCCACAGTCATACAAATTTCAACATCTTTACATTCTTCTTTCAACCGTTATTTCTTTTTTTCAACTTGCATTTCCTATTGATCTCGATCCCGAGGCTCCTTTTACCTATCTTATCATTTACATTTTTAAATTTTCGTCGGTCATCTATTAAATCCAGAATTTTTTGTGTTACCCAAGGATTTCTTCCAGCCCTTGTTTTTTTCTAGTTTTTATTCTGCTACCCTAGTAATTTGACCTTTCAGCATTCCTCTAAAGTACTTCCTTTGCACGTTTTAATTACTCCATGCTAGACACTCTCTCTTAATCTTCTTCCCCTCAGCTCATGTTGTTTTCTACTTTCAAGGTCTCCCCTATTTGACTTCTTGCTTCTTTTCATTTTCTTTAGATTCAACCTATATTGCACTGCCAGCTTGTTACGTTCCAATTTTGTTTTAAAATTTTCTTAGTTAATTCAATACCCGCTCGAATAAATTCCGTTGCTACTGTTAAATCCTTTAACTTAATTAATCATAAATACGCTTACTCTCTGTGCTTGGTAGTTAGCCTGGTATTTACTTTTCTTCCGGCTACGTCTAGGTACGTAGCATAAATTCTGACGCCCAACGTGGAGCTCCGAGTTTGTTTTGGGTAGTGTTTGCTTTGATTTTGGTTTTCGTTAATTTGGGCTCCGATTTTCTTTCGTGTAACTTTGATTCCGATTTGGTTTCGCTTAATTTCTGATCCAATTTTTGTTTGTTGATACTGCCTAATTTCCGACATTACCCGCATTTCTGGGCCTGGCGTCACTTGTATTTCTTTCCTTTACGTTCGAACCGTTATTTCCTTTTTTCTTTCGGCTCTTTGCAGTCCCCCACATGCGATTCGATCTTCTTAAATTTTAGTTTTATTTTCTTTCCTAATCGGTTTGTTAATTTCAGATTGTTGGACTTGTGTTTTCGCCAATAATTCAAGTCCATTGAAAACGCTGGCGCCCAATATTTTTCTTTTTCTTCCTTCCCTCTCTGTATATTTTGTTCTCCCCATCAAGTCTAGAGTTGGATTCTTTCTCCGATTTTTCTTTTATTCTACAGCCCTATTCTAATTTCTATTTTGTTGTTTCGCTTCCATTGGTGTTCCCGGTCGGATATGTTATAGATTTTTCTGTATTCGCAATACTTTTTTTGGCTTCTATCGAGTTACGGTTAGTCTTTGTTTAGTTACTTTCTACCAATTTCTTTCTTGTTCGTATTCAAAATGACTTCTTTTTCGGCTTCCTACCAAGTTCTTCCTGTGTGGGAGTGCAACTTGAAATTTTCTGGTGTCCCGAACACTCTTACTGTCCATGATTTTTTGGGACGGGTCGAAAAACTCCGACGAACTCACCATGTGTCAGAATTGCAGTTATTGGAGTTTACAGTGGACTTGTTCGTAACTAAAGCGTTACTTTGGTATCGTGGTTACGGGCATAGATTTTCTGACTGGAAGTCCTTGTCTAATTTACTGATTCAATATTTTGAACCCCCGGATTTTGCTTATAAGTTTGCTAAATACTGAGGAAAATACTTTTGCTTCACATGACCGAATTGTTAAGATTTCTCCTACGTCTACGAGTAGATCCGATACTTCTTCCGTACGTTCTACTGTTCTTCTTCTTAGTTCTGCTTCTACTCGTCAGGTTATATGCTTTAATTGCGACAAACCTGGTCATGTTTCGAGACGTTGTACTCGTCCTCAAGTACTCCATTGTTATGATTGCGGATATAAGGGAGTTTCTCGCCGCAACTGCCCAAACTGTTATCCTCCTACTTATAGGTCTTCGAATCATACTTCAAATCCTCACCTGAAGCTGCCTAATTTCTTCTGCTTCTCACTCTTTGTTCTCTTCTGTCCCTCATCCAGGTCAGCCTGCTACTGCTATCAAAACCTACCTTTCTTCGGTGAATACAGCTTCAAACAAAATTTCCTCCGTTTCTAGTTCTACATCCTATTCTACTCCTTCTGCTTGCCCTACTTATTCACTCTTTCCCCAGACTGTACCTCCACCACCATTTCAACCCATACTTCGAATCAGTGACTTACAGTTAGCTTCTCAAGAGTTTGTTTCCGCTTTCTTAAACGATTCTACCCACGAAATTCCTGTCGGTTCTGCAAGCATAAATGTCGCTGCAGTGGCGATAACTTCTAATTTAGTCAGTGAAGGTCCTGTTGAAGTTTACGAACCTGTATCTTTAATGTCCGTTGCTGTTGCTGTCAAAATTTTACATGTTCCTGCTTTCTTAAATTGTTCTACTCAAGAAATTTCTGTCGTGTCTATAATAACAGCTGTAGCTGAAGTGACGATAATTCCTAATACGGATAGAGAAGGTCCTGTTGAATTCAGGAAACCCGTCGCTATGATGCCTGTTGCTGTTGTCGTCAAAGTTTTACCTGATCCTGTTTCGTTATCTACTATTGTTAAGGAATTAATTCCTATCGTGGCTGAAGTTTTGTCTGTTCCTACTCCATTGTCTATCAGTGATGAAGTTTTACTTGATCCTACTCCTTTATCGGACGTTGATGAAATGTTACCTACTCTTACTCATTTTTTTCATGCTGACAAAATGCTACTTGCTTCTGTTCTTTTAACTAAGGTCCTGTTATCTAATGTTGACGAAGGTCAATCTGATTCTGCTTCCTTATTTATTGTGGATGAAGTTCTTCCTGATGCTGTTTGTTCTTGTAGCGTTGATGAACTCCTGCCTGGTTCTGCTCCTTTTCCTAGAGTAGATACTTCTATAGCCAATGCTGTTTTCGTTCATAACTGTGATACTTCTAGTCCTTTATCTAACATCCTTGAAATTTTATCTACTTCTGTCCCTCTGTCTAACGTAACTAAAGTGTGCTCTGCTTGTGTTTCTTTTCGTAAGGTTGATTTTTTTATAGCCAATGCTTTTTCTTTTTCTACCGTTGATTTTCTGACAACCCATGATTTTTCCTTTTCTACCGTTGACTTCCTTACCTCCAACCCTAACAACAAACATCTTTCTTCCTTAACTCGTTTAGAGTTTCCTAAACCACCCTCGCCACCTCCTCAACCGCGTGCTACAACTGCTACATCCCCTGCTGTTCCTGTTTGGCAGAAAGCTGCCCAAAAGAGGCGGACATCAGTATATGCTTATTCCGAACCGGAAGATGTATGGCGGCGAAGCCATAATGTCCTTGATCTCGTTTTGTTCTCCTTCTGGCAGCGTAAACGCCTTAAGTCCAATATCTAGTCCTCGTGCCCCAGATTCTTAGGCCGACTTTGCTCTCTTTAGGTTTTGACTTTTGGACTTTACGATCTTTTTATTTAATGCTTTTTTGCTGGGTTTTCTTTCTTTTTCTTTTTCGTCCTCCTTAAACCCGTGTGGGTCCGGTAATAGAATAGCCCCACGGTACGACCTGCCTGTCGTAAGAGGCGAATACAGCGGTCCAATACATACACACACACTTTATACACGTCCGATCTATACCCACACACTACATACATACACGCACACATATACACATACACCCACACCCTTCATAAACACACAGTTCTACTTGGTTCTACTTTTTTTTGTTCTCTTCTTGGTTCTTTTTTCCTCCGTTCTCTCCTTGTACTCCTTGAACCCGTGTGAGTCCAGTAATAGAATAGCCCCACGGTACGACCTGCCTGTCGTAAGAGGCGACTACAGCGGTCCAACACATACATACACCTACACACACACACACGCACACACACTTCATACACGCAGACACCTACCCATACTTAACTTGAAACATTATTTTTTCTGACGGGCACCAGCCCCACATTGGGTGGCAGTGAAACGAAGTCTTCTAATTTATATCTGACTCTAGACGTTGGGCGCTAGTGAAACGAAGTCTTCCGACATAACTAGGGGTCTATTCCTTGGGTAGAGCTATGAGAAATGGGGGGGTAAGTCGAAATCTGTTTGTATGTCAAACTTAATCTCAGATAAATAGGCGCCACCAAGTTCGGACTTATTCACGATAATGGCATGGCATATTTCTAAGGGCGGACGTGGAGACCCAAAGAAAAAAAGATCGCCTTCGATGACAAAAACCTGTCTTAATAAAATAAGACGCTGTTCCTGTAAGAAATTATAATAGTTAGGTTAATAAAAAAAGGTGGAACACTATTTGTGTCCCGCAAATATACATAAAGAAATAGTGAAAAGATATTTTCTATATAAAGTTGGCATCAAAATTCTACTCTTAAAGATGTTAGCTTTCTGTGGTTAGGTTTGATCATATTTGATCAAAATAAAAACTTTAATCTTGAACCAATAATTTACTAAAAGAATCTCTTTTAAAATAAAATGCAATGCAACAAAATTTAATTAATAATTGAATTACTTCGTGAATTTTAAATTAAGGTTTATCAAAATTATTCATAATCAAACATTTTACAGTATATTGTAAACTTGTTACACAAAGATACTCCAACCCGTGCAGATCTGTTCAGGCAGATTACATTTAAAATGTTACTACTCAAGTTATTCCTTTTAAGTTACATGTACTAGTTTTAGTTTCTAAAAAAGATCACAAAATATTCTTATTTACATAAGATGTGCTAAAGCTGTTCGAAGCATTTGCTTTCAAGAACGCATCTGTCAGCAGTATACTACAGAAAAATAAGTGACGTCAGTAACACCTGTTGTTGTAACTAACGATTTATAATGAACCACGCGTGTGGTTTCTTAAAACATCAAATTAGTGAATTTTTAATTTCGACACTGGAAATTCCAGCTCAGCAATAGTTGAAACTTTCATAATATTCAAGCATTTACACATAAGAACAAATTACCGTGTTTCTAATTTGAAACACAAAAAATTACTTAAAGCTAACTATGAACCAAAAACTACTTTTCTCGCCTAGATGAGGTACTTGTTATATCATGCGATGTTTACTGCATGTAGTATGAACCCAGCTCATCCTAAACAGCTTCTACCACATGGAGTTGTTCCAGGTGTAGAATTAAATACGGTCACAATACATTCGTCAGCTGCTGCAATATGTTGAATCACGCTGCCTTACCAAAGTAGCATCTTTACGCTGTATAACAGAGTGGTCTTCTTTAAATTGGTTAAACTTTCCATCTTCTAAGTTGCATTTTAAACGTCGTATAACAAAGTGGTTTTAACAAAAGGGATTGAATTTCCTATCTTCTAAGTTGCATTTTACACGTCGTATAACAAAGTGGTTTTAACAAAAGGGATTGAATTTCCTATCTTCTAAGTTGCATTTTTCATGTCGTTCGTGCGCTAAATAAAATATCTCAATTAAACAAATTAATAACGTTCATACGATACCAACCGCTATTCAAAGATGTGTCCCGACTCCTCAAAATTTATACGCAAATTGCCGGCCTGAAGTTTCTGGTACATCTTATCTCTTCCTCCACGTATGGCCGACTGATTATCAAACTCGCTCGGGCGACCGGAGCGTCCGAGGAGGAGGTTGTCAAACTGAAACGCGCCTGCGAATAGCTGTAGAAGACACAGATATCCAACCACAAATAGAATACCAAAGTACGATGCTGCTTTAACGTATTACCTTTAATAAAAGTGTTTTATTATTCTCGCACTTTGATGAAGGGATTTATTAATCAAAAATAAAATTGTTACAAACTACACGGGAATTCTGGTCTATTTTCTTTTGTACGATTCTTAGTTTTTTTGGGTTTTGTACTTGGTGTTGGTATTATTCTTTTTGGTTTTTTGTCTTTTTTCTCGTTCCTTTCGTTCCAATTTCCTTTCCCCGTCCTTTTGCTGGACTTCTTTGCTAGCGGTTCCTATACTGATTGTGTTTCGTCCATCCGCTCCTGTGGTAGGTGCTTTCTTGGTCGTTTTTCTTTCTTCGGAAACCACGACGTAGTCGACTTTAGGACTAGTCAGCATTTCTTTTCTTTGGTTTTTCGGTTACGATTTTTGGTTACCACAGTTTGTAGTACACCGTTTCCTTTTACCAGCGTTCCTCCTCTTTTCCTCTCGTTCCCCCTTGTTGTCCTTTTGTTTACTTGAGGCTTGACCTTTGGGTCCTATTTTGGTTGGTACTGTTAGTTTTCTTCCTGATTCCTTTTCTTCTATTGAGGTTGATAACCGTACTGTTTCTTTTCAGAAACATCCGTCCGTTGACGACTCCGCAGTGCTGAGGCCGTTCCACCTTAGTCCTCCTTGATTGCGTATTACCCGTCTTCCTTCCTTCCTTCCTTTTTTTCCCTTTTATTGTTGGCCCTTCGAACCGGACGAGAGTTCTTTTTTTATTATTTTAGGGTGTTCCTTTTTTTCTTTTTCGGTTTTTTGTTTTGTTTTCGTAGCGAATTTTCTTTTAGTTTTTAAGCAAATTTTTTTTCTTTTTCTCTTTGTTTTTTTTGGTCCTGCCCACTTTCGTATTTTTGTTTTGCTACCCCGATCTGTTAATTTTGCTGGGGAGAATTTGTTTCGTTCCAATTTTGCTTTAACATTTTCCTGGTTAATTCAATACCCGCTCGAATAAATTCCGTTGCTACTGTTAAATTCTTTAACATAATTAATCATAAATACACTTTCTAATAATTTCTTAACTCAAATCTACTTGCTTAGAAACGACTAGTTTACGCTATAATTAAATAGTTTATATCCTGTTTTAGGTAAGCTTCAATTTGTTAAACATTCCGATAGCGTATAATTGCTTCTTATGTGTTTTCCATCTAAACATTTGTCTGCATAGTGTATTGAACTATCCGATAAAACCGTGTTTTCCAGTTTCGTAATCGCACTTCAATAAGCGAGGTTTTGCAGTTCGACAACTAAGAGGTATCTTGCGTGTATTTTGTGAGTTTCCACACGTGTACTCATTCTAATCAGATTTTGTTTTTAGCTTTTTTAGCCGGAGGCCAAATGGGTTCTTTTTTTCTGTAAACCAAGTGGTTTTGTCCGTAGACAGCTGCTGCAGTTATGGTAGCAGGGTAAATGAATCCTGACGACCATAGCGTTGCTGTGCTGACTCACCCCCCGACGGAATGCCAGATAAGCATCCCGACTCATGGAGGTATGTGACTTGTTTTCTTTTATGCACATCGATGATTATTATTTACCGGCGGTTGATGTTGTGAAACAGGTTCATCATACATGTTTAAAAGCGAGTTTCGCTAGTGCTTCTAGTTATATTTCTTTAATTTTTACTACAACTTGGTCTACATTTAATACTTTAATTTAACACCCTTGCTATGGAGTAAACCTACATTTAATACTTTAATTTAACTCACGTGCTATTGAGAAAATCTACATTTAATACTTTAATTTAACACACTTGCTATTGAGAAAATCTAAGCATTCCTTTTTTCCCAATGAGATTTATTATCTGTTAGCTACGAAATGCGCACTTCGTGGATCGTTTATAAAATTTTTCCTTTACAATATAACTTAAATTTAATACTTTTCTTTGTACATGTGAATCAAGAGATTTTAATTTATTTTTATTGTTAATAGATAATCGTGGGCGACGTGGTTTTTTTTTTGTTTCTTTTTTTTAGTATTCAGGTGAATCCCCTCCACTCTCCGCGCTTGGTAGTTAGCCTGGTATTTACTATTCTTCCGGCTACGTCTAGGTACGATTCAAGCTGGTTAAGATTAAATTCCAACAATTGCAAGTTACTAATAAATGCATATAGAAGGATCAAGTAGATCGCCTCCACTTTGCACTTTCTACTAGTTTAGATTATTCTTCCACAGGCAAAATTTAAAATTTTTATTTTTAGACAGCTAATCGGAATTAAACTGTTTGTAGAGATTTTTTAACAGATTTTCTGAAAGACATTTTAACCTAAGATACAGACTGTCTAAACCCTACCGAATTTGTAAGGTGTTATTTTGCAGAAGTGGTTCAACATGTAGTGAAATTGTTAACTTTATAACAAATTTTGTTTTCAAATATCTCATATCCTACAGTATTTTTAACTTGTCATTAATATGAAGTTTTTGAACGCCACGAATTTAGTCTGAATTTTTTCTACGGTCACTTATTCTTTCTCTTATAAATTTGCAACGGCACTAAATATTTTCCACCTCACATAAATAAATAACAGATGTTTGTCTGTTTCTTAAATATAATAGTAAAAAAACTTGATCAGATTTATTTTGTATCAAATATCAAAAAGTTAAACTTTTCGAATTCGTATTCGATCTTTACTGCAAATATACATGTTTTTAGAGCGCACATTTTATACAAAAAAAATCTATGCCGCATGTACGCCATACAACCAAACTTAAAGCCATTATGTAATAGAAATTCACACAAGTTTATTTTTTATATGAAAATTTTATTATTAGTACTGTAAATCATTGAAAGAAACAGAAATTAGCATTTATTTTGTTTGAGTCGGACTGCTTAATATTATAAGCTCCCAGCACCCCTCAAACATTGGTTAATTACAAATTAATTTTAATAAATAATATAATTATAATAAAGGTAATTATCCAAAATTGTTATAATAAATTCGTTCAACAAAATTTTCTGTCATCCCTCCGAAAAATTCAGTCTGATGTACAGTAGGCATATCATTAGCCGAATTGGGAATGGTTGGTTCATAATGATCGGCTCTATTTCGCATAGCAATACCGCCAACATTGCAATGAACAACAGCTAATGGTTCGCAATCTAATTGCTCTTCAGATGGACAAAAGTTATAAGTAGCGATATTGTTGCCATAATGAAGGTATAAATAAATTGGTTGAGAAATGACTATTGAAGTTGCGTATTCCAACTCTTGACCGGTCCAACAACCTATTAGTCCCTGTGACTCGACTTCAGCTGATAGAGAACTTCCTTTTCGTCGACAAAATTCTTCGAAATATTCAGAGTTTTCTGCTATTGTCATTAAAGTGGCATATCTTAAAATATGACTACAGTTTTCATTCCCGAATAAACAGGTTGATACCGAATTGTACCAACAATTCCCGTCTCCATTTGCAAATATTTGTTTAAAATTTGGACGACAATTTTCAGGAAACAAAACGTTAATAGCACAATTGTCTCCTCTTTCATTAGTTATGGTCCACAAATTAGATCCATGAAATCTATTTTGATTTCTTAATAATGCATAGATCTGTTGGCAAAAATTATTATCGTTGTTACGTAATTCTTTTAGTCTTTCTATATTATCAATGGACTCCAATAAGTTTTTAATATTTTCTAATCTTGTTTTACTCTGAAGTTCAAGATTTGGTATTCCGGTTTGGGTATTTAATTCAATTTCTTCTTGTGATAATTTTATTAATTTGACTTCACATTCCTTTAGTGATGAGATATCAAGACTTGTCAACTCATTTGCTAATTCGCTTCTTTGAGAGGACTTAATGGGTTGACTTAATAATTCTAAGTCATGGTCTGACAAATCGCTAATTTGAGATTTTTTCGGAGGCTTACACAATTCGATTTCAGGTTCCGATAACCACGAAGAAATTGTTATATCAGATGACATGTCTATGTCTTCATTAGAACCACTTTTTGATACCTCAACCCAAAACGGCATGTGATACGAACAATAAAAATCATATACGTGAACTTTGTCTTTGCAATTAGTGGAAAAAATATAATCAATAGATGATTGGTATTCAGTTGTGAAAATATCTGATGGCATAATCGAATTCCATTTGAATTCATTCATCACAAAAACAGGCAATTTCTTTCCAGAATTAGGCCTTAATTGAGGTTAAAGTCGCCGCACACAATTAGATTATCATACAATTTGGTTCTTTCGGCGATTAATCTCAAAGTGGCCTTTATTTTTTCTATTGGTGTTCGGTTTGAAATATAAATAGAGATAACCACAAATTCTCCGATTTTAACGCAGGCGACTTCTAAATGCCAAAAGCTTTTTGAATCATTAGATGCATCAATTATTGTAAACAATTCTTCAGCAGTTAGAAATTTCTTAACATAGATCATTGAACCGCCTGATGGGTTAGTGCTTTTTGAAATCGCGTGTGAAATCGGAATTAAATCATTCAGTGGTATGCATTTCTCCAATGGGGTTCTTACACGTGTCTCAACCAAAAGCAGAACATCAGTTAACATAAAGTTACTGTCTTTCATCAAATCGATATAATTACTTTTCATTGTTTGAACGTTAAAATAAGTAATTGATTTTGTGCATATTTTCAGGGAACCACAAGCAGTCGCAACAAGAACATCTCTCAGTTGGTCCCAATAACTTTTCTCGTTCAAATAACTCAATAAGTTTTCGACTTTTCAATGAATGCTTGCGTTTGTCAGCCATTCTTTGTCGCTCTTGATTGCGATAATCGGGATCTGATTGGGGTTTATCTGCTTTGCGTTGTTTCTCTTGACTGCAATAGTCGGGATCTGACTGTCGTTTATCTGATAAACGATGTCGCTCTTGACTACAATAATCGGGATCTGATTGTCTTTTGTCTGATAAACGCTGTCGCTCTTGACTACAATAATCCGGATCTGATTGGCGTTTGTCAGCTTTGCGTTGCTTTTCTTGACTACAATAATCGGGGTCTGTTTGACGCTTATCGGCTTTGCGGTGTCTCTCTTGACTGCGATAGTCGGGATTTGATTGTCGTTTTTCTGACAAACGCTGTCGCTCTTGACTACAATAGTCGGGATCAGTTTTACGTTTAATAGCTTTCCTGATCCTGTCCTTTTCCCTTTGTTGTTTTAAGTATTCGGGATCATTTCGCTTTTGGCGCAGTCGATCCGTTCTTTACTCTTTCGTATATCTTTATAGTCATTATCGTCACTTTCGTCACTTTCGTCTTTACCACTCATTTTGTGTTTGAATTGTATTAAATCTATTTGTTTATAATTAGCTTCGTAAGTTTGGTTGAAAAAACTGAACAATATTTATATATCATAAGTATTTTAAAACAATGGAAACAGTGCAACGGACGACGGCGACCACGTAGCGATCTTATTAAATTTTTTTATAAAATTTTTCGAACATATTTTTCAAAGTTGAATAACTCGAAAACCAATCGACATAGAGTATTGATGCTATGGAAAAATATGCTCAGGAGGTCGATATTAACCTAAAAATGTCGACTTTAAAGTCGAATTATTCGAAAACTAGATGAGATATCGAAAATTGGCTAGCATATTCTTAATCATCGTAAAAAACTGAACAAGATCCATATATCAAATTTTTGTAAAACGAAAAACGCGCAACGGACGACGGCCGCGACGACGGCGACGTAGCGATCTTATTAACCTAACTTACTTCGTAAGTTTGGTTGATTAAAACGCTTGTATTGCAACACCGCGCTGTTTGGTCTACCTTTGAATGGAATGATGCGTCGGAACGTGAACAAAGCATCATACGCAAAGGATGATTGATAGATCTTTGCGGCGCGACATCTGTCACATGGCCTTGATTGACAAGTTTCGGGAGCTCTTTTAACCATACAATAGGAATCCTCTACAGCGTCATTTACATAGTTTCTGGTAGGTGCTCGAAGTGATCTATAACGATTGAATAAAGTATAAATTACGGTGATAAGCGTTAGTCAGTTCAGTTCTACTTAAAGCTTTGAACGTCGTGATATGAAATAAATTAGTGGTACATACTGTTAATATAAATTGCCCTATGTGATATCCTTGTGTGAAATAAATTATTGTAGTGAATCGATATAAATTAATTATGGTGCATCAATATAAGTTAATTATAATGAGTCGATATAAATAATTAGAAACATTAGAAGTTAGTTTTTGTTCTGTTAGCAATTATTTGGAAAGAAATTGTTGTGGAACTTTTAGAAAATTTCATTGTAGCTACGAGTTGTTGAAAAGGCTCGTATAATCAGTTTGATAATAAGGTAGAGTTTTCATTACACAGATGCCAAGTAGTGAAATTCAAGTGAAAAGGGCATTTGAGCAATTTCAATTTGCATGCCTGTAACTCGTAGTCAACAACAGAAAATGGATAACAAAATTCTTTCTTTCTCGAAGGAGCCAGTGCAAGTCAAGCGTTGCGGAGAGCTTGGCTAAAAATTCTTCAAAACTACAGGCAAGTTTTACAGAAAACTTACCTAGACCGCCGCCAATTTACAGGAAAATGATGAGAAACGGGACCGAACTTTGCAAGTCTGGCAGAGAAATTAAAAGAAAATAACTCGAGCTTTACAGAAAAATTACAAGAACACACATAGAAGCAAGACCAAAACTCTGCGAGTCAAGAAGCAATATTAGAAGAAAAGTTACAAGAAAACGCGGAGAAACAAGAACGAACCACCGCAAACTTTGCAGTAAAGCTGAACGAGACCGTCGTGAATTTGCAAGAAAATTACAGTCAGTTGAGGGATGAGTTTATACGGCAAGCTACAAAGACCGCAAACGCGATTGTACAATTAAGTGAAGCTTTTAAAAGATATTACAAATACAAGGGAAAAGCTGGAAGCAAAATTTTTCTGCTGTTTATAAACATTGAAAACTATGTTCTCTGAAAACTTTGCTAAAAATGGAAGAAAATGTGAAGGAGATGGAAGAAGAGATTAATTCCATAACACTGAAAACACAAGAGCCCTCAGTGCTAGCGATTCAACAGTACATTCCAGAATTTAAGAATATCGGGAAAAGCGAACTCACGTCAAGCTTCAGAGTAAAATAGCCCACATTTGATGGAAAATTACCGTGGCAGACATATTTCAATTAATTCAAGGCTACCGCGAGAGCTAGAGATGAAGAAAAGGGCAATCGCGTTGATTGTCGTGTTACGTGTGAGACCTTGAAACCTGCAGACCATATCCGACCATGACCAAACAAGCTACGGGACCATATTTGGTATTTAATAAGTGTATACAGGTAAATTGAAAACCAAATTAAAAAAGAAAGAAAGAAAGAAGGAAAGAAAAGAAGAAAGAAAGAATGAAAGAAAGAATGAAAGAATGAAAGAAAGAATGAAAGAAAGAATGAAAGAAAGAATGAAAGAAAGAATGAAAGAAAGAATGAAAGAAAGAATGAAAGAAAGAATGAAAGAAAGAATGAAAGAAAGAATGAAAGAAAGAATGAAAGAAAGAATGAAAGAAAGAATGAAAGAAAGAATGAAAGAAAGAATGAAAGAAAGAATGAAGAAAGAATGAAAAAGAATGAAAGAAAGAATGAAAGAAAGAATGAAAGAAAGAATGAAAGAAAGAATGAAAGAAAGAATGAAAGAAAGAATGAAAGAAAGAATGAAAGAAAGAATGAAAGAAAGAATGAAAGAAAGAATGAAAGAAAGAATGAAAGAAAGAATGAAAGAAAGAATGAAAGAAAGAATGAAAGAAAGAATGAAAGAAAGAATGAAAGAAAGAATGAAAGAAAGAATGAAAGAAAGAATGAAAGAAAGAATGAAAGAAAGAATGAAAGAAAGAATGAAAGAAAGAATGAAAGAAAGAATGAAAGAAAGAATGAAAGAAAGAATGAAAGAAAGAATGAAAGAAAGAATGAAAGAAAGAATGAAAGAAAGAATGAAAGAAAGAATGAAAGAAAGAATGAAAGAAAGAATGAAAGAAAGAATGAAAGAAAGAATGAAAGAAAGAATGAAAGAAAGAATGAAAGAAAGAATGAAAGAAAGAAGAAAGAAAGAATGAAAGAAAGAATGAAAGAAAGAATGAAAGAAAGAATGAAAGAAAGAATGAAAGAAAGAATGAAAGAAAGAATGAAAGAAAGAATGAAAGAAAGAATGAAAGAAAGAATGAAAGAAAGAATGAAAGAAAGAATGAAAGAAAGAATGAAAGAAAGAATGAAAGAAAGAATGAAAGAAAGAATGAAAGAAAGAATGAAAGAAAGAATGAAAGAAAGAATGAAAGAAAGAATGAAAGAAAGAATGAAAGAAAGAATGAAAGAAAGAATGAAAGAAAGAATGAAAGAAAGAATGAAAGAAAGAATGAAAGAAAGAAGAAAGAAAGAATGAAAAGAAAAGAATGAAAGAAAGAATGAAAGAAAGAATGAAAGAAAGAATGAAAGAAAGAATGAAAGAAAGAATGAAAGAAAGAATGAATGAAAGAATTAATGAAAGAATTAAAGAAAGAATTAATGAAAGAATTAAAGAAAGAATGAAAGAATGAAAGAAAGAATGAAAGAATGAATGAAAGAAAGAATTAAAGAAAGAATTAAAGAAAGAATGAAAGAAAGAATGAAAGAAAGAATGAAAGAAAGAATGAAAGAAAGAATGAAAGAAAGAATGAAAGAAAGAATGAAAGAAAGAATGAAAGAAAGAATGAAAGAAAGAATGAAAGAAAGAATGAAAGAAAGAATGAAAGAAAGAATGAAAGAAAGAAAGAATAAAAGAAAGAATGAAAGAAAGAATGAAAGAAAAAAAAGAATGAAAGCAACAATAAAAGAAAGAATGAAAGAAAGAATGAAAGAAAGAATGAAAGAAAGAATGAAAGAAAGAATGAAAGAAAGAATGAAAGAAAGAATGAAAGAAAGAATGAAAGAAAGAATGAAAGAAAGAATGAAAGAAAGAATGAAAGAAAGAATGAAAGAAAGAATGAAAGAAAGAATGAAAGAAAGAATGAAAGAAAGAATGAAAGAAAGAATGAAAGAAAGAATGAAAGAAAGAATGAAAGAAAGAATGAAAGAAAGAATGAAAGAAAGAATGAAAGAAAGAATGAAAGAAAGAATGAAAGAAAGAATGAAAGAAAGAATGAAAGAAAGAATGAAAGAAAGAATGAAAGAAAGAATGAATGAAAGAAAAAAAGAAAGAAAAGAAAGAAAGAAAGAAAGAAAGAAAGAAAGAATGAAAGAAAGAATGAAAGAAAGAATGAAAGAAAGAATGAAAGAAAGAATGAAAGAAAGAATGAAAGAAAGAATGAAAGAAAGAATGAAAGAAAGAATGAAAGAAAGAATGAAAGAAAGAATGAAAGAAAGAATGAAAGAAAGAATGAAAGAAAGAATGAAAGAAAGAATGAAAGAAAGAATGAAAGAAAGAATGAAAGAAAGAATGAAAGAAAGAATGAAAGAAAGAATGAAAGAAAGAATGAAAGAAAGAATGAAAGAAAGAATGAAAGAAAGAATGAAAGAAAGAATGAAAGAAAGAATGAAAGAAAGAATGAAAGAAAGAATGAAAGAAAGAATGAAAGAAAGAATGAAAGAAAGAATGAAAGAAAGAATGAAAGAAAGAATGAAAGGAAGAATGAAAGAAAGAAAGAATAAAAGAAAGAATGAAAGAAAGAATGAAAGAAAGAATGAAAGAAAGAATGAAGGAAAGAATGAAAAAAAGAATGAAAGAAAGAATGAAAGAAAGAATGAAAGAAAGAATGAAAGAAAGAATGAAAGAAAGAATGAAAGAAAGAATGAAAGAAAGAATGAAAGAAAGAATGAAAGAAAGAATGAAAGAAAGAATGAAAGAAAGAATGAAAGAAAGAATGAAAGAAAGAATGAAAGAAAGAATGAAAGAAAGAATGAAAGAAAGAATGAAAGAAAGAATGAAAGAAAGAATGAAAGAAAGAATGAAAGAAAGAATGAAAGAAAGAATGAAAGAAAGAATGAAAGAAAGAATGAAAGAAAGAATGAAAGAAAGAATGAAAGAAAGAATGAAAGAAAGAATGAAAGAAAGAATGAAAGAAAGAATGAAAGAAAGAATGAAAGAAAGAATGAAAGAAAGAATGAAAGAAAGAATGAAAGAAAGAATGAAAGAAAGAATGAAAGAAAGAATGAAAGAAAGAATGAAAGAAAGAATGAAAGAAAGAATGAAAGAAGAAGAAATGAAAGAAAGAATGAAAGAAAGAATGAAAGAAAGAATGAAAGAAAGAATGAAAGAAAGAATGAAAGAAAGAATGAAAGAAAGAATGAAAGAAAGAATGAAAGAAAGAATGAATGAAAGAAAAAAAGAAAGAAAAGAAAGAAAGAAAGAAAGAAAGAAAAAAGAAAGATCTAACAGGTACCGAACCCTGAAAAATGCATATGGTAGCTTAAGCCTTAAGCGCAGTACTACAGCGCTTGACGTTTATTAAACTGTCGTTTGCTGTATTGTTGGATTTGCACAAGCTGTTTGTGAATGATTCACGTTTGATTGTAATTGTTTGGTTGCATCCGGTCGTTTCCGTCAAATTAATTATTTAATGTTTTCTTTAAAAGTAGACTGTATTTATCAAAAACCAATACCTTTTTAGATTCGTAATCAATTTCGAATATTAAATATATGTATTAAGTATTTTATTATCATAACACTTACTCGTTCGACTACGACGGTCTTTGTAACCGGCTTTTGACAGTCCTCCAAAAAAATTTTATAAACTTTACTAATAATTCGTAAGGAAAGTATGGTACCTTCGCGCAAACGGTACCGAAGTCTGGTATTACGCCGACGTCCGTGTATTTAGTATATATCAGGATTCTTTTTTGGATCGATTACGAATTTTGGAAACGTACTCGTACCAAAGTGACTCGACACGTTGCCCGCTGTCTCGCACAGTACGTTCAGCTGCTTGGTTTGGAAAAATTTAGATGCATTTGATTTTTTCAACATGTAAGGCAACGTGTTACTGCAAAATCGACAAATCCCGGAAAAAATTTTATTTCTTCTAGAACTTCAAATTTGCGCCACAAAAACCCGCATATGTAATGTAGGTCCAAAATCTATGTTCAACTCCGTACCTCCCACTTACGCAGCACCGACCACCTCAGATATCTCCGATTAATGGCGCATTTGAACTTTTCAACTTTGGACAAAAAGGCAGCTACCACGATTTAATTTAGGGTGTGGGATTAATATTTAAACGTTGCTTTTCTACAATCCAACACTAAGGAATTTGGTTTTGCTACGTGCAAAATATTGCATACAGAACATAAAGCGAAATAAATACCACCTCCCAGCTGAAGCTAAAATTATTAATTCCATCAATTAATTGAATTAGAAAAGCTTGCGTCAATGATTTACCGCTCGCTTGCTAAAGAACAAAATTGCTCCGTTCGCTAATTTATACGTAATCTGAAATCTCTCAAATAAAGTTACTTTCAAGAGTGCGGCATTGTTAAAGGGGAAGCGTCCCGGGTCCCGCAGACGAACTCGCTATCATGTCCGTCAAGCTCTTTCGTACTTGAAGCGTGACGAAACATAAAAGTGCTGCACTCTCTTGCCTATACGCGTCACTACAGGGTGTAAACAAAGCTGCCTATTTCTAAGTTCGTAACAGTAAAAACGTACTGTTACACTTACAAGAGTTTTGCATTTAAAACCTTTTTTTGCATATTCTAGTATGTTTTAGAATTAATTAGAACGATTGGCTAAAATATGAATTGCCGTGATGGGCGTTAGTCAGTTCAGTTCTAATCGAAGCTTTGGTTACAATATGAGTTCTAGTTTTAAGCTTTGAAAGTACATATAGATTGCCCTATCTGAGATAAATTATTGTATATAATTATATATTGCATATAATTATTGTATATAAATTAATTGTAGTGTATCGATATAACTTAATTAAGAAGGTAGCATTGTAGTTTTTAATATATGTACTGTTAGCAATTAGTTGGAAAGAAACTATTATGAAAACCTTTAGATTTTTACTGTAGCTACTAGTTGTTGAAAAGGCTTGTATAATCAGTTTGAAAATAAAGTGTTTTGCAAATAGAGTTGTCGTTCCCAAATAATATTTGATTAAGTTTTAGCTTGCTAACAATTAGCAATCGTTAATTCTGGCACAAGCGAAGGAATAACATCAGAGTTACTATTTTACAGCAAACAATTATGTGATACAGACAATTTAGTAATCAGTAATGAAAATAAACATGTAAGAGCTTTTGTCAAACGTTTTTAAATTGTACATAATACCTTTTATATAATAAACTAATCAGTAAGGAGAATATACGTGTGCGTTCTTTTGACAAGCATGTTTAAAAATAGTACATCGCACCTGTAGAGCGATAATATCGATTCGCAGCAACAAAAAATAGTTCTACCGTGTCACGTTTCTTATCACGTAACTACACCAAACGCCGATACGGAATATGCCATTGATATACACAAAAGAAAACAAGTTGTATATCACTATGTGCTTGACTACTTAGCCTGCAAGTCGTCGGGGGGTGAGTCAACACAGAAATGCCGCGGTTTTCAGGATCCGTTCACCCTACCATCGTAACTGCAGCCACGATCCACAGACAAAAGCAGCTGGTCCACGGTAACGAACAGATGGGCTACACAAAGAAAGAACCGATTTGGCCTCCAGCTAAAAAGAGAATTTGATTAGAATGGGTAAAAGCGCGGGAACACTCACCAATACACGCAAGATACCTCCTACTTGTTGAACCAAAAAAAGACGTGCATTGCTTTTGAAGTACGGGGACGAATAATGTAGCAAATATTTCAACGCACAAGCTGCAGATTCAAATTCAAAAATGGTTCAAATAAGACAAATTCAAACTGCAAAATCCTCACATTACCGAAAGCGCGATTAGCAAACTGGAAAACACGCTATCAAATAATAGTAGGATCTATCATCTCAACAAGTCTTTAAATGGGAAACACAAGAGAAACGATTATACGCGGTCGTAAGGTCTAACAAGATAACGGATACTTAAAACAGGATATAAACTATTTAATTATAGCATAAACTTGTCGTTTCCAAGCAAGCAGATTTAAGTTGAGGAATTATTAGAAAGCGTATTTATTATTAATTATGTTGAAAATAAACGTAACACGATCAAGCCGATCGTTTATCTTTTATACCAGGTTACACGATGCGATACCCGTTCTTTTGAACGGGATACCGTGGGTATAGGATCACTTGTGGCTCAGGTACAAAGTCGATAAAATATGCCATCGGCAAACAAATTAACAACGAGAACACTGCCATCGTTAAAAGCGAGGACAGTGGCCCAGTCCTGTGAGTTGTCGAGGAGCGATGCGAATATTCACTTTCCTAATTACTTTGCAAACATTTTCTAGTAATTGTCAAGAAATTACCCACGCCAAAATGTTAAATTGTGTAATAAACATCTTGAACTTTCAATCTCCGTGCAAAAAATTTGGTTAGTCCGAATAAATTGCTACGATTCTACATTTTGTATATCAGTGTATAGTATACAATGCGGGATATGCATATGTATATAGGCACGAATGTTGCTTACTTATTTTATCAATATCGAAAGAATATTGCTCCTTAAAATGTACAGCTGTCATTTTTCCATAATGTGCCAAAAACCTCAAAACTACTTGTAGTGAATAAGTAGTGGGTATGGAAAAGATAACGGCAATTTCGCCACGATTTTGTTATTATAATTAATTTTGACTTTTGAGAATAAAGAATGTTTAACACGACTTACGTTTTATTCTAGCACTAGTTGAGTACATTAGAAAATGTACGACGAGGAAAACCATGTTTAGGTTTTAATGGTAATAGTGGAATATACTGGTAGTATACCCCGTGTATTTACAATTTTTTGTGAAGAATGGTAAGTATAAAGTATGCGTGAGCATTTTTCGCAAGAGGATTCGGTTCTACAATTTAAAGCAAAATGGCGAGAGTATTAGCGAATGGGTTGTTAAAGTGAAACAGATGTCAGCATCGTGTAAATTTGGAAATTCAGTAGACGAAAGAGTGAAAGATAAATTTGTTACTGGGTTTAATTCAGGTTTAATTTTAGATAGGTTATGTGAAGAGTTTGAAACGGAGTCGCTGACAGAACTACGAAATAGCAGCTAGCAAGGAAACGCCTTTAAAGAAGATCAGGAGGGTTATGGATGTAAATAGTGTAAATAGAGTTCGCCAAGTTTTAAATGGACAAAAGTCCGTTAAGATGCCCTCACCACACGAGCAGCCAATTCGAGTTACGAAAAAGGCGGTTTGTTTTGCCTGCAATAAAGGAGGTCATAGTTTTTCAATCTGCAAATATAAAAGACTCGCATGTAGAAAATGCAAAAGGAAGGGTCACATTGCAGACGCTTGCCGGAAGGAAAAAGTTATAAATTGTGTAGAAGTTTCAGCGAATGTTAAGTGCGTTGACATGTTCAATTTAATTGATTGTTTCAGAGTAAACCCTATTTGTATAGACGTAAAACTGAATAAACAACCATTGATGATGGAGGTCGATACGGGTGCAGATCTGAGCTGTATGCCATTTAATATTTTTAGTAAGTTTTTCAAGAACGTGTCATTGCTAGGTACCAATATTAAATCAAGAACGTATACTGGGTCTATTATTAAACAGAAGGGTAAGATTAATTTAAAAGTAGAATTTCAGGGAGTCATTAAATCATTAAAGATTGTGAGCTGTTGGTTGTTGACAAAAGATGTAGGTTACTTATGGGGAGAGACATGTTGGATCAATTCTAACAAGGTCTGATGTTAATCGAATCGAAGGGGATTCGGAATTAGAAAAGGTGTTGGAAGGGTTTCGGGACTTATTCAAAAATGAATTAGATCGTTATAATCGTTACAAAGTCTCTTTAGCGATGGTCGGGGTAAAACCCATTTTTGTAAGCCCAGACATATTCCGTATGCATACAAAGAAGCAGCAAACAAAGAAATTCTTCGGCTTTCTGGACTTAGAAATAATTGAGAAGGTTGATTATTTACAATGGAAAACTCCGTTGGTTATTGCTTAAAGGGCGACGGTAAAAGTATCCGTTTCTGTACTAATTATAAAGCTACCATAAATAAATATTTGTTGGATGTAAACCATCTTTTACCCAGAATTGAAGTGGTTTTGCAGCGTTACAAGATGGGATAAGTTTCAGTAAGCGGGATTTAAGAGATGCTTACAACCAGTTAGAGGTTGCGGAGGAAACGAGTGAAATACTCGCTTGGAGTACAGAAATGGGAATTTTTAAACCGAAACGATTACCTTTTGGGACCAAACCGGCTTGTACGATATTTCAGTCAGTAATCGAGAAAACGTTTGCAGGTATCCCAAGGGTGGTGGTATTTATTGACGATATTCTGGTAACAGGGCGTACGTAAGAGGAGTATTTGTCCAATCTACGGAAAATCCTCGAAAGGTTGAGGAAGTTTGGATATAGATTGAACCAGAACTTATGTGTTTTCTTTGAGAAAAGTATTAAGTACTTAGGGCATGTTATTTCGGCAGACAGTTTGGAAAAAGATGCGGATAAATTTTCAGGCATTTTGAAATGCCGCAGACCCCAAAATGTTTCGGACATGAAAGCGTTTTGTGGAATAATAAATTATTATCACAGGTTTACGCCGAGAATATCGGTGAAATTGAAACCGCTATATGAGTTGTGTTAAAAAAATAAAATTTTTGTTTGGTCGAAGGCGTGTGCAGACGCTTTTAAGCAAGCAAAGACTGATTTAGTGTCGGACAGAGTTTTAGCTCATTACGATCCGGACAAACCGGTGCAGTTAGTATGCGATGCCTCGTTTCATGGTGTAGGTGCCTGTTTATCGCATGTGGAGTCGAATGGTTCGGAAAGACTCATTGGTTATATCTCAAGGAGTGAGTAAAGCGGAGCAAAATTATTCAGTAACACATAAAGAAACGCTAAGTGTGTATTGGGCAGTTCAGGAATTCTATCACTTTTTGGTGGGTAGACATGTTCAAATAGTTTCTGATCACAAGGCATTGTTAGCGTTATTTGGAGAAAACAAGGGTTTGCCACCAATGGCATCGGGTCGAATACAGCAATGGTCTTTGTTTTTGTCCAATTTTAATTATACCTTTAAGTATACCAAGGGGGTGGCCAACGTGCAAGCAGACGCGTTGTCGCGATTACCCGCGGATATAAAGTTGCAAAGTAGTGAAGATTCGGATTTAGACTTTTACATTTTGTAGAGAATCTGAACGTTATTGACATTGAAATGGTTAAATCGGAGACTCCAAAAGATGTGATTCTGGGGAAAGTATTTAATTTTATTCGTTATGGTTTCGATACAAGTGACGCGGTCGACGATACCTTGAAACCCTATTTTGTTAGGAAAAATCAATTATGCGTAAATAGATGCGTAATAATGTGGGGGTACCGGGTAGTTATACCATCAAAATCACGACAACAAATGTTAAAAGAATTGCACGCTAACCACGAAGGCATTGTAAAAATGAAATCGCTAGCCAGGTCATATATATCTGGTGGCCTTATTTAGATAGCGATATTGAGAGGGTGGCTAAAAGGTACGAAATTTGTATTACGCAGAGAACTAAACCGCACAAATCATGTGGCACTTACTGGTCAAACACTGCAAGACCGTTCGAAAGGATGCATATAGACTTTTTAGGACCTTTCTACAGTCGAACGGTGCCTGTGCTGATTGATTCTTTTAGCAAATGGCTTGAGGCGTTTATAATGAAGGGTGGAGGGGTGCGGATGCTATAGAGACTGTGGAAAAATGTCGGGAATGTTTTGCGAGATTTGGTATTCCAAATCTTTTGGTATCTGACAATGGGACACAGTTTACGTCATCATTATTTACAGAATTTTTATCGAAACATGGCATCCAGTTTATGACTTCGCCGTTGTGGCACGCTTCGAGTAACGGGCAAGCTGAAAATTTAGTGAAGAGTTTTAAGCACAGTCTGTTAAAGACTATAAATGATCCGGCAAATGAAAGGGTGAGTTTTAACACCTTGATGAGCCGATTTTTATTTAGCTATGAGAACATTAACCATTGTATTGTACTACGAGAGTACCACCTTCGAGTTTAATATTTAAGTTTAAACCAAAAACGCGGTTGGACCTTTTAAGGCGTGTAGAGGTAGGTCAAAATTTTAAGTGCGAGAAAGGGGTGGTACCAAAGTTTAAATTGGGGGAAATCGTGTATTGCCGAGACTATAGAAATCCCAAGGAAAGGTCGTGGGCAAAAGCTACATTCGAAGAAGTTCTAGGCAGCGTAGTGTATCTATGCAAATTTTGTGGTGAGTAACTAATTTGGAAGCGTGACCAAGACCAAATTTTAAAATATCCCCACGAAGCGTCGGACGAGAACGTAGAATTTAGCGATAAGGACTCTACTAATGAGCCATCTACTAGTGCGGCGGGTAATTGGAACAAGGTAGAAGTACCAAAAATGTAATGTGGGTGAGACTCGCTGGAGTTACTGGCTGTGGCGGCGGAAGTAGCCGATAAGGAAGACATTGTAGATAGCAGCACCCGGAAAGAGGTGGCAGGTTTACCGATGGTTAGTGAACCGGTAGGGCAAGCAACCCAATCAAGGGGGGTTTCAAACACACGCCGGAGTGTAAATGAGACAGTGTCCGAATCGGTTAGGCCACGTCGGAACATTAAGCCTCCGGATATGTTGAATTTATGAAAGGGGTATTGTAGTGGATCGAGAATAAGTAGTGGACATGAAAAAGATAACGGTAATTTCGCCTCGATTTTGTTATTATAATTAATTTTGACTTTTGATAATAAAGAATGTACAACACGACTTACGTTTTATTCTAGCACTAGTTGAGTACATTACACTACTGTATTAAAACACACAATAAAACGAAAACAACCTCTTTATATTCTTACCTCTTTTCTTTATTCGCACAAACTGCCTATAAAACATTTATATGAAACATTCCGTTGTAGACTTCTACAATAGCTTTTTTTCTCAAAACCATTACTTAGAAAAAATATTGGGCAATTTAACGTATGCTTCTTTAAATTGACCGAAAGTTTATATTTTATTAAAAGGTTTTAGCACTTGTGTTGTATAATCGTACATCCATTGACCTCTGCTTTTTCCCTTGCTGACAATAAAATCCGAAAACCAAACTGAAAGCTTTTAGCTGTGGATTTTACGTATCTCAGAATAGAATCGGTTTTCCTTTATTTCTTATTAGTACGGCAATTCTAGAATGGTTTGCTTTTATTTACTTTTTATAACTTCAACGTTCAAAATCTGCATTCTCTAATTGGCTCGCTGTGGTAAACTTAGATAGGAGTTTGAATTTTAAGCTTAACAGGTCGTTTATGAAATTATTCTCAAATTTTCCTTTTTATGCAAAAGTGAATTCTTTTGTATTTATATAATTTCATACAAAAGTTCTTATTTTTTTGTTGAACGTAATAATTTATTTCAACTACGTCAAAAATCAATTGCCATATTAAGCTTTAATGTATTCCAAAGATTGCTACGATTTCCCTCGACTTAATTAACTATTAAAGTTTAATCATGCAAATTTCTATACACAAAATTATAAAAGCTTTATCGCTTACGGTACGTAGTTTCCTACAGCGAAACCTCCATCTCAGGGTCCCAGTGGTTTGGGTTTTCAGTAGATTTTAATGGCGCTATTGCTTGCCAGTAATAGCGATAGTGCCTTAAAGGAAAAATATAAAAAAAGGTTGTAGCGAGAAACGAGCAGTACATCAAAACACATGCGCTAACAACCTCCACGAAAACGCAGTTATATCCATCAATTCCGATACTAAATTGGTTCGCGTGATTAATTCCATTGCCTCAGCACTTATTCGTCACTTCCGTGATTGGCTTATTCAAATCGACTAATGTCGTACAACCAACGGAATAGAAACCTCGTCACTTCAATGGTACTTACACTATATTCCCCGAGAGGGATGAAAACCTACTCTTACGATGTAACTAATAATTTATAAAATAATCAAGAAGTCCTCTTATTCACCCAAGTCCGGACAACTACTAATAGCCCAAATTGCTTAGTAACTAAATAAAGCTTTTCAGGCGCGGCCTGATTTTTCTTTTAAACGAACCGCACTAAATCAGGAAACGGAATAGGAGAAGCAGACACTAATTAATAGACTACTTCAGTAATATGCGCGCACAGTATTTTTTGCCACAACTACTGCCAACAACACATTTTGTCGGAAAGCAAGAGACTTTTCTTAACTTAATATTTTACTGCGGTTCCATGTTTTGGGACATTACGACTGAGGAACTTTTGGAGCAGCTGGAAACCGCAAATGAGGTTAGGTCTGTAGTAGCTTATGCGAACAACATCTTGTTGGTGGTGGAAAGAGGTTCCAGAAATGAACTACAGCACATTGCAAACACCGCATTGAACAAAGCCCTAGAATGGTGCAACGCAAATAAGATGAAGATTGCAAATGACAAAACAACTTATATGATAGTTGAAGGTTTTCTAGAAAGAGCCCCTATCATTAAACTGAATAGAGGCAGAATACGAAGAACACGGGAGGCCAAATACCTAGGGCTAACCCTTGATGAAAAACTGAACTAAAAAAAAACACATTGCCACAGTGACTGCAGGTGCCAGTAAAGCTATGCAATGCACAGCAACTCTTGCAAGTAGGGTAAAATCAAGGATCCCACCGCCTCATTTGCTCCCAAATCCCTCATTTGCTCCCACATTTACATGTAAATCCCCATAAGGAGCAAATGAGGAGGAGCGACTCTTTCCTTCCTCATTTGCTCCCACATCTAAACCAAATAGTTTTCTTCGTCTAGCCATTACATCTTTCGAGATAAACCTATCTTGTTTGGTATCAATTAATATTAGAATTTTCTCAGCTACCCAAATCTCTAGGAATTTTTTAGATTGCATCACCCCCAAGGGAGCTACCCCAATTTTAAGATTTCTTACCTGTAGCGATTTCTAACCGTCCTTAAACATTTTTTTATACATGCGATACATCTTGTTAGCTTAGAATTTTATGTAGAATCCGAATCTGCAAACAGATTTGAAATCGGACCACGCCCTGCAAAGTTATACTTTAAGCTCTCAAACCTCTAAATTTTACTCTTTGCTTTATAAGCAAAACTAACAAATAGTTTTCTTTGTCTAGCCAACGCATCTTTCGAGATAAACCTATCTTGTTTGGTATCAATCAATATTAGATTTTCTCAGCTACCCGAATCTTTAGGAATTTTTAGATTGCGCCATCCCCAGAGAGCTACCCCCATTTTAAGATTTCTTACCTGTAGCGACTTTTGACCGTTCTTATAAATTTTCTTAGTCACGCGATACATCTTGTTAGCTTAGAATTTTATGCACATCCCGAATCTGCAAACAGATTTAAAATCGGACCATCCCTGCAAAGTTACCCTTTTAAAGCTCCCAAACCTCTACATTTTGCTCGTCTATGACATATGCTTTAACCAACTATTTCCCTAGAAATCTAAAACCGCAAGTATTTTAGAAACGAGTCCTTTATAAGCCATAAGTGCTTAGTATTTAAAATCATTTTTTCAAACAGTAATGTGCTTTTCTCAGAATGTTGTAAAAATCATGACTTAAAATTTTTTCTGGTTTTAACATAATTACATGTACAATGCTAAATAGTTGGAAAATACATAGACAAGGACAAACTAATCGCTTTACAATTATGTGGCGTATAGTGAAGGTAGCGTAGAGGACAAACTAATTGCTTTACAATTATGTTACGTAAAGTGAAAGTAGCCTTTCTTTTTATTAATTAGCAGCTATGTGATTTGAAAAATACAATAGATATGCTCAATGCCACCCATTAGAAAATTCGGGTTTATTAATCATACAATGAGCGCTCTATTTTGGCCTCGATTGGGAAAATACAAACCTCATTTAGTAGTATAATTAACGGATTTCAAACGTATATAACGCGGTGTAATTAGAAAAATTCTATTAGTTTCACACGCTTTGTGTAAAGCCCTCGAAATTTTAAACAATCGTTTCGTGTAGTTCTTTTGTGGAAAGTTTTGAAGGTTTAAGGGTAAGTATTATTAAAATATTATTAAAGTAGAACTGAATTTATTTGCAAACACCAATTATTATGTATTCTGTTATCGGTTCTTATTTGTATTTTAAAACATTAATTTTTCCAAAGTAATGCGCTGTTTTACAGATATACTTTTCCAAATTTTAAAGGTATGCTTTTGCTAGAATAAAAACAATTCTGACAAAATATTTTATTAAAATTTAATACATTAAACAAAAGACCTCAATAACAATACGTTTTCTTTAGAACAGCTTAAATTATTCAAACAATGGTTTAAACAGTGATTGTACCTATTACCGAATCTTCTTAATTCTTTGAGCTTTGGAAGTGAGAAAACACTTTCCATGTTTAAAATGTTGTTTGATAAATATTTTGAGAGTAACTGCCTTTTCTGTTCGCCTTTAACATAGATTGTAGCATTGGGTGGTATGACTTCTTTCAGCAAATCGCCTACATTTGTATATCCACTTGTGGACTGTCCATCCCAGCTAAGCCCATGGATTCTTTGCTTTAACCACTGAACTTGCTTTTTGAAATCATCACTTAGGGTGTTATACTCCACAGCCATGTCCAGTATCTCATGCCATATTATATTATTCGCTACATCCAAAATGGCAATCTCCTTGCAATAGAAATCACTAGTTTTGTATTGATATCCTTGTAAATCGATTATGAAACACATGCTTCCTGCTTCAAATAACAGATGGAATGGGGTTCTAAGCAAATCTCCCCGTATATCCAGTTAAGGGACTTTACTCCCTCCTTTTATGATTTTTTCATCCAGGTAATTATCTGGATGATACTAAAGCAAGTCTGTTTTCTTAATCCAACTTTTACCATCCCCAACCACGACACTAATAATTCGCGCCCGTGCTTCCGTTTCCGTAAAACTTTTTCCACTAAGTACGTGTCGGGTGCTGCTGTGAGCTGAATTTCATCACCGTAAAAGCACCTAGAATTGGCCGACCTTCCAAATCTTGTAGCAGATAGGTTGTCGGTCTCGTTTTTGTACTTTAACAATTTTGAATAGTTCTGTACTCCAGTTTGGGTGAAATCCTCGATCGAATACTGCTTTATATTTTGATATACGCACAATGTCTCCAACCTTATACAACTTCTTGCGACTTTTAGAAACGCTGTTAGCGGTGTAAAGTTTTATTCTTTCCGGATGTTCTTCTGCCTCCATAGGTGTCATGTTAATAGCCCGATGCGGTGTATTATTGTATTCTTCCATAACCTTAGGCAAAATATTCACCCATTTATGACTGCCTTGCAAGTAAAATCTTCTGTACAATTTGTTTTTGATTGTTCTAATCAACCGCTCAACCATACCAGCTTTGATTGCGGAATACGTAGAGTAATGGTTTATCTTATATTTTTGCATAAGATTTTTAAAACAGCGGTTGTAGTACTCTTTCCCAAAATCCGTTTGTAGATTGATTTTTACGTTATTTTCTCCTTGCAGCATTTTGTCCAATATTTTTTTCATAGCATTTGTGACTTCTGATCCAGTTTTATTTTTTAAAGGTTCAGCTAAAGCATATTTTGTGAAACAGTCCACTGCTATTATAATATATTTGTACCCATTGTTCACACGCGAGTAAGGCTGCATTTCGCACAAGTCCGATTGGATAAGATCACGTTTCACATGTTTCAGATTTGTATGACGACGCTGAAAATTTTTTCTTGCAGGTTTAAATAATTCCTTAACGATGATTTCTTTACTCATTTTTGCTTAACACTGTTGCTAAACTAATAGGGTTATCTTTATCCAATTGCACCTTTGACATAAACTGAAGCTTTGGTTTGTAGTATTTGTTTTTTATAGCTGCTGGTGACGCTTCGTAAATTGATGCTATTGCAAGACCGAGCTCCTTCTCATTTGTCTCGGAAGTTGCAGTCAAATTAATAAAAACTGTATAAACGTTTTAAAGTCAGATACAAGCTTATCCAATTTTTCATTTACATACTGTTTATTAACTGCATCAGATGGCTCAACTGGTTGAGCAAGCATTGATACGCTGGTTTCTTGCATTGAAGGCTTTATCTTTACGCTGTATATCATCAGAACTTTTAGACAGTATGTAAAGGCTTGATTCACGAGCTTGATTACAGATTTCTTATTAACACAATCACTATCTTCTTTAGGATCCATTACATCCACTAGCCTTCTTTTACGAAAACTAATTGTTTCTTCTCCAGACTTGAATACTATAGTACTCCTCTGATTAACACAATCACCATCTTCTTTCGGGTCTGATGAATTCACTAACCTTCTTTGCTGCATATCGTACCCATCACCATCCAACGTTAGCACAAATCCTCGACCTGGAGGACCGCGCCGAATATCAGCATCTTTACGCTCTGAACGTCCGAAGCGGTCGATAGGCATTTTAAAACTGTGTAATTATTTACTGAGCTCACTGTATTATACCTTCTTCTCTCAACTCTTCTATTATGGACACCATCTCGTTAATGTTTTCCTCGCTTGTATTTCCAGCTCGGTTGGATGCGTTCAACAATCTCAGCCGATCTACAAGTTCATGTACATTATTCCAGTAGACATATTGCACCGGCTTTGAATTTAAACTTTTGTAAAACCGATTAGAAAAGCCTAAACCCGCTCCCTTGGACTGTTTTCTTCTCTTTGGCTGTTTTCTTTCAGGATTCCTCCGAAATTCGGTGAGATATTTTTGCACATATTTGTTAAACTTTTTGTTATTTGTTGGGAACCCGCTTAAATCGTGCACCGCAAATGGGTTAAACTTTCTTCTCAAAATCGACGCAGATTTGATCATTTCCAAGTAATTCGGCAAATCTTCATGCAAATTGAAATCGCCATCTTCGGGGCTGATGTCTTTGTAAACCAGCAGGTTGTATAAACCCTTCGTACCTGGATATATCACATTATTTAATGTTATATCGCTAGTTTCCGGGTTAATTACCAATACACTTTTCCACAAACTCCATGTATCGGTTTCCGCATTATACTTTACTCCATAAATTGATTTGTCAATATTTTCGTCCTCGTCTCTAGCTAACACATCCGCATAGTAAAGATGGAACGGTTCTTCTGGAACGAGTTGTTTAATTTTCTTTATAGGTACGTCCATGTTTTCAACTTTAACCTTTGTTGTAGGTGTGGAATTTTTCGGTGATCGATTGCAACTTGGAAGCGGTTATTTCAAGGGATCAATCAATTGTTTGTGCATCTCTTTGAATTTTTGCTGAGATGTAGCGTCTCCCTTTTGTACGCTACAAACTTTTTCGTACAGCATCCTGCATAAGATGAAGACTGCGTTTATTCGCAATAAAATTGTTAACGTCCGTCATCATGAAACTTTGGATGAGAACTAGCTGTTTTGAATAATGTCAAATATTTATATACTCGTCGAAATTCTTCCGATACCGACCATTATCCAAATCAAAATCTTTCACAACAGTTATAAAATTATGTTTTGAGTCACCCCAACACTGTAAACACATTTCTTTAAATTTCGGATATGCCATGTCACCACTTATATGATCCGAAAAGATATGGCGAAGGTTTGTGTCATCCTGTTTCCATAATGCTATTACATTAGCGTTATCTCTGAGTCTATGTTTTAAGGCACTAGCGTAAGTTTGACATAGATAGAACGAATCTATTGCTTTATGTCGGCCGAACGAGAAAAATTGAGTGATTTTGCTTTGCTCGTTTACAGGTATATCATCGAAAACCATAATTGAATCTTCTTTGGTATCTCTGGGTTCGATCAAATCATCGTAATTTTCAAACTCATGGTACCCAATTTCTTCTTTTAATGGTGTAAAACGTTTCTTAATAATTCGTATTTCGGTTGATATAAACTTTTAGAAAACACATAGACATTTTGGAATCTAAGTCCATTCTCGTGCAAGATCAGAGATATTAGAGCATTAGTTTTCCACAACTCGATGGTCCCGCGAAGATAGCTCGTATGTTAGACGGGAACAATGAACCATGTTTACCATCCTCTCTTGCACTAGCAATAGCAAAGTTATCATAATTCTGTATAGGTATTTTAACTTCTTGTATAGCATCACCCGTGTCTCTCACATTTTCCGACCTAGGAGCACCATTCTTCTTTTGAGGTTTACGGAGATCCAAATGCCTGCTTAACGTTCTTCTGGGTATACCATATAACCTACTTGCAGAGTTAACACTTATACCCTTTTGTATTTCACTAACTGCTTTCTCTAAAGATTCCTTGGCGTACATCTTTCAAATATAAGTTTAAACTGATTCAAATTGAAAATAATATTCCCTTATATACCGGCATGGGCAGGGTGGGCACGCGCAGGGGCGCGCATGGGCAGGGATGTGTACGCGCAGGGGTGCGCATGGGCACAAGCGTGCTTAGGCGTACACCGGAGTACGTGAGAAACTGTCTTGGATCACCAAAAAATCTTATTAATATTAAAACAACATAGACTTTATACAATTTTATTAAAAAATATATACAAAATATTTAATTGTGAATAAATCTATTAACAATTTCCGTAAACGGATTATATTCAAACATAGAGTCATGTATAATTAAAGCATAAGCCTTCATCGACAGTTCAAAATTTCTTGAAGCTTCTAATTCCATTCTTACATCAACCGTTGCATCCTTGATGCTTTCAAATTGATGACGACAGTCGATTACAAAGACAGGTGATTCCTTAAACCTGTTGTAGTCCATTAAACATTTATTTGAGGATTTGTTCGGGTAGTATTTTTCCATAAAAGATGCATAAGACAGGTACGCCGGCAAGTAGTCATTCTGCTCGAAGTCCAAATTTAATCGACCTTGAGGGAACATCTGAGAGTTTAAAAACACTTTGACATTGGTTATATTGGCATTCGTAAAGCTTGTAGCATTTTCTTCTTTCTTATCATATTTTCCATTTTGCAGCGCTAGTAATATCCACCGAGCCTTCTCTGTTTCGTTCGATACTTTAATTCTCCATACTTGCGACTTTGATTGTGTTAGAGACGGTAATTCGTGTAGTTCCCATTTTCTGAATGCAACCATTATAGATGATTGATTTTGCATTTCCGAAAGCAGCGACGCCTTGGCGAAGTCACTTAATGTTATATGCGGACCTCCCATGAAATACGTTGTATTTTAAACGTTACTGTATTTCCAATCGACTTGTAGCAATTTACGTCCGACTTGGATCTGATTAAAATCAGCTCTTGAGGCATGTTGACGATAGTTTTCTTGTAATCTTCAAAAACCCAAAATGGTTTTAGCGGTATAGCACAACTAAACCGTCCATCTTGGAATATGGTATCGGGTTTCCACCCGGTATGTGTAATAGATTTTGTTTCTGATTCTTCCATGGATACTAAACCTTTAATAGTTCTTGTAATTCCAGGGATTCGACAGACATCTATTATTTGATTATTACCCAATTTGTATTGAATTTCCTCAAACAGAAAATATGGCGCATTTCTAGTAAACTCGTAAGCTTTAGGGTCTGGTTCTGCTGCTCTAATCGGTTCTCCAGTTGTTGAGGCTTCCTTAATGTTTCCGTAGGTTTATAGGTGCCCTTTATAAATATAAAACTTTCATGAGGGTATGTGATGTTATCACTGCTCTGGATTTCAATTGAAATTCGATCGTTGTTTTCTGCGTTCAATGTAAAGGGAAGATATGTATAATAATCTTCCTTTATTATGGTTTCGTCTAATTTATAACCTCCAAACACATCCAATTTGGGTACGTCCTCATATTTAAGTCTTCCAAGTTTAACGTTTTCATCACTGTGGAGATCTAAGCTGCGTTTACTTCTGCCTCCCATCATTTATAACTTTTAACCCCAAAGATTTTAAGAAACGTATTTCTTCTGCTGTAAGTCTCTCGACAACTTGACGCTTTGATGTCGTATTCACTACTAATCGTCTGGGGTGTTGTAGCGTGTTTATATACAAAATCGATAGGCATTTTCAGCTACTTTTTATTTCCAGTCTCACACAGGTGTATGTTTCCGGGGAAAAGTTTACCAATTCACCCAAATGATCGACTAGTCTGATTGTAATATTATCGATTTCTGTCACGCTCAGCGGATAATATATGACGTGGTTAGGTTCCTTTTCCAGATTATACCCGGGTGGTACAGATAGACTGAATTCGAATATGCTGTGCGTAAGAAAATTGTTTCTGAACGATCCGCTGGTGATATTGGTTTCCACAAAAATGTTTGAGACCGATATTATGTTCACTTGCTGATTAGCGATATGTACGGTATCTGCGGCCAATTTGCGGTTGGTAAACCCCAAGATGCTTCCAATATTGTTTTTACGGTTTGCCCCAAAATCTATCGGTATACTGCTTCGTATAGAACACTTTAATGTATTATTGTTGGCACTCAGTTTAAAATATTTTTCAATGTTCTCGTTGATGTCCGGCTTCTGACTGAACCATTTTTTGAAGACGTCCTGTATATATGCATTTATTTCTTCTAATTCGTATGATCCAGGTTCAATGGTTATTTTGCGATGCTCTGGATCGTTAAAGTACAAGTTGTTGTTTCCTGGATGTATGTTTTGCACAGTGTTACAAGTGTACAGTCCCACTAGACCCAAAGCATATTCACCATCTTGTTTCAATTTAATTGGTGGGTAAATGGATCCTGTCGATATGACATTACCATACCCGAACACGCTCACTGTTTTAGCCATTGTCACTAAGAAACTTTAACACTAAATGTCCACAATTGTATGTGTTGTAAGTCTGCTCCGGTACACTGTTGTAGTAAATTTTACAACCTCGAAAATATCTCTTTACTTCTTCCGGCGGTCTCAAGTCTCCAAACGAATCGTAGTAATACACGCTATTTCCACGTTTTCGGTACCCCACCCAATGTGTACCCGAACCTTTGGTGGTATCCAAATTAATCACTCCCGATTCGTTGACATGCGGTCTAATCTTCTGTAACTGATCTCTAGAAAAGACGTTGCGAAAATGAGGAATGTTAGATGCGTGTTTCCTTATATCTACATCGGTAAGAGCTCTTCGAGGTAACTTGCTTAGTTTTTTGATACTTTTTTACAAATGCCACGCCCCTGTTTGTACGGTTTCAAGAATAATGCTGTACCTTTTTTGTATGGTTTTAGAAACATTCCATTTCCTTTTTTCCCAACGGTAATGGCTTCCATAGATCTGTTGTGTCGTTCGCTCTCCTTAAGATGTTCGTTGGCTGTCTTGACATCATTTACTGCTTTAGCTATCCCCGCAGCACCACCTGTTAGTGCTCCTAGGGCACTTAGTCCAGCGAATATCGGGATCAATGGCAGAAAACCTCCTTTCTGTGGAACGGGTATAATACGTGGGACTTTAATTTTGTTTCTCCCACCGGCTCCTTTTATGATTTTTTTACCAATTAGAATACCGACATCTAACAGCTTTTTCAAGTTGTCGGAACCAACTCGGTCTATTGCGGATCGTATTTTCTTCAAAAATCCGCCTTTGAAACTTATTTTCTTCTTTAAACCCATACCCATTTTCCTCTTCGCTTTCATAGCGTTTGTCACAAACCAAGCTGCGGCTTTTTCCCCAAACTTTGCGTTTTTAGACTTAACTCTCCCCCAGGCTTCTTCTTCTAAAATTTTATCTGCTCGGTGTCTGGCTGGAAGATCGTCGGGGTACTTGGAGTATGCAATGTCGTGGTCTTTACACAATTTATCTAATTCGTTTATTCCAGGATCACCTCTTGCTAAGCGTTCATCCAACTTTGTACCAGGACCGCAGTACTGATAACCTGGAATATGCAGCTCAAACGGTAGCCTGTTTATAGCGCTGTTGATTAAACCCTCTCCAGAACAGATAATCATGTGTTTACTCAAAAATCTCAAACTATACTAAATAAATAAACAACAACGAGTCTATTTATACTTTTTCAAAAAATTTACAATATATTTACAATAACAATACATTTACATCCACGCCTCTTGGGCTGTCTTTTATACTCTTTCTAGTTATCACCATAACCAGAATCTTCAGATTCCGACAAATTTAAACGTCTAAACATTTCCACTAATGTTCTTGTACGCATCACATCTTGCACAAATATATCCGGAAAACATATAACCAGCTCCAATGCATTTAGTGCGCTCTGATTCAATTCGTTGTAGAATAAAATATTACCAATTCGAACTTCGCCTTCAATCAAGATTTTAATTCGTTTCTCTCCTTCAGTCATAGTATTAAACCCATCGCAATCATTTAAATTAGAATTAGCAACAAATCCTACTAATTCGCTGTATAATGCTGGGAAGTCACGACTTTCCAACTGTTTAAGTTGATACTCAAACAACTCTCGCATATGGAATATTTTACGGCACTCCAATTCATTTATAACTATCGAGCTATCACCCATTATTATTTTTAACTGGAACGTTTCGTTCTCGGTTGATCCAGACACTGGTGACAGAGTGATAAAGAACGGACCTCCTAGTTGTATGTGTAGATCTTCCGTTTCGGTGCACCATTTAATCGAGTGTTTAGCACGTCACGAGAAAATACGTTGATTTGAAATTCCACTTGAAAATTTGTAAATGCTAACCAATTTTCGTATGTCAATTCCAGAACATGGCGACCACAATATTTCTTGCTACACACCAATCGTAATACGGGTTTTATTCTCTGGTTTATAACAAACCCAATTTCCACATTATGAGGGTGTTCGCCCAATTCACTTAAACTATACGTAAACTTATTAATCAGATTTTCGGTATGCGAAACTTGTGCATCATTAACACCTGCAGACTCCATTGCTTTGCACTGATTTCACTGAGATGACTGAGAAGGAACCTATGCAGATCATCCTTTTAAATGTTTCAGAATTGTTGGCGCATGCTCCTCATTATCATTTGCAGTATTTTACAGACAGGCATGAACTAGTTTGTAATCCGATTCAAGGTTAGTTAAGAATATTAGGTTTTACTGGTGTGATTAGACTAGTTTGGAATGCATGAATAAGCAGAGAGCTAACTGGTTTTCACCAAGGTAAATAGACTAGTTTGGAATGTTACTCAAGGTTAAACGACGCTGGGTTTTTAAAAGTAAACTACCAACAGGGTATAAAAGCATCGTGCAATGCAATATGATTTAGTTTCTGTTTAGTCTTTGACAAGTTAACAAGTTTTATAATTACAGTGAAATGGTTTCTTTTACCTGTAACGTCTGTGGGGTTGTCTTCTCGAGGAGTAACAATTTAAAACGCCACCAGCTCCAGCAATGAGTTGGTATCAAATGAGAAGCCCGGCTTGTTTACCTGCGATGTGTGCCCGGCATCCTTCTCGCGGAGGGACAACTTGAAACGGCACAAGGACGCCAAACATGGTGTGGTTGTCCCCGTTGCAGGTCCATCCGGGGTCAACGACCTGCTGCACCAACAGTTGAGGAACCTGCCCCAAGAAATCGCGGAGATGTGCGGAATGCAATGTGGACGTTGTCAACTTGGCAGCCCACCAGCGATCTAACGCGCACAAGACCGCTGCTAGCCGTGTCCTGGATGGGGTGTAGAAGTAGTAGCAACCGCGTTCAAAACTCGAATCGCTACATACAGAATTAAAAATGCTAATACTAGTGGTATGTATTTTTTATAAGTATTTTGTGTTTGCTTAGTTTGTATTTTTAGGTCTATTGGATTTTCTATGCGAGCAGAAAAGAGGTTCATAACCTTAGTCGGGGAACAGCTGGATACACACCTCCCTCAAGGTGAACCTGGAGGTGTTTGGTGGTTACACCAAGATGGCTGCGTCAGAGGGTGTTGAAGATATCAAATCCTTCAACACCCGAAATGTTGTGGTCACCTCCTCCAGTGACCTGGAAGCGGTCTACAACACCTTTATGGAGAGGATGTCGGCTAAGTCGGACGAATTTCAAGAACGAGATTCTGGTTAGTTTCTACAATTATTAATTTTTCTAATTTTTAAATTTTAGGATGGACTCTGAAACATGTGTTGTTTGAGGTAAATGTTAACAAGTACCAACCAATGCGCGGATCCTCCTACATCGAGCTTCCCAAATGGGTTCAGGATAAGGGAGCCGTCATTAACATCCAGAATCAAGACAATGCATGTTTTGCCTGGTGTGTTGTGGCAGCCCTCACCCTGGTGCTCACGATCCGCAAAGAGTGCATAGCTACCCACACTACTCAACTGTACTCAACGTGACAGGACTACAGTTCCCAATGCCCATAAAGGACATACCCAAGTTCGAGGAATTAAATGCTATTAGCATCAACGTCTTTGGGGTAGAAGGCAAGTCCATCGTTGGACCCTCCACTTCACCAAAGAAAGAGGGATCAGCATGTCAACCTGCTGTACATTCAGGATGGATGCAAGTCCCACTACTGTTTGATCAAAGATTTGGGGAAGCTAGTGGGTAAGCAGCTATCTCATGACCGCACCCGTAAATGGATTTGCGAGGATGCTTGGTGTTCTTCCATCCGAAGATAAATTACGACAACACTGAACAAGACTGCAACGTGGTTGCGACAAAGATGCCCAACCATTTTAACAACATCCTCGAGTTTACGAGCGTGCACAAGCAAATGAGGGTGCCGTTCGTGATTTATGCTGACTTCGAAAGTGTGTTGAAGCCTATTAGCTCCGCAGTTCCGGATCCCACCTCTTCCTTCACCAACAGCACACAACACCACGAACCCTTCAGTTTTGCATACTATATCAAATGTTCATACGATGACTCGTTTAACAAGTTTGACCTGTACAGGGGACCTGAAGCTGCTAAAGTGTTTATGGAAAAGTTGAAGGAGGAGGCCTGCAGATTAGGTAAAATCCTTAAAACCAACGTTCCGATGGCACCGCTTGAACCTCTGGAGGTTGTTATTCCATATGGTTGACGATTGCGGCATCTGCAGGAAACCTTTGGGTGATGATCGAGTGAGGATCACTGCCACCTAACAGGAAAGTTCCGCTTGCAGCCATCGCCAATGCAACGTTCAATACCGGATGCCAAATTTCATACCGGTCATATTCCACAATTTAAGTGGGTATGATTCCCATTTTATTGTGAAAGAGTTGGGCTGCGATAAGGAGCGTGTTACAGTGATCCCCAACAATAAGGAGCGGTTCGTATCGTTCACAAAAGGGGTTATATGGCGAAGAACCAGATGTAGAAGAAGAAGATGATGAAACCGATAATTCCACAGTTCAGCTGCGTTTCATAGATTCGCTTCGTTTTATGACATCATCGTTGGATAAGTTGACGAAGAATTTAGAACCTCAACAGTTTGTTGAGATCCAAAATTTTTCTCAGACGACAGACTGCGTAGTTTGCTGACAAGGAAAGGTGTTTTCCCGTATTCATACATTTCCGGTGTAAGTGTATTGAATGAAACCTCTTTGCCCGCAAAACATGCTTTCTTCAACGACTTATCTTCTACGGCTATTAGCGATGCGGATTATAAACATGCGCAGAAGGTGTGGGAGGAGTTCCACATACGAAACTTGGGTGAATACAGCGATCTGTATTTAAAGAGCGATGTTCTACTGTTGGCAGACGTTTTGAAAATTTCAGAAACGTTTGTCTAAGTACGTACAATCTCGACCCGGCCCAGTACGTGACAGCTCCTTCTCTCGCCTTTGATGCAATGCTGAAACACACTGAGGTGAAGCTGGAGTTATTAACCGATGTTGATATGCACCACTTTGTTAAGAAAGGCATTAGAGGTGGTCTCACTCAGTGTAGTCATCGGTATGCTCGTGCCAACAACAAGTATATGGAGGAGTACAACCCCAGTGAACCCTCCATATACTTGACATACCTCGATGCCAACAACCTATATGGATGGGCTATGAGTCAACCACTTCCACACGGGTTTTTCAGGTGGTTAAACATCGATCAGGTTAACCACCTAAAAGATAACATTTTGAATATCCCCATTACGCACAATATGGGGTACATCCTAGAGGTTGATCTGCACTACCCACAACAGCTTCAGGATCTGCATAACGACTTGCCTTTCTGTCCCGAGACCATGGTTCCACCAACACCGTCTTCTAGGACTCCGAAGCTACTCACCACACTTTTTGATAAGAAGAAATATGTAATCCATTACCGAACACTTCAACAGGCTCTGCGCAATGGTCTACAATTAACTACAGTTCACCGTGTGTTGGAGTTCGAGCAATCACCGTGGCTCAAACCTTACATAGATTTAAACACGTCTCTCCGTACTTCTGCCACTAACGCGTTTGAAAAGACTTTTCAAACTTATGAACAATGCGGTTTTTGGTAAAACTATGGAGAACGTGGACAAACGTGTTGATGTAAAGATTGTGTCGCGGTGGGAGCACGAGGGACAAAAGTTGTGCGCGAGTGGACTAATAGCTAAACCTAACTTTAACAGTAGTTTAGTGCTAGGTGAGGATTTGGTTATTATACAGATGGATAGGGTAAAGTCACTTACAACAAACCCATATATGCAGGTTTTTCGATTCTAGATATTTCAAAGACCCTCATGTATGATTTTCATTATAACACCATGAAACATTTGTATGGAGCTAAACTCTCACTACTTTATACAGACACTGACTCTTTAGTGTATAGTATAGAAACAAAAGACTTGTATAGTGATATTAGTGCAAACATTAACAATTTCGACACTAGTGACTACCCTCGAGACAACAAATACAATATGCCTCTTGTGAACAAAAAGATTCCGGCAAGTTCAAAGACGAGTTCAACGGCGACTTGGTGTTACAATTTGTTGGAACTCGCGCAAAATCCTATTGCATTCTTAGTGAGAAGGACACGATTAAAAGATCAAGGGGTATCGCGTAGTGTGGTGGCTGGGATTAGTGTGGATAGTTTTAAGGACATTGTGCATAATAATTCTGGTGCCCTCATGCATAGCATGGTATGTATTCGGAGTAAAAACACGATTTGTACACCCAATTAATTAATAAAATTAGTTTATCGGCAGAAGATGACAAAGGTACGTCATCCCGGGTAGTACTTCCACATATGCATGGGGCATAAGGATATTAGATAGTTGTTTATATTTTATTGTGTATATATAGTATGTAAGTTAGTTATAAGCATATCTACCCTCCCCCATCCTTAATAATTCCTTTCTTCCCGGCGATATGTGTTTACCTCCACGTGGTGTCGCTGGACGGTAAAACATATTGTTAACAACAATATGTCTTATTGACTGAAAACACGTTTCCTTTCTTTTACATTAATCTCATTTTGTTACAGGTCTATTTAAACAACACATTAATCTTTTTTTTGTTACAGGTTAAACTTTCGGCTACACAAACAAAATACTTTGTAAAAATTGTAATTAGTTTATTAAACTGTAAATTGGATAAATAAAATATTAAACTTTTGTGTTCTTATTATTGTTGGTTAAAGCATATACCTTGGGTAGCGAAAAAGGTTTTAAAAAATGGAGTTAAATATATACGAGCAAAGGCGAAATTTAGAGGTTTGAGAGCTTAAAGTATAACTTTGCAGGGCGTGGTCCGATTTCAAATCTGTTTGCAGATTCGGATTCTACATAAAATTCTAAGCTAACAAGATGTATCGCATGTATAAAAAAATGTTTAAGGACGGTTAGAAATCGCTACAGGTAAGAAATCTTAAAATTGGGGTAGCTCCCTTGGGGGTGATGCAATCTAAAAAATTCCTAGAGATTTGGGTAGCTGAGAAAATTCTAATATTAATTGATACCAAACAAGATAGGTTTATCTCGAAAGATGTAATGGCTAGACGAAGAAAACTATTTGGTTTAGATGTGGGAGCAAATGAGGAAGGAAAGAGTCGCTCCTCCTCATTTGCTCCTTATGGGGATTTACATGTAAATGTGGGAGCAAATGAGGGATTTGGGAGCAAATGAGGCGGTGGGATCCTTGATTTTACCCTACTCTTGCACAACGAACGTACAATATCCCCTTAAACTGTATAAGATTATACTTATCCAGCGTACTTGCAGCAATAATAAACCATGCAGCGAGTGCCTGTGCAACCAGATTACATCTAGTAAAACCCAAACAAAAAGTCAACAGTGCCCAAAAGGGTGCACTAATTAGACTTACTGGAGCATACCGGACCGTATCACACGACGCCCTCTATGTGATACTAGAAGTCCTCAGCGCTATACTGGTTAAAAAACAACGAACCAGAAAAAGTCCGGGAAGTGCTAAAACTAACATCAGAAATTCGGATAAAAAAGGACATTCAGGACACAATACTAACCGAGTGGCAAGATAGATGGAACCAGAAAACAAATGGGCGGATGATATACGTACTAGCCCCAAACATCCGAGACAGGCTAAACTGTCACCACTTGGTCCCCTCACAAGGGCTCATTCATTTTTCTCACGGGGCATGGTTCTTATCCAACCTACAGGAACCGCTTCGACTTCCAAGACAACAACAACTGCACATGTGGTGAGGTGGGGACACCGGCACATCTGGTGTTCCACTGCACCGAACTGCAACAGGACCTAGAAATGGACAGGACAATCCTACGGGACATACCAGTTTCGGAGATGCTCAGGAATGAAAACTTAGTTCCTTACCTAAACCGAATCACTCACCAAACCACCACTATACTACACCAAAGGTACAAAAACGGACTCTGGCAGGACACACACAAACACCATACAAACCCCACGCATCACAAATACCACAAACACAGATCACACGAAACACAGAAGTTGGACGTAACGCATCGAATGTGCAATACAAAAACACAGTCCACCAAACACACATGGGAACCGATAACTAACAAACGGCATTCTCCCAAGAACATACCAGGAACCACGTGTCTCCTGAAGATCTACCAGAAGGCTCGTGAATCCTGACGACCGGAAGTGATACCAGTGAAAACGAAGTGAAAATAGGGAAAACGGCAAAAGTGCGGCAAGCGTACCTCAAACACAAGTCTCCCCCAGAACACTTATTAGCATTAAAATACTAACATTAGTAGGATCAGGACTCAATACTAACCATCTACTCAAAAAATACAACTAACAAAAATAAACAGAAAAAAATACAAACCATATTCGTAATTGCTTTAAGAAATCTAACATTAGCTTCAGTAAATAATGTTTATATTTCCGATGTTGTAACGCAACTAGAAATTACTACTGGGAAAATATTCTGGCAACTTAATTACAACACATCAGCACGACAATATACACACATACATGCACACGCTTACGCGCACGTACAAGCGCATACACACACAACAGAGACTGTACGTGGCCTCCCTGGTTTCCGGCTGCCGACGGCCAGGACACGTACAGGAATGCGTACTTCTCGGTTTCTGATTTGCGGCTACCAACGGTTGGAAACTGGGAGAAGGAAACAGTCCTAAGGACCTCACCACAGACATAAACACACGCACGCACATACATGATAAAACAAACACGCACACCATTATAGCACACCGGCACGACAAAACACACACATACACCAAAACACGCACGCACACGTACACGCACGCACACGCATATGCACACGCACGTGCGTACACTCACATACACATATACATACGCACCAGGGACTGTACGTGGTCCCCCTGGTTTCCGGCTGCCGACGGCCAGGACACGTACAGGAATGCGAACTTCGCGGTTTCTGATTTCCGGCTGCCGGCGGTCGGAAGCTGGGTAGAAAAGCAGTCCCAAGGACATTACCACAGGCGGAAACACATACTCACGCACACACACGCGCGCACAAACATATGCGCACACACACACATACACACACACGTACGTATACACATACACACCAGGAACTGTACGTAGTCTCCCTGGTTTCCGGCTGCCGACGGCCAGGACACGTATAGGAATGCGAACTTATCGGTTTCTGATTTCCGGCTGCTGGCGGTCGGAAGCTGGAAAGAAAAGCAGTCTCAAGGACATTACCACAGACAAAAACGCACACACACGCGCGCACAGACACAGACACACACACACACAAAAGTATTTCCAAATGCAAATAATATAAGACTAACCAATATAACTTAAGGTAGCAAATAATTCCGTTAGATTTCTAAGTAGTAACAGACTTGCTGTAATTTTTTAGATAGCAGACTAATTGTAACGTTAGAATGAATTAAAAAAAATAAAAAAGCTCTAAATTGGATTCGAAATCTTAATATAAAACTTAGTTTAACTAGCTACTTTTCAATTTTCTCAAATATAAACATTTCACCATATAAAACATTCTACAAAAATAATTACAGAAACCAGGTGAATATTCAAATCTTACCATGTCTATTTGGTATTTAAATCAAACAAATTTTTCAATAATTTTCGTCAACTGCCCTAACAAATGTTAAAACTAAAGCCAGTTAAGTTTTTTCTTTCAACTTTTAGTCACCCAAGTTATATAAATCTTGGTTTCGAAATATCTGTCAATTAAGGTTCCCCAAAAAACTTTGGCCACTTATAAGAATAAAAAGATAACTTTTTAACACAAGCTCAAGATAGAGCCAAAATCCCAAGATAATTCCCAAAGATAGCCCCACGATAATAGTGAAATCCCAAGATAATTTTAAAGGGTAATCTCAAGTTAAGGTAAAATTTCTAGATAATTCCCAAAGATAATTCCAAGATAAAGGTAAAATATCCAGGTAATTTTTATAGATAACCGCAGATAAAGGTAAAATCCAACAATTTTTAAAGATAATCCCAAGATAAAGGGACAACACTAAGATAAAAACATCGATATACTTCAAACTAAATCTAAAGAGTGATCTCGTAGAACTGTAAAAAGGGACTTGTCTTATGCTCAAAATGAAGGTTTGATGAACAATACCTGTTCTACAAAGGATCACCTGCGCTCCAGATATGGAGTCGATAAAATATGCCATCGGCAAACAAATTAACAACGAGAACACTGCTGCCGTTAAAGGCAAGGACAGTGGTCCAGTGCCGTGAGTTACCTGGTCCACAAACCATACCCCACTAACATAAAAGAAAAAGTAGATAGATATAGATAATTGTATCAAAAGAAGAATGTTGTAATCAGTTGGATGTTATAGTAGCTTTCGATGCGAAAAGGGACGAAGAAGTGCTCAACTCGCCAAAATAGTCACTAACCCGAAGTGAGGGAACCACTTTTATTTGACAGGCGGTAGTATTTGGGACAGTTATGTCATAGGAAAAATAAGGCGGAATAGAAGACAACAGGATTTAAATAAGTTAAGTTTTTGGACAAACATCCTATAGAGGGGGGGGGGAAAAAGAGAAATAGAGAAATATCACCAATTAAAAGAAAACGGGAAGTCTGAAGGACTCACTGCTTAAGCAAACGAAACAACAAAAAAAACCACACCCTGCTATTCTCAAAAATAGACAAACTCAACCCATAGACCTCAAAAATCGCTAAGAGAAAGTTCATCATCCTTAGGTCTTCAGTGCTGAAACTGGTTTGACGCATACCTCCATTGTGATGATTGATTGATTTCATTAGAAGGATGGCAAAGCCACGCGCACTTAGGTCTCAATATGGGCCCATTGTGCTACCTTCTTATACCTGGTGCTCAATCACTCAGCCATCCGAGCTTACAGACGAACCTGAAGATATCGGTCCAGAGCGTGTTACTAGTTCTGGCGTTGTCTGGCCAGAAGTCACCTAATATGGATCCTCTGAGGTTGGCGAGTGCTGGGCAAGTGCACAGGATGTGCTCTGCCGTCTCCTCATCCCATTGACAACTGCAACAGGTTGTGTTCTCTGATAAACCCAATCTGTGCATGTGTTTTTTTAACTTGCGGTGCCCAGTCAAAACACCTACTAAAAGTCGTAGTTTTTGCCTTGGCAAGCCTATGCAAAGTTTCCCATTTTTTGTCGAAGGAGACTTAATTAACATTTTTGCCTGTCGGCAATATGTTTCCTTTGCCCACCTCTCGCAATAATGAAGGTAGGTTCTCTGTCTTATCATGGTAAATAGCACGGATGACGAAAGAGAGACCGATGGCTCAGGTCCGACAAAACTCTGAGTCGATCCTTGTCTCGCCAAAGCGTCATCCTGCTCATTACTGTATTTGCCTGAATAACCCTTGATCCAGGCCAGCTCGAGGATATTAGAGTAAGAAGCCCGTTCAAGAGTGAGGTGGCACTGAAGTACCACCTCTGAAAAAATCTTCTGCCTATTTAGGGCTATTAAAGCTGCCCTGCTATCTGTGGATATGCGTATAGTTTTATTTTGAATACCTCATTCCAAAATAACAGTGGCACCTTGCGTGATCTCAATGACTTCTGCTTGGAAAACAGTTGCCTTCGTTCCCAACGCTATGCTTTCGTGAAGGTCTAGGTCATCTAAAAAGATGCCTGCCCTTGTACCTTCCTTCGTTTTTGATTCATCTGTATCTCCATTGTTTCCTATGCTGAACTAACCTACACATTTCCTTGAACTTCCCACAGCCGACATCTTTCATTATCAGTGTGCAATAATCTAATCTAGGTCTACCTTTACCTCTTTCTTCCCTTCTGTGCTCCTAATATATTCCGCACTATTCCCTCATGCCTTAGTATGTGTCCTATCGTCTTATCTCTTTTATTTTTTACTGTTTTCCACGCATTTCTTTCTTCCTCTACCATTTCTACAACTCTTTGTTCTTAACTTTGTGTGTCCATAACATCTTCATCATACGTCTATAACACCACATTTCAAAGGCTTTTTCCTGTCAACTTCTACTACTTCTACTCATTTTAATAATTTGTTGTTAACATTTTTCACAAATAAACTAATGTAGAGACCCTTACTGTAAGTAATTATTTTATTTACTGCAATAGTTGTTACATGTCCTATTATATCTCTTTTATTTTCTTTTACTGTTTTAACATACTTCTTTCTTCCCCTACTATTTCTAGTACCTCTTTGTTCATAACTTTGCCTGTCTATGATATCTTAATCATACATAGCACAGTGCTGCGCTCCACACATATGGTTTCAACAATTTTTCCTGGTTTTTATGTTTGTTGTCTTGAAACATAGCAGCTGCTTTTTCTTGTTAAAGAGAACGTTATATACGGTTAATTCACACCACCGTAATCAAAGCAGGTATAAAAGAATCGACAGCGTCTCACCCATATGTTAGACAAAAAGAAAAAATGTAATGAAATTACTAAGTCACAATTATGGGAAAGTGGAGGGCATAGAATAATGAGTGAAACTCCAGAATAAAAACACAAGAAATAAAAATGTTCTGTCTTTGCAACTGCGAATATATACTTTTTCCAACGTAAGCATGGTTGTCGACTACCATGTCTACCTTATTGGAAAAGCATCAATTCAACATTAACTCCGGTTTGTCTTAAAGATGTATTGCGTTATTCATGCCAAAGATATATTGATCATAAATGTAGGTAGGAGGGAGGAGATGCAGAGAAAAGGGTAACGCAACATATAATACAGAAAATTGTGAAGATACTTCGAATATTTAAGGAGCTAAAAGATAAAAAATTAAACATATATTGTACAAATGAAAAGTCACAGTCGTAGTCATGAAAAAATTTAAGCAAATTATCAAAAGGATAAAGAAATTTAGAAAAACTAAAGTGTTTCACCTATTTAAATATTAAAAATAGAATAGATTTTCAATGCAATATAAGGAAAAAGAGCAATTAAAGGTAGATAACAAGTATTAATTATTGTGGTGCAGCATTGTCGGCGAAAGGTTTTAGATTTTTTATGCCACTTCCTTTGTGGTTTACCATTGAGCCCTTCAAGTTCATTAACAAGTTAACTAATAACCCATGTCACTTCACATAAGACAAATTTCGGAGGTATTTGCATCAGAACAATTTTTTTTTGTTCAAACCAAACTTATTTCATTATTAAATGAAGATAATTCATTTTAAAAGTTTAAATTAAATTTTTGAAACGCAATCGCAAAGACAATCAGCTCACAGGTTTTTATTGGAAACTCGGCAAGTAAAAATTATCAAAAATGGGTTAAGTCTATAAGTAAGTAAACAAAATATGCAAAGAAATAATTTTTACGAACGCCTATCTAAATAAAAGATTTTAGCATTCAAAGGGGAAAAGAATAATGATTAAACATAGAAGTCTTAAATAAATAAATAAAAATCATTAGAATCTAAATATTTTAAATAGTTATTAAAAATTGCGAGTATTTGCGCTACCGAAATTTACATAAACGATAAGTATACTTAAGAAAAAGAAAAAATTTTTAATCGGCAGAGGAAAATTACGGATGAATCAGAGTTGTTTACTAAAAACTGTTAAGATAAATACCGTGGTATTTCAAAATAAATTAATCTAAACAGGACTAATTACGAAAATAAATGATATATAGGTTTCATACTAAACACAAAATCTGAAAACGTTATTAAGTACAAAATTTTAAAGCTTTAAATCAACTAGGCGTATATTACGTTAAGTTCTTCGTAAACATCACAATTTAACTTGTTTACTTTACTAAAACCTTAAATATAAATTAATACTTAAAAAGGAGCCATCAAAATACGAAAAAATTACATTTCCTGTGTTATTGCAAAATATTTCGCAACAAGTTACGTGAACTAGTACAAAACCAAACCGTCAAAGATCACGCGCATTCCAAAGCATCAAAACCTACATACTTTACAATAAGCAACGGATTTATTATAAAATTTATTCTAAAAATTTAAAAACACTAAGAAAGCTTTCACTTTTATTTTAGTACTTAAGGGAATTATTTATTTACGAAATTGAAAGATATTTTGTAGTCACTAATAGGGTTGAAATTTTTAGTTTAGATGGTTATTTTACCCCCACACAAAGCTAGTATTTATAATCTGGCGTGTTTGTAAAGATATCATCTAGATTCAACAGGCACAATGACTAATGTTACCCACAATTTAAGTTAATACGGGTAGTTCATAATACAATCGTTAAATTTTTATTTTTATTACAAAGAAAGAAAGAAGCCAACCCTAACATTTTATAATTAACAAGATTGAATTAATATAGATTGAAGCGCCATTGCTACAATTCACTTGGTTTTAATTAACTTTTAAAGTTTAATCATGCAAAATTTTTATACAGAAAATTATAAAAGCTTTATTGCTTACGGTTCATAGTTACCTACAGTGGAACCAACATCCCAAGGTCTCAGTAGTTCGAGTTTTTAGTATATTTTGAATTTTGGTGAAGTTATTGCTTGCGCGTAATAGCGATAGTGCTCTAAAGGAAAAATTTAAGAAAGGTTGGAGCGAGAAACGCCTGATTTTATTAAAATAAACCACACTAAATTAGGAAACGGAAAAGGAGAATTAGCCACTAATTGATAGACTACCTCAGTATTGTGCGCATAATAATTTTTTGCCGCAATTCCTGTCAGCAACACATTCTGTCGGAAAGGAAGAAACTTTCCTTAACCTAATATATTACAACTCTAAATTGAATTATAAGTTTTAACTAGTTACTTTTCAATTTTCTTAAATATAATCATTTTAATATATGACATTTTACAAAAATATTTACATAAACCAGTTAAGTATCCAAATCTTACCCTGCGTATTTGGTATCTAAATCAAATAAATTTTTTTCAATAATTTTCCCTTAGTGCCCTAACAAATTATAAAGCTAAAGCCAGTTAAGTTCTTTCTTTCAACTTTTACCTTTTCGCCCGGTCCTAGTTTCAAAATATCGGTCAATTAATGTTTCCCAAGAATGTTTGCCAAATTGTAAGACAGGTCCCAGGACACGCACAAGATAGAGGTAACATTCCAAGATAATTGCCAAAGATATCGATATATTTAAAATTAGGTTCAATGAGTGATCCCGTATAACCGTTAAAAGGGAATTTTCTTGTGCTTAAAAAGAGAGAGTCGGAAAGCGTTACTCGTTTTGTTGAACGCACAAGCGACATGCGTACTATGAGTACAGGATCGCCTGTACCTCAAGTTTAAATTCAATGGCGGTGCATGGCTGAAAACGATGGCTGAAAACGAGGTCCGCACAGCATGACCCATTGCTATGGTTGCTTGTTCCACAGGCCGTAAGCGGCTAAGAGCAAAGAAAAGGTAGATAGATATAGGGAAAGGTATTAAAAAACGGAGGTAGGCATCAATTGGATGGCATATAAAGAGAGGGAGAAAGAGAGAGAGGAAAGAGAGAGAAAGAGAGAGAGAGAGAGAGAAAGCGTGAAATGTTTCCAAATAAAAGGAAATAGAAGTCTGAAGGACCCCCTACTTAGCAAAAGAAAGATACACGCATTGCTATTCCCAGAAGTAAGCATACTCAACCCAAAGACATCAAAAATCGATAAGAGAAAGATAAATAGGGTAAAATCAGAGTACCATAATCAAAATCGGTATAAAGGAGCGGCAGCGTCTCGCCGTTATATTAGATAAAAAATAAAAATGCAATGAAATTCTTACGTCACAAATAACGAAAAGGAACGAGGATATGGAATAGGATAATGTGTGAAAACTCTAAAATGAAAACAGAAGAAATAGAAATTTCCTGTCTTTACAGCTACGAATATTGACTTTTTCCAACATAGGCTTGCTTGTCGATCATCATACTTACCGTATTTGGAAAGCATTAACTCAACATAAGCTTTGATAAGTCCTAAGGATTTATTGCGTTATTCATGCCAAAGATATAACAATCATAAATGGCGGGAGGGGGAAGGTATAGAGAAAATAGTAATCGAAAAAATATTAGAGTAATTAGTAAAGATGCTTTGAATATCTAGGGACCTAAAATATAAAAAAATTAAGTTATATTGTACAAATGAAATATCAAATTGAGCAAATTTTCAAAAAGATAAAGAAATTTAGAAAAACTAGAGTGTTTTACCTATTTAAATATGAAACGTAGAATAGGTTTTCAGAAAAAAATAAGTAAAGGGTGACAACATGCATTAAGAAGTATAAAATGTTTTATAACACAAAATATATTTAAAAAGGTAGATTAATTATTAATTATTAATTATTGTAGAGGAGAATTATCGGCAAAAGGTTTTAGATCTTTTATTTGCCACTTTCCTAGTGATTTACCATCGAGGTCTTCAATTTTTTAGGTTCAAAACAAACTTGTTGCGTTTTCTAAATGTAGATAATTCAACGTAAAAATTTTAATTTAATTTTCGAAAAATATTTCTAAAAAAGGTCACTTTAGAAGTCTTAATTAGTTACTCCAAATTAAAATTATCAAGAGATAGGTTAAGTCAATAAGTAAACAAAATATGCAAAAGGAAAATTTTTACAGGAGTATCTAAATAAAACGTTTTACCATTCAAACGGGAAAGAATGATTATTAAACATCGAAATATTAAATAAATAAGTAAAAATCACTGTAACATAAATTTTTGAAGACATTCAAAATTATTGATATTTATCCTACGAAAGTTTACATAAACGATGAGTGCACTTTAACGCAAAAAATATTTGATAAAGGAAAATTGCAAATGAGTCAGTCATTTATTTAAAAATGTTAAGATAATTATTGTGCTATTTTAAAATAAGTTAAAATGTATATGACTGATTTCAAAGATAAGTTATTTATAGGTTACGTGCTAAGCACGAGATCTGAAAACGTTATTCGGTATTAAATTGTAAAGTTTACATTTAGATGGACATAAACTACGTTAAAGTATTAGCAAATAATTACAATTTTAAGTCATTAACTAAAGTAAAAGTTCAAACAATAATTATCACCTTAAAAAAACTTGTCTAGATACGAAAAAGTTATATATCCTGTGTTATCTTAAAACATTTCACAGTCAGTTATGCGGTCTGGTACATAAACAAACCGCTAGAAATCACGCACAATATATTCCAAAGTATCAAAATCCACCAACTTTAAATAAGGAACGGAATTATCATGAAATTTCTGCTTTAAAAAATTTATAAAACAGTAAGAAAGTGTCCACTTATTTGAGTACTTGAGAGAATTATTTAGTTAGTTGAAAGATATCTTTTAGTTTGGTAATGGGATTGATATTTTCAGTTCAGATAGTAATTTGTATCTGACATAAAACAAGTATTTGCAAAGATTACATCTAAATTTAACAGACACAATAACTAACGTTACCCACAGTGCAAGTTAATATAGGTAGTTCGTAGTGCAGTCGGTAAATTTTTATTATTACACAAAGGAAGAAAGAAGCCAACCTTAACATTTATAATTAACAACCAATATTATATCATAGAAAACGCCCCGTACGTTGCAACGCCATCGATACGGTTCCCCTCGACTTTTACTTAATTAATTTTTAAACTTTAATTATGCAAATTTCTATATACAAAATTGTAACGTAATAACACTTACAGTTCAGAGTCTCCGGTGATGAAATCCTTTCTCAGGATCTCGGTGGTTTGGAGTTTTTTTAATTTTCTTAACTTTTGAACTAGTCTCAGGGATTTGCTAACTCGTTTCTTACGGGTTCTTTTCGAGGGTTCTTTAGGTTCATGAAACCTATAACCAAAACAAACTCGACTTCATCTTAATTTACTTTTAATTCAGTAACCACAATTAGGATAGATTACACAAAGATAAAAACAAATGCCCCCCTGCTAATGTTTCCCACACTAAACTAACAGTATTAATTTCGGTAAGGTAACCAAAACAGTCACTAAACGCACTTTGTATTTATAGCCTGACAACTCCTATTTCTAATTTGTACTAACGTAAGATCGCAATGATAAGAAAGGATTTATTAACCCTGCGATTACAGAAGGCAGTCTTAAATGTAAATAATATTTAAATTTTCCACGCCACTAAATGATAAATTGGTACCAAACACGTGTTTTGCGGTTGAGTAACGTTCTATTCGCCAGGGCCCAGTAAACCGACACAAAATCTCGTAAACAAAATGTATAATCGTTCCCTCCATACCCAGCTTACGTAGTGGTAACAAATAAAAGCACAATAACGCGTCAATTAGCGTGTCTACGTTGTAGACAAACTCCCTACTTAATAAGCAATTACTTTGCAACCAACGCAGATACAAACTTATCAACTATAAAAAGGTAGAAATATCTGCATCTGCGTTCCTTTGAAATTGCTGCTTACTTATTTCAAGTGGCGCTACTTGCTTTATAAATTCTCAATCCCTTGTTGAGAATCACTACTAATTTTTGAACACGGTACTTACACGATTACTGGGAACAATCTAGAACTCAATACTAAAAGTAGAATGCACTCTACTTTATCACAAATCGTTACAACTGAACAATTTTACACGCCACACCAGTGATGATTTTAACATCCTATTCTCTCAACACACTAGATGTTACTGCTCTCCGTACCCTCGTGCACATCCAGACAGATGACCAACGCTCCACATTAAAACCATTAGTTTGGGTTGTCCGACTTAAACTCAAGCGCGAAATACAGGTTGGGCCAAGCTATTTTGTTTTTTAAAAAAAGATTTATTATTCAGTCGTACAATCTTAATACACAATAGCTAACACTGTATTACATTTATTTAAAGGTATTAAAACTATTACTTGAAACTATTGTACTCCGGCAGAGAGGCAATGTTAAAGCTTCAACTGATGGGACAAGTCTGTCTTCTAAGTTCAATTTCTGTTCCCTTGTTGGGTTTTCTCCCTACTCTACAATTGATATTTTTACTCTATTCCATTAATCATTGGATTACTTAAAACTATACATATTTTATTACTAAGATTTAGTGGTCGTTTACAATATCCGGCCATGTGCTTTAATCACTTTTGGAAATATTAATTATTTCTAATCTAGACAGAAAGTCGTAAAACGTTCAGAAGGGTCCTGAGAAACTACCAAAGTATCGCAGTCCCACATAAATTACATGAAATTATTGTTATTGGTGTCAAAAGCTAAATACATAAGTGTACAAAAACATAATCTTAATATTAATGGTTTCCTTAATAAATCTAGAATTAAAATGACAGCTTTACTTCGTTTCATTTAAAATATTAAATTGTACTAATTTATGTTTCCTTAGTTTTTAGAACACTTACTATAATTTAACAGAATCTCTACAACGTGCTTGCAAAGCAATATTATTTTACTCGCACTATATATTGCGAATCTGTAACTCGCGTTATCTATAACAAGCCTGCAAATTCCAATGTCAGGACTCGAGGAAAAGCAATATAAAGCAATATAAATATAATATTAAATAACTAGATTACAATCCAGGGTCGGGCCTGGCTCACGTTGTTGCCTCCTAGATCTCGTAAGTGCCCTATAGGAAAAAGTAAAAATGTTGGAGCGATAATTTTGAACAGTACATCCAAACACACAATTATGGCACTTACAAAAACATGGTCTCTTCCGTGAATTCTAGTATTGAAGTGGTTTACGTAATTTCCCCATTGTCCCAGCACGTTTTCGTCTCGGGATTAACTTATTCAAATCGGTTGATGTCTTACAACTTATTGGAATAGAAAACTTCGTCGCTTCAATAGTGCGTATTCATATTACATTCTCCGAGAGCGATAAAAATCCCCGATGGTATGTTAACTTATTTATACATATTAAAATCATTTTACTCTCATGTCATAACTAATAATTTACTATATATCCAGGACCGGATTTAGGATGCAAAAGGAATTCTTTTACTTTTATACAAAATACCATAGATTTAATAAATATAAGAGATGAAAACTTGGACACCCAATAAATGAAATACATGTTACGGGTTAATTCACTTAACACGTAACAAACTCGACACTAAATATTGCACCGTAGTAAAAGTACACATTCAACTTCCGTTAGCTGATCTTTGTAAATTAAGAAATTGCTCAATCATTGCCATAAAAACTTGCATCAATGAGGGGCACCGCCTACAGTTTGCATCTGGTCATCTAACACCCTAGAACCAGCACTGCTTGAAGGTTATCCCTTAATCAAACTGCTCAACATTTCCACTATCATCTTTGTTCAATTACGCAATTGTTAAAATCTAAAAATTCTTATATGTCTAGCAAGTGATAACAACACTGGTGAAGCATCCCAAAACTTTAGCAATAGCTCTCCATGTATGCTTTCCACCCTAACCGAGTCGCTACAAGGTTAATTTTTGTGACCCTTCAGACCTTCCTCATTTTTCATCTGGGTCAATTTCATCCAGATAGTAATTTATCATAGTTTCATCGCTAGTAATTGCATTTATTACAATAGCTAACACTTCCCTATAGTAGAGGATAAAGAATACTACTATAGTAAGCCTGCTTATCGTAAAAGGCGATTAAAAGGCGCAGCAAGGGGCAGCAGCCTTGCTGGCTAAAAGATATTGGAGGAGAGTCGGTTGGTCTCGGGCGATCCTCAATAATTTACAAGCTTGTTGGGGATTGGCCGTGACGGATACGGCTTTTTGCTAAAATCTTTAAAAACTGCGTTGTGGAAAGATATGGGAGCCTACCACAATATTTCCCAGGTGTGCGTGGCCTAAAACACAAAATACATATGATGGAGAGCTCACAAGTAAAATTCTTGTCCGGAGGTAAAATACTCCCTCATTCGGATCTCCGGGAGGGGGTACTTAGGGCTCGTCATCGTAAGAATATAAAACAACAGTTCGATTTAGTGATAGGGACTTGGAATGTAAGGTCATTACTTAGAGTAGATAAGTAAACGAATTTATTAGTCGAAATGAGAAAGAAAAACCTAGACATTTTAGGTATTAGTGAGGTGAGATGGCCAGATAGTAATGACTTTTGGAAAGATAATTATAGAATAATTACAACTTCTTCAGCTAATGGACAGGCAGGCGTAGGAATAGTGTTAGGTAAAAGATTAGGGCATAAAGTTAAAGGGTACTTACAAATTAGTGATAGAATAATTATGGCTACATTGAGTACAAAACCCACAGACACTGTTTTAGTACAGGTTTACATGCCAACAACTCAGTACGAGGAAGAGGAAGTAGAAAAGGTATACGAGGATATAAATAGTATAGTGAGAAAAGTAAAAGGAGATGAGAATTTAATAGTTATGGGCGATTTTAATGCGTCAGTGGGAGAAGGTAGTGAGGGAAAAATGGTAGGAAAATTTGGGTATGGCAGACGAAATGATAGAGGAGAAAGATTAGTTGAGTTTTGCCAGGAACATAGATTAGTAACTGTAAACACCCTATTCGAACAACATGTTAGGAGAAGATATACCTGAAAAGCGCCAGGTGATAGGGTTAGATACCAAATAGATTATATTTTAGTTAAACAAAGATTTAGAAACCAAGTTAAAAACTGTCGTAGTTATCCAGGGGCTGACATAGATAGCGATCATAACTTAGTTAGTTAGTGTAAACTAAAATTCAAAAAATTGAGAAAGGTTAAAAGAGAGGGATGGGATCTAGGTAAGCTTAATGATAGTAGGATAAAAGAGGAATATAAACAAGTATTAGATAATAAGCGCAAAGAGATAGCTGTAGGAGGGAACGTAGAAAATAGATGGCAAGAAATAAAACTGACTGTACATGATACAGCAACACAAACTATAGGTAAGAAAAAAATAGAAGCGAGAAAACCGTGGGTAACAAAGGAGATATTAGATTTAATAGAGAATAGAAGAAAGCTTAAACCTTTCAGAGAAGTGGATAGTGAAAGTAAGCAAAAATATAATACAGTTAGAAATAAGATAGTACATGAGTGTAGAAAAGCTAGAAATAAATGGATGGAGGAGAATTGTCAGGGAATACAAGATGATTTGAGAGTAGGTAAGACAGACAGAGCTTACAGGGCAGTTAAAAAGTTTTTTGGGGAAGATAGGAAAAAATATAATGGTATTAGAGACGAGAATAATGAGCTTCTAATAAATAAAGTTGAGGTAGCAGATAGATGGAAAAGATATTTAGAAGATTTATATAAGGGAGACGATATGGATGAGTTAGAAAACGACCAAGAAGAGGATGTAGAAATAGGGTTCTCAATATTAAGAGAGGAATTTGATAGAGCTGTTCGGAATCTTAAAATAAATAAAGCGCCAGCGATAGACGATATTCCCGCAGAATTAATAAAATATCCAAGTCAGAAAACTTTAGATAGATTATATGAACTAGTAAAAGTAATATATGACACAGGTGAGGTTCCAATAGATTTCGAAAAAATATTATTATCCCAATCCCAAAAAAGTCAGGAGCTGATAGGTGTGTTTATTTTAGAACGGTTAGTTTAACTTCTCATGCTTCCAAAATACTAACAATAATAATTAAAAATAGAGTAGAAGCTTTGACAGAGAATTATTTAGGCGAATACCAATATGGTTTTCGTAAAGACAGAGGGACTAGAGAACCGATACTAATGATTAGGGTAATTATCGAAAAAAGGTTACAAAAAAATAAAAAGACTCATTTCGCGTTTGTAGATTTAGAAAAAGCATTTGATATGGTTAATTGGATTGTTATGTTCAGGGTTTTGCAAAAAATAGGAATCTCTCATAGGGATAGAAAAATTATTTATAGTCTATATAAAAACCAAAGCCTAGTAATTAGATTTGATGAAATAGAAAAGGAAGCTAAGATTAGAAATGGTGTTAGACAGGGTTGTATACCTTCTCCCTTGATTTTTAATGTTTATATTGAGGAAGCTATAAACTTAGCTAGAGAGAGAAAAGAGATAGGTATTAGTGTACAGGGACAGAAAATAGACATGTTACGTTTTGCAGATGATATAGCCATTATAGCAGAGTCTAGAAAAGAGTTAGGAGAGTTTTTAAATATTTTAGATGAGATACTACAGAGTAACTATGGTATGAGAATTAACTCAGTAAAGACAAAGATAATGACAAGTGAGTTACAGCCTAGTTCTAAACCAAAATTAAAAATAGGTAATACCGAGTTAGAGGAGGTAGATGAATTTTGCTATTTAGGTAGTATAATTACAAAAGATGGACGTAGCAGAAGGATAATGTTAAAGATTAGTTGGACAGATAGAGTAACAAACGAGGAAGTTTATAGAAGGATAGGTGAGGATCCCTGTATGTGGAAACAATTGAAGGTCATGAGAGATAGAATGATAGGGCACCAGTTAAGACATGAGGGACTATTTAGTAAAGTTTTAGATTATAGACTACCAAATAAAAATAGAGTAGGAAGGCCTAGACAAAGCTATATTAGTCAAATTATTAGAGATGTAGGTTGTGAAGGGTATGCAGCCCTTTTTAGACTAGCTCAGAATAGAAAAGAGTTTAGAGCTGCGTCAAACCAACTTTAAGTAAGTTCGAAAACAAAACAAAAAGAAAAATAAAAATCAGTTAACTAAATGTCACCAGGACATGACTCACAATTGGTTAGCGGTCTGGCATGTTGGCAGCGATTCGTTGCTTAAGCCTTACCATAACATATAATTTAACACTTTTCCTTTTTGAAGCGGATAACCAGGTTATATTTCATTTCCTTATAAATGGTAATCATGTAAACATGTTAGAGTTCTTTCACAACCATCAGGTTGCTAATATCTATGTAGAGCCAGGTGGATAGAAAAAAGATAGGAGGATATAGGAAGACCTAGACCAAACTATATTAGTCAAATTATTAGAAATTTAGGTTGTGAAGGGTATGTAGAGCTTTTTAGATTAGCACAGAATAGAAAAAAAGTTAGAGCTGCGTCGATAACAAAATGATGATGAACACTTGCACAACTTTATACAAAAGGAAACCTTAGAATAATCGCGTTAGTAATTAAAAGTTAACAATTTAAACCGGTATTGGATGAACGAATTAGAAAAGTGTTTGATTAGGTCATTCGAGACGGAAGCCAAAAAATAACATAAGCCAATAATATCGTATGCAACACTAACCTTGTAAAAAGTAAGGAAGAACCGTTTTATTTCGCAATAAGTATAACCTAGTGCTCAACAGCTTTAAGCTTGGGTACAGAATTTTATCGCTATTAAGGGAATTGGAGAAAGGGTCAATAAATATACGACATACTAAAAACATTATAGCGGTCCAACCTAAAAAATATATAGATATGTGTGTTTAAGAAAATGCGCATTTTATTTCCATAATATTTTACTAAAGTATGATTTTAAAAAATACATTTCAAAAGCCTAGAAACCAACGTTTAGCAACTCTCTGTAAAAGGGAATACGAGGTCTAGAATTGTATAAAGTCAGTTCTCCCTTTTGTTTTGGCTGTTTGTGAGTTTAATATAGTAGGTTTATGGATATAGTTTCTTCGACATTTTTGGCACGTTATAAGAAAAATAATTTCCACATTTTATGGCAGAAGCGTTCCTAGAGAAACTAACCATAAATAAGTAACTATATGAAACATGCTTTTAGTTTACTTAAGAACGTATTTTCATGAATTACAAAATCATAACAATATAATTCACTTATACATAACAGAATGAACAATTTTATGTAAAATAGAAGCCACGGAGCAATAAAGTAGTATAACAGTCTGCTACGCACACTTTCGATCCATAAAATTAGGCAGGTATTTTAGTAGAAGTTCGGTTGAAGTATTCCGACTAGCATTTCGTAATCCGAGAAGTTACCGTCGATCTAGACTATAAACAGCACACAAGTGTGCCGATTAACTCAGAGGAATGGTAAGGTTCTTACAGTTTAAAAGTCAATTCTTACACTTAAAAGTTCATAAATACATCGCGCAAGCGCGGAATAAGCGACGCCACGGGCGGTTGGTAACGCTAATCTTTTTACAGATTTCGGCGCGCCCATCTGTCAATGACGTCAGCAATGCACAAATTTAATACGCAATTATCGGAAAATATATAAATTTAAGACAATAGGTGTTCGCGCCGCTCTCAATTGAAACGAATACTCGCGAAGCGACCCGATAATATCGTGCCTCTACAGACTGTTGTACGAGACGTGCGCGATGAAACAACGAACTTAGTTACACTCTCTCAAATCCTCTTATTATTTTCCTCATTCTTACCCTATCCAACCCCTTATGTGATACGGGTTAGTGTTATACACAGACAATGCCGATCTACCAGTTCCAGTGATGCATCCAACGCTCTAGCTAGAACAACAAGTGCTACAGATTTGGTGAGTGACTTTTACCGTAAACACAAATTGCATTTATTTTCCTCTAACTCTAACCCTCAAAAGATTACAGTCCACTAATTTTTATACAAATTTTGATCCATACGATCCGGTTAATAAGTTGCCACCCTCGTGATTTCACCACGTAAATTTATGCACGGTCAAGAAAGTTACGAAACACTTATCATTCTCTCTCACTCACACTTCAATAGTTTAAATGGAACGATTGGCACGTCGGTGATAATATTTGATAAAGTTTCAAAACCACTAATTTCTATTCAACAATTGTCGAATAATGCTATCAGTTCAAAACGGAACATATGCCGATTGGTTTATCGCTTTGTTCGCCTTTAATTTATATTATAATTTAATCATATCAAGTTTATTGCAATAAAATAAACAAAACCTCACTTTCGGTTTGTTTGAAACAAAAGATTTTATTATGGCCAAAACTGCTTTATTGTTTGAAAGCAAATTACAAAATTTGTACTCGCAACTTACTTCAATAGCGGACTACGCAAAAACGGCTACTTTAGCTCGTTTACCCGCTTTTCAAGCAAAATTACAACGAATGGAAGCAATAGAAACTAAATTTGATGAGCTTCAAAATCAAGTTTTAGAATTTAACTTTAAGGTCAAAGAACCTAAAGAGAAGGTAAAAGATTTTCAATCTTCGTTTAACGATATGATTGATTTTATTCGCGCTCGCTATATTGAAGTAAAGGGAAAATTAACACAGGAGCAAGCTACTGAGGCTACAGCCGGCCCGGTAACTGCGTCTATGGGTTTAAATTATTTAAAGCCTCTTGATATTACTCCATTTTCAGGACTCATAGAAGACTGGGTACCATTTATTACTCTTTTTCGAACGTTAGTTCATAATAATGAAAACGTACCTGTTCCTCACAAGTATTTGTATCTTCGCAATTTTGTTAAGGGCGAAGCCTTAGCTCTTATAGCTGATCTTTCTCTCGATCCTGAGTTATACAGCCAGGTCTATGGAAAGCTGGAAACTCGTTATGACTCACCTCGCAGGCTTACCAGCTACTACTTAAATAAGATTTTGCAATATAAGCATACCGGGTCTCTTACTCAATTTATAAACCTCCATTTCAGTGCAGTGAGTACACTGAAAACTATTTCCAAAGTTGACTTAGTCGATTTTTTGTTATTCAGTATCAGTTATCGCAATTTGGATTTCAAGACCCAAAATGCGTTCGACATGCATGTTGGATCCGAAATACCTACGTGCTCTAAATTATTTGAGTTTTTAACCCTGCAAAGCCAAACTCTAGAACTTCATGCAGACTTAAAAACCGAAAAAGCTGAAACTTCAGTTACTCGTTTTAGGTCCAACCCGCACAAATCTTTTTTAATAAAAAATTCTAACGCTACAGTGTTAGATCACACAAATAATTCTTGTCCCCATTGTAATGGGAACCACAAAATATACGGCTGCACTTCTTTTAAAAATTTAAATGTAGACGAACGTTATTTGACTATCAAGAAATTATTTCGTTGTGTAAAGTGCTTGGGAAATCATACCAGAGGATGTAAATCTCGAGGTAAATGTAACACGTGTGCCTCTAGTTGGCATCATTCTTTACTACACAAACCGCATAATAGAAACATGATCGCTCAATCACCCCAAACTACAGTAGTTAATACCCCTGAAATCGCAAACTCTCAAGAAGTCGTATCTACATGTAATGTTTCTCATACTCTCGGTAATCAGGTGATACTATTAGGTACATTACAAGTTAAAATATTAGATGCGCATAGTAACCTACAGCCCGCACGTTGACACAGGGTCTCAAATAAATGCTATATCCGTTTTATGTGCAGAAAGACTAGGTCTTCAACGTAGTCGTGATCCTAAACAAATTTCAGGTCTTTCCGATGTTCCTATCAACTCGGGTTCGCATCCCGACACGGTCCGCTTGAAAAATGTTAGGCGAGCATTTTTCACAAAAATACACCCTCGTTCGGATGAGAGGTAAAATGGAGGTCCCGTGTGTGAGTGTTGTCACGCACGTTAAAGATCCCTACCTTGCTTGGAACAGCAAGGGTTCGGCAAAATTCCAAATTTTCCAGGTAAAAAAACTCGCCTCCTGGCCAATGTAGTACCTTCGGGTGGAGCATTGGAAAATCACATGTAATGTTCCTATCAACTCTAAAGGTATAGTTCATTGCATAATTTATTCTAAACATTCTCAGGCACAACTTCGTTTTCAAGCTTCCATATTTCCAAGAATCACTGGAAATGTTCCAGGTTGTTCCGTACCTCAATCAACTTACGAGAAATTTCGTAATTTAGCCCTTGCTGGTGATGAATTCCATCGATCTGCACCGGTAGATATTTTATTAGGCGCAGATGTATGTTCACAAATTTTATTTTGTAACAATTCTCAAATTATTCCGGGAAATCCGCTTGCAGTATCCACTAATTTCGGTTACGTGCTCATGGGTCAAGTTCCAACGATAGAAGATGTTTCCTCATGTGCTTCTTTATTTACCCCTTCTTTAAATTTAGATCATGAATTGCGCAAATTTTGGGAAATTGAAGAATTTCCAGAATCCTCAAATTCTAGTCCTGAAGATATTTATTGCAAACAGCATTTTCTAGACTCAGTAAAGCGCGACGAAATGGGTCGCTATATAATTTCACTACCATTTATTCAAAATGCTACCTCTCTCGGTAGCAATCGCCGTGTTGCTTTTAAAAGTTATCTCAATTTAGAATCTCGTTTGAATCGCAATCCTGATGAGAAAATCGTATATAATAGCTTCCTTCAGGAATATTTGTCTTTAGGACATATGGATATTGCTGAAACTTCCTCATCATATGTATTACCTCATCACGCTGTTCACAAACTTACGAGCAGCACAACTAAACTCCGTGTTGTATTTAACGGATCCGCCCTTGATGATTCTGGGGTCTCCTTGAATGAACGTTTATATGCAGGCCCTAAATTACAAAAGGGATTGCCTGAAATAATATTTGCATTTCGTTCACAAGCTATTGCAGTATGTACCGATATTCGAATGATGTACCGTCAAGTTTTGGTAGATCCAAGGGATTGCAAATTTCAACACATATTTTGGCGTTTATCCTCCGAGTCATCTGTGCGCGAGTATGAGCTCAAGAGCCTTACTTATGGTCTTACACCTTCGTCTTTTATTGCGCAGCGTGTTCTTCAGCAGTTGGTGATAGATGAAGGAACTCCTTACCCTATGGCATCTCGTGCTATATTGAACCATACATATATGGACGACATAATTTCTGGCGCACACTATATTGAAGCCGCCAAGCAACTCCAAACTGAACTAAAAAACCTCTTATCTCTAGGTCAATTTCAACTTCGTAAATGGTCTAGCAACTCGACTAAAGTTCTCAAAGATTTTGACAAAACTGATTTAGAAACCTCATTAATTTTCTCTACTAATGTTAGTGGCATAAAAATTTTGGGATTAGTATGGAACCCTGCTCTAGATATATTCCACTATCACACCCTTCCTTTCGAAGGACCTTTTACTAAACGAAATGTTCTTTCATATATGGCACGTATGTTTGATCCACTAGGATGGTTATCACCTGTTATTTTTGTAGTTAAATGTTTTCTACAACGGCTTTGGTTGCAGCATCTCGACTGGGATGACACCCCGGATGATACTTGGTGTTGTGAATGGAAAGGCTTCGGTAATCAATTTTCGATTCTGTCTCAAATTGAAATTCCGCGTAGATTATCCCAACCTAATGCTACTTACCATCTGCTAGGGTTTTGTGACGCTAGCGAAAAGGGGTATAGCGCATGCGTCTATCTACATTTAACTTGTGGAACCTATATTTCATGCAATTTATTGCAGGCCAAAAGCAAGGTTGCACCTCTAAAATCTCTTACTATACCTCGCTTAGAGCTCTCTGCCGCTCTGTTGCTCTCTCAACTTATTTACTCAATCACCTCAAATCCATTTGATTATCCTTTAGAAGGGATAAAATTATACTCTGACTCTCAAGTTGTTTTGACTTGGCTAAAAACCTCTACGCATTTACTTAATAGTCTCGTGGCAAATCGGGTTAACCGCATACTCGAACACACTAATTTGTCACAATAGAACCACATTCCGGGTACTTTTAACCCAGCTGACATTTCATCTCGCGGTCTATCCCCCCTCACAACTAATTCGTAGTAGTTTATGGTGGCATGGCCCCATCAACGATTACGATTTATTTTCTTCTGCTAATGGAAATAATCCGTCCCTGCCTATTGAGCAAATTCCTGAAATAAAACTCTCCGCTACTATGTTGGCAACCGCTACATGTGACTTTTCTGAATTCATCAGTACATTCTCCTCTCTCAGCAGGCTCCAATATAGTCTGGCATATGTATACCGCTTCATTAATAATTGCCGACATTCTCAAAAGAAATTACTCGGTCCAGTTTCTGTAGATGAACTGCAATCTGCATTAGAAGCATGTGTTAAACTCGTTCAACAGCGATACTTCGGCACTGAAATTAAATTATTAAAAAATAATCAACCCTTACCTCGGTACATGCGTAAACTATCTCTGTTTCTCGACCCCTCTGGTCTTGTCAGGGTGGGCGGTCGCCTTCGACATTCTTTACTGGATTATAGAAGTAAACATCCTTTGTTATTACCCAAGTCGGCCCATTTATCACTTCTTATATGTGATCATTATCACCTGTTATCTTTACACTCTGGCCCCTCTACGACACAAGCTCTCATTTCCAGACAATATTGGATTATGGGTTCTAGATCTTTGGTAAGGCAACGCATTCACAAATGTGTACCTTGCTTTCGTTTAAGTGCGAAACCTCCTCAACCTATAATGGCAGATTTACCTCCCGCTCGCGTACGTATAACCCGAGCATTTACTCATGTCGGTGTTGACTTTGCGGGTCCTTTTCCGATAAAATCTTCCCCTCGTCGTAACGCAGCTATTTTCAAAGCTTACTTATGTATTTATATTTGTTTATCCACAAAAGCTGTTCACTTAGAGCTTGTATCCAAGCTTACCACCGATGCATTTATGGCATGTTTCACCCGCTTCGTTTCTCGCCGCGGTCTACCTCACTCTGTTTATTCCGATTGTGGCAGAAATTTCTTAGGAGCGTCACGTTTAATACAAGAAGGAATTCAATTTTTAAAGTACCACCAGGAAGAGTTATTGTCTGCCCTTGCTTCTTGTCAAGTTAGATGGATTTTTAACCCTCCTCATGCCCCAAATTTTGGAGGCATGTGGGGGTCGGGGGTAAAATCGGCTAAACTACTTTTGACACGTACGCTCGGAAAGTAACCTCAAAGTTTCGAGGAACTTGCTACAATGTTTACTGGCATAGAAGCTGTTCTCAATAGTCGGCCTTTATGCCTCCCTTCTTCGGATCCGAATGACGAGATTGATTATCTCACTCCTGGCCATTTTTTAATTGACGGTCCAATTTTAAGTCTCCCCGAGGTAACATTAGATGAATCTCTTGACTTGCGGTCCCGTTGGCACCGTCTATGCCAGTTCACGCAAATATTTTGGCGACGCTGGTCAAAAGAGTATTTACACACTCTCACTCAACGAAATAGATGGAATCGTCATTCGAATAATTTAAATATCGGAGACTTAGTTTATATAACTGGAATTAACACCACCCCTTTAGCTTGGCCTCTTGGCCGGGTTTTAAAATTATTTCCAAGCCGTGACGGCATCGTGCGCGTGGCTTCTATTAGAACCACTAGCGGTACTTTTATTCGTCCGGTAAACAAACTCCTCCCTCTCCCTATTTAATAATTCTATTAATTTTCATTTTCTTTTCAATTTTTGAATTTAATTTATTTTTGTAGTTCTCTCGACCCTCTTGTAACCCGAGTATCGGCGGGATAACCGTTCTCTAGCTGGGAGGAAATGCCCTGCTATTTTCACTCCCCTCTGTTATTATATGTTCTCTCTCTGTTCTTTCGCGTCCATAAAATTTCCACAATTTTAGGTGGGCGGTATGTTCGCGCCGCTCTCAATTGAAACGAATACTCGCGAAACGACCCGATAATATCGTGCCTCTACAGACTGTTGTACGAGACGTGCGCGACACAGCACACAGCACACAAGTGTGCCGATTAACTCAGAGGAATGGTAAGGTTCTTACAGTTTAAAAGTCAATTCTTACACTTAAAAGTTCATAAATACATCGCGCAAGCGCGGAAAAAGCGACGCCACGGGCGGTTGGTAACGCTAATCTTTTTACAGATTTCGGCGCGCCCATCTGTCAATGACGTCACCAATGCACAAATTTAATACGCAATTATCGGAAAATATATAAATTTAAGACAATAGGTTATGCCGCAAAATACTCACATGAATGTCCCTGGGTTAAAGTTGGCTTCTGTTGAAGTCCATCAGGGCTACTGAGGGCCCTTGTAAGGCAATTAACGGGGGGTACGCCCAACGCTCTTCCAAAGCGCTCAGACCAGCTCCGGCAGTCGCAGTTGCTACCAGGACTCGTTCCTCCAGGGTCGTGGCCTCCGGTTCTCCCTAGGCTGCTGCAAATTTTCTCTACCTATGTAGGGATCGACAAGGAAACAGGTATAAGGGCGATAAACAGATAAACAAAGGCAAGGATCTACATAGATATAAGATAAAGGCACGATACGATACCTAACACGACCACACTTCTTGAAGTCCCCAGGCAAAAAACTACGTTAAAGCGTCTCACGGAAACACTTCTCCCACTTTTTCTTTTACGCGTCGGCGCGAAGTTCCCGCGCGATCTCGCACAAACGCCCTCTGGCGTAACGGAAATATACCAAGTCTTTTAAATTTATGGCGCAAAACTTCCGCACGTCAAATTAAACTAAAACAATGTTTAGTGCCAATTTGGCATGTAACAAGGTGAGTGTTTGATTACGAGAAAGTACTGTCTGATAACACGTATAATAATAAAAGCATTATGGACTATAGCTGTTCCGTCATGCAAGACTATACTATATGTTTTTCCGTAAATACATTGTGCAAAGGCTTTATTCGTAACTTTAAGTGTATTGTGTGCGGCTCGGCAACAGTGCAGTGCGAATCTGAAGTCGAAGTTATCTAGTAACATTGACATTCAGTCTCGGAATGTTATGAACTGTGGGCGCGTACGCGAAGAGACGTGTTTTACAATCAACAAATGAGACAAGTGATTTCACATCATGTTAAAACACGTTTTTTTTCCTCTATTTTGTCTTGCATTTATATTATTACAATGGTGATTAATCAAGCTCCTTCATGCATAACAAGGAGTTCCTCGAAATAATAAAATATCGAGGTGGTCCTTATTTAGCTAATCCAGATTGCTTTATACAAAAACAACCACTAGCTATCTTTTATCCCAAAGCTCTAACCATTTGGTCATTCGAGCCGGATTAGGAAAGTCCTATGATAATACATCCTCTTGTTTTTTATAATAAAATTCCCAAAATTTCCCGTTGTAACGTGCATTTTTAAATGGCTTAACATTTTACACTACCCAATTCGTAAATACTTTCGAATAGTTCAGATTTGTACGCAATTTAACTCGTGTGTATTAATTTAAAAATAGATTAATTGAAGATTGATTTTCATAAATAAATAAATTGCAAGGAACGAATTTTAAATTGGATTATTTGTCGTATAAATTTCGTTCCTTATGTTATTATCGAACTCGAGATAATAGACGATCAGATGTTATGGGTAACAACTATTTTATATCTACAGATGAGCAGTTGTAGTTTGCTCTCTGTTCCTATATATTAATTACGTTAAAAATACTGTTTCCTTTTTGCTTTGAAAATAGTGAGAATTAATGCGGTATGAATTTTCGAATTGTTCATGAACAAGCACAACACGATTTTAGTTGTTTTTCTTGTGAACTAAAAGTTGTATATTAACTGTAGAGAGTGTAGTTCTAATGCCATTTGAAGGAAGTATGCTATATAGGCGAAGGTGTTTACTCGACCGCACGTGTTTTGCGGAAAATCGACGGACGGTTTTAGTGGTACACGTTGCTTTACTAATTGTTTTTTTGTTGATTTTCTGTTGGAAATAAAAGTGGTAGAACTTGTTGGACTCGACCTGCACGCGTGTTGTGCGGAGTATTTGACGGACTTGCTTAGTGTTTGCACGTGCTTTATTGATTGTATTTTTTTAGTTGATTTGTCTTTTTATATTTAAACTGTGTGTGCGATCTAGTTTTCGTGGTTCCTTTTTTTATCAGAGTAGTGCATACTTTGGATTATCCAAATACAGTTTTAAGCTTGAGTGTTTCTAAAAAAAAAATGATGATACAATTCTAGCAGGTTTAGTAGATGGGCTGGTTTGCATTAGTCGACGTGAAGATCAGATTTCCAAAAAAAAATCTGAAAAAAAGGTTGTTTCTTATAAACATGTATCTCATTCGCATGTAAAGACAGTTGATACTGTAGTTTCTGAATTTTCTATCCCCAAAGAATCTAAAAGAGATCATTGTTTGCGCAAATTTCGTTATGCAAAAGCATTAGATTTTTCTTTGTTACCATAGATAGCAAATAAAACACCTCACGTTACTGTTAGTTTAATGCATTACATCGTGCCTTGAAAGCCCGTGATTCTAAATTTTTATTACCATTTTTTTTTTCGATTTGTGTTACCAAATATTTCGAAATTATTGTCTCAGGAAATAGAATTAACAAGAAATTTATCAATGCTACATAGTTCCATCAGCATGATAATGTCTGCTGCTAACACCAGTGAAATACGTAGGTGTGATTAGTGTAAAGTGTAAGAAATTCCATCAACACCCTCACAGTCAAGGGTGAAGTGCTTCGTTAGTGCAGGATATCGTGAATCCCACACTTCAATTGCAAGGAAGCGTTACTGAAGGACTTTTTGTAAGTTGAACTATTTCTTACTTGTTATTATTTTAAATATCTATCCGTTGTTTTGCCATATCTTTGTGGTTCTGATACCTTTTACAATAAAATTGCATGCTATTAAAAACAAAAAAAAGAGAAACAAAGCAAATTAGTTTGAGTAATTTGAATATTTGGACAGGAAAGAAAAAAAAATCAATGCTACTGGATTGCTCATATCAATTGTGTTTACCTATTTATCTTTTGTTATAATTTTGTTTGATTATGTTTAATTGGTGTGTGAGGAAACGTTTCTGCTACTCCCCAATATTACCTCACTTTGTACTAAAAATTTTTGTATTGCTTTTACCGTTGTTATATTATACAGATTATCCAAACAGTTTTTTTACATCTTACAGAGTACGGAATAATTTAGACTTTTCATTGCTGCTATGCTTATTCTTTTCTTTTCAGGGATGCTTGACTATTTTTATTGCAGGTATTGTCACTAATTCCTATAGCCGCGTATATTATATGGTAGTCTGCTTTCTACACCCCCAATCTCCGATTGAGCCCGGTCATTCCTTTGACTTTCTTTGTGTTACGCACGGCTACGAGTCAACGTAGCATAAATTTGGCGCCCAACGTGGCTGCCTCGAATTAACGTAACACCGTATCAACAAACGTGTATTGTTTATGGGTCAAGTTTTGTGCCGGAATTATCTTACTAATATCACGTCAAGCATAAATTTTAATGTATTTCGTAGATATTAATAAAATCAAAACGTATTTCTATTTAACGATTACAAACTACAAACGAGCTTGCATTGTAATTAAATCTTTATTTATCAAACATAAACGTTTCTATAGTATACAAATACATATCGACGCCAAACGCTTTCTGCTACCTTAACGCAGTTTTCTTATATTTTCTTCGTTATCATAGCAACATAATAAAACGACCGGGGATATTTCTAAATTCTGTTAAACACGTTAAGACCAGTTAACCTTGAACTTGACCAGTAATTTCGAGCATTTATCTGTTATTTGTCTGTTTCTTTTCCACGCGCAGTTATTATTGCGAGTGTTTGTAGTGCCTAAATTTTCTATTAACAAACATTTGACGTTTTATAGTTTTCTATTCATACGCTTAAAATATCTCCGGAAAGGTCTGACGTTACTGAATTGAATCTTTATAAAGATCGTATCAACAAAATTTCTGTTTTGGGTAATTCATTACAAACTGATCCAGAATATATAATCTTATTTAAAATTCACTGTAAAACATTATCACAAGCTTTGTTACGTGCCGAAATCGGCACTAAACATTCCCAATAAAGTTTTAATTTGTAAGAATTTCACGCCATAAATTTAAAAGGACGTGCGCGTATTTCCGTTACTTGGGACAGTGCGTTTGCGCCAGATTGCGTGGACGTGGGGTGCCAAGAAGGAAGAATGGTGATTTCCGGCATACGTGACTAGACTGGTGATCTAGAGGCCAACGAAGGTAGTTGTCTTGTGTCTTATCGTGTCTTTCTTGTTATGTAGGTTCCTTGCTTTATCTCAGATTATCGTTCCTTATAAACCAGTTCCTTTATCGTACCTCTACATACAGAAGAGAGAAGACAAATCTGAATTTGGGTTCGACCGGTCTCAAAGAATTCCCACTCCCGAAAGATCAGCGAAGCCGCTGCCGACATCATGGAGTAATTCTGCAAGAAGCCCTGCAATTTATGTGAGTACCGTTTTCGTTTTCTTTTTTATGTGATGTAGTAATTTTATATAATTGCGTGACGTAATCTTTCATTTGCGCGTCAAATCGCAATTATCTAACATTGCTACCAACTGACTGTAGTGGCTTGCGTACCCGCGCGACGGGGGTATAATAGCTTATGAAAATTTCAGTGCGGTATTGATTCCAGTTTTTTCAAATTCTTCTGAAGTGGAAGAACAATTATATCAAAATATTAGGAAAGAGGTAGATGTAACTTACTTTAATTGCTTATTTATATTAGACACGCTACAACCACCGGTACTTGAAGAACAAAAACCGAACATTGTCGCTACCCCGAACCTCAATGCTAAATTTCAACCTTTGAGTTTGGGAGCTTTCAAGGGTGATTTCTGTTCCTGGCAATCTTACATAGATCTTTTTGATTGCTTGGTCCATAATAATTCTTCTTTGTCAGATATTGAAAGATTCAATTAGTTGTTAATCTCAGTTCAAAATGAGCCGTTACAATTACTGAAAACATACCATTATGTTCTCAAAATTATAAAATTGCGTATGAATCCCTCAAGGATAGGTACAGCAACCCCAGATTATTAGCAACGCTTTATTGGAGAGCTACTATATCTTCGCCGTCTTTAAAATCTGAAAATTCCAAGCTACTTAGGTCACTTGTGGATTATTTTTCTGAAAACCTAACCGTTCTTAAAAATTTAGGATGTCGTATTGACGAGTGGAATTTTGTACTGGTCGATTTATTGCTTGAAAGGCTTGATCCTAGCACTCGCAAAAGGTTCGAGTTACAATCCGACCCTAAGAAAACACCAAAATTCGATATTTTAAAGAAATTTTTATTACAACAATGCACTGCGTTAGAGAACGTTTCCTCAGCGTCCAGTGCTGCATACACAAATACAATACACACTACTACAGCTAAGTACACACCTGCAAGGGTTTCCTATAAACCAAATGTTAGTTCTCATTTAGTGTTGTTTGATAAATCTAATATTTCTAACGATGCGTATACTTCTGAATAAGGTGATCCCGTTCCGCAATCGTCCAGTCTGCAAAAGTAATCACTCTATTTATCACTGTTCGTCTCTTTTAGTCAAGGCGTCGACCGACCGCCTGAATACTATAAAAAATTTAAAACTTTGTGTAAATTGCTTACGTCCTCATGTGTTCAAGCAATGTAAATCGATATCTACTTGTCGTACTTGTGGAAGGTTTCACCATAGCTTACTTCATTTTGCAGTTCAAGCGCAGCCCCCTGAATGTACTAAATCACAATCCTCTTCATCAGTTCCTACTCAGATCCTATCGTCAACAGCAGATATTCGTGAGGGAGTTATTGTTTTACTTTGTACTGCTTTTGTAGAAGTTCTAGTCGGAGCTGGTCGGTTTAAGGCAATCAGAGTTCTTATTGACCCTGGTTCACAAGCTAGTTTTATACGTCACGAATGTGCAAGTAAGTTAATGTTACCAATACGTCGTTCCCAAGTCCCCATCTATGGTCTTGGTCAAGCGAATGCAGCTGCCAATCGGGATGCTACTAGTTGTACTTTACGTTCCATACTTGACAATGAACAATCTTTAGAAATCACAACCTTTATTTTATCAACGATTTCCGGAAATTTGCCTAGCACTGAAGTTGCAAACAATTTTGCACATTCTAGAGGTCTACATTTTGCCGATCCAACATGGAATAAACCTGGTCAAATTGGCATGCTCCTAGAAGCTGACGTAAACCCCTTTATTGTTAATGGTGGCATCATTCAAGGTAAATTTTTACAAGCAGCTGCTATTAATACCATTTTCAGTTGGACAATTCTGGGTCCAGTCCAAAGCCTGCGGTCTGATACTGTTTAGGCCTTTTTGCGTTGCTTTAGAGAATCCGATCGATCAAACCCTTAGACGATTTTGAGAGATTGAGAAAATCCCTACCAAGCACCATATTTCTCCGGAAAAGGAAAGAGCAAATAAAATATTTGAAACTACATATGCACGTACTGAGTCTGGACATTTTGTCGTGAATTTACCCTTTAATGATATAATTCCTATTTTTGAAGATTCCTATGATATTGCACTACGGCGACTATTTTCGTTAGAACGTAGATTAGCGGCCAACTATGATTTACGTGATCAATATAATAATTTCATTCAAGAGTACCTAGATTTAGGTCATATGAATCGCATTCGTTTCTCGCCTACCAGAAGCGATTGTTATTTTATACCTCATCATGTCGTGGTCAAGTCGGAAGGTAATCGATTAAAGATTCGTGTGGTTTTTGACGCCTCTGCGAAGGCCAAAAATGATTTTTTTTTAAATGATACTCAATTAGCGGGACCTAGTCTCCAAAGTGATCACCAACATTATTAAAATTTAGGGCTCATTCCTATGTTTTTCTTTGTGACATTCGACAAATGTATAGCCAGATCTTAATCGCTAACCGACATAAAAGATATCAATTAATTTTATGGAGGTTTTTGGGGAATGAACCTGTACAAATGTATCAATTAAATACCGTCACATATGGTGTTGTCATCACCGTATTTAGCTATTAAAACGCTGCCACAACTCTCCTTAGAAGAGGGAGAAAGATTTCCTCTGGCTGCTGAGACCATTAGGTCTAATCTGTACATGGATGATTTTGTCTGCGGTTCAAATTCAATAGAATCTACTCTGGAAACACGAAATCAAGTGATTCAACTTTTAAATTTAGGTTGTATCGAACTTCGGAAATGGAGCTCCAATTGTTCTAAGATTTTAGAGGACATTCCCCCCGAACATTGTAAAATAAATACATTTAGTTTTGACTCTGATGAGTCGACCAAGATTTTAGGGCTACAATGGTCCCTAACAATAATGTTTTCTCTTTTCAAGTTTAAATTGGTAACCCAACTTGTACGAAACGCAATATTCTTCCCAAGTAGCTAGAATCTATAATCCCTTAGGTTTTCTAGCTCCACTTACCCTTGTCACTAAACGTCGCATCCAACATTTATGGATGTTGGGATTAGACTGTTATTTCTACTCTAAAAATATCTCGCTGTGTACCTCTCACTGATCCATATAGCTGTGAAGCTCATGGTTTTTGAGATTCCAGTGAGGTTGGATATGCAGCTGTTGTATATCTTCGATTTGTAAATCTAATTTTTGGCGAAGTAACTGTCATTCTAGCTGCAGCTAAAACTAAAGTTGCACCAATAAAACGTATCTCGATTCCGCGACTGGAATTATGTGCTGCCACTTTGTTGTCTGATCTACTTGTTTTAGTGTTAGACGCCTATCAAGGATTTATCACAATTTCTGAAATATTTGCTTGGAGCGATTCCACAATGGCTCTCAGCTGAATTCGCGCACCTCCTTTTCAATGGAAAACCTTTGTTTCTAATCGTGTTAGCCATATTCAGCAAATCATCTTACTCAGCAGATGGTTTCACATAAAATCTTCTGACAATCCTGCGGACCCAGCTTCTAGAGGTCCCTTGCCAAAGGCGGTTCTAGCATGTTCCTTTTGGTAGGCGGGCCACCGTGGTTTCGTTCTGCGCAGAAGTTCTGGCCTCTTCCAATTACTGCTTCAACTTCAACCCCGAAGATTATTACCGAACAAAGGGTGTTGACGATTGTTGCTCGAACTATTGAAGTCGAGTTTAACATAGTTGACAATTTACTGGAACGTTTTTCATCATTACAAAAATTCAAGATATTATGGCCTACGTCTACCGGTTTTTAGAACCAAAAATATGGCGTCAAATACTGCTGATGAATTATTTAATTCCCTTATGATAATTCTTCGACGTGTTCAAGCTACAGTCTTTGTCAAGGAAATTTCCTGGATCAAAACTAAGACAAAGTTACCAAAATATTTACGTCGACTAAGGCATTTTACGTGTTTGTGGTCGTTTGGTACATTCTAAGTTACCTTACACTGCAAAATATCCGACATTACTGCCTCGTCGTCACAAATTCAAAATGAATTATTGGACTGTCTAGGTAAAATTTTGAGAAATAAATTATTAGGGGATATCGTTTAAGCCCTTTACTTTTCAGTCATTGCTGACACAACTCAAGATATTAGTAAAATTGGTCAACTTAGCATTACTTATCGGTATGTTAAAATTATGAATACTGACATGGACGTGCCTACAGGAATCTGTATTCAGAGACATTTTTAGGTAAATCATTTTTATGTAATTATAAGTAGATTATACAGTGCGTTCATTAAGTCGCGCACATCCAAATAAACGAGTCTGTAAATAGTAGGTTTTTATATTAGTTCTAGTGGCTACCGCAAGACAGCACCACTGGTAATATAAACAACAGATGTAAAACCCATTATTATGTGTACAGGTTACAACTGGTCTGCAATATTTTGTCTAGATTACGATAAGGTAAACATGTCGTTTTCCCAAGGAGCAACGAGTGTTCCTTCTTGAACAGTATTTTACCAGTCATTCATATGAATTTGTTATTGATTAATCTCGTGTGACATATCTGGATGTAAGTGTGTCTAACAAGTCGACCTTAACCAGATTAATCCCACGTTTCCGTGAAACCGGATCAGTTGCAGACAAAAAGAGATCAGGGACGCTAGTCATTTTAACTGACACTAGACTGGCTAAGGTTAGAAATGTTATGCAGTAGTCGCCTTCAAAAAGCCTACGAAGACTATCAATACAACAACAAATTTCATTGGGTAGTGCTCAAAAAACTTTAAAACAGTTAAAATTTCGTGCATATGGTATTTGTGGTGTTCAGGAATTGAAAGATTCATACAAAGAAAAGCGCCTTGTTTATTGTAGATGGTTTCGTCCATCGTCGACGACCGTGGAATCGGAGAACTAGATCGTGTTTTTTTCAGTGATGAGGTTTGATTCCACCTTAGTGGATATGTGAATAGCCAAAACACAAGAATCTGGTCAACTGAAAATTCTCGTTTTTCATAAAAATCCATTGCACTGTCTGAAAAGTGGAATTCCTTACATAAGTTTTTTGGCGAGCGTATAATCTCTAAAGGGTTATGGCCCCCGCGGTTTCCCGATTTAACGCCTTCAGATTTTTTTCTGTGAGGTTATCTTAAAGGAAGGGTTTATAAAAATAGGTCTCATACACTGAATGAACTGAAAATAAACATTACAACGGAGATTAACAATATTAGTTTAGGCGCACTCCATAAAGTGTCAACAAACGTGGTAAAACAAATTCGTGCGTGTATTAATGAACAAGGCAGCCATTTTAAACATATGCTATAAGACATAAAATGTTGGAAATAAGTATATATGTTTATAAAGGTTATAACAATAATAAATAAATAATAATAAATAAAAAACATTACAACCTTTTGATGTGCGCGGTTTAATGAACGCACTGTATTTATTATACTTTCAGAGTTTTTTCAAGTACATTCTCAAACTGCTGAAGGTATTAGTAACCAAATAATGAATATTCTACAGAATGATAGTGTAAATATTAATAGTGTCGGAGCCAAGGGTATGACGATGCAAGTAACATGAGCGGCGCGTACACTAGCGTTCAATCTAGAATTAAAGCCATTGAACCTAACGCCCTTTACGTACATTATGCAGCACATAATTTAAACCTAGTTATTAGTGGTGCAATCAATGCAATTCCCGAAATTCAAAATTATTTTGCATATTTACAAGATATTTATAACTTTTTCGGAAATAGTATTAATAAGTGGGATATATTAAGTTCTATAACAGATGAGTCGCAAATCGCATTTAAAAAACTAAATCCAACTCGCTGGGCTGGAAGACTAATTTCGATATTAGCAGTTAAAGTAAAATACATGAATATAATGACGAGTTTATCCAAAATAATTCTTGAAAGCAAACAACGCGAAGAAATTCAGGAAGCACACAGAATAAAGAGTAACATGAAGAAATTTGAATTTTTTTTATCACGGTTGTACTGAGAAATCTGTTTGGAGAAATAAATTTTGGTTCAAAAATACTCCAAAGAAAAGATTTGGATGTAGTAAAGACGTCCGATATTTTAAAGGAAATATTTGAAAAATTGGCTGAAATAAGAAACAACTTTGAAGCTTGGAAAACAGAGGCTACACATATTGCTAGAAATTGGGGAGTTTCGGAAAATTTTTCTCAAAGGAGAACTAAAATTTTTTGATGAATTAGCGGAAAATCATCGATTTACAGATGAGGAAATGTGTTTTAAAATTAATATTTTTCTTCGAATAGTTGATATTGCAATTATTCAATTCGTACGCGCTTTGAAGATTTTCACGAAGTGGTAGATATGTTTTCATTCCTTATTCCTCAAAATTTACTTCAAATGACAGACGATGAAATAATTAGAACAGCCGAATCTCTTTGTTCATTTTATTCAAATGACATCCGATGGTTAAGTTTGCAAATATTATTATTTACCAAAACTTTGATAAATGAACTGAAGGAAATCAACACAATAAAAGATATTGGATTTCTACTAATTGTTAACCACTACAATATGCGTTCCACATTTGAAGAATTAGTTTCGGTAATTCTTTTATTTTTGACAATACCAATTTTTAAAATTGAAAATTATAAAGAATTATCTGCGTAATAGAATGGGCCAAGATAGGTTATGCATGTTAGCTTTGCGTAACATAGAAGCAGAAACAGCCACCAAAATGGAGCTCCAGGATGTTATTGACAACTTCGCTGCTATTAAAGCCCGCAAAAAAATTAATTTATAGTTTTGTGTTAGATACTAAATAAAGTTTGTCGTGAATTTTATGTTTCTTAAAAATTTTTATTTAATCGGGCCTCATTATAATTTTTGCGGGAGGTCCCCCAAATTGTAGTTACGTCACTGCGTACATGTATGGTCTAAAATGAACTCTCGAATTGAAAAATGTTCGAAATAAAAGTTTTATAGAATGTAATTACGAAATTAGTTGTTAGTCTTCTTCTGCTTCTTCATGTGCTCTATTTGAATAGTTTTTATCAGATTCGGAATCGTTCATTTCGTCAGATACGAACTTATTTAGACAGTTGTTCTGATTGCAATTAGCACAGAAGTCAAAACATCTTAACCCTGCCTTTTTGCAGCCAAATGACCCGGTGCAATTCGATTTGCATTTACATGCTATTAATTTAAGAAGCTCCTTGGGTGCAGGAGGATCAGTTGTGAGAACAAGTTGAAAGCATCCATTAATTTTTTTCCAGCCCCATAATTGCGGATCTTTACTGTTGCCCAGCCACGTTTGAACTTGATGGTCAGCTCCAAATGAGTGCTGGGCAGCAGCATTTGGCGTTGACGGCAATGCAGGCAAACGCAATGCCTTCTAGTCGCTGATTGTCTGTATACATCGTATCGAAGAGTATCCAGATTTGAATTATTAGGATTCTTCAATCCGTATAAATACAGGAATAATAATTCCCCTGCGTTCTTTACGTTCGTAGCACTGGATGTCGCAGACATGAAAATATCGACGATTGTTTGCAATTTTTCTTTTTTAAATAAATTAAAATAAAATAAAATACTCACATTTTATTAACCAATTGCGATTTTATTGCTTCGGACCTTTCTCAATCTTTAGTGCCTACGTACAGTACTATCGGTCCTAAAAATATCAGCCTAGTACCAAACGATTCAGAAAGACCCCAACAATAACTTCTGACACTTCAATAAGTACAGAAAAATGGTTAAGGACACGTTTTTTCATCATTTCAGACGACTCATAGTGATGATCTGCTACATTCGTAAACTTACCTGTCTTTTGAAGGCCAGTTTCCCATCACGATGCACTCAAAATTACATGCCATAAACTCTATTTTATAGGAAATTTTATCGGCTTTAATCTCGGTCTCTTGAAGTTTTTTCGTAAAGCTAATAGAAACGAAGATATTTACAAACAAACGAATGGTAATGCAATTTTTGCATAATTTATCAAAAATACAAAATATTCATAAACTTTTTTTTAAATAAAACAGACTTTACAAAAGACTTATACTTTACATGTGATTTTTCCAATGCTTTACCCGAAGGTACTACATTAGCCAGGAAGCGAGTTTTTTTTACCTGGAAAATTCGGAATTTTGTCGAACCTTTCCTGTTCCAAGCAAGGTAGGGATCTTTAACGTACGTGACAACACTCACACACGGGACCTCCATTTTACCTCTCATCCAAACGAGGGTGTATTTTTCTGAAAAATGCTCGCCTAACATTTTTCAAGCGGACCGTGTCGGGATTCGAACCGAAGGACTTATACTACTCCAGCACGTTCATATATATTATGGAGTCAAATTAGGTTTTTGTCTCGGAACTGGTTCAACCAACTCGGATTTTAATGATTGACGGCTTAAAATTTTACAAATTAAATATACTAAAACCCCTATAGGTTAAAAATTTCCGTTTTTTATTTATTTAATAAATTATTTAAATCATATTTTTATTATAAAGTTGTACGAGAGAATACGCAATCAATGTATGATGTTAGGTTCAATACCAATTCTAAAACTCTAAAAAGACTTCAAGCATATAATAATAAAACGTTGAAAAGGTTTCTGGAGGGCATTTCAATGTAGAAAGAGGCAGATAATGAGCAGATGTTTTGATAGGGTCTCGTAAGGACGCACGATCAATGAGTGTCGAAGATGGACCTTTCAGACGTGAAGTCACAGACAGTGTCGGCTATCTGGATTAATGGAGTTGCTTGCACGAATGATATTATTGAAGGAATGGAAACTTTCTGCAATATATCCTTTAAAAAAAAGCCACCAACATGCTGATTCTACAGATGCGAGAATCACAAGAGATGATGGTGATGTTCAAAAATTGGAAGAATGGCTTCAGTCTCACGACCTATTTTCCGACCTGGACGTAATTATGAATATTGCAACAGGTATTATGGTCACGAAAAGATCAATTGCTGCAATGCCTTTAATCAAGGCATTGAGTACGTAAAAAAAATAGACGGACAAAACTTTAGAGATTTAAAATTGAAAACTTCACTTTACTTGCTGTAAACAGTTAAAAATAAAAATAAACAACGAAAACTTTCCAATTGATCCTCTTTTATTGATTCAACGTTTTAGCGTATTGAAGAAATATGATGCTGATTTGCAAGAATATTTGAAGTATGAATTAGTTCCTTACCCGTTGTTATCTTTATACGACAACGCAGGAATACGAAAAACCCGGAAATCTACCTTCTACAGTATCTTCGAAGAATCTTCAAGAAATGTCAACGATATCAACAATTTTGCTTATGTCATTGAGGGATGCTTTTACATCGTGTTAAATGGCAAATTAACCAAAAATTCAACCCAATATTAGATAGCTACGTGAGGTATATTAATAGGTATTACGATAAAAACGTGACAATTGTATTTGATGGATAGAAAACAGACACCACTAAAGCAGCAGAACGAAATCGCCGATCTGTAAAAAATTCATCACTTGATTATGCTTTCGAAGAAGACATGCAGCTGAAAGTGGTGCAAGGATAGTTTCTTTCATAGATACCAATAATAAAGCTAGATTTATAACTATATTAAGACAATATTTAACAGAAAATAGCATTTGTTCAAAACAAACAGACGGTGATACCGATCTACTAATTGTGACCACAGCAATTGATTCATCTTTTTCCAATGTTGACATAGTGGCTGAAGACATTGATGTTCTCAACAGATACAAAGGAAATATATTTTTGATATCTCCTAGAGGAAAAACACCACAAAAAGTCTGGATGAATTACCAAACTGCAAAGAACATGTGCTTTTTCTGCACGCTTTTACAGGTTGTGATACGACGTCGGCATTTTTCAATAAATGAAAAAGCAAATTTGCAACAATGTTTGAATCACGAAAATCTTTACGAGAGGCTACTGAAACAAAAAAATAAAGATGTAGAAAACATTGTAAAAGCTGGAGTAATATGTATTCTCGCTTTATATGGCGCTCCAAAATCTATATCTAATTTAAATCAGTATAGATATCAATGTTTTAAAGCAGCCATTGCAAAGGACAGTCGTGTGCACAATAGATGCAGCTACAGAACATCTGAAAAAAGTACATTTGCAAGTTCAGTTATGGATTGGAAATGGACAAACTACACCAATCGCGCGCCTATAACTTTTGAAGGAGACGAGTCGGAAGATGTAGAAGATATTTGAAAATCTTTGTATATTATGAATAAAATTATATTTCATTATTGCTAAACTTATGACGAATAATTATTTACCGCTACAAATAACAGAATACAAGAAAGCACATTCAAAAATTCATTCATCGTTCAACTTCAATTTTTTCGCATTTTTTCATATTCCCTGTAAAAAGTGGTAATTTTTAACCTATAGGGGTTTTAGTATATTTAATTTGTGAAATTTTAAGCCATAAATCATTAAAATCTGAATTGGTTGAACCGGTTTCGAGATAATGATCGTTTTTCGTCTAATTTGACTCTACTATATATGAAGTAATGAAAACAAGATAAAATAAATTTTTGAAAAATTATTATCCACATATTTTTAGACTAAAATGTTAATTTAACAAAAATTGATTTTTATCTTAAATATTTAAACGCCTGTAACTTGTTAACGTTTCAATGAAAAACGCTCTACGATGTCTCATTTTGAAGATAATTAAAATATCTTTAAGAAAAATACATAACATTATTACCTTCAACCAATCAGAAAAAGTTATTTTCCAAAATGCACTCAAAAATGACATTTTTTCATGTTTTTTGCTCTTAACTTCAAGCTATCTTTACTAAAATGGATTCATGCATACATCAACATGTTCAAAATTTTATTCTCTTCTACTTTCATTAGATATACTATATGTGTACGACCTATACTTTCAGAGTTAATACTGATTTTTACATGCAAAACATCCACTATCAACATAAAAAAAAATTGTCTTTTAATTAATAACTCGGGGAATTTGAGCCGTACAAAAATGATTAAAAAGAAAATTGTTCGTAATTAGATTCTCTACAACTTTTATTTAAAACATTTTTCGATTTGAGAGTCCATTTTCGAGATATTAGTGAAAAATACGCGATACGCCTACGCATTTTCGTTGCATTGCAAAACTACCGATGTTTAAAAAAAATTATATCTCTGGTCCATTTGGTCCTACAGACTTGAATAAAAAACAAAATTGTGCGGAATTTTATAAGCTACAATTTTGATTTTAACATAAATTTCCGTAAAGTTGAGATTTTCTTAGTTATTTGCGAAAAACTGATTTTTTGGACCTTTTAGACCCTCTCCTGTCCCGCAACGTAGTGTCTAGACATGGGGACTTTTAATATGTCAAATAGTACCCTAAAACAAGCCTGTTTACAAAGTTTCAGCTCAGTCAGTATTATTTCCTCCAATTTTTGTCATTTTACTGGGCTATTAATGAATGCGCGCTAATTACTGACAAGCAGTTAGCAAGCGTTAGAAATAGTTTTTACAACAGGCTAGGGTATTGTTTATCTCAAAATGAGGGATTATTTAAATATACGTGATGATTAATTTTTTCTTAAACTTTTTTTTCAACATTTCTAGTACAAATCATTTGAAGCTTTGCTTATATACGGTTTTATTATCAAACTAATGCCAAAAACCTTAAAATTCAAAATATTTATAAATTGCCTGTTCGACTTTGAGTGTGAACACAGCTGGTATACCGGGTGTAACAAAATAAGTGTAAAACATTTCAGGGGGTGATTCCTCATCGTAAAAGAGATAGGGTCTTTCATATAAAGAAACTTCATTGGAGCATCCCTTGTTAAGATACAGCCCCTTCAAGGGGGTACATAAAATTTGTTTTTAATTTTTTTTACATTTGTTTGCCATTTAAAAATTTATTTCCAATAGCTTACTTCATTCTAAACAAAAAATGTCTCTTGAATTTTTTGCCCAAAATTAACCAGTTCGCAAAAAAAAACTATTTTACAAACAACTACAGAAATACATCGTCATAAGACGAAAATGCGAAACTAATTTATCTAGTAGGCCGCTATTAATGATAGTGACAATTAAATTGTTATCACTGTTTAATGCGCGGGGCGTTTTATAACTTTGTATATCGACTTACCTCCGCGCTTGTTTTCTTGTTCTAAGTGTCGTTCCTATTCTTCAACTAAGTGGACTGTATGCGAATTTATAATACGTGTTACTTTTGCATTTTCATTGTGTTTTTTAGGGGTTTATCGACAAATTTACTTTCAGCGGCACTAATGACTAACTCACGTACCGAACGAACGACCGTTTCGCTCCGATATCGATGAGAGAGTGTTTTTGTCACTACCCTTAGTCCAACTTAATTTCACAAGCACAAAGGAGGTTTTATGACAGGATATAACGGGACAAGGGATGACAGCTTCACTATTTGATTTACAACTATGAATTTACGACTTAAAATTAAACACGACAACGTGCGACAAAGAGACCGAACAATCACGCTGTCAGTTTGTAAATTTTTGAAATTAAATTAATAATTGTGTGTCGTTGTTCTGTTCTTAATTTGTTAGTTTAATAATTCACTTGTTATTAAAATGACATACACAAATGCTGAAATGGCTGATATGCATTACGTTTACGGTCTGTCGCAGGGTAATGGGTTAGAAACTTGTAGAAGGTATGCTGAAATGTATCCCCAACGGTAGCTTCCTTCGCATAGAATATTTGCCCAACTTCATCAACGATTACAAGAATATGGTTCATTCGAAAAAAGAACGCAAGATTGTGGTCGCCATCGAAAAGTTAAAACACCACAGCTTGAAGAAGCAGTACTTAATTTGGTTGAAGAACAACCCACTAGCAGTACTAGAAAGATTGCTTTCGAGTTGAATGTTGATCATATGACGGTATTTCGAATTTTAAAAGAACAACTCTTATACCCCTACCTTCTGCAACGAGTACAGGCACTGTTACCGCGAGATTTTCCGAACCGTCTTGAATTTTCAAATTGGATGCTGGAAATGATTATAAGAAATCTTAACTTTCTGAAGACGATCGAATTCACAGACGAATGTACTTTTTCTCGGGACAAGATTATTAATTTTCATAATAACCACATATGGGCTGATGAAAACCCTCACGCTATTGTTCAAGCTAACCATCAAGAACATTTTTGTCTTAACGTGTGGGTGGGAGTTATTGGGAATTATTTAATTGGCCCTTAATTTCGACCTCCTCGATTAAATGGTGAGGCATACACTCAATTTTTAAGAGAAGTGCATCCAGTACTGCTGGAGGAAGTTCCTTGTGGTATCAGAAGGATTATGTTTTTTATGCATGATGGGGCTCCTGCCCATTTTAGTCAAGCAACACGTCAGCATTTAACTCAAACATATCCAAATCATTGGATAGGTCGAGAAGAACCACAGAATTGGTCCGCTCGATCCCCGGATTTAAATCTTCTCGATTTCTCTACTTGGAGCCATTTACGGAGTTTGGTTTATCCTACTCCTGTTCGCGATGTAGAGGACTTAAGAAACCGCATCATCGATGCGTGCAGGGTAATTAGAGAGACTCCAGGAATATTTGAGTTAATACGTGGCTCAATGCGCCGACGTCTAGACGCATGTGTAATGACTGAAGGTGGACATATTGAACATTTACTATGATTTCTACATGTTGTATGTTTTGTTATTAATAAATTAGTTTTGTTTATTCATCTTTAATCATACTTTGAGGCAGGTAGTAACTACAAAAACAATAATAATCAAGTTCGCATTTATGGTCATGTATCTCTGTAGTTGTTTATAAAATAATTTTTTTTGCAAAATGATTAATTTTGGGCAAAAAATTCAAGAGATATTGTAATAAAAAATATTTTTAAATTGTTTTTTATTTTTATTTTTACCCTCGTGAATATCAGCTAATAAATTACACCTTTATATTTCCAAAACCCTAACCTGATATCACAAGGTCGAGAATTTCTTATTATCAATGAAAGCCCAGGGTAAAGTTGGGTGGAAAACGGCTTGAGGAAAAGAAAAACTCTTTAGACATAAACGGCTAGTAGAGTGTTAGCTCTGGGTAGATCATGAGCTTGGGTCATGGGTTGTCAAAAGACTACAAATATTGATAATGAGCGCCACCGTATTTTTCAATACAACAACCAACAAAATTTAACTGTGCTTGTATTAGGGGAATGCGGAAACCTTATATCAACACCACTAGCCATAAAACCTGAATTTCACTCTTTTAAACACACTTACCAAAACCTCAAACACCATATGTCATACAGATGTCTCGGTTTGACTTGTGAACAAACAAATGTACAACATGGACACCATTTGTGTCCTCAAAAATATTTACCAAAAATAAAATAATAGAATTTAGGTTTCAAAAATATACACCCAGGGTATTTGTTTCCATTACACACAATTTCTGATCAGGAATGACTTGTAATTTTTACTTGAATTTAAATAATAAAAAGTCATGCAAAAAAAATAGATTCTATTTGATTAAATTTCAGGATTCGTTTTACTATAATATTTTCAATTTGTTTTACTATAATTTTTTCAATTAATAATTTTTATGGAACAGAAATATGCTAATAAGGATTTGTATTCAACAACATAAAGATCTCAAAATGGATCTTTCTTAATAATTTAAATGTAAGGATTTGAAGTTTCTTAATTATTTATATTACAAATTCTCCAAGCAAATAGTAGTACTACTTCGACCTTAACAATGAAATTTAATTACCTAAGTGCTGATAAACTAGCATGTATCAACCTAAAGTTACTTTTACTTAACAGTTATTAGACGAATTCTACATGTTGACTATAAATCAAAGTTCATGACCTCATAATATTTAAACATATTTTTAAATTAACGTAAGATGACATGTGAGGTCTAAATAGGAAAACTGAATCTATGTTTTTTATATCTGACATAATATGTTACTCACAACTTTTTAGCTTAGTTAACTTTATTTGTATGTGCAAACATTCTGACAAACAATAAATTTGTTATTTAATTCTTTCTTTCCTTAAACGACTTTTACGTCACGAAAGTTCAATGTAATCTTTTCTTATTGCAACTTAATTAATATTCAAAGTGATTAAATGCTAAAAAAAAAACACGTGTAGAAATACTGCTGTGAACGAAAGAAATCGGACTATAACCTCAGCTGTCGGAAATTCCATAACCATCGGTTTTCTGCGACGCACAAATAGAAACCACGTGAATACTTACGAAATTTATTACTGGAATTGCGAGAACTCTTCTGAATACAACCATTATTTAACGAAACTAACATCTGCTTGATTTTACTTCATATTAAATTTAGTACTCCAACAAATTTTCTAGATCCCAGATTTGCTTATTCGATATTACTTATTTATGATGTTGAATTATATGAAACTGCATAACATGATCTTATCATATATCATATTGTATAAAATATTATCATATGTGATATTGCACTATAAGGAAAATGTTAATAAAATTTATTTAAATAATTTTATACTAACTGTATTAATGATGAGGGGGAGCTTCCATCTCCTTAGGCCTGCAGGGATCAACTGAACTGCTCTAGGTGGAACTTATACAAGAATATCATCACGCTAAAGTAGCTAGGTTCAACCTCCAGACACGAAGATTCAATCAATCACATTTCTCTTTCGGAATGTGTTACAGGCCACGTGTTTAGACACGACCATCTTGACTTTACTACGCCGCTTATCGCAGCTTGTCCCTTCAAACGTTGATAGCAAAGTGATCAAATTGACAACTCGACGGAGCATAGTAACGAATCTTAGACCACAAAGGTAAAGGACTCTATATGCTATTATTAATTTTATGTATTAATTTTACTGAATGGAAATTTATAAATTATATATTTTATATTATTGCTGTTTTATTTTATATTAAAGAACGAAGTGTAACTAGAAAAAAATACGTTACAATATTTTTTGTTTAGAATGAAATAAGCTATTGGAAATCAATTTTTAAATGGCAAACAAATAATAAGACAAAAAGTTACCTTGGAAATAAATTTTAGGGGTTGCGTTTTCCACCCCTTACATCCATGGGGTAAACCAAATAAATTATTGAGTAAGTGTATTTTTGATAGTAAAAAATGTCACCTTAATTTCAATTTTGTAACTTTTTTAGTGTTTGTACAAAAAATGAAAAACAAATTTTATGCACCCCCTTTAAGGAGCTGTATTTTAACAAGGGATGCTTCAATTTAGTTTCTTTATATGAAAGACCCTATCTCTTTTACGATGAGGAATCACCCCCTGAAATGTTTTACATTTATTTTGTTACACTCTGTATATTATTGTTAGTTCTTTTAGTAGAAAATTTGTTGTTTTAAAGTGATTCGCTTTTTGACAAATTGGAGTAGTGAATGTCAAGTTGGTAATGTAGAAACTCCAAGGTTATATTTAATTTACATGCAATTGAAGGAAATGTGTTTTATTATGGATAGATTTAAAAACTGCGGTTTCGCGTTATTTTAACAAAAATTACAAGCTGAAGATTGGTTCAACATCTGTATAACATCCTGAGTAATATTAGTTTGAATTATCGTAATTTTCGGAAACTGACATGTTCTAAGTATCGTTTCAATAAAATATTAAACAATTCTAAAGGTATATGATTCTTAACTTTACGTAATTTTTGTAAGGCTTGAACCCTGTTATACGGTAATATAACTCGACCCATTAATCCTTTCTCCTTTTGTCTTATTGACAATAAAATCCAGAAGCCAAACTGAAAGCTTTTACGGTGAGTTGTTAAGTATCGCGCAATGAAATTGGCTTTCTTTTATTTCGTATAGTACAGCAATTCGTAGTGGTTGGCTTTTAGCTTTCTTTTTTAAGTTGCCGAGGTTCAGTAATTTGAATGTTAATTGGTTCGTTGCAATAAACGTAAAATAATGGTTCAACGGCAGACTACTAATTAGATGGTAACGAGAGTTGCTTTAAAACTTTTTTTCCAATCTAACGATGCGGCCAACGTAATTTATTGCATGTTTTGTACAATCAGAAAAAACAATGACTGACTGATGTTACTGATGTCACCATTTAATTCGACATGAACAAAGTTTTGGAAGAGCATTTCCCCAAAATAACACATAATTAGAACACGATTGGATACAATTTAATATCGTAAACAATGGATATGTATGTACAGAGAATGGAATGTGTGGATGTGTGGAGCATAGAGCGAATATAAAACAAAAATAGAAAACAACACAAATGTGCCATTTCCGAGAATCAGCATATTTAGATGTAATCTTAAATGTTCCATCAGTTTCCTTGTATCTAAATTAAAAATAATAATTTAGTAGAAGATTAACATTATATTATATATCTCCGAATAGACCTGCACCTTGAAAAAGGTCTAGATTACTAGAACGGATGGAATGGCTTGTGCGTTCCAGTTGTAGTTTATTATATTTACCTACCGCGTGAGGGTATCCAATTAACAATAAATAATGAATGACAGGACCTCTAGCACTATCGTGCCCTCACATTTCGGGACGTTGCCTCGCAAGCTGCAGCAGTCGGTGAGAGGGGGGGTTCATTAAACAAACACACTGAGACGAAATTCCGATTGTTTTATTAAATGGGCTACTAACTAAAGCTTCAACTAATTACATATGCATAACAAAAATATACAGTAAATAACATTATTTACAATAGGGCGCCACCATGGGAATTAAACGGCCCATGGACCAATCGCGGTAATAGCTCTCGTCGCACTTTGTTCGTGGGCGATGAACCAAGATTGCAGGACAGAAAATACGTCACTTACAGGGGCTAATCTTTTAAAGTCTCCGGCTAGCACAAACACAACTTAACTAAACTAAACTAAGATCCTTATTTTATGAATATTAATAACAGTTCTGGGTGAAACCACTCCAATACAATAATTAATTAATTCTACCGTCGTCTACTTAACTTGCTTATAGCGACGACCCTCCTTTAACCACGGGGTCATCAACACCAGGAAAAATACGACCTGCTCAAGGGTCAAATAGTACAGTAACGTGACTCCTGACCTGAGCTTTGCATACTCAGGTAGTCTCGTGGCTTAGCGATTAACGGCCTCTGACACCGTCAAAACACAATATAATAGAAGACCCTTCTAAAACAATGCGGTCTCCAAAACAATAATCTAACGGATCAATTTACTTGAACTGAGCTTTAACCCGGAGTTGTATTTTATGGAAGTCGACAAATACTGTATTTAAACAAATAACTGACTTATGCTGCATAACACAGCCTTGAGTTCATGGTAATACCACATATACTAATTACTTACTCAGAGAAATAATTAACTTAGAACATAACGGCACGCACTTGACTTCAGAGAAATAAAACACTTCACTCAATCTGGCAAATAACAGCCAGCTTCAACCTCTAACGCGTCTGGAAATAAACAACCCCGATTACCACCGCCTGGCATCCTTATATACATTTAAGTTAATTGAAAAATAACCCCTTTCTTGGCTCTCATACTCGACTTAGGATACGCCGGTCGTAAATCTTTAAGATTAATTAAACTGCCAATTGCACTAAGATAGCCACACAAGTAGATCTCGGAACTAATTTTTAGTTGAGTACTCCGCTAATTGAAAAATTCCTTCAGACCACCCTGACATAAATAGGATCCTAGAACATGATTGACATCTAATCATAGATAGCAACTAATCTGACATGTTTAGTGCCTTTGAAGTAAAGTGCCTTTAGAAAAATTAATTAACTCTTGGATTATATCTTCCTGGAACTTCGCTAGGAAGCTACTTGGGTGATCTTGCAGCCGCTTATAATTGCAGACATATTTATGCTACGAGACCTTCATTCTAATAATTAGAATGCTAAAATTAAACTAGAAAATAACTATTTTTAAAAATAATAGAACTATTAGAGCGTATTAAAACAGTATGTTACACAGTGACCTAAAGAACCAAACTATAGGTTCAATCAAATTAGTTGGCTCTTTAGTGAGGAATCAGACTAAGAGAGATCCACCAAAGAGGGCTGCAGCTATTTCGGTACTTAGATTGGCAGAGACCATAGGGATCGGTATGGCATTCTAAAACACACTACAGTCAACGGGAAACCACCACATTATCTCCTAAGTGTGGTGGTTTCCCGTTGCCTTTCGCATCGCAGTAGTGCGTCTTTGAATGCCATACCGATTCCTATGTTCGTCTCTCTCTGCCAAAGTACCGAAATAACTTCTGCCCCCTTTGGACGACCTGTCTTAATAAAAAATGATGTAATTCTCTGGAATAAAAAATTCCTGAGTTAAAATAGTCCACCATTCGGATCTCTGGGAGGGGAATGCTACGGGGATGTGATCGGAAAGTATAAAAAAAGAGTCGTGAATATTCTGCGAGTCGGAGCGTGGAATGTCAGAAGTATAAAGCAAGTAGGTCAGCTAGAGAACTTGAAAACTGAAATAGATAGTTAAGCATTAGACATAGTAGGGATCAGCGAAGCTTGGTGGCCAAAGGCGAAGGATTTTTAGAGTAGAAACTTTAGGGTAATTCATACTGGATCATAGAAAGGGTGTGGAGATAGTTATGCGAAAAAAAGATAGGACACTGTGTAAAAAACTACTTACAAAAGAGCAAAAGAATACTCATGGTTAGATTAAAATCTAAACCGGTAAATACAGGAATAATATAGGTATACATGCTCACCTCTAGTTATAGCGAGGAAGAGGCAGAAGCTATTTACAAAGATATCGAAGACTTACTAAGATTTGTAAAACGACATGAAAATTTAATAATTACGGGGATTTTAATGCAGTGGTAAGTGAGGATAGTAAAAGAGCAGTAGTAGGTTTATTTGGTTTAGGTACGAGAAACGACAAGGGAAATAGGTTGGTAGAATTTTGCGACAAAAACAATGTAACCATCACAAACACATTATTTCAACATCATTTTAGAAGACGATACACGTGGAAGATGCCAGAAGATCTAGAAAAATATCAAATAAATTACATTCTTGTTAGACAATGGTTTGGGAATCAAGTAAAAGACTATAGGAGCTATCCAGAAGCAGATAGATATAGACACTGACCACAACACTTTAATTATGAAAGCCGCTTTTAAATTTAAAAATTGGAAAAAAAGAAATGGAAAAAGGCACCTTAACTTTGAGAAACTAAAAGATAAAAATATCCACGAAAGATGTGAGAAAAAGTCAAACGATTTACTGAAAGATATCGGAAAATTTCTGATACTAAGTAAGTAGAAACAGAATGGAATAAGATTAAATCCAACTTAGACATGCGGCCAGAGATATTCTGAGGTATACACAAAAAGAAAATAACAAAATATGGATAACAAAGGATATCCTGAATCTAATAGAAGAAAGACGAAAATACAAAAATAGATCAGACGAAATGGGAAAACACAATTACAAACGCCGCTCCTGCTTGCCCATCCTTCATGCCTGAACTGTCTGTGTAAATCCTAATTCCAGTTACGTCTCCATCACATTAGACAAACTCGATTCCTTTAACTTCGGTCGGATGCCCCTAATTCTAATATAACGATTTTTTTCGCTACCTTCCTATTGCCAAGTTTAATACTTTCTATAATTCCCGCCCTTTCCCTGTAACTACTAGTCCTCTATCTCTAATCTCCTAACTATATTTGATGGGGAGAATTTTACTGATCACCAGGACTGCCTCGGTCGAAGTAGTCCTGTACGCTCTCGCCCCATTGACCGATGTTATGCGTTGTACACTCGTCAATTGTCGAATTTCCCTGATATTATACTCCTCCGCCCAAACTGACGCTACGTACAGCATCGCCGACTCTATTTCTCCGGCATAGTTTGTATTCGCTGCCACTATCATTATATTTGATATTTAGCTGTCTTTACTTTTGACATACTGCACGTGTGCTGTCTAATTTAATTTGTCGTCTATATTAAAGCCAAGGTATGTGATGGCTTCTTTGAACGAGATTTTGTCCCGTCCTAGTTCTAGCCTAGGGGACTCTGTCCCGATTTCGTTCCAAAATAAAGCGCCTTTGACTGCGACGTATTGAACTTTAACCGTACCTCCTGCAACCATTAGTGCAACTTATTCAACGGTTTTGTACGCAAATCCATTAGCAATCTCCATCTTATAATTAGAAGCGTATCATTCGCAAACCCAACAATTGAGTATTCTTTGGGCAATCTGACCCTAACGTAGCTCTCGTACAACAACTTCCAGAATGTAGGACCAGAGCATGACCCCCTATGCGCATCCTCTTTCCACCTCTCGCAACAAAACTTCGCCCGGAATGTCAATCTATGCCAATCATCCTAAGAACTAACTTTTGATCAATGACATCAGGTTTCGCGGACAACCCGCACGTTTCAACACGCAAACGATAAATGGCCATCAGGCAGCGTCAAATACTCCTGAAATGTCCAAAGCTACAACGACACAGCGCTCTTTTGCATCTCTCGCCTGCTTGATTTCTCCGACAACGAATTCTTAACACATCGATAGTCGACTTGCCCTCCATGAAACCAAACTGTTGGTTATTAAAACCGCCGCTGTCTCGCATCAAGTGTTCGCGTGGTCATGACTCGATCCAATGCTTTCCCCAGTACCGGTAACACTAATTGAACGACACATCCTCTTTTTTGGCTTTAGGGATAAATTTCACGTTCTTGACTTTCCAGCAACGTGGAAACGCGCCCCTCTCCAAACATAGATTAAACAACTCGGCAAAAGTACACGGGGCTAACAGGCACGCCTCCAGAGCTGCGTCTGAAGTGATTCCGTCATGCCCCGGTATCCACTTAGGGTTCATCCTCCTAAAAGCCCTTACGACCTCGTGACCTAGGATTGCCTTATCGGCACCTGTTTTGCCTCTGTAAATCCCCAAAGCATCAAATCGTGCGACCTCTCATCCTCCTTTGGCTTGCCCGATGGGAAGAATTTCTACGCCGTGGATTTAAAACCTTCCGTATATTCACCATTTGTTTTTCTTATATTACCGAGCGTGATTTTTTTTATTGTTTGTCTCTTATTACACGGTATGCTGTTCCTCATGGTTCGTTCTCAAAGTTGGGCATGCAGAATTCTTTAAATTTATTCGTTCTCGTTTCTTCAATTAATGCTTTATTTTCTCGGTTGCTTTGGTTATACTCGATTTTCCGTTGTTCTCTTATTTCTCCCGACGCGCGTTGATTACGGCGGTTTAGGTTACGTGTTTCTGCCCACTTAGTGGTTAGCTCCCGGGTCCACCAAGGAACGCTATCTTTAAATGATTTCTTCCGCGACATGGAGTACGACGACGCGTCTACCACCGCATCGTGTAATTTTTGCGCGACTGTTCCTATTTGGGTGGCCTCTCGACAGTTTAGTACTTCGTTCTCTAGCGCGCGGGTGCTTTCACTAAATTTTTGTTTAAATCCCTATCAGTCCGTTTTTTTATTGAACTTTGGACAGCTAGTTATTTGTTCGTATTCGATTGTCTTGATATCAACATTCCACGTTACTAATTTATGCTCAGAGAGCGTTACCTCGTCCGACCACAGTTCCCAATTACAAATGAGCTCCAACATCTTGTGCGAAGCTTTAATGAAATCTATAAAATCGCTGCCTCTATGTCCCTCAAAATGTAAGTGAATCATTATTATTCACTACGCTAAGATCACATTCCGTCAAAAGATTTGGAACTTGCAAACCCCTATTATTTTCGAATGGACTATCCCATAATGGTGATTTAGCATTGAAGTGATTAGTTTTTATTTCTGCCAATTATGCGAATACTGCTTCCCGTTTGATTTATCTAGTCCTCGGTTTAGAAATTTTCCAGCCGTGAGTTGACCGGCGGAAGGTACGCACTGTTAATACAACCCCGATATCGAACGAAATGTAATGTTTTTCTTCGATAGCGTAGCGGACCACCGATAACGGAGCGGTATCAATGTACGTAAATTTAACAAAGTCACAGGTAGAAACAACGTCACTTACCAAACTGATGCAACACAGGTGCAATCGATCCGATCTTCTGAAATGTTGTAGGAAATGGGGAAGAAAGGACAGGAATATTTACATTTACACTAGCACATAATTTAACAGCAAAACGTAAACATAGATTTGTGATAACTGAACATAATAATGTCGAACACAAGCACGACTTTACTCCACGGAAACCCAAAGGCGACTCTCTCATCTATATATGCGTACAAATAATTGTTTATCGGTATCAGCTGGAAAACGACCATTGTAGTAAATACACGATCACGACTTAAACGTAATTGAAATATGATTTTTAATATTTCTCGCGCGAACACACACTTATTGCGTAAAACTTATTTAACCCTGTTTTTATTTCAGCCGTCGTTAAAAACTCGTTCGACAAATTATTTAATCTTATTCCTACGCACGTCCCATTGTTTATAATTATTCCGCTGCGGGTTGATCGCTATGTGTGTTTTATATGGTGACCCACCTTCCAAAACCTGCAATTTTATGGCTATACAATTGCGGTTTCCTATATAAACCCGATGTTGATCTTATTCTCTTTGAATAACTTTAAGTAGTTATTTGTGGCCCCTTTGCCTTTACTGAGATTTAATTTCGCAAATTTAAACTTCTTAATTCTTTCAAATTTTGCATATGAATGCGTTCTTCAGACGTGTCATCGTCGGGCATCTACTCGACTTAGCATTGTGGCGCGTATCGAACTTCGCGCCACAGCCTGTTTTGTCGTTTGCCGTGGCGCAAACCACACAGCGTGGGAATGCCTTCCGACAATGCTTGAATTTATGCCCGACTTCGGCATAGTTACCACACCACTGTACCTTCTCCTTGCACTACATCGATCGGTGGCCTTACTCGTAGCACCGGTAACACTGCGTCATCGAGGAGTAGTCCCGGACCCATATTCTTTGCCACCTGAGATTTATAGCTTCAGTTAATATGCGCCTTTGTAGTATGGTGGTGACTTGACAGACAAACAGACAAAAGCTCTTACTTGTTTTTTTTATATAATACCTAGGCCCAAGGCCCATACTTATATGTACTGCATAACTGTTTATGTTTAAGGTGTTTTTCTTATTTATATGGTTCGTATACTTAAATATAGAGAAAAAAGAAAGAAGAGACGCTATGGCACAAGTTTCTAGACTTTGAAGTACCAGGAGTAGGGAAAACAAGTGCAGATCCTATTTAAATGTTACAAACTTGTTACATGCTAAAATTGGCAATGTACATTGCTTAATTTGTAAATAAATTCCCGCGAATATTTTTAAATGAACTTGTCAATTTCCGTCATTGCGGACAGTTGCGTTTGCGCAAAAAGATTGCGCAAGTGCGGGTAGTGTCGGAAGCGTCATTAAGCTACGAGACCTGAAGCCAAGAACATCTATCTGTGGTGTGGGTGTTTTTTTCTCTTTTTAGGGGCGTAGATTCCTAACCTTACTTTTGTGCACCTCTACCTGGCTGTTCCCTATCGTTCCTCTACGAGCATAGAGTTTAGAACGAATTGGCAATTTGACTCAGCAATGGCGTAGCCTACCCACAAAAATACAAGTGAGTGACCGTTTTACTTATATTGTGTCGGAAATTCGACTTTATATGTGCATGAAACTTTGTCTATTGCGCAATACTTAAAACGTGGTGATATGTGTTATAGGAATTACGCGGCTTTAACTATTCCGCAATAGTATATCAATTGCCCGCAATATAGTTTAGTGAATGACCGGTTTACAATAAACTAACAATACCCGGCTGAGGGCCTAAAGTTCGCAACATTAACCTAAGCTAAACCTATCATGCCTTTTCACCTCCTGACCATCGGCAGCCGGAAATCTGAAACTGAATTGACGAGCTGACCTACGACCATCGGCAGCCGGAACTACACAAGGAGGTGACCTCAAAGACGACGTTGGCGGAAAGATCCCTAGGATCCTTTCCGCCAAACCTAAACTTCTCCCCCAGGTAGTCTTCTAGCTTCAAATCGCTGGAACGGAGATTCTGGCTCGCGATCAACCGGATGAGCTCTTCAGCTTTCATCCCCATTTCGACACTCGGAAGAACAACCCGTGGACGCTTCTTCTCGATGCTTTTTGTTAGAAATTTCTTGCAGTTCCCCCCGACTTTGAACTGCAGCCCCTTCACATCCTCTCGACCAGCTCACTCGACAACAACACAACCTCCACTAGTCCTTCGATCTCCGACAACAACAGACCCTTCACGAGCAGGATTTACCTTCTTCAGGACGTGACGTCCTCCTTCTCTTCTGCTATGGCATACGATGCTTTACCCGGCATCAAAACTTCCTAACTTATGGAAACCTGCTGACCTGAAACAACCCTGACCTTCGCTGGAACTCCTGCTATAACGCTCGTTCTCCCCGCATCCCCTACGTAAAGCCCCAAGGCCTTAACCATGCCAATTAGTTGATTCGTATCGACGCGGATGTCGTCCGCGGCGTGCCGAATCACCTTCCTATCGTCTACGACAATCGTGACGGATGTCAACGTCACCTTCCTGCAGATGACATTGTGCGCCTTTCTCACCATGAACTTCAGAAGTTCTAGCTCGTCGAGGTCGCCAGCAGCAACGTCTCCTTTACTGTTAGTCGACATCTTGCGCTGTCTTCTCGATGGCCCAAGGTCCCGGATTTGAATCCCGACACGGTTCGCTTGAAAAATGTAACGCGAGCATTTTTCACAAAAATACATCTTCGTTCGGATGAGGGGTAAATTGGAGGTCCCGTGTGTGAGTGTTGTACGCACGTTAAAGATCCCTACCTTGCTTGGAACAGCAAGGGTTCGGCAAAATTTCAAATTTTTTAGGTAAAAGAAACTCGTTTCCTGGCCAATGTAATACCTTCGGCTGGAGCATTGGAAAGAAAATCACGTATCTTCTCGATGTTAAGGGCAATACCGGCACCGTAACTTCCACAAGGGACTCCGACTCCCCGAACCGACCGTCCTTCGACATTTCAACCTCCTTCTGAGTCTCCAACATCACGTCTTTTAGCACAATCTTTAGCCTCTTCCCGACCGCACCTCAGTCTCCGACTTAACTAACTCCGTCTTATCGCCCCTCTTCCTTCTTGGCAATGCCTCATCGTTCGGTGGGCCACCATTATGACAAAACCAAGTAAAAAGAACAACAAAAACCAATAAGAAAATCAGCTTAAACGACGCAAAAATAAGATAAACCACTAAACGTCATAAATAACAGCGAGGATAAAATAAAATTGCTGGCCCAATAACGATACCTCGATTACTTATAAAATGAACCATAAACAACCCTGTATTTGTTTATTTATTTCAAAAATATAAAAATCCCTATATAAAAACTTACTTGTAGCTGTTAATCCAGGAGACCGTAAAACACGTCCAGAAATTCGATTTCGTTTTGAACCTCATTAGATTGTTCTAAAGGAGAACTGTAATCGTGACTGTAATTGAATAATCGTGATTGTAATTGAAGCTAATTCTGTGAAATTTTGTCAGACGAGCAATTGTATACAAATGTAGTAAAAACGTGTTAATGTGACCTTAAGTTGACCGCGTTTTATGGAAAGCTACCGTTTTTCGGTCATTTTTCGAACCGATTTATGTTAATGTGATATTTATATCATGTGCAAAAAAGGTTAGATGACTAATGTTTATACTTATGTGTGTATGATGTTTAAAAATTATAAGATATAATGATTGCTGCATTAAAATAAAGCGCGTTCAATATGAAGCAATAATAAATTACTTGTTAGAGCTCTTTGGGAAATGTAACGGAACAGACTCGCGGTTTAAAATGCAAATAAGTCCACTTTGTTGTAACTACAAAGGCTCGTAACTGTACACTTTACGCAACTATCCAAAACCATATTTTGTTAAAAATTGTTAATGTTTGTTCATTCTCACTAATCGCTACAGCAAGTACACCATTAATTAAATATCCGGCGCGAAGATCCATGGCTGTTTTTGTTAGTATGTGTGATTGATAAATAAATCTTGTGTGAAAGGCTAAAAATATTTTAATAAACTTCAAAGTCAAAAACGTAATAATTAATTTCAAAAAGTATGACATATAGTCTTGATTTTCGGTGTCTTTTTGGCTAATGGTTGCCCAATCTAGACAGTGTAGGTCAGAGATTGTGGTAGTATCCAACAGGTTCAACATTGAAGTAGCTGCTTATGCAACAGTTCATATAGGCCTTCTTAGAGAACACTAAGCAACAAGATTTACCACAAACAATCAATTACATGTTTTTTTATCTGATGCTTAAACTTCTGTAGAATTTATAAAGATCGTTCTCAATTGTCAAGGTGCAAAACTTTCAGACTATTTCGACGAGTGTTTTTAAAATATTTAACATCATATACGTTACGAATATATTCTATATATTTTGCAGTCTCTGAGGGAATCTTTTATAAAATGTGCTAATGTTTTTTTTCTCATATCATACCAAAAACGTCGAAAAAACTTCCATAAACTTACTATATTAACCCACAAATACCCATAACAAAAGGGGAAACAAAACTTTTTACATTTCTACGACCGTATAGCCAACACGCACGAACTGCTTATATAACATTTATATGAAACATTGCGCTCTAGCTTTCAGTTGGTTTTTCAAGCCGTTATTTTAATAAGCTATTGGGCAAATTTAACGCTGGCTTTTTTAAATTCATATACAGTGTGTGTATTGTATCGCAAGGTTATATGAGTATATAAATGTGGATTATTGTGTATTCATCCTTTCTATTGTCTACTTCCTTATTGACGAAAACCGGAAGCCAAACGAAAAGCTTTTCAGCTTCAGGGTTTTTAAATATTACGGAATGGAGTTGGTTGTCCTCAATTTCTTATGCATCAATTTTAGTAATGTTATTGGCTTTTATTAATATCTTATCTGAAGTCTTCATGAACATGTGACAGATGTTTTTAGTTGAAATTTGACTTTAGTCCAACACGTTTATAGATACATATCTTATCCTTTTGAATTGAACCGGGTTATATGGGGTCATTTTTTGCCAGATCACTGAGCCAGGTAGGTGACCCAATTTTAATCGGGTGAGCCGGTTTCGATACGATGATCTTGTGGTGATCTTTTTGTCCGGGGTCAACTTGTTAATGCTTCCTGGTAACAGAGATAACATTTATTTACAAGTTCGTATTAATATGAACTTATTTTACATTATCATGAAAGGCACGACAAGCACAGGAAATATTTACAAGTGCTTTTGTGGGCGTAATTAAATTGCAAGTGTCTTTAACACTAGAACTAAAAGCACTTTAATTTATAAAGTTGTGGAACAAGTTTCTATGTTGAAGAATTAAATGTTGCCGCTTTACGACGAGGACATGGGTCTGGTGTCGTGTAGGTAAAGATGATGTCTATGATTGAAAGTAACCCCGTTTCGGGTTACGCTGAATGCAATGCAACATCTTATACAAATCGAATGTCCATAAGCTTGGTGAGCGGTAGTTGGCATATGAGCGGCTTCCTTAATTGGTAGAAATTGGAACGGTTTGATGGTAAAATATTTCCAATCCTGAGGTACTTGTTGACTTCGCATACTTTAGGAGGTGGTCCTGATGGCCGTGCTTTTATAAGTGAGCGATTCAAGTGATTATGGATTCTCTGTCCATGGTGTTGAGTTCACTTCATTGTGTTGTAGCGGGTTACTACTGCGTTTCACTAATTTAAAACAAGTAATAACAAGTGTCTTTATTACTCACTGTTCACAAGTCTAATTAACAGTATATGCCTTATTTATAGATGTTTTCAGTCCAATTACAATGAAGCACTATCGCACTATTGCTATTTACAAACACTAATATCTTCTTAAACTAAATTCTTAACCGTAGGTCTATTAACAACACTAACACAACTATTTATTTATTACACTTTTGTCTATTTATGTATTCTACAAGCTGCATGTACATTAGACACATAATATAACATTTATGTGTACTCTTAGACTTCCAAAAGTTCAATTATTTAACTTTACACGATATAATTTATATTCGACATTCTGATATAGACTAACTCTTACATTTATAAGCGGTCTTATATATACCCTGAATTAAAAAGATGACTCATTCTCCAGTAATTGCTAGAAAGTTCTCGGTCCATGGAGAATATACAGTGCTTACGGCGCTTGTGTGTTTGATGGGTTGCCTAATAGTAGCTCGCAACACTGCCCCCTATTTAAAACCGCTACGTCTCGTAACTGTAAATACATTTTGACGCCAATTGGATGACTGATGACGGTATCGGCAGCTATCTCCTCTGGTGCATCCGCCGCGTCGTTGGAAATAACAGTCAACACTCATTTCTTGGTCTTAGTAGGCATCCGGTTGATAACAACAAACAAGGACCTGGACGTTGGTTCCTTGGAAAACTACTTCTAGCATACTTCGGACTATCCTCCAATCTAAGCGATCCAGTCCATAGCCTAGCTTGGGCACCGCTAGTTTCGTTACTCCATTTTCCATCATCTGAGCCTTAAGATTTAGCAAAGCCTCTCATACATGTCCATAACTAGGTCTCTGCCATGAAGAATTTTTGGTGACCAAATAGTAAACATAACGATTTTTATCCTGAAGAACCAAAGCTTTTCCTACAGTTGGCTGCTGTTGTACTAATTCATCCACACATCCAAACTTTTTCTTGAAAACAACAGTTATTCCTCTTGACATTTCTAAATCTTGAGCTACGCAATGTGCAAGGGAATACTCTTCTGGTGCTCTAAACAGATCTTGCTGTTTTTCAACAACAACAACAACCATACGCCGCCATAAAACTCTTAAAATCTACATTTGGCCCATGATTAATAACTCGTCGAACACCATTCTCATTACTCAAGTCCCCCTGGTTGTTGCCAGCATAAGATGTTAAACGGTCAAAGTGTACCACTTGCGGTTTACCACGGGGAGATCTTCTGATCCGGTACACTACATCATTAATTCTTGTTAACACTTTGTACGGGCTTCCCATTGTCTTTTTAATTTTGGCGACAATCCACGCTGTCTTTGTGGATTATACAACCACTCTAAATCTCCAGGTTGATAACCACCTTCTTGAGCTCACGTGTCATATTGTGATTTCATTCGATCGCTTGCTGCCTGGATATTCTTTCGGACGTTTTCGTGAATGCTATTTGATCTTTCACGAAGCTACTAACGTAATCTTCACCTACGATCTCTTCTCCAGGTTTAAATCCAATCTGAGGATCACATGGTAGCCGCAATTCACATCCTAACATCACGCAAGCGGGAGAGTATCCTGTGCTATCATGTACCGAAGATCGGTACGCCAGTAGGAACAAATGTAAATATTGATCCCAGTCTCGTTGATGTTCAGAGACAACTTTGGCTAGGTACTTTCCTAACTTCCTGTTTATTCTTTCAACCATTCCATCCGATTGAAGATGAAGTGGAGTGGTTCTAGTCTTCCTAATTCCAAGATGCTTGCAGACGTTCTGAAACAACGCAGATTCGACGTTCCTACCTTGGTCGGAGTGTAATTCCAACGAAATTCCAAAGCGACAAAACAACTCCCTCACCAGTACATCTGCAACCGTCTCGGCTTTTTGGTTAGGTATAGCATATACCTCCGGCCATTTGGTAAAATAATCCATTGCAACCAAGATGTATTTATTTCCTTTCTCTGATACAGGAAACGGACCAGCTATATCAACGGCTACCCTCTCAAAAAGATTCCCTACCTTATACTGTCTCATTGGGGCTTTCCGTTTTGTGACCGGGCCATTTGCAGAGACACACAACTTACATTTCCGGCACCACTTCTTCACATCTTCTTCTTTGCAGTTCACTCAATAGAATCTTTCTCTCACTCTTTCGTGAGTTCTTTTCACGCCAAAGTGCCCTCCGGAAATACCATCATGCAAGTGCTGCAACACTTCCGGCACTCTGCTACTCGGCACTATCACTTTGGGTCTCTCAGTGCCATCTTCACATTCCAGGCGTCGTTTCAAGATTCTATTTTCAATCATCACGGAGTCCCACTGTGCCCAGTATGCCTTCAGGCTTTTACTTGAAATACTAATTTCTTCCCAACCTGATCGTTGTCCTCTACTTTTCCACTCAATAATGCGTCCCAATTCGGCGTCATTCTCCTGGTCTTCTCGTATTCTTTTGGGTTGCCAAGTATCATCGGTTACCGTCATTCTATGGATGACACTTATTTTCTCTTCCATCTTGGAGCAATGATTGCAGTCTACCGGACAAGGTCTCCTTGATAGAGCGTCTGCATTCCGATGGCTAGTTCCTACGCGATGTTCTTTGTCAAAGTCATATTTTTGCAGCCGCTCTATCCACCTTGCAACTTGCCCTTCAGGATTTCGAAACTGCAGTAACCATTTTAGTGCAGCATGGTCTGCTCTCAACAGGAATTTACGGCCGTATAAGTACTTATAATAGTGCTCTACGGATTTGACGACGGCCAACAGCTCCTTCTTGTCACACAATAGTTCCTTTCTGGCCGCGACAAGACCTTGTTGAAATACCCAATAACTTTTTCTTGTCCGTCTTGCACTTGAGAAAGAACGCTTCCTATAGCTGTGTTACTGGCATCGGTATCCAACACAAAATTTCCCTCCATCCGTGGATAACTCAAAATTGGTGCTGTAACTAGTAGCCGTTTCAGTTGTTCAAATGCAATGTGGCAGTCGTCATTCCAATCATATTCTTGTTCATCTTCGGTTAATTTCGTTAACGGTTTGGCAATGTTCGCAAACTCAAGTATAAAAAGTCGGTAATATGTGCACAATTCTAGAAAAGTGCGTAGTTGGTGTATATCTGCTGGTGTAGGCCACTCTTGTACTGTTTTTATTTTGTCAGGGTCAGCTGTTATTCCGGTCTCCAAAACGACATGTCCTAGGTATTTCACCTCTTTTCCAAATAGGTGACACTTCTTGGGGCTCAATGTAAGGTTTGCACGCGTAATCTTTGGAATATCTCCTCTAGGTTCTTAAGATGTTCTTCAAAAGACCGACCTAACACTATCACGTCGTCTAGGTACACCAGACATGTTTTCCAGGACAGTCCATGCAGTATCAACTCCATCGATCGTTCAAAAGTGGCAGGGGCATTGCAAAATGGCATGACCTTGAACTGCTATAATCCAGTTCCAATTGTAAACGCAGTGTTTTCTTTATCGTTTGGTTCCAAGCCAACCTGCCAGTATCCGCTTTTCAAGTCCAAGGTCGAAAACCATTTAGATCCGGATAGAGTATCCAAGATATCATCAATTCTGGGCAAAGGATAGCTGTCTTTCTTTGTCACATTGTTAAGCTGCCGGTAGTCTTCACAAAACCTTGTCGACCCATCCTTTTTCTTGACAAGTACTACCGGGGATGCCCATGGACAATTCGAGGGTTCAATCACTCCCTGTTCTTCCATATCGGTGATAATTTGCTCGGCTTCCTTACGTTTTGCCAAAGGAAGCCGCCTGGGGTGTTGTTTTATCGGTTGCGCATCTCCAGTATTGATCTTGTGTTGCATAACAATCGTCCTTCCTTTCTATCATCCAGTGCAAACACACCTTGATATCGTCCGACCAGTTCTTTTACCTTACCCAGTTGGTCGCCGTTTAATCCCTAACACGAAGGTAGCAACATATCCAGCAATTTCTGTGAGCAGCCGTTGGCTGGTTTATCTTTCGTGTCGTCCACACAACGTTTAATATGGCATACTGGAATGCAACTTCCCACAATTATGTCTTTCTTCAGGGTCACCGTATGCGGATTAATGTTCAGCACCCTTACTGGTATCATATTTCGAAACTTTACCAGCGTTCTTTCAATCAGTAATCCTTCCTGACCCATTCCCGATTCAGTTGCTTCCTTCCATGCTTCTTATTTCTGGAATGTTCTGATTTACAATTTGCTTTACTAATTCAAGTGGACGCGTTGTTAGTGAAATCATTTGTTCTTGCAGTCTCATCACATCTTCTTCCATTTTTACCAATTTACTGTCCAACTTTTGCTCAACTGTTTTTACCTGTTCAGTGACATCTTTCAATGCAATGGAGCTTTCCATTAATCTTTGTTTCTTCAATTTTTCTTCTATTTTCGCAGCATTTTCACTAAGTGTTACTTCCTACCGTATTTAAACTCTTTAAGGGTTGATTCCAATTCAACTGACCTCACTTCGTTTTCAGTTAGTGTCAATTCCAGTTTAGCCGACCTGTTCTCCATTTTCTCAGCATTTTCACTAAACTTTTCTTCTATGCCGCATTTAAAATCCTTAAAGAAATTCATTCAAGTTTCTGCGTCCATTTTACTTTGGCTTCTTGTTACAGGCATATACAAACTACTTAAATCTCTTTTAAATTAATCATTATATATACCTCACACAGGCCTGACACCAGTGTAGCGGGCTACTACTACCGCGTTTCACTAGTTTAAAACAAGTAATAACAAGAGTCTTTATTACTCACTGTTCACAAGTCTAATTAACAGTATATGCCTTATTTATAGATGTTTTCAGTCCAATTAACAATGAAGCACTATCACACTAATGAATTTACAAGCACTAATATCTTAAACTAAATTCTTAACCATAGGTCTATTAACAACACTAATACAACTATTATTTATTACGCTTTTGTCTATTTATGTATTCTACAAGCTGCATGTACATTAGACACATAATATAACATTTATGTATAATCTTGGACTTCCAAAAGCTCAACTATTTAACTTTACACGATATAATTTATATTCGACATTCTGATATAGACTAACTCTTACATTAATAAGCGGTCTTATATATACCCTGAATTAAAAAGATGACTCATCCTCCAGTAATTGCTAGAAGGTTCTCGGTTCATGGAGAATATACAGTGCTTACGGCGCTTGTGTGTTTGATGGGTTGCCTAATAGTAGCTCGCAATAGTATCCCATTAGGTTTGTTGGTCACAATGAGATAATCTTAAGGAAAACCCTTAGTGTACGAAGAACTTGGTAACTTCCGTCTTGAGATATTCTTAAGTTGTCTCCAAAAGTTTAGTTGCTTTCTTGAAGAGAGAACAAAAAGAAGTGGTTTACTCTTGCGTGGATTAGCTGGACGCGACGCTCTCAGCGTCGCTGTAGTGCCTTTTAACTCGAGAGTTTTTTGGCTTGTAGATGTTTTTTCTCTGGTGAGTTGTTGTGGTGATAGTTGATCTTCTTAAATATATATGTTGGTCTGGATTTTAAGAGACCTGCTCCTGGAATCCTCTTGTTTTGATGCACCGAGCAGTTTCCCAGATCGTCCCTTTAGTTGTCCTCCAACTACACGATATCCGGATCCTGGGTACACTGGCCTGTGGTTTTCGACCGACAGGATAGGATGGCTATTTGCCACAGGCCGCTCCATCGTCAGGTAGCTCATCTAAACAGGACTAACGGATGTGTATCCCCGACGACTTCACTTGTGTACCCATTCCTCGGCACCCCGCATAGCCGGAGAACTCCCTCAGGACGTCACCGTTCCGCTGCTCACCTTTGATCGCCCAGAGGCGGTGGTAGATATACGTTGCTGCCTCGTCGGCGTCTGGGCAACAACTCGGTTTACTCTTAACATTTGAGCTTCTTTTATATCGAGATTTTGTTTGTATTGTACGTTCGGACGGTTTTATTTGTATTTCGAGGGAAGTTGGACGAGTCCATTATTGATTTAGGGATGATTTACGCACGCATGCTATTTATTTACATGCTGCATGCTTATTGGTTAGTTTGTTAAGAGTAGACCCAGTTTTGACCCGTTTTTTTTCGTTGTATAGATATTGGTCACTTTAGTAGTTTAAAATCCCCTATTCAATTTGTATTTCCAGAACAGTTTTGATCTTAGGACCAGTTTCAAGTCATCAGACCAATTCGACGTATTGAGTATATTACAATCACCGAGTCAGTTCGGATCAACGAGTCAATTCATGTCATCGGATCAATTTTGGTTTGACATCTTTGAATTTCGGGTTAGTACCTTTCAAGGTACCGGTTTATTGCATTATAAAAATTGTGACCTGATCTAACTCTATTTTTTTTACGTCAGACCATGTATGCACTCCAATAACTGGTGTCAAATATGGTCCGATACCGCTTTATTTAAAAAATATAAACAAAATTTTAAATTAACATTATTGTATAAATATAATAGTCATTACATATTTCTGAAAATCTTTTGCGATATAAACAACATAAGTAAAGCAGTAAGAATAAGCCAAGGTTAGATGATCGTATCCTTCACAAATAACAACGACTGTGTTATAGGTAAAAGTGACGCTGCGTTACAAATTTCGATTTGCCCAGAAAGCGCGCTAACCTCGTAACGATTTTAAGGATGCACAGACTAACTACAGTGGTGCGGGAGATTCCTATGTAAAGAACAATAAACATAACCGTCTTGTCCCAGCAATCCCTTTGATATTTTTGTTACCCGAACGACGTAAGACTTCATCACTGAGTTGGCTGGATATCCTACTTGACCTATATTATACATAACTTCAAGTAAAATTCCACCTAGGCTTAAACTCTATTAACAGTAAATTCCGGAAATACAAATACATCTAAATTGATCTTGAAAACAAACCTAATGTAACATCCAACTGATCAGGTATTATAAAAAAAATACTTAAAGAAACATGTGTCCATTAAAATACTAAATTTTCACTCTTTAAATAATAATACATTCTATAAACGAAGCTTTCGTTTAAAATTAATACACACATCTTTTTTAACGTTTCAATAAGCTCCCTTTCCGATAACATTATTGTCGTATCCAACCATTGTACTGCTACCTGCTGCACATGGTAAAGACAATTTAAAAAACTATTGATTCTACAGAACGCAAAGCTAAGTGAGCATCCCAAGAATCTTCTCTATGACAATTCAAACACACATTGCATCGACGCGTTAAATAAAACTTTCCTTTTATAGAATGTTTTACTCCACCCTGTTCTAGTCTAAGGTATACTGTTAAAGTCCCGCGCGTAATTGATAAGAGCCACTACGACAGTTGGCAACACAAAATTAACACGTACATAATATTGCGCAACAAGGTATTACGTCATTATTGCGTCTCAAATTTGTATCACATACAAAAGAAAAAGTTAAAATGTACTCACGTAAAATGTGGAGCTCTTCACGACATTACGGATGTTCATGCGACAGGATCTCTGCGTTAGTTGGGCGTACTTTGGCCTTCGCCCCCGTTGAAGTCAGATTGGTTTGTCTTCCCTCTTCTTTGTGTAGCGGTACGATTAAGAATCAACCAGGTAGGAGGAAGGATAATATGGTACGATAAAGAAAACCTACATTCTGAAAAGGAAGACGAAATAAAAAAGACGACACAGATCAACCTCACTGTTCGACGTTTCGTTGACTAGTCCCTGTCGTGACGGAAAATGCGCACTTCCTTGCCCACTCCACGTCTGCGCATTTTCTGGCGCCGACGCAACTGTCTAAAGCGACGAAAATGCACGCACAAGTCTTTAAAATATTGGCGCGAATTCACTTGCAAATTAAAAACTTACAATGCCAATTTTTGGCATGTAACAAGAACTCTTTTTTGGCAAGTCTCTATTTATTTTTAATTTGACTACTACTCTACAACACCTACTAACTTATAAAATACAACATATTGTAGTCATGGATTCAAAAATTTTGTTTAAATACAAATAAAACTTTCTCCGTACTTATGTCATAGTCCAACAGAATAATTATTCACAGGAATTTTAATATCCTACCAAATAACTACGAATCATTTACAACTCATATTTACAAACCCACATGTACATATTTATAAAACGTAAACAAAAAAAAAGCTCAAACAGTACTCACAGTTAAATTCCACTTAATTCTTTGTTTTAATTTAGGTCGACCAAAAATGCCAATAATTTACCTATTTTTTTTAATAAACACGTAGTTTACCCCATTCCATTTATTTAAGTTCCAACTTTTGTTGAAGAATGAAATTAGTTTATCACCCTTGTATTGAATAATGTCATTGTTTGTTGCCCGACCACAATACATACATGCTTTCTGGCTTACTCTTCCAGCAAAGTTCAAGAACAATTCGTCGTCGACCACCTACATCAAAGGGCCTCGCTCCATCGTCTACATCTCCACTGTTACTTAATCATCGTTTCTTTCTTAACTTCGTATTTTTGTTAAACTTATTATTTCATTCTTCCTTTTTCAAATTTTGTTCTCGCACTTTTACATGTAATGCCGATTGGATGCGTCATTTGTTTGGTTCCCGACATATCCTTTATTGCTATATTTTTTGGGAGGTATTGTTTCTATGGTTAGTGTTTCTTAAACCCATGTGAATTTGTACAAATAACTTTATTATGACGATTATTTCCCGAGTGCCCATCTATAATTTTTCTATATTTAATACGAAAGGGTGTAAAGTCCTAATTTTTGTTACTGTCTGTGTATAATGTACTACGTGCTTTATTATTTTAATTCTTCCATCTTAATTTAATATTATATTGAAATAACAATGTTATTGAATGTAAACTACTAAAACTTCTAAATTTTGCAGGTAACCAAAGTATCACCATGTATCAAAAATTGTGAAAATTAAACTTTCGTCTATAACTCGAAAACAAGAAACAGCTAAATTTGGTTTACAACATTGAGTTTTTCTCAAAAAAATGATTGAGGATGCGCGGTCCATTTTTTGTAATTGTTATACTTAGCAAGTTTCCCTATTAAAACATCCAATTTGAGACATCCTGTACACACGATGCTATCCTGAAAATGATAGATTAATCTTCTTACCGACATCAGTATCAAAAAGCCATTAAGCTAATGGTGTTTAGCAGTCTTTGTTTCTAGTACCATAACAAATAAAAGTAGAACCGATTAAGTACATAGAAAACTATTTTATTGTTGAAATAATAAGTCACAACTTAACAATTTCAGTAAGGCAAATTATCAAAGTCATTCTTAAGTTTATGTTAATTGCTTCTAAAACTTTATTAACAGGATATCAAGATGTAGTAGCAAGAAATAGTAAAAAAATCAGAATGTAATGGTAAAGCGCTTGACACGCAAAGAAAGGATGTGACTAACACTAGTCGAAGATTGGGGTGGAACATTTAAGAACCCAAAAGAATTATTCGTGGTGTACCTAAAAAATACTACACTGGAAAACCTACAGAAATAAGAGAATATGTTGCCACTGAAAGGAAATAATTTTTATTATTAAAAATAATATAGGTCCATAAACGAAAAGAAATGACAGAGCATTAGTGTGTTCAGTCAAGAATACGAACAACAGTAAACTAGGGCTGGGTATATTATAATTAATAAACCACGGGAAAAAAATGAATAGAAAAATAACGTTGGTCACGCAAAGAAAATCCATAGAGCAGTGCTTACAGCACATCTCACACAAAATCATAGATAGATAATGTGTATGCATACGCACATAAAAATTAATAGTAGAAAATCATTCATATCTTATACGTTTGTAAACAATTAATCTACTTGGTGCCCAGTTATATCTACTAACATTAAAATAATACAACCTTTATACGCACCTGGAAGTTTATCTTAATCTTAAACTATATTTACAATTTCGCATCTTTAAACAATTTTCAGTGAGGTCAAAAGTAAAATAGGCGAATCAATAACAGTGGCAATCTGTACAATAATAATGAAAGTAAGCTTTGTCATAACACATATGCAAGTGTCCGATGGATCAGATTAAAAACATAACTTTTATGCAGCACTTGGCAAAATTAATATTAATATTGTAAATTAACCATTGAATGTATTAGCACGGTGGATTAGTAATAAATCACAACGTAGAAACCTAGAAAGTTTTAGAATCCACGATATTGGTAAAGCAGTTAGAGCATCAAACACTTAACTAATATCAGTTCCAAGATCAGGGTTTGATCAGATTCCATCAACACCAGGCTGGAACGACAAACAAGCTCTAAAGACCACAGACGTTATCCATGTGTAACTTCTTAGAATTTAAAAGTTAAAGTTACAATCCCGCAAGCGCGAGATTACGTAACGCACCGGCAGATGGTAACCCTTATCTTGGTTACAGATTTTAGCGCGCCCATCTGTCAATGACGTCACCAATATACAAATTTAAATGCGCAATTGACGGAATATATAATAAACATTACAAATGCAGTATAGACAATAAGGTACTCACATAAATAAATCCAGCTTCCCACGAAGTACGCCAAGGATGGCGTCCCACAGGATAGCGTCCTTCAGGATTGCTGGAGCCCTCTTTAAGATAGTTTACGGAGGGTACGCCTAGCGTCCTTCCGGATGGCTCCGACTAGCTACGGCGGTTATGGACTCCGGTTCGTCCTAGGCTGCTTCAAATTACCTCCTACCTATGTAGGGAACGAATGAGGAGCAGGTATAAGGACGACAAACAAAGATAAGCAAAGGCAAGGATCTACATAAATAAAAGATAAAGATACGTTACCGAAAACCCAACCACTCTTCCCGAAGTTCAAAGGCCAAAAAGCCCACGTTACAGCGTCTCCCGGAAAAACCTCCCCACTTTTACTCCGCCACTCGCGTCGGCGCGAAATTGTCCAACCCACTTCTGACGTGACGAAAATACACGCACCGAGTCTTTGAAATTTATGGCGCGAAAACTCCCGCATTTTAAAACTAAACAAAAAGTCTAGTGCTAAATTGGCAGGTAACAAACTTTACACTTCAAAAAACTAGTAAACGGCAAACCAATATTCCAATGGAACATGAACAAAACGAAAAACGAGCACATCTAACGGAAGTATAATTAAATTAAAAAAGAATTAATGTAACTACTCCTTTAACTGAGAAATAACATGAAAATGCACCTTTGCATTTGATCATTATCTGAGATGCATACCTTATAAGTTGAGTAAGCTTGAGTAATTTTGAAACACAAATAGCAACAGATTTTTTTGATAATTTTCAATATGTTATATGTGTATTCTGCTTGAGGAGACCAAATAATAGATCCATACTCGAGTTGAGATCAAACTAAACACTTATAAAACAGTGCTATTATCAACAAATTTTGCATATGGTATGAGTTCGCTATTGGAAGAAAGACTCCTAACATCTGAGTTAGCAGCAGTCTGAATATTTCTTTAAAATTAAAATTTGAGGTAAATAATATACCTCGATCATTCATTTTAAATACATGAACACTATTATTATTGATTCTATATTAGTAACTATTGGGATTACGCTTTATTATAAAAGTTATTGTATTTTATTTACTTATATTAAGCCATTCCAAATGGACCTGCACCTTGAAGAAGTTCTAGATTACTAGAAATGGTGGAGTGGCTTCCACATTCCAGTGATCTAAAGAGCCAAACTACAGGTCCAACCAAAGTAGTAGGGTCTTTAGTGAGGAATCAGCCTAAGACTGGTCCCCGAAAGGGGGCAGCAGCTTATTGGGTACTTAAAGTGGCAGAGACCATAGGTTCGGTATGGCATTCTAAGACACACTACTGCGATGTAGAAGGCAACGGGAAACCACCACATTACCTCCCAAGTACACAGCATACTCAAATTGTTATTAAAGATGATGGTAAAAAATTCCGGAGTTAAAATAGTCCCCAACTCGGATGTCCGAGAAGAGTAAGTATAAAAAAAGAGTCGGGAACATTCTGCGAGTCGAAGCGTGGAATGTCAGAAGTTTGAAGCAAGTAGATAGGCACTAGACATAGGAGGGATCAGCAAAGTTCGCTCGCCAGAGGCCGGGAATATTTGGAATGGAGACTTTAGGGTAATTCATACAGGATCAGAAGAAGAAAATTCGGGTGTTAGGATAGTTATGAGAAAAAAGATAGAACAACATGTAGAAAACTACTTACAAAAGAATGAAAGTGTAATGATTAGATTAGAATCTAAACCAGTAAATACAGAAATAATACAAGTATACATGCCCACCTCTAGCCTACAGTGGGGAAGAGGTTGAAGCGATCTACAAGATATCAAAGACATACTAAGATACGTAAAAGGACATGAAAATTTAATAATTATGGGGAATTTTAATGCAGTACTAGGTGGAGGTAGGGAACGAGCGGTAGTAAGTTTATTTGGTTTAGGCACGAGAAATAACAGGGTAAATAGACTGATAGAATTTTGCGATTAGAACAATTTAACCATCACAAACACATTATTCAACATCATGCTAGAAGACGATACACATGGAAGATATCAGGAGATATAGGAAGATATCAAATAGAATACATTCTTGTTAGACAACGGTTTAGGAATCAAGTAAAAGACTGTAGAAACTACATAGGAGTAGCACAACATCGTAATTATGAAGACCGCTCTTAAATTTAAAAATTTGAAAAAGGAACGGAAAAAGGTACTTTGACTTTGAGAAACTAAAAGATAAAGATATCCACAAAAGATTTGAAAAAAGTCAAACGAATTGTTGAAAGATATCGATAAAATGTCTTATATTAAGGATGTAAAAACAGAATGAAATAACATTAAATCCAGCTTAGAAATGGCGGCCAGAGATATTTTGTGGTATACACAAAGATTATCCTGAATTTAATAGAAGAAAGACGACGATACAAAAATAAATCAGACGAAACAGGAAACAAAGATACAAAGCCATAAAATGGGAAATTATTCGCAAATGCAGGAAAGCTAAAGAACAGTGGATTGATGAAAAGTGCAAAAGTACAAACTGAAATGGAAATAGGAAAGACAGACGAAGCATACAAACTAATTAGAATGAATTTTATGGATATAAAACCATATAGCAAAAATATAAGGGATGCGGGAGGAAACGTCATTATAGAAAATGTAGAGAAAGTGGATAGATGGCAAGAATATATAGGGAATTTATATGTAGGAGAGAAACTAACAGCATTAGAACAGGAATCAGATATTGAAAAGGATGACTTGGGATATCCTATACTTAGAGATGAGTTTGAATTACCATTAAAGGGTCTGAAAAATGGTAAGGCACAGGGTATAGATAAAGTGCAAGTAGAAACTTTAAAAGCCGCTGGACAAGCAGTAACAGAACGTGTCTTCCAACACAAGAAGCTATTTTAATTCTGAGGGTGATAGTGGAGAAAACACTAGAAAAAGAGGAAAGCGTGAAAATGAGTTTGTATATCTGGAAAACGCATTCGACAATGTAAATACTCAAAAAGCTTGGAATGAGATTTAGGGATAAACGGATAGTTCATAGCTTATACAAAGAGCGAACAGGTGTAATAGAATTAGATCAGGAACGTAGAGAAGTAAATATCAGGAAAGGGGTGAGACAGGGATGTGCCCTATACCCGTTAATTTTTAACTTGTGCATCGAAGAGGCAATGAATACTGTCAAATGCAAGAAGACATTGTTACGGTATTCCGCGCAAACACGAAGGAAATCAGTAAGAATAAGTATAAAAATTGTTTACGCCGAATACCGCAACAAAACGGGGACAGAATGCTAGAATTTGGGCTAGCTCAAAAACGTCATAGAGAGGTGAAATAGAAAGAACACATTGGAAACCTCTGTAAAACTATATTGTTAACATACAATCTCGAAAGGCTATTTACAAAACCACAAAGAGTGCAATAATTGGCGTAATCGTTTGTTACGTGATGGTAAACAAAGCGTCATAACACCAAAATATAAAATTGTTAAGCAAATATAACATCTTATAATCTAGACACTTACTTAGTGTTTCAGCTTAAATATATACAAAAGAAAATTAAACATAAAGTTTACAGTACTTCTAGGAAAAGAAAAAGTTATATATACATGCTGCATTGTGAAGTGCACTTCCTCAAGAAATATTGTAACATTAAACGTATACATTCTAACTTAAATTAATCAAATATTAACTACTTTTAAATTGATGCGTAAGTTCTTTACGATAATGTCTATACCAAAAGGACAAAAGAAACGGTAAAATGGACAAACTTTAATTGACTAATTTTTAACATAGTTACTCGTGCATTGTAAATGTAAGTTCTGTAATGTGGTGTTGATAATTTACTGGATAATCATGTCTATTCTTTACAGCAGCATCAAAAAAATTACGAAACAGAAAACTGTACCTTGAGCAATCGGCTTTGTACTGGACTCATCTTAGGACTGGAAAAATGCGGCTGAATTTCTCTATGGGCTGGCTGCTGGAACCACTAACTCAACTCATACTAGCACAAAAAGCATTTTAGTAGCGCGGCTTTACAACATGTTTCTTTGGTAAGAAGATGTTGTATTCAATCTTTCAAAGCACGGTATCTATTTTATAAGGATAGAATCATGTATGGGGGTAGGTATTTGGCTTTTAAAGATATCGCCGAAGAATCAAGTCTGCAGAATTCCCAGACAACAACTGCCGAAATACAAACTGTAACAGCTTGCCAACAAGCAGATAACGCAATTATCAAAAGATTTTTAGACAAAGGAAAGCAATCTTGTTACTTTGTAACATCTTAACAGCTGCAGAATACCAGTATACTTATAGATAACAAACCCATTGTAAGCAGATGTAGGCAGGTGGTAAGTGACAGAAGCAAGTTGTGCATTTACATGCAGCTTTTGATTAATATGTAGTCCCTGCAGGTGGTAGGAAATATTGCAACTATTTTGTAACATAAAGTTTTCTAAGCAGCTGTTTGATTTTATAAGGCAAAATTTTATAGAAATTCTATTAAATAACACTAATTTCAAATGGTAGGAAACTGAACTTGTTGACCAATTTTAGGGTGTTTTAAAAATGAATGCAAAAAAAAATTGTTTGCAGAGTTATGAACATAACAACATTTGGAATTATTATGCAGGGACAAAAGATTGATATGCTTAGATTTGCAGATGATATATGGGTATTAGCATCTAGCAAGGAAGAGTTAGAAGCTACTCTTAATGAAATGGAAACAGATCTAATAGAGATACGGTATGAAAATTAACAAAGATAAAACTAAAGTACTAGTATGTAAAGGAGAGGAAAATAAATTAGAAACTAGAATACAAATAGGTAACGAGAACTTACAAGAGGTCAAGGATTTCTGCTACCTAGGAAGCCAAATAATGCAAGATAGGAAGAGCATAAAAGATATAAAACAAAGATTAGCACAAAACCGTGCTACATTTAACAAGAAAAAGCAACTACTGAGTTCAAAGACTACAAACATAGAATCAAGGAAAAGATTGCTTAAAACATATGTATGGTGCATAGCACTCTACGGCTGTGAAACCTGGACAGTAGGAGAAGCGGACAGGAAAAGGATAGAAGACTTTGAAAAGTGATGCTACAGACGTATGATGAAGATATTCTGGACAGACAATGTTAAGAACAAAGAGGTGCTAGAAATGGTAGGGGAAGATAGAAGTATGTGGAAAACAGTAAAAAATAGGAGAGAGGATGATAGGCCATATACTAAGGCATGAGGAAGTAGTGCGGAATATATTAGAAGAAGAGATAGGAGAAAAGAGAGGTAGTAGACCTAGGTTAGACTATTGCACATAGATAGTGAAAGATGTAGGCCCTTCACACTATGGGGAAATAGGTTATATATTTGGAAACAATAAAATAGGAACCGAACTGCATCTAACAAGAAAGAGCATTATAATTTGAATTAGGGCCGCTATACTTGCGGCCACGTCCCCAATGCTCCACCCGGAGGTACTACATTGGGTTTAAACGCGAAAAATAGTCGTGCTCCTAATTTATCCTTACTTCATAGTTGATTCACCTTAAATAATAATCTAACAAACCTAAAAATCTAACAAACCTAACAAACTCTAACAATCTAACAAACCTAAAATCTGACAAAAACTGGAACAAAAACAAAACTAAAACTAAAAACAGGGTTGTAAATAATGGTATCCCTAGCGCTGACTTTCGAGTGTACCCGATCAACAAGCAAAAATGAGAGGGGGAGGGATTCGTAATACCGGATAGCAGACGCCGGTTCTGCTTACCAGTGCGACCTGAAGGGTCGTCTTAAAACTATCCAAATCTAGCTAACTAATTTAAATCCATCCCTAGCTTTCCCTATCGTTCCCTAACTGATTTACATTATGATTACAATCTTCGCAATTCTGCTCGTCCTTCCCAAATATATACTGCAACCAAAATGGCGACAGAACGTCAAACAAAACAAATAAGCCACATAATACATGCTATATATAAATAAATATAAAGTGTAAATATAAAATATAAATAAATATAATTATGTAAATATATAAATAAATGTTTAATAAGCGTTAAGCATATAACAGTGCACAAAATAGCGTAAGCATCACCCTATTTATCAGGTGCACTCGCACAAGCATTATGTCGGCTAGCGCCTTTACACACCAAACGTGCTTCTTAAATTATTTCAAAAACTACTAATTAATGTAAATCAATGCTTGTGCGAGTACAGCCGCCACAATTTAAGTCTTACCTCGATAATAAAATTCTCCAGCATCCGAAGATCTGGTCGTCTGTAACTTACTTCTAAAGGTTGGGCGGGGTGCACTGCTAAAGTCCTGGTGGATATGCACTGGGGATCACAATCACTATCACTTCACTTTCAAGTCCTGGGGGGATGCGCGGTTGCGCTCTGTTTTATTATCCTTGTTTACTTTATTGATTTAATTTAATGAAGGTTTATGATTTATTTGTTATTGTTTATTTGGTATTATTTATTCCCGATTTTCCGCACATAGTTATGAAGATAGGCAGTGATTGTATTAATGGAGTGGGGGTTTCTCGTGCATATTGGACATTTTGGTATAATTATCTTTTTTTTTTTTTTTTTTATTTAATATCAGGTTTTGGTTATGCTCGTATCCTTACTCACGCCAAGTCAATCTAAAATTTTTAATCCTCCCACCAACCCCACCGAATTTTTACACGCGGTCGTCATTGATTGTCTAATCTCACGACCCTTCCCGCGAATTCTTTTAAGGCTGTCCAGAACGCCTTCTGGTTAACCACTTCCCCGACTTCCTCTAGGCTCTTTGGCCATGCCAGACCTAGGATAGCTAGTTTGCTATCAGCCAACCCTCGATTTCCTGCCTCAAGTGGGCAGTCGAAGAGCACGTGCTCTGCGCTTTCCGCGCCCTCACCGCATTCGCAGCGGTCGCTGTTGGTTAGACCGAACCTTTGTAAATACGCCTTCAGGGCGCCGTGCCCTGTTATCAACTGCACCATTTTGTGATCGAGCTTAACCTCGATCTTACCTCTGGCTTCTATGCTCGGTATGAATTTGTGGGTCAACCTGCCCGTGGCAGCGTTGTTCCACCTCTCTTCCCATTGTCGAATTGATTTTTCGCGCAGCTTTCTTTTGATTAAAGACCTCGGTATCGACGAATGTGATATTCGAAAGTCGCCCGTCGCGGCCTCTTTAGCTAATTCGTCAGCCCTATCGTTTCCTACGTTACCATTGTGCGACCTGACCCAACAGAACTTTAAACGTCGAAACTCTAGCGCCGTACGCGCTATCCTCCAGACGTCCGCTTGGAGATCTGACGAGGTGTTCATGTTTGTTAAAGCCGTTAGCGCCGATTTACTATCACTGATTATATAATACTCGTCTCTGCCCGTATGGTTTATTACGTAATCGATAGCCTCTCGTATGGCTACCAATTCGCACTGGAAGATAGTGCACCAGTTCGCGAGTTTGGTTTGAAACCGAAACACCTCCTTTCCTGCTTATACACGACAAACGCCGCGCCTGCTTGCCCATCGTCCATACGTGAACCGTCCGTATAAATTCTGATACCCATCGCGTCCTCATCACCTTCGACAAACTCGATCCTCTAATATCAGCCGGGTGCCCTAACTCAGATACAACAATCTTTCTTGCAATTTCCTATTACCAAGATTAAGATCTTCGATAATTTCGCGCCTTTTTCCTATATTTATTAATCGTCTATCTCTAATCTCCTAACGACATATTCGATAGGGAGAGTCCTACTGATCACCAGGACAGCCTCCGTGGAGGTGGTCCTGTACGCCCTCGCCGCTTTTACCGCGGTTATGCGTTGTACGCTCGTCAATTGACGCATCTCCCGGACTTTACAACCTTCTGCCCATACAGAAGCTGCGTACAGTATTGCCGGCTCAATTGCTCCGGCATAAACCGTCCTCAGCGATTCGCCCCTGAAACCCCACTTTATTTTAGCCGCCGCCATCATTTTGTTTGATATTTCGCCGCCCTTACTTTTTACGTATTGTACGTGCGCTTTCCAATTTAATTTATCGTCGGTCTTGACGCCGAGGTAGGTAATACAATCTTTAAACGGGATTTTCGCCCCTCCTAGCTCTAGCCTAGGAGGTCTTTGTCCTGGTTTCGTGCCGAAATGAAGCGCCTCTGACTTCGCCGTGTTAAATTTTAATTTTACCGCCTGCGACCATTCGTGTAATTTATTAAGCGCCTCGATCGGTTTTGTGCGCATATCCATTAACAATCTCGATCTTACAATTAAAAGTGTGTCATCTGCAAACCCAACGATTGAGCATCCTGCGGGCAACTTGACCCTAAAGATGCTCTCATACAACAACTTCCAAAATGTGGGACCAGAACATGACCTTTGCGGGCATCCCCTTTCCACCTCACGCGACAGAACTTCACCCGGAATTTCAACCTGTGCTAATCGCCCCGAGAAATAGCTCTTGACCAAAGACATCAAGTTTCGCGGACAACCCCTACGATCTAACTCGCAAACGATTAATGGCCACCAGGCAGCATCAAATGCTCCTGAAATGTCCAAAGCAACAACGACACAGTACTCTTTGGCATCTCTTGCCTGCTTAATTTCCCGACAACGAACTCTAACGCGTCGATAGTCGACTTGCCCTCCACGAAACCAAACTGTCGGTTATTAAAACCGCCGCTGTCTCGCACTAGGTGTTCAACACGCGTAGTCATAACGCGATCTAAAACTTTCCCCAGCACCGGTAACAAGCTAATTGGACGATAGCTGCCCGGATCTGACGCATCCGCCTTTTAGGTTTGGGTATAAATTTCACATTCTGGATTTTCCAGCAACGCGGAAAACGCCCTTTCTAAACAGAGATTAAACAACCCAACAAAGACACACGGGGCTAACAGGCACGCCTGCAGAGCTGCGTCTGAAGTGATTCCATCATGCCCCTGTGCCTTCTTAGGGTTCATCCTCCTAAGAGCCCTGACGACCTCGTGAACTAGGATTGCCTTATCGGCACCTGTTCCTTGCGCCTCTGCAGCTTCCCGACGTACTAAATCGTGCGACCTTCATCTCCTCGGAATTATCCGATGGGAAAAATTTCTCTAGTAAATATTCCGCTGTGGTTTTAAAACCTTCCGTGTATTCGCCATTTGTTTTCTTTATATTACTGAGCGCGATTTTTGTTATTTTCCTCTAATTAAGCGGTATGCGGTTCCCCAGGGTTTTTTCTCTGAGTTTCGCATGCAGAATTCTTTAAATTTATTCGTTCGCGTTTCTTCTATTAATATTTTATATTCGCGGTAACTTTGATTATATTCTATTCTCCGTTGTTCTCTTATATCTCCCGAGGCGCGTTGATAGCGGCGCCTTAGGTTACGCGTTTCTGCCCGCTTGGTGGTTAGTTCCCGGGTCCACCAGGGTACGCTGTCTTTAAATGTTTTCTTTTGCGGCATGGAATACGACGACGCGTCTACCACCGCATCGTTCAATTTTTTCGCGAGTGTTTCTACTTCGTCTGCCTCTCGGCAGTTAAATAGTTCATTTTCGAGCGCAGGGATACTTTCGCCAAATTTTTCTTTAAACAGCTCCCAATTTGCTTTTTTATTACAGAACCGCGGAAATATAGTTAGCGGCTCGTTTGCGCTTGTTTTGGTTTCAACGTCCCATGTTATTAATTTATGGTCAGAGAGCGTTTCCTCGTCCGACCTTAGTTTCCAATTACAAATCATTTCTAACATTTCGTGCGAGACTGCAGTAATATCTATAAAACTGCTGCCTCTATGCGTCTCAAACGTAGGTGAATCATTAGTGTTTATCACACTAAGGTCCCATCCAGTAAAAAGATCAGCAACCTGCGAGCCTCTATCGTCTTCGATAGGGCTGCCCCATAATGGCGACTTAGCATTAAAATCTCCCCCGATGATTAAATTTTTATTCCTACCGATTTTGCGCAAAATGTTTTCAACTTGGTTTACTAAGTCCTCGGTTTGAGGATTTTCCGCCGGAATCAACCGGCGGAAGATACGCGCTGATCACGTAAAATGTATTTAGCCCTGATTTAATTTCGACCGTTGTTAAAAATTCGTTGGATAAATTATTTAGTATTATTCCGGCGCACGTCTCATTATTTATTATTATACCGCTACGCGGTCGTTCGCTGTTTGCGTTTAAAACGGTGACCCCTTTCCCAAAACCTGTTATTTTATGGCTGTACAGGTGCGGTTCCTGTACAAGCCCGATGTCGATATTATTTTCGCTAAATAACTTTACGAAGTTATTTGTAGCCCCTTTTCCTTTCCCGAGATTTAATTGCGCGAATTTAATCTTCTTGCTTCTTTAAATCTATCTTTTCTTCACGGTCCATAATCGATGTTGCGTGTGATTGCGTTCTTCAATCTCAGCATCGTGGGGCATCTACTCGACTTGGCGTCGTGGCGCGTATCGACCTTCGCGCCACCGCCAGTTCTGTCGTTTGCCCTAGCGCAAACCACACAGCAGGGACTGCCCTCCGGCAATTCTTGAACTCGTGACCGACTTCGGCACAGTTACCGCACCACTGTACCTTCTCCCTGCACTCCATCGATCTATGGCCGTACTCGTAGCACCTGTAGCACTGGGTCATCGAGAAGTGGTCCCGGGCCCAGACTCTTCGCCACCTGAGGTTTATAGCGTCAGCTAATATACGTCTCCGAAGTGTGGGGGTCACTTCGAAGACTACGTTGACGAAGGGATCCCTAGGGCCCTTTCCGCCAAACCTAAATTTCTCCCTCAGGTGGTCTTCAATCTTCAAATCGCCGAAGCGGGATTCTGGCACGCGATCAACCGCACCAGCTCTTCCGCCTTCATCCCCGCTTCGACCCCGGAAGAACGACCCGTGGGCGCTTCTTCTCGATGGTCTTCGCCACGAGCTCTTTGCAGTCACCGACAACCTTCGACTGCAGTTTCTTCGCATCTTCTCGGTTTGCACACTCGACAACTACACCGCCCTTGCGAGTTCTACGAGCTCCGACCACAACAAAACCATCACGAGCGGGATCGACCTTCTTCTTTAGGGTCGACATGACGTCATCCTTCTCCCCTGGCCTGGCGTCGACCCTAACTGCAAAGGTGGGCGTCGCACCTGCAGCATACGACGCCTTCCGCGGCATCGGCACCTCCTGGCTCCTGGAACACTGCTGCCCTGAAACACAAGCAACCACCGCTGGACTTCCCCCGACAACATTAGCTCTCCCAGAATCACTAGCCACAAGCCGCAGCGCCCTAACCATACCTATAAGTTGATTCGCCGCGTCGAGGAAATCATCCAGGGCGTAGCGAATCTTCTTTCTGTCCTCCACGACGATAGTGGCGGAGGTCGTCGGCACCCTCCCGGAGATGGCCCAGTGCGCCTTCCTCACCCTCAATCTCAGGAGGTCCAGCTCATCGAGGTCGCTAGCTGCAACGCTAACGTCGCTGCTAGTCGAAATCTTTCGCTGGGCTCCCGAAGTTGAGGGCGATTCAGGCGCCGCAGCCACCCCAGGGGGCCCCGACTTCCCCGACACGACCGCCGCAGACACAGGCTCCTCTACCTCCTGTACCTCCTCCTGAATCCCTAACCTAACGTTTTTTAAAATTACCTTTAGCTGTTTCCCCCCAACAGCGCCCTCAGCCTCCGACCTATCTCCCCTCTTCTTCCTGGGCAACGGGTCCTCGTCGCGGTGGACCACCATGCTGACAAAACAAACGACAAAAAATGACACCTAAAACGCAGCTCAAAAACCACTTGACCGTTACGACGCTAAAAGAAAGACGCTAGAAGAACGCAAAACGTTGGTCCAATAAAAATGTTTTGTTTAAAGGTGAACCGTAAGCAACCTTGTATTTATTTAAACTTCGAACCGCCCAATTAAATATCAAATTTTAACAAAAATACAACAAGCACCAAGCGTCAAAATAACAACTAGAATCAAATAAATTCTAGCGCAATTCGATTCAAAATGTACCGCGAAGAACACTATTTATTTATTTTAAATTTCTAAAACCGCCAAATCAATTTAAATAAACTAATTACTTCAAAATATTAAAATATATAATTTACAAACAACAACACTTTATTTTTAAACGTGTAATTAAGAAAATAAGGTCGAGCGCAATCGGAATGAGGTAACCGGAAATGACCTTTCACTTTATCGCTTGGTAACTAGCACAACCCGTAACTGTTACACCGCTTAATTACACCAAAATCGATTTTAAAAGAACTTATAAGTACGCGTGTAGTTAAATTATGGAAAATTTATATTAAAATTGTTTTAAAATTTACAGTTTTTGAGATATTTATTTGATTTAAAAAGGCTTAGATTTTTGTTTTTTGGTTATTATTTTATTATACGCGCACTATAAAAATTTCACACACTTTTTGGTTGTTTTATCCGGTTTTTTACTCGATTTACGCGGTTTTTATTTTAAACTTATTATTAAAAATGCCTTTTTAAGTTATTTCGAAATTATTTTGAGTATTAGTTTAGTAGATTTTTGTTTTATTGGCCCGTAATTTATTTATATTATTTTAAAACGCGGATTTAGTTTAAATTACAAAGAAAACGCAATTTATTTAGTTTTTATTTAGTTTAAATTCTGTTTTAAAATTTTTATTTTACTGCCCTGTATTTAAAATTTGATGGCACACAATTATAAAAATAAAACACAATAAAAAGCAAAGCTTCAAATAAAATAATTCAACAATAAATAATAAAACCCTAGATAAAAACTTACTGTTTGTTATTGCTGAAGCGGGAGCTCGGCAAAAACACGTCCGCTCGCTTCAAGCGGCAACTAGAAAGTAACAAGAAAGAGCAGCGGCTATGTTCGAAGACAACAAACATAGAAACAAAGAGAAAATTGTTGAAAGCATATGTGTGGAGCACAGTGTCTATGAAATAGGAGCAGTAGGAGAAGCAGACAAAAACGGTAGAAGCCTTTCAGAATGTTGTGCTTCAAATGTATGAGGATGCTAACATGGATAGACAAGGTTAAAAAGAAAGAGGTTATAGCAATAGTAGGGAAATAAAGATATCTGTGGAAAAAAATCTGAGAAATAGAAGGTCGGGATACGTTTGAAAGCATTTTCGGGGAATAGTACGGGATATATTACAAGCAGAGTGGAAAAAAGAGGTACCGGTGGACCTAGATTAGACTATATTGCATGCAGATGGTGAAAAATGCAGACTGCAAATTTCAGAAAAGTGTGTAGGTTAGCACAGAATAGGAAACAATGATGATGATACATTAAACGTCAGACCATTAGAAATGGTCCAGTTGGCAATTCGATCTACATCATACTGTAATAAATTATCTTTAATACTATTTAGTTGTTTCAAAATTTACACATCGTCAGCATATATGAGGCACTGCAAAAATTGTAGGCATCTTCAAAACAGCAAAGGGGCCAACAATAGATTCTTGAGGAACAACTGTGTAGGTGTAAATGGTTAGGATACACGGTTTTCAATTTGTACCTCATGGATTCTAGTTGTTAAATAAGATTTTCAAATTCGAATGATATGTTGGTCAAAATTAAATGTTTCTAATTTATTAGTCAATGAAATATCATGTAACACTTTATAAAAAGCTGAAATTAAGAAGTATATACTAGGATTTGATAACTATAAAACATCTGGTTCTGATCAAATTAGCACTATCAACCTAAAAAGAACCGTTGACTACTTTATTCAGCCTTTAACCATATTAATCCATATGTCCTTCGGCAAAGAAATCTGCCCGGAACAATTTAAAATCGCTATCATTAACCTTTGAACAAGTCCAGTAACAAAAACTAAACAACAAATTACCGACCCATGTTCATAGTTTCAAATTTAGCAAAAATATTTGAAAAGCACTAAAATGTAGAATGGCAGATTTTCTAAATAAACACAGCATACTATCTAAAAATCAGTATGGTTTTAAAACATATGTGGGAGTAAATAACGCTCTTATTACTGTCACAGAAAAAATATATGACCTCATGGACCTTCAAAACCTGTCGTAGTATTTTTGGATTTGCCGAAAGCAATCGATACAGTATGTCACAAACTTCTCCTACATAAACTTGAGTGCGTGGGTTTTCATGGTACTTGTTAATACGTACTCAAAAGTTATCTAACTAATTGTAAACAATAAATAATATAAAATAACATTAAGAGTGATTGTAAAATTGTAAAATATGGAGTGCCACAAGGTACAGTTCTTGGTCCGATGCTCTTCTTAATTTATATTAATGATCTATTAAATTTAAAGATTAGTGGTAATATCATATCCGTTGCAGATGATACTCTCCTAACTACGAACGATTCAGACTGGAACATGTAAAAAGTAAAGCAACAATGGTTGGATAATAACATATTAACACTAAATGTAGAAAAATAAGTTATGTGCCATCTGCACCCTATACAGATAAATCTTGTGTAAAAATAGAAAAAAATCTCATTCTAGTATCATAATCAACCCTTCCTTAAAAATTAGATATCTGGTTATCATGATGGACTGCCACCTGAAATGGGAAGGCCATATTAATTATTTTTGTGAAAGATATTTAATTGTCCAAATTATTATATTGCTAGATATTTTTAATATATTCAACTTAAGGATAATATACTTGGGACTGGTGCGATGCATATTAAGGTAGGGAATTATACTTTGGGGCGGTGCCGCTAAGTTACATCTGAATAAATTGGGGATTTTACAAAAAAACACATTAAAAATAACGTATAGAAAACACATACTATATACTTCTAAAGCACTATTTAAAGAAGTAGATGTTTTTAACTTGTACCAATTATATGTATTTGAAGTTCTTAAATATTTCAAAAAATTCTCCGTAAAAAGAAATCTCCTTCATAGTTATGACACCAAAAGTAGAATTCATTGAAATGTAGCACGTCTATATAATTTATTATAAAAAAAAATTAAGTTAGAAAGTTATTCTCATTTTATAAGGGAATTAAGAAGTTGGCTTGCAAAATCATGCTTGTCTGAGTAATGTGATTTATGTGATGTTTCTTGGTTAAAGCAAAATGTTACTTTACATGATAAACCATTTACTCTTGTTTTCTGTTTGTATTGCTGCATCCTCATACACAAACTCTTTTAGCCTTTGCGAGGTACATATTTTAGTTTATTTGTATTTTATTCTATTTTGTTTATAATTTTCCTTTTGGTTTTGTATTTATTTTATGTCTAATGCAAATACAATTTGATTTGATTTAGTAACATCAGTTTAAACACAATCTTACTGGGAATAACGTTCCACAGACAGAACAATTTCATGTGAAAAAACAAGTAGGTTAGCGACTGTTGATTTCATTCCAACAAAAACATGTTGTTCAGCCACAATATAGTTCTTACATTTTCATAAATTTGAATGAAAAGTAGAAGTTCAAACACATCAATGTGGATGAATTCATGGTACGTAGATGGTGAAAAAGGAAACAATAAATTAGGAAAATGCGTACGAACAGGTGTGCCTTCAGAAGAGTATTCCCTTATGGACTTGATAATAAGCAGAAATAACATACTTTAAAGTGAGTAAAAAATAATTTAGCAGATAGTGAAATTTTGATTGCTATCAGTTTGCTTTAAATAGATTCAGTATTTATTCAAATACTTCTGTATGAATAATTTATTTTTATTTTTAAAAATTAATAAATACCTTTTTTCCATCGCTCTCGTACATTTACATAAATCGGACCCACTATATTCATTGTCAAATCTTTCCTATCAACACGACTCAACTTGTCCTAGCTGGCATAATTTGCTACACAATTTGAAGTAAAGTAACTCGTATGTTTGCAAGTTGAAACTTGCTTTACTACAGGATACACAAATGGCTCGTATAGTTTGATTCTCATTCACTTCAAGTGAAAACTGCATCAAATGAACTTGTATTTCAGATAATAATGACATCGAAAAGATATACAAGAAGTGTGAATTTTAATGAGCCGGGGTTGGAAAAGACAGCGTTGTAATGTGCAAATGAGATGAGCAATTTATCTTCTGGCGAAAATAATGCTTCGGAAGTATGACGATGATTTCCAAATAAATTCTAGTTAAAACTCAGAATCCATTAACGAGATGATAGTTATGCTTCCCTCTAATGCGAAAATATTAGTGACAGTAATAACTCAAATTCGAATCCTACATCTAGAAATTTGTACATTTCTCCAAGTAGTATCTAATAGAAAATAAAGACACCAACTAGAAATAAAATTCAACCACATAATACTATTCGGGTATGCACTTGGTTTGGCACAAAACCATACGGCTCTGCTACTTCAAACAAAGCTTTTCACTTATTTGTGACTGAAGTTGTTGCACAGGAAACGGTGCATTGATCCAACTTAGAAGCAAGGCATGTGTACAATGAAAAATCAAAAAGTGAATTGATATAGCTATTGATAAACTTTATGCACTTTTTGGTTTATTCATTTATGCTGAAGTTGACAGAAGTTACGATATTCCTGGTAAGTTTGCTAATTCAATATATCGAGCCACAATGTCAACATTTAGATTTGAAGAAACACCTAGATTTATTCAATTTGACAATAAAAGAACTCAAAAAATGTATTTGGAAACTGGTGTGTTAGTAGCATTTGGAAATTATTTATTCAGCAGTGCAAAACATGCATCATACCGTATACCAATGTAACAATTGAACATCATGTTGTTTTTAGATGTAGATTTGTTCAATATACACTGTGTCCGATATAAGGAGGGCCACTGTGGGGATCTTGAAAACGGTATGAGATACAGATTTGGTTAAATGGGAGAAAAGTTGTGTAATTAAAGGCCTAAAAAAATGGCATTTAGAAATCCCCATAAACAGTTTTTGGTTTTTGAGATATTTTGAAAAAATTTGATTTTCTTATTTTACTTATTATTTTGTTCTGGCGTTAATATGGCACCTAGACCAAAATCGAAGGCGCTTCTCCACAGCAACTTTTAATGTCCCTTAACATGGCATTGTCAGTTTTTTCACCTGACGTTTCGTCTTTGCGGAACCATCTTCAACTTTTTTTTTAATACTGTCCTGGTGATCTGGTATCAGATTCTGAGAGCCTTTTTTATGCCGAATTCAACGATGTATTACACTTTATGGTTTAATTGCGTTTTCGTGTTTTTTCGGCCTTAATCAAGAAAATTCCTATTACAGACCTGTAGTGCATAGTTTTTAATTTTAAAGAATAAACAATTATCTATACCAATCAATGGTTTAGTCATTTAGGTGTTTAGTGATAGTCCACTGACTGAGTTTATGCACTAATTTAATAGAATAGACAACGAACAAATAAAATTAAATTAACAGAAGACCAAAAAATTAAAAGCTTGCTTTGGAAAACAAAATGAATGCGATAGTGGTGTATTTGGATTGACAGTAACGTTAGTTTTTGGTGCGAACAAATAAAATTAAATTAACAGAATACCAAAAAATTAAAAGCTTGCTTTGGAAAACAAATGAATGCGATAGTGCTGTATTTGGATTGACAGTAACGTTAGTTTTTGGTGCTTAATTTATTGTGAAGTAATTAGTAATTTGTTCCATTAATTATGTTATCTAACGAAGAAAAGTTTGATATGGTGGCATGCTTCATTTCGTCCAACCGAAATTGTTTTGTTGCAGAGCGTATGTATTTGCTGAAATATCCCGAAAGGGGACAGCCAAATAAAAGGACTTTTAGCAAATTAGTGGCAAACCTTAAAGCATATGGTAGTTTTAAAAACCTGTAGTTTCTCGAAAAAAACCAGCAATGAAGAAACTGTACATAATGTTCTGTTAGCCGTCACAGAGGATCCTGGAACATCAGTCCGGCGGATTGAACAAAACGTTGGTATACCAAAATCAACGGCACATTGTATTTTACAAAAACAAAATTTACATCCCTTCATAATTTTAAAGAAAATATGTAGTCTCCAAGTGGGGTTGTAAAATTCAAATATAAAATATAAAATGTCTCAAAATCTTCCCACATCAAATTGTTTATTAATAATTAAGCAGCTACATGTTTCGAGGAAAAACTATCCTCATCATCAGGCTAATAAAATCCAAATAAAGTTATACAAAAACAACATCTAAAAATCTACTAATATGGTTCCTAAAAATTATGTAAATTTAAAATTATACAATCTGAAATGAAATACTTACAATTAAGACATACGACAAATTAAAAGTTATATATATATATATATATATATATATATATTGCTGTGATATACTCCTTTGAATGCGGGAACTGGGTCCTTTCAACAAAAAAATTCTAGTCCCACCGATTGGGCGTCATAAACTGCTGTGATCCTCTTTTCGCCTCGGCTGCTCACCTAATGTTATAAACCTCCTCATTCATAAAAAAAAACAACACATTCCTACCAAAAACATCAACGTTAACTCTATTTACATCAATATTCAGAATACATTAAAATTTCAAAATTAAAACTCAGCATAAATTTCAGTTTTAAAAGAATTTCCAGATTAATTTTATTATCATTTTAATGTGCATCCAAAATTAAAGTCCTTGTTGGATGCCTACTAATTAATATAACAATATAAGCAGACCGAGTCTGAGTATAAAGGAGCATCTACCACCCTTTACGTTAATTAACCAGGTTCGTCTAATTGAGCTCAAAGACATACCCAAATTTTCATCATATTACCGAACATCAAAACTAAATACCCTTTCTACTTCAACAAGCAAATTTCATCTTAAAATTAAAATTTTATGGTTAGTACAATTTCACTAATGTCCATTTAAAGTAAATCAATTATAAAGTTATTCAACACACACAAAATGTCAAACAAAATAGTATAATTTACCTGAAGGTCACCGTCCTCGTAGCTTCAAAGTACATCGTCCCTTTAGTTAATCACACCATTCCAACAGGATTATATTTACGGCTTCTAATTCTCAACGCTTTTAAAATTTACTCCATCACCATTTATTTAAAGTTGTTTCTGGGCTTTTCCGGAATTCATCTGTGTATATCTGACCCTTGTTTCGTGGATCCAGACACGTATTTGAACCATTTAATTATTAACACCCCCGAAAAATAACAAATAACTTCATACTTCTTTCACCAATATACGCCAAAACTGCCTACTTTTGTGTATACATTTGTCGTTGTAAATTTTGCTAATTGGTACAGTGAAACTAAATTTTATTACCTTGTATCTAAGTGCACTGAAGTACATTCATGTTAGCACGTAAATAACAAACTATTTTGAATCACTAAAATATACGAGCAAAATTTTAAATTATTTTCTCAAACTAAAATGCACTGTTTAACATCTTCAATCAAGTCGCGGATGTAAGAGCTTTTAACGCATCGAATAGTCAAAAGTCTAAGAGAGCTTGTTTATATTCATCTCGGTATATATAGCAAAAAGCCGGCACGTCGCTTTTGTCCTCAAAACGGGTAATTCTAAAGAATTCCTCATTCTATGTTCCCAGTCTGTCGCTCGCGCGTCGATTTTACGAATTTTCACTCGTCCCATTTAAATCTCAGAAATTTCAACACACGGCACGCAAGCATGTCCGAAAAACTAATTAATTTTGTACAGAAATTGTTGTTTCTACCTCTGATATTTGCATCCTATTTTCAACCAATTGTGACCCTCGTGACGTTGCTTAAATCCCGCCTTTACTATATGTGTCTTTGCTTGACGCATTTTCTCTTCCTTTTCTAACCTGTTCGTATTGGTGCAAATTGATATTCTTTATTATCGATTATATTTTAGTCCATGTGGACTGTTATCTGGGTTTAATAACCCCGTATCGCACATTCTCGTGAATATTAAGCCCCGGTTTCTCCAAGATTCTTTGAAACTATTAATTATCTGCAAAATTTACGCCGTATGTGATATTTAAACTACGCAGGTGTTCAAAATAATATTAATTCTAAGAGCTTTATTTTCTGGTATTATAATCTTGGGTTTTTACAAGTTTCTATAGATATTATCTGTTACAAACGGTTCAATTAACTTCAATTAAAATTAATACTCTTTAATTTTTAGTGAATCCTAATTAAATATTCAATTATTATCTGTACGTTTCGTTTAATACTCGTTGCCCAAACTTGAATCAATTCATATAAATCTTGCACGTAATTTCCATTTGATTCTTTACTTTGGAATAATTAAATTACACGTTGAGCATTTTAAAACTGCTTATTTTTATATGAAGCGTCTTGTAAATAATTTTAATCTCTTATTTTTAATAAAACGAATGAATTTTTATTCTCCACGGGTTTTAATAAAGCGTATTATCTAATAAACTTCCTTATACACGGTGATTAAAATTATTTGATGTAATCCATTAATTTTCTACCCTGGTCTAAATATGAGTATTTTCCCCCTATTTGAATACAAATAATCCCACTTATTTGAATTCAAATATAAAACATTTAGACAAAAAAAATTACAAAAAACTGCCTATCTCTCTACCCTTATCTATCTAACTTACCTACTTTGTCTCCAATCGAAAAAAAAATATTTACACCTATCCTATATCCCTATCCTATTCCTAACTTTCACCTAATTCTATAAACTGAAATTATCCCTAACTTCATCCTACTCATACATCCTATATACCTATCCTATTCCTAACTTTTAACTAATCTTCACTATACTTTACTTCATCCTACCTAATCCTATATGCCTATCCTACTCTTACTCTATTCCTAACTCTCCACTAATCTTATATGAAATATCTATACTTAACCTATCTTATTTTCTTCCTACCTTTACTCTTTATTCTCCTCCTAAACCTATTCCTAATTATCTCCCATATTTATCCTATACCTAGCTTTATTTTCTATAAACACTTACTTCTACTTTTCTATCTACACCTATTCTATCCCTATCCTATTTAAATCTAACTCTCTTCTTGACCCTCCATGTCTTTCTTCTTACCATCCTAATACTCTTCATCCCTATCTCTCCCCCTTCTATATCTATACTTAACATCTCTATTATCTCACATACAATAAACTTATCATCCTCTTATCCTGACTCTTAAATATTACTTCTTCTTCAGTCCCTACACTTGTCTGTTTCTCATTTATTCTTGTTTCCTTTCTGCCGACAAACCAAACGATACTACTTTACAATTATCGATTTTTCCTCTATGGAAAACCCTACGTACCTTCTAGAATTTTTGTGTAATGGAATCCGCCAGAATGAATCCCTTAAATCTACTTTATTAAAACAAACTTGCCATCTTTACTTAATTTCGCCTTCACCTGCTCCTGATATGCTGCTTCTACCCCCACTACTTCTGCATGTTTTTGTATTAAAGCTTGAACCTCTACTTTCCTATCCTCTGGACATCTTATTGTGTTGATCTGTTTACCTTCATCATCCTCTACCTCTACTACATTAATACTAAACTCCGTGTCATCCTCTGTGACTTCATAACTGCCCTTCCATGGCACTACCCTATCCTTAATCCTTATTACCTTCCGTTCCATATCTATCAAAACCCCTAACTTCGTCATACAGTCAACACCTAAGATGCTCTGAAACTTCAGTCCAGGTACAATTACAAACTCCTGTTCACAGCTAAAACCTCCTATATCTATCCTAAGCACCACAACACTATTTACTACAGCAAACTTCTTTATTTGGAGCTACTAAATGACTACGCTTTATAGGCATAATTCTATCACAAACCTTATCCCTAATTTTGCTGACGAATTCCTCCGATATTAAACTCGCCTCTGCCCCTGTATCAAGTAATACTTCTACATTATTTTCAAAAATTTCTAAATTAATAATTGGCAAACATAATTTTTCTACAGTTTCTGGCTCTACTTCCTCCTCAATTTTGAAAAATTCACGTGGATGTTCATATACATTTACACTGAAATCTAATGGTCTGTCGCGTTCTAAAAATCCTGTCTCGTCCTGTCTTCAGTGCTTGGTCCTGGTTGTCCTTCTACAACCTGTGCGTATGTCCTCCTTGTGTTAATATCCGTGTCCCTGTCTCTATTCGGCGTGCTGGTCACAGTCCTGTTTACCTCCGGTAAACTGTTCTGTCGCGTGTAACTAGGTCTTGGCGTCGGTCCCCTAGTCGCACTATTGCTCCTGTATTCCTGTCCTCGTCGTTCCCAATTCGGTCGAAAATTTCTGTTGTAGTCAGGCCGTCTCGGATAATTCGGTGTCCTGTTGTCAAACCTAACTGTGTTAACGTTTCGTTCTCGTATCTCTCTTGTCCGTCCAACACATACATCGTCATATCTCTGTAAGTATTCCAAAACGTCTCCCGTTCTGTGATGTTTTGTAAGGCCACGTGTTGTCTAATTTCCAGTTCAAAATGTCGTGATAGGTACTTGATTATCTGTCTGTCCGTCAATGGTGGATTCAGTTGTTTGGCCACACTGTATTTGCGGATGGCATATTGCTCCTAGAACCTGCAAACTCTCCCTTAAATTTTCCTGTAATCAAGTCGTCCCTAATCTGATCCTGTTTGTGATCACTCCAGTAATGTTGTAAAATTTGTTTTCAAAGTCCTGATACGTGTCTATGTCCTGTCCTACTAAATTGTACCATGCCTCCGCATTGTCCTTTAATAAAGCCTTTATCGTATTTAGTTTAGTCTGTTCGTCAAATAAATTTCCCACTAGATTTCTTACACTATTAATAAAAATTTGTGGATTTACCCTGTTATCGCCATAAAACTTCATGTGTTGGTCCAATGATCCTCCACCTGTATAAAATCTGGGACCATCCCCGTTAAATTTGACATGTTGTATTTGATACTACTAACTTCGCGTTCTACCCTGCCTAACTGATCCCTACATGAGTCCGTCACTTCAGTCATTTTATATTAATCTCTTCTTCACAAAAATGCGTACTTCGGACCTTAAATGTCCCATTTCCTGTCGAAGACCTGTAATATCACGCTAATTTTTTTCAACCCTATTTTCAACTTCCCCCATCTTTACGGTAAGACTATTTTTAAATTCTGAAACTTCTTTATTCGTCTTATCTATTTTCTCACTTAGGGTTTCCCTAACTCCTGTTAATGTCTCATTCATTCGGTCAAATTTCTTATTCGATTCTTCACTCATCCTCTCTAACATTCTCAATATCATCTCGTTTCCTTGATCCCCGATTCCGTCCTCGACTGATCTCTACTGCCTCCAGCTTCTTCCATTTTCGTATTTTTTTCACCCAATGCACTATCGTCACTTCCAATTTCCACTCCTTGACTCCTTAACCACTCTTTTCTCTGCATACGTTCTAATCACTCACACACACTTTAAAAATACTCTTAAATTTATACACAAACAGAAACTCTCTTTCTCAGATCGCCAGTTTCCTGGAATAAAATAACAAAATTTTATTTGGAACTCGAGCCCTCACGTTGTGGTCGCCAAAATTTGCTGTGATATACTCCTTTGAATGCGGGAACTGGGTCCTTTCAACAAAAAAATTCTAGTCCCACCGATTGGGCGTCATAAACTGCTGTGATCCTCTTTTCGCCTCGGCTGCTCACCTAATTTTATAAACCTCCTCATTCATAAAAAAACAACACATTCCTACCAAAACATCAACGTTAACTCTATTTACATCAATATTCAGAATACATTAAAATTTCAAAATTAAAACTCAGCATAAATTTCAGTTTTAAAAGAATTTCCAGATTAATTTTATTATCATTTTAATGTGCATCCAAAATTAAAGTCCTTGTTGGATGCCTACTAATTAATATAACAATATAAGCAGACCGGAGTCTGAGTATAAAGGAGCATCTACCACCCTTTACGTTAATTAACCAGGTTCGTCTAATTGAGCTCAAAGACATACCCAAATTTTCATCATATTACCGAACATCAAAACTAAATACCCTTTCTACTTCAACAAGCAAATTTCATCTTAAAATTAAAATTTTATGGTTAGTACAATTTCACTAATGTCCATTTAAAGTAAATCAATTATAAAGTTATTCAACACACACAAAATGTCAAACAAAATAGTATAATTTACCTGAAGGTCACCGTCCTCGTAGCTTCAAAGTACATCGTCCCTTTAGTTAATCACACCATTCCAACAGGATTATATTTACGGCTTCTAATTCTCAACGCTTTTAAAATTTACTCCATCACCATTTATTTAAAGTTGTTTCTGGGCTTTTCCGGAATTCATCTGTGTATATCTGACCCTTGTTTCGTGGATCCAGACACGTATTTGAACCATTTAATTATTAACACCCCCGAAAAATAGCAAATAACTTCATACTTGTTTCACCAATATACGCCAAAACTGCCTACTTTTGTGTATACATTTGTCGTTGTAAATTTTGCTAATTGGTACAGTGAAACTAAATTTTATTACCTTGTATCTAAGTGCACTGAAGTACATTCATGTTAGCACGTAAATAACAAACTATTTTGAATCACTAAAATATACGAGCAAAATTTTAAATTATTTTCTCAAACTAAAATGCACTGTTTAACATCTTCAATCAAGTCGCGGATGTAAGAGCTTTTAACGCATCGAATAGTCAAAAGTCTAAGAGAGCTTGTTTATATTCATCTCGGTATATATAGCAAAAAGCCGGCACGTCGCTTTTGTCCTCAAAACGGGTAATTCTAAAGAATTCCTCATTCTATGTTCCCAGTCTGTCGCTCGCGCATCGATTTTTACGAATTTTCACTCGTCCCATTTAAATCTCAGAAATTTCAACACACGGCACGCAAGCATGTCCGAGAAAACTAATTAATTTTGTACAGAAATTGTTGTTTCTACCTCTGATATTTGCATCCTATTTTCAACCAATTGTGACCCTCGTGACGTTGCTTAAATCCCGCCTTTACTATATGTGTCTTTGCTTGACGCATTTTCTCTTTCCTTTTCTAACCTGTTCGTATTGGTGCAAATTGATATTCTTTATTATCGATTATATTTTAGTCCATGTGGACTGTTATCTGGGTTTAATAACCCCGTATCGCACATTCTCGTGAATATTAAGCCCCGGTTTCTCCAAGATTCTTTGAAACTATTAATTATCTGCAAAATTTACGCCGTATGTGATATTTAAACTACGCAGGTGTTCAAAATAATATTAATTCTAAGAGCTTTATTTTCTGGTATTATAATCTTGGGTTTTTACAAGTTTCTATAGATATTATCTGTTACTAACGGTTCAATTAACTTCAATTAAAATTAATACTCTTTAATTTTTAGTGAATCCTAATTAAATATTCAATTATTATCTGTACGTTTCGTTTAATACTCGTTGCCCAAACTTGAATCAATTCATATAAATCTTGCACGTAATTTCCATTTGATTCTTTACTTTGGAATAATTAAATTACACGTTGAGCATTTTAAAACTGCTTATTTTTATATGAAGCGTCTTGTAAATAATTTTAATCTCTTATTTTTAATAAAACGAATGAATTTTTATTCTCCACGGGTTTTTAATAAAGCGTATTATCTAATAAACTTCCTTATACACGGTGATTAAAATTATTTGATGTAATCCATTAATTTTCTACCCTGGTCTAAATATGAGTAATATATATATATAATAGTTATTAAGATGAAATGAAAACCCAACTTTGTATTTAAAGTTGAATTACCATTTCAAATCGAACTAGTAATTGAAAACCACTAAAAGACGGCACAGCAGGACTTGAACCTGCAACCTCTGATTTTCCGGATCAGTGCTCTAACCAATTGAGCTATCTAGCCTAATTGTTTAGATGATGTTATACTTAATACTACTGAAGCTTGGCTCTTGTTAACGATTTTCAATTACGTCTTGCATTTAAGGAAATTGAATCTAGTTATATACATAATTCATGTACTAATAACTTGATCATCCCATTTTTGCAACGTTCGGAATAATACAAACATGTAATTATATTATTATTAATATTCAACTTTAAATACAAAGTTGGGTTTTCATTTCATCTTAATAACTATTAATATATATTAAGCATTCATTTGCATTCCAAATGTGGATTATTCTTCTCTATTATATATATATATATATATATATATATATATATATATATATATATATATATATATATTGTATGTTAACACTAAATTAAAGAACTGGACAAATGTTACATGTTATTCAGAGTTAAAAACATCTGTATAAAGTTGAAATGATAATGAGTGACTGTCAATGTTGGTGTGGAAACTAATAATAAAATATGTGACTGAATTATAGTTAATGGGAATATAGAATAGGAAGTAATTTTAAAGTTAAGTGGTTATGATCAAAATCTTGTATTTCATTTAAACAAATATTATCAGTTGGTCTTTTTATTTTTAAGATTTCGAGGAAATCGAGTTTGGATCTTTTATTTAATGTGTGGAGTATTTCAAAAGTATCAAGATAGTTGTGATTTGTGTGGGTTATATGTTGCGCAAAAGAGGAAAACTTTGGTTGAAATTGTTATCGCGACGGTATTTATTAATTAGGTTTTTATGTTCATTAAATCTTTGTAAAAGCTACGGCCAGTCTGATCTATATAATACACATGACATGTATCGCAAGTTAATTTTATCTTTGTTGTTAATTAAAATTTAACCAATATTATTATTAGTTTTAAATGAGATATTAATATTATGCTTTTTAAAAATATTTTGGATTTTATATCAAATTATATTGTAATAAGGTAGACTAAAGTAATTGGTAGGGTTTTCTTTAGTGATAATTAGGTTAGTGTGTAATTTAATTTTCTTTTTGAGTTTGTAAAAAAGATTGTTAATTATATTAATAGGGTAATTGTTGTTAATAGCAATTTGTTTAATTAAATTTAATTCATCTATAAAATGGTTTTTATTTAATGGGACAGTAAATAATCTTCTAAAATATGTTCTGAAAGCTGCAAGTTTATGACTTAAAGGATGGCAAGAATCAAACGGGATAATAACATCAGTAGTGGTAGGTTTCGTGTATATGTTATATTCAATATTGAAAGAAATAGAAGTGAGTTTTAGATCTAAAAATGGTAAAGTATTATCTATGGATGTTTCAATGTTGAAATTAATGTTGTGATGTATTGAGTTTAAGTAAATTAAAAAATTGTTGATATCCAAGTCACTACCTTGGTGGATGCAAAGAATATCGTCAACATAACGGGTCCATAATATGACGTTATTTTTGAAGAAAAATGATTCTTGTATGAAGACAGTTTCAAGATAATTCATAAAGATTTCAGCTAGAATTGATGAGATGTTTGAGTTCATGGCTAAGCCATTATTTTGAATATAGTATTGGTTGTTGAATTTGACAAAGTTTTGTTTTATGACAAGGTTTAATAACGAGAATATTATATATGTTTGGGAGTCATTTAAATCACAGTTATTCAGAAGCCCATGGACTAAACCGATACATTCTTTAGTGGGAACACTTGGGAATCAGTTAATTACATCGAAAGATACAATATTAAATTTTTCAGGTAATGATAAAAAGTTTATTTTGTGAATTAAATCAAAGGAGTTTTTTATGGAATACTTCGGTTTGAACTGGAGTTTGTTTTTTAAAAGGAATTTAGAAATTTAGCTATTTTATTACAAGGTGTATTGATATAAGATGTGACTAGCCTAATTGGTATGTTTAATTTATGTAGTTTAGGAAGACCCTAGAGTCTTGGAGTTCTAGGGTTCATTTCTAACAGAATTTTATAATTTACTTTTAACTTTTCTAGTATTTTTCTTGAATCATATACAGTTTTTCTAACAATTTGGTTAAATTTAAAGGTTGGGTCAGGTGTTGTTTCTATATAATTATTATTTTGAAGGAAGTCATGAACTTTACATATATTATCGGTTTTATCTAAAATTATGATGCAATTTTCTTTGTCTGCTTTTGTGCAAATGATATTATTATTAAATTTAATGAGTTTATTATATAATGATTTGATCTGATTATATATATATATATATATATATATATATATATATTTGGATACATATAAGGTTTATTTTTATAGTTATGTTTATCTTTGTTCTTATATTTATGATTACAATCAGGGACTTTTGAGAATTTGTGTATAATGTGACATAATTCAGTTTTTAAAATGTCTGGTTGAAGTGGTCTAGAAATTGTGATGATAGCATCTGAAGAAACACTAAGATCAGCCAATATTGAATGTTTTTGTTTTTGAATAAAACATGGAGGTTTAAATTTCAAGCCTTTATTTAAAATAAATAAATCGTTAGGAGATAATTGAGTTTGGCTAAGGTTTACTACTCTAAGATGAAACTTAAAATTAGAAAAATGGTGTGTACCTAAATTTTGTGTTTGTATCTTCTTATTAATTAAAGACTTTAATTTCTTCTTCAGATTGTTGAACAGATGATAACCATAATCTTGAACTGTGTTTTTAATGTGGTGTAAAATATCAGAAACCAATTATCAACTTTATTTATTACACTTACAAATTGCCAGCATTGTACAACCATATGAATGGGATATTATTTTACACCACATTAAAAACACAGTTCAAGATTATGGTTATCATCTGTTCAACAATCTGAAGAAGAAATTAAAGTCTTTAATTAATATGAAGATACAAACACAAAATTTAGGTACACACCATTTTTCTAATTTTAAGTTTCATCCTAGAGTAGTAAACCTTAGCCAAACTCAACTATCTCCTAACAATTTATTTATTTTAAATAAAGGCTTGAAATTTAAACCTCCATGTTTTATTCAAAAACAAAAACATTCAATATTGGCTGATCTTAGTGTTTCTTCAGATGCTATCATCACAATTTTAAACCACTTCAACCAGACATTTTAAAAACTGAATTATGCCACATTATACACAAATTCTCAAAAGTCCCTGATTGTAATCATAAATATAAGAGCAAAGATAAACATAACTATAAAAATAAACCTTATATGTATCCAAATATATATATATATATATATCAGATCAAATCATTATATAATAAACTCATTAAATTTAATAATAATATCATTTGCTCAAAAGCAGACAAAGGAAATTGCATCATAATTTTAGATAAAACCGATTATATATGTAAAGTTCATGACTTCCTTCAAAATAATAATTATATTGAAACAACACCTGACCCAACCTTTAAATTTATACCAAATTGTTAGAAAAACTGTATATGATTCAAGAAAAATACTAGAAACGTTAAATGTAAATTATAAAAATCTGTTAGAAATGAACCCTAGAACTCCAAGACTCCACGGTCTTTCTAAACTACCTAAATTAAAGATACCAATTAGGCCAGTCACATCTTATATCAATACACCCTGTAATAAAATAGCTAAATTTCTAAATTCCCTTTTAAAAAATAAACTCTAGTTCAAATAGAAATATTCCATAAAAAACTCCTTTGATTTAATTCACAAAATAAACTCTTTATCATTACCTGAAAAATTTAATATTGTATCTTTCGATGTAATTAACTTATTCCCAAGTGTTCCCACTAAAGAATGTATCGGTTTAGTCCATGGGCTTCTGAATAACTGTGATTTAAATGACTCCCAAACATATACAATACTTTCGTTATTAAACCTTGTCATAAAACAAAACTTTGTCAAATTCAACAACCAACCAATACTATATTCAAAATAATGGCTTAGCCATGAACTCAAACATCTCATCAATTCTAGCTGAAATCTTTATGAATTATCTTAAAACTGTGTTCATACAAGAATCATTTTTCTTCAAAAATAAAGTCATATTATGGACCCGTTATGTTGACGATATTCTTTGCATCCACCAAAGTAGTGACTTGGATATCAACAATTTTTTAATTTACTTAAACTCAATACATCACAACATTAATTTCACCATTGAAACATCCATAGATAATACTTTACCATTTTTAAATCTAAAACTCACTTCTATTTCTTTCAATATTGAATATAACATATACAGGAAACTTACCACTACTGATGTTATTATCCCGTTTGATTCTTGCCATCCTTTAAGTCATAAACTTGCAGCTTTCAGAACATATTTTAGAAGATTATTTACTGTCCCATTAAATAAAAACCATTTTATAGATTAATTAAATTTAATTAAACAAATTGCTATTAACAACAATTACCCTATTAATATAATTAACAATCTTTTTTACAAACTCAAAAAGAAAATTAAATTACACACTAACCTAATAATTACTAAAGAAAACCCTACCAATTACTTTAGTCTACCTTATTACAATATAATTTCATATAAAATCCAAAATATTTTTAAAAAGCATAATATTAATATCTCATTTAAAACTAATAATAATATTGGTTCAATTTTAATTAACAACAAAGATAAAATAGACGACAAACAAAAATCAGGCATCTACAAATTAACTTGCGATACATGTCATGTGTATTATATAGATCAGACTGGCCGTAGCTTTTTACAAAGATTTAATGAACATAAAAACCTAATTAATAAATACCGTCGCGATAACAATTTCAACCAAAGTTTTCCTCTTTTGCGCAACATATAACCCACACAAATCACAACTATCTTGATACTTTTGAAATACTCCACACATTAAATAAAAGTTCCAAACTCGGTTTCCTCGAAATCTTAGATATAAAAAGACCATCTGATAATATTTGTTTAAATGAAATACAAGATTTTGATCATAACCACTTAACTTTAAAATTACTTCCTATTCTATATTCCCATTAACTATAATTCAGTCACATATTTTATTATTAGTTTCCACACCAACATTGACAGTCACTCATTATCATTTCAACTTTATACAGATGTTTTTAACTCTGAATAACATGTAACATTTGTCCAGTTCTTTAATTTGGTGTTAACATACAATATATATATAATACTTTTAATTTGTCGTATGTCTTAACTGTAAGTATTTCATTTTATATCTTATAATTTTAAATTTACATAATTTTTAGGAACCATATTAGTAGATTTTTAGATGTTATTTTTGTATTATTCTATTTGGATTTTATTAGCCTGATGATGAGGATAGTTTTTCCTCGAAACATGTAGCTGCTTAATCATTATTAAACAATTTGATGTGGGAAGATTTTGAGACATTTTATATTTTATATTTGAATTTTACAACCCCACTTGGAGACTACATATTTTCTTTAAAATTATGAAGGGATGTAAATTTTGTTTTTGTAAAATACAATGTGTCGTTGATTTTGGTATACCAACGTTTTGTTCAATCCGCCGGAGTGATGTTCCAGGATCCTCTGTGACGGCTAACAGAACATTATGTACAGTTTCTTCATTGCTGGTTTTTTTTCGAGAAACTACAGGTTTTTAAAACTATCATATGCTTTAAGGTTTGCCACTAATTTGCTAAAAGTCCTTTTATTTGGCTGTCTCCTTTCAGGATATTTCTGCAAATACATACGCTCTGCAACAAAACAATTTCGGTTGGACGAAATGAAGCATGCCACCATATCAAACTTTTCTTCGTTAGATAACATAATTAATGGAACAAATTACTAATTACTTCACAATAAATTAAGCACCAAAAACTAACGTTACTGTCAATCCAAATATGCCACTATCACATTCATTTGTTTTCCAAAGCAAGCTTTTAATTTTTTGGTCTTCTGTTAATTTAATTTTATTTGTTCGTTGTCTATTCTATTAAATTAGTGCATAAACTCAGCCAGTTTACTATTACTAAACACCTAAATGACTAAAATTAATTGGTATAGATAATTGTTTATTCTTTAAAATTAAAAACTATGCATTACAGGTCCGTAATAGAAATTCTCTTGATTAAGGCCGAAAAAGAACGAAAACGCAATTAAACCATAAAGTGTAATACATCGTTGAATTCGGCATAAAAAGGGCTTTCAGAATCTAATACCAGATCACTAGGACGATATTTATAAAAAAAAAAGGTGATGGTGGTTCCGCAAAGACGAAACGTCAGGTGAAAAAACTGACAATGCCATGTTAAGGCACATTAAAAGTTGATGTGGAGAAGTGCCTTCGGTTTTGGTCTAGGTGTCATATTAATGCCAGAACAAAATAATAAGTAAAATAAGAAAATCCAATTTTTTCAAAATATCTCAGAACCAAAAACTGTTTTGGGGATTTCTAAACGCCATTTTTTTAGGCCTTTAATTACACAACTTTTCTCCCATTTAACCAAATCTGTATCTCATACCGTTTTCAAGATCCCCATAGTGGCCCTCCTTATCTCGGACACAGTGTATATCAAACGCCAGCAAAACATGACTTGAAAATTTTTTTGATAAGCGAGTGTAAATCTGGTTATGCGCTTAATGGTTTAGTTTATGTTGGTCGTCCACCTGGGAAGCCTTCATATAAAAATTTAGGATTTGAAACAATGCAAAATTGAGTGTGTAGCATTTATAACTCAGGTATGAATTAAACATCTGCTAGTTTTTTACAAGTGTTCCGTTGACACGATTATCTTTTGGAAAAAAAGTATTACTGTTGATATGCTACGACAAAATAGCAGTATATTCCAAAGGAGACGAAGCAATTGAAAGATCGTGCAGTTTAATCTTCCTTTTTTGCTTCAGGAATTACATACATATGTTAAGAAGAATAAATGGGTTAATTTTGCCAAGTAATATACACTATGGTACAACTCTCTATGACAACACTAAAAAGAAACCAGAAATTATTATACTATAATAAAGCAAAAGCCAATGTCGAAGTCATTGATCAAAAACTATCCACATACACACGTAAAAGGTAAACTAAGCAAAGGCCTATGGCATTTTTCTACAACATAATTGTTTTTACTAAAGAACATCCAAACTATAATATTTGTGTTACTCATAAACGCAGAATATTTTTTAAAAATTTTGCAGAGGAATTGGTGATACCCACCATACGCAAAAAAGATCGAGTTAACCCTAGGATATGAGGCAGCATTCTAGAATGTATAAGAAATTTATTGATACTACTGAAAAACCTGTTCTTCAAATAAATGAAACTAACAAGGGAAAAGATGTTCAGTATGTTCTTCAAACATTTATCAAAAGAGCAAAATGGCTTGTGTTATTTGCAAAAAAAATTATAACAAACACACTGCAAGAATGTGCACTACGCATTACCCTAATGAATAAACGATATTTATTATATGAGAATAATCATTAACCTTGTTTTATTTTATTAAGGCCAAACATGTGAGACATTACACGGATTTGAAATAATATGTTTTTGTAAACTATTTATTGTGAGTGGGCATGTTCTAGTGTTTGAAGTATTCACAGTGTGGTTAAGAAAGACTCATAAATATTGATAATCAAATAATAAGATTTGCTATTCAATTCATTAAGTTTTGTAACGTTTTTTTAATAACAATACGACAAATTTATATAAGGTTAAATTCCCCCACATCGTCAAACCTGCATAACCTGACATAAAAAGGATTACGCCTCAAATTGTGTCGCACAAGTGACGTTGCGAGTAAAGCACACAAATTATAATACAAGAACAGGTGGAAATAATAGCGTGGATTCTTTGGCGGTAGTTTTCTTGATGCGGTTTAGATGTCCTCGACAGAGCCAGATATTTTTTATTTAGGTGGAGGGAGAAGGTAACAATAGAAGGATCACATTGTCGACTCAAACTTTCACACCCGCCGCCAGTCTGTATTCGTCCAGTTGATAGTCAGGTCCCCTTCTTTTAGATGCTTAGTTCTCACCAACTACAGTCGCCTTCACACTATTTTCATGCTCCCACGCCAAAATGCCAAACGCAGTTGCATTTTTATGGCATGGCATGGCATGGGAACGCAACGTTTGCGATTTTTTACATCACAAATCGTAGACTAATGTTCTAAGAGATGTGAGAATCTAATATTTGTGAGATTTACACGTAAAGCTTAAAGTAACAATGAGGACGGAAAATTTTTCCCTACTGGGTTTAATAAATACCCTCAATTTAAATAGTAAAATAAAATAAGAAAAGGTGCAATGGCGTACATAAACCGACTTCATTAAACAGATACAAATCTATAAGTTGTCTATAATTGTATACTGAAGTTGTATTTTGTTTCAGGTACTGCGTACCATTTGAAGTGCTAAAAGCTTCAAAGGCTTGCAGAAAGGAATCCGAATTCAAAGCCCTTAAAGAAGGTAACTATGCTAATTCTAATAATTAATAGTCCTTGCCTAAGGGGTTTTTGTAACAGTTAATTATACTGTATTAATATAAAGTGACCTTTTTTAAATGTTTGACAACAAACCATATTACGAGTTTTATGCCCAAGGAAACAATATAAATTTCAATTTTAAATGAGATATTTCCTAATACTAGATTTTTGTGATAACGTAATGCTATATTTTAGAAAGTCTGCAAAAATGATGTATGCTATTGATGATCAGTGCGTAAAGGTTGTAGAAAGGGCGAGAAGAATGCTAGCAATGATTAAACGCATTGTAAAATAATAGAAGAATCTAAACAAATTTCTCAAACACGAATAAATGAAATATTTTAGGTAGCTTTTAGTATTTACAATTGTTCATATGCTACATGTTCTTCAAAATGAAAAACAAGGCTGTGCTAAGTAACTAAATTTTAAAGTAGTAGAAGACTCTTAGGATGTTGTGATTACCATCACAGACGAACCAAAGAACTGTTTTTGGCGAGGGGATTAGTTTTGATTGACAAACTCTGCAGCTAAATTTCCAACTGCATTAGAGTTACCTTTTATAAAACAACAAAATTTATACAAAAATTTTTGTTTTCAAAATTTTATTTAAAAATGTAATGCGTCTTACAGTTAATATTAGATTACTTAAATTTAATTCATCTGTTTTTTGCTCTAAACCAAGATTCAGCTATTGTATTTAATAAAATGTTTTCGGTGATGTCTTTTTCGGACTTCACAATCATCAAGTCGCACAAACGATCCTTGCCCATATTTGATCTAATTTCATTTTTTATAAATTTCAGTGTACTAAATTTGCTATTATTAGATGCAGTGATTGCAAGTTGTACTGTCTCTTGCTGTCTTGAGAAAATTAATGTCATTACATTTGTCGATAATGTGGCTCTGTAGCACATTCACTGCAGGCATCAAATAAAATTTCAATTTCAGATTGTAATACACGAACATTTGGCTTATCTTCAGAATTGGAGAAACATTTCCAATGTATCTGTTAGATTTTCTAAACAGTATTTATCTCTCTTATAAGAGTAATTTGACAACTTGAAAAATTTGTTTTAAGTCCTTAATAGGAGTATTGACATTATCTGGTAAAAGATTAATTAAACTGTCCAAAACTTTAATGAATTCTATGTGATAGAATTCTTTCAAATTCAAATTAACAAGACTTCTGGATTGTCAATTCTTCATGGGGGTACTCCGCCTGTGATGTTTATTGAAATCATCTGTGGGATTTACGCCATATTTAAATAAATTGTGCATACTTTTTCAATTAGATTATTTATTTCCGAATCAGTATTTCTTATAAAGTTTAATGAATTTATAGTTGATTCCATAACAGTCTGCATCTGTAACATTAATCCCAGTTCTATAACATTTTAATGAGAATTTTTGTTTTAAACATGATTGTCTTCATAAACGTTTTTCAGATAATAAAGTCGACGTTTTTTTCCGACAAAGTCCAAAAGCTCTACTTCTTATTTTCTAAATCATTTATGATTTTGATATTTCATTTAACAATTCTGCAATAACTTCAAATGAATTATTGACCACCTCAGTAGTTTCTGCCCTGACTGTCCATCGTGTCCGAGAAAGATTTTTAAGTTGTAAAGAATTTTGTCTGCAGACTACTTTTTTTAGCTGAAAAAACGATTAGTGCTTTTTGTGAAAAAACGTAGTTCTTCAAAAATATCAAACATATTGGCAACAATTTAACTAGAATTGATACTGTGCTCTTCAGCAGTATCAAACACGATGTGGCCTGGCATGGTACAAACGGTAACCAACAACATCTGATATCACTTTCTGTATGTCATTGAAATCTCCAGACATCGAAGCTGCACAATCATAAGACTGGAAAGTTATTTTAGTAGAATTAATACCTGTACAATTTATAATATCCAGAATAGATGTAGCAATTTCAGATCCAGTTTTTATTCAATACCGCTTTATTACTAACTAATCGTTCCTTAAAGCGCAAATCATTTCCAACTGTATCAATTACCAACGACAGTATATCTTTATGTGAACTAGCTGGAGTGACGTCAGCCATGATAGAATAAAAGAAACTATCATAAATTCCTTGCTTTATGATTTTCGAATATCATTAAAGTAATAAATCTATTTTGTGAGTTACTGCTTAAGTCACATGATAAGGACGATAATTTTTATTATTGATCCAATAGTTCAGCGTTGGGTTATACCTAGCCATCAAGTTCACAATTTGTTTAAAATTCCCACTTTCATCACCCCAAAACCTTTAAATGCTACCCTTTGCTTAGACAAAGTACATGAGATATGTAGAAAAATTTTAATAACTTCTTTATTAAATAAAAAAAATTCTCTCTTCTATCATGATGTTTCTCTTTTCTGAATCCAAAAGGACGTCGACGTTTTGCTTTCAGTAAAAAATTCAAATAGTCAGATATTGCACTTTTATTTGCTTTTGAAAAGAAATGACTATCTAATTTTCCTTTAACATTCTTTCCTTGATTCTTCATTTAACCCCAGGCTTTTATACCATCATGTATCCAGACTGTCTTGGCTTTCTGTCTTCCAGATTTAGAAGGAAAAAAGACAAAACAAAAAACTGCATTTTGCTATGCTGTATTTCAAAAATTCATATTCTTTTAACCATCTTATATTAAATATATTTTTGCAATCCTGGGATGGATATATTGACAAAATTGGTTTGATAAGGTCCAAGTTGAATTAAATAATACCTTTAATTATCATTAATAGGCAGTTGATGAACGTCAAGATCGTGTTCAAAAGCATATCGTATTCTCGAATTTTAAAATCTAACAGTTGATCTTTTGCTTCCGTTGCATTAGAATATTTTAAACAATTTTCTATAGCCTCTTCACATGCATTCTTAACATTCTCTATGGCATCCGATATTTTTAAAACAATGATATGATGATCCACGATAATTTTTTATTCAACTTCACTTACAACATTTTTGAAAACGGTCAATTTATCCACATTAGAAAATTTTCTTAAGCAAGTAGTTATCAGCTAGGTATAAGTATCCTAAAATGGAAATTGCAAATTATCTGTTCTAACACTAGAATTATAAAATAATCCCTTACAAAAGTCACAGGAGACTTTTCTGCAGTCGTTTTCTGTATTTCTGGTTGTTTATGTTTCTCTTCTTGAAATATTTTCATCTCATCCTCGGATTCTATGAAACTCGAGTTGCTTGTTTCAATTCTAGCCTAAAATTGTTCTGTTAAAAGCTTTCATATTGTAGCAACAGGAGGATTACTTTCTGAAAATTAATTTCTTGCATCCCCAATTCATGTGGCTTTTTTGAGATGCATGTATCACTTTTGAAGTGGCAGTGATTGAATCGCCTATATTGACGGCAATTGTTTTTATTTGACTAAAACGTAAAATTGCAATATAATGAAAACGTTTTTGCTTGCTATCGGTTTCTTAATACAATAGAAGATTTGCTGTATTTAACTTAACTGTGAAGTTTCGGTTCTTCAAAAAAAGTTTCTGCATATAGTTTTATTCTCTTTGCAGCAGTAAATAGGTTTTCAGGTGTACCAAGCATTTTAATATGAACTATTTTCCACTGTGCAATTTTAGTTCATAAAACTCTGTAATCATTATTGAAAATATTAGCACACGAGCACAACATTCTACTTTATAACATCTAAATTTATTCATGTCAATTTATAATCTTAGGACTTCTTAAAAGTACCCAGTATTGGAACTATGAAATTGATGTCTAATATTTAATACCACAGTAATAGCACCTAAACTTTAATTCATAACCCAAATCTATACAACACCATTTATGGTCAAATAATCTAAATAAACCCCTGACATCGAGTTAACCACTCGAAGCATCCGAAGAATACTAAATAAATTGTAATTCCCTTTTGCAAGTAATTCATTTCTAGATTTTATACAAATTTAAACTAATTCAGGTATTTCTATTTCACTGTGCCTTTGTGTCAAAATTATCAGGCTCTTGCAGAGCAAACAACAAAAGAACAGTTAGTCAGCTCCCTCGGGTTCAGCATCATTCTTAAACCTTTACCGTTCTTGTATTGTTTACCCTTTCTCTTTAGAACTATGCTGATTTGTTGCAATTACCATCCTAGCAAAAATGGCTGCCACCCATTACCTCTCTAGAAATATCCAACTTTAGTATGGCATAACTGATAACAGCAATCTATGTTTGTGTATATGATACATTGTTAGTACTGTTACAAAAATTGTATCAGCTGTCACTGATAGAGATGATTCAATTTTAATAGGAGCTAAAATAGTTGCTATTAAATAGATAAATGTAGTACTTGATTTTTACTTAAAGATGTCTTATGAAAACTTCAGTTATGGTCATGCATCTTTCTTTTACTTTAGAATTCTTATTCAGAAACCATTTTTATTTGGAAATCAACAGCTAGGAGAACCGTTTTGTCAATTGTATATTTTATTTTAGTATTATAGTATGGACGAATGGAAAAACGAGCTTAAGAAATACTAAGAGAAGATCAATTTGGGTTTAGACGAAACAGAGGAACACTGGATGCTATTTTAGCTCTGAGGGTGATAATGGAGAAAACAATAGAGAAGGGGGAAAGCGTATATATACGGTTTGTAGATCTGGAAAAATGAAATTAAACAATGTAAAATGGAAAAAAATGTTTGAAATACTCAAAAAGATTGGAATGAGTTATAGGGATAGACGAGTAGTACATAGCTTATGCAAAGAACAAACAGCAGTAATAGAATTAGAGCAAGAAAGTAGAGAAGTAAATATTAGGAAAGGGGTGAGACAGGGATGTGCCTTATCCCCATTAATTTGTAACTTGTACATAGAAGAGGCAATGAATACTGTCAAATGCAGGAAGACATTTGGAATTAATATACAGGGACAAAAGATTGATATGCTTAGATTGGCAGATGATATAGCGGTATTAGAATCTAGCCAGGAAGAGTTAAAAGCTGCTCTTAATGAAATGGAAACAGTTCTAACGGAGGGATATGGTATGAAAATTAACAAAAATAAAACTAAAGTTCTAGTATGCAAAAGAGGGGAAAATAAATCAAAAACAAAAATACAAATAGGTAACGAGAACTTACAAGAGGTTAATGATGTCTGCTACATAGGAAGTCAAATAACGCAAGATGGGAAAAGCACAAAAGATATAAAACAAATATTAGCATAAGTCATGCTACATTTAACAAGAAAAAGCAACTACTGTGTTCAAAGACCACAAATATAGAAACAAGGAAAAGATTGCTTAAAACATATGTGTGGAGCACAGCACTGTATGGCTGTGAAGTCTGGACAGTAAGAGAAGTAGACAAGAAAAAGGTAGAAGCATTTGAAATGTGGTGCTACAGACGTATGATGAAGATACCATGGACAGACAAAGTTAAGAACAAAGAGGTACTAGAAATGGTAGGGGAAGAAAGAACTATGTGGAAAACAGTAAAAAATAGGAGAGATAGTGATGATAGGCCACATACTAAGACATGAGGGAATAGTGTGGAATATATTAGAAGCAGAGATAGAAAAAAAGAGAACTCTAGGTAGACCTAGGTTAGACTACTGCACACAGATAGTGAAAGATGCAGGTTGTGAGAATTTCAGGGAAATGTGTAGGCTAGCTCAGAATAGAAATCAATGGAGGTGCGCTTCCAACCAGCCGCAAGATGGAAAAACTAATGACAAAAATAATAACTGTACTTAAACATGGTGATTATTATAAACAACTACAGATATTGGTTTTGCAATACTCTCAACTAATGTTAATTGTGCGAAAGGATTTATTTGCAAACTATAATACGACAAATGTCTAAGTGTTGGGGGAACCTTGGCAGTCACAGGCTGCTTAACCCCCTTCACATACCACAGAATCTCGGTGAAATAGGGCATATAATTAGAAAACAATAGAAGGGAATCGAGCTGTATATCGGCTGTTGGGAGAACTGCAGGGAACGGTGTAGGCTAGTTCAGAACATAAATAAGCTGAGGTACAAGTCCAACCAGTTTTATGATGTAAAACCCAAGGACAAAAAAATAAGTGCTCTTAAATCTGATGATTATTATAAACTACAAGTGTTGGTTGTGAAATATTTTCAACAAATGTTGATTGTGCGAAAGGATAAATTGGAAAAACTATTAATTTGACAAAGGTTCAAGTGCTGGGGGAATGGCAGCCAAAGGCTGCTTACCCCCCTTCACATACCACTGAATTTCGGGGAAATAGGGTATAAAACTGTAAAACAATAGAAGGTGACTGAACTGCATCAAACAAGAAAGAACAGCAGCTATGTTTAAAGACAACGAACAAAAATACAAGAAGAAAACTGTTCAAAGCAGATCGTGGAGCACAGCACAGTATATTTATGAAATAGGGGCAGTAGGAAAAGCAGACAGAAAGAGATAGAAGTCTTCTGGAATGTTGTGCTTCAGACGTGAAGATGGTGGCATGGACAGACAAAGTTAATAACAAATAGGTTGTAGAAATAGTAGAGAAATAAAGATATCTGTGGAAAATGAAAAATGGGAGAAATAGGACAGGATACGTTCTAAAGCATTTCTGGGGAATAGTACGGGATATACTACAAGCAGAGATAGGAAAAGAGAGGTAGAGGTAGACCGAGATCAGACTTTAGCACACAGATAGTGATAGATGCAGACTGTGCAAATTTGAGGGAAATGTGTAGGTTGGTTCAGACTAGGAAACAATGAGGGTACTCGTCCAACCAGTTCTAGGACTGAAGACCTAATGATGATGATCATAGTATGGTTTTATGCTTGTTATGACCACTATATGAGTGAGTAATTTACTTTTAAACTTTTTGGCTGGTTGCATTTATTGTAACTCGTTTACTATCTTCTCGTAAGAATGAAAGTAAAATGCAGAAACCATTGAATCACAAAATATAAAAATTCACTTGTTTACAGTTCCAAAACTTTGATTTTTAAATTTTTCAACTAAATGTAAATTTGCACTGCCTAATTTTGGCAGGAGAGCTTTCCCCTGCATACCCCTATTCGTCCCTAATTGGCATTGTTTATTGCTCATTTAGTCATTAATGAGCAACAAGAATCACTAAACATGTCAAACTAATAGTATTATATCTCTTTTTGAATTAAAAAAAAAACAGCATGCACTCTCATTTTAATGCCAGTAAATCTTATCCTGCATTTTGAAGAAACCCAGTATATAAGCTCGTTCAATAGCTTACTATAGAACGCTTACAAAACATTTAATTCGCTGCAACAGTTAAAACAGTTCTCTTTGGAAAAGTGTTCATGTGACCAGCACGCAAACTGTATTAAATGGAAGTGAGTGAATTACATTTTCTTGCTATTTAAAACAACAATCCCTCATTTTAATATTTTCACTCAGTAATAATGGAACATACTGCCCACTAATTCAACAGAATTTGAGCATATAGAGAAATATGTCAATGTGACGTGAAATTGCATGAAATTTTATGTTATTAAACTGAAATTAAACAAAAGACAAGCCAAAAATCAGCAAGCAAAATAAGAATATTATCATAAAATTGTGTGTTCGAATAGTTGTAAAGTACAGGCAAATAAATTAAGTTGATCACGATTCACTTGAATGAACTGTTAAGACATTTTGTGTCCGCAACATGAGTATTCCTATCGAAACCACAACATATATTTACAAAATATCTTAGCTTTCACTATAGGAGAAGATGTGTGGATAAACTTAATATTATGTATTATAAACAAGAAAGAATTGTTTAATATTTTGTGTAATCTAGTACAAATTTTGAACCTGCTGTAGCGCATCCATTCTGTTGTTTACATGTATTATTTCTTTAAAATGTGTTGCTGTAAGAATATCGTATTTCCGTTAGATTAAGTAGAACGTCGGCTAATAGTTATTTGCACGTATATTATATTGTTTGCTGCCTTCCTTAGAAAAGGGTATGTTTTCTCCAAGGTTGTCAGATAGAAGGGGGGGCCAGTCGGGTGCTGGCTACGCAACCGGTAGTATATTGGCCCTTAGTACAGGCATTCTACGTGTGTAGTTAGAAAGTGATTTATGTACCAATTGTTGATTTGTAATATGATTAAATTAGTAAAGTAATGTAAATGTGCGGACGAGATTATACTAATTTTTAGTTACGCCATAATTCTAACCGTGTAGTAATTGTATCTGCTGGGTGTAGTACCTATGCGCACCGTCATGTTTTAAGATTGGGGTTCGAGGAATTTCATTGCTGTAAGTTAAGTTGTAATCTGCTCAGCATGGATTCTAGCGCTTTGAAGAGACTCTGTAAGTACTTTACATTGTTTAATTGCCGTTTATGTTGTGCCTTGCTGTTTAATCGACGCCCTGTAATTAGTTAATTAATAGCACGTTATGTATATTGCTGTGTGAACATTTAATTTATCCATTTTATGAATACAGTAATTTTTGAATGTGTGGTCGTTATTTCGAATTTACTCTCTACTCATTACCTTTAACGAGACAATAGAAGAACGTTGCACTACCTGTCTTTGAAAAATGTTATTTCTCCCATAACTAACAATGACCTTGACATATTGTACAACCTGTTGTTTTTAATCGCACCTATAAGAATTGGTTTGGAATTACATAGTGAATAGAAGGGGTATGTTGGAAATAGCGATGGTACTGTCTTATATTGGTAAAATATTCTTGGTACTATCTTTATCTTAACCAGGTTCTACCTAAAATGGCACGGATTTATGATGATTAATGGAGATCTACTAAATAAGGGAAAACTTGTCAATCAGACAAGAAAACAGATGTTGAAATGTAGGAATAAAAATACTTAAAGTTAAAATCAGGCCAAGCTTATTTGCAGTTCCTGGTCTCTGCAAGTAAAGTACAAGCTCCTTAACGTATCGGAAGCTGAACTTACTCCTAAAATAACCAAAGCCTTAATTGTACTGTAACCGTAAAATACAGCAAGTTAATAATGTACTCAAAGTTGGATTTTAAAATATCTGAATTTCTGTTTACAGTAAGGTGGGGCTCCACCTGAAATTTCTCTCTTCAAAAATTACACCTTGACACTAAGTTAACACATTATCCTTAATATTTCAGAACCCACTTACCTAAATTATATCACTATTCAGCAAAGCATTTTCTATTTACTAAATCAGAAAGAATTATTGCAAACATAATATTTACATTTCATCATACTGATACTTAACCTACACTCTAATGGATCCACATATCTTCGTAATATTAACATACTGCTAACAAACTTAAACTAAGATACAAAACTTTATATAATTTTATATAGCAAATATATCTATATCGAACAGTACACAGCTACTGTTTATGTAAATAAATATTACTCATAGCTGTTAGGGTTGTTTACCAAGAATTCAACACACGGTTCCCTTTATGATTCCAGAATACAGGAAGGTGCTCCGGGATGGTAACATAAACAAATGACTGATAATTGTACAAATTTCAATAAACTGCATCTTTATTTCAATAATTTTGTACTTGAAGATTCTTTAAGACATGGCACTATGAAGATGACATATTCAAACATGATAAAAGTGTGTTCCTTTGGTAATTACTTAACGAGTGAATAAAGCAGTATTAAATAAAGTTAAAATAGTAAACTACTATAAGTCGAGCTGCCTTTAAATTTGCTAACAATCAATGACTTACTATAATACTGTAAAATTAATAATTTGCTCTGTTGAGTAAGGGTTACACTTAATCAAATCAGAGTCTCAATAACACCGCCAACCAGAAAATCAATTCATCCATCCTATATCAAAAATAAACTGTACAGGTTATTAAAACCAATTCCATCAATACGAATAAATTCCCCCAAGATAAACAGGGAGTAAAAATACGTTCTAAGAAATTTACCTTTGACATGAATTGTATGAACTGAAATTACTTTCGTGCATGATCGGATTTCAGTACTCGTCTACCAAATATCACCACTTCGTTCAAGTCTTCCTCTTAGAACCCAGTGTCAAGTAACTTAAAATTACGGAACTCCACATCATTTTCCCATTAGATCGCAATCAATGATATGTAATACCACCATCAGACGACTATACAAAAGGTCTTTCATTAAGAGTGATACTTTATTTATTTATTTAAATTCTCAATCTTACAGATACAAGATACAATTACAGGATTGAATAACTAGCATTGTAAATACATAATAATAATGACTAGGAACACCAAAAGTTAAGAGAAGTGATGCAGGTGTGGAAAATATTAATAATGTCTTGAATAGTAGCATAGTTAGTGCAGAGCTGATGAAGCGGAGAGAATTTCAGTACATTAGTGCATGGTATAGAATTGTAGAATATGAGAGGATTGTGAGGATAAAAGAACAGTAAACGAAATATGACCTAATAGATCAAGACAATTGAAGGTGAAAAGGATATAGAGTATCAGAGTGTGTGCCAAACGTCTCACGCTTAAAGACGACATTAAAAGTAACATAAGAAGGTTCTTTGTATAGCCAAGAGGCAGAATAATATGGTCTATTAGGTGTGTGACATAGTGAGGGCACCATATAACATAGAATTGTGAATAACAAACACCGTAGATTTATTGGATTGGCATAGAAGATGGTGTATATGTTCAGAGAAGGAAAGCTTGCAATAAAACTAAATTCCAAGATCCTTAACGAACTGCGGGAGCTGCAGAAGACTGCTGCTGATGGAGTAATCATAGTGTTGAGGGGCATGAGACAGTGAAAGTCATCACATAGGATTTCTTAGAGTTGAAATATAATTTGTTATAAACACATCCTATGTTAAGCTTATCCAAGTTAGATTGTAGATTCATACAGATGGTTTGTGAAGTTGTCAGTAAATACTTTAAGACTATCAGCATATAATAGATAATCCACATTGAAGGAGTTGCCAATGTCATTGATGTAAATTAGGAATTGGAGGGGACCAAGAATAGAGCCCTGCAACACTCCCGAAGATAAACCAATTACTTTAGATGTGTAGCCATGGTACTCGACAAGTTGTTTACGATGCGCTAGTAGGATGTTTTTAAATGTATCAAATTATCGGAAAAACCAATGAGGTCGAGTATAAAACGTAGGATATTCTGAGATATCCGATCAGAAGCCTTAGAGAAATTCATATATACGATATCGATTTGAGAGAGATGATCCATGGTATCGGCTATAAACTGAGTGGTGCGAAATAAATTAGTAGTGGTGAACCTGCCCTTTATGGAATCATGCTGATTAACATCTAGTCTATTTTTAACTTGGTCAAATATATATGAACTATGATTTCTAAAATCTTACAATCGCTATATATTATGACAATTGGCTGATAATTCTTGGGATTAGTTGTCTCTTCCTTTGTGTACCGAGGTGATTCTCGATAATTTCCAAATAGTTGGAAACGATTGGTTATCAGGACAAGATTAAATAGAAAGAATAATGGACCCATGAACACATCAATGCAATCGTGAATAATAAAAGCAGGTACATAATCTGGGCCCATAGTTAGGTTCGACTTTAATCTTTTTACTACAAGAAAAATGTCGTTTTTAGTAATTTGGTTAATAGAGATTGGAATGAAGAAAAATGAGGTACATTTGGTGTATCAAAATCAAGACTAGTGTCATAGGCAGAGTAAAATAAATCAGTGACAGTATTTGCTGTCATTTCCATTGGTGTACATGTTTACATTATCGTGCATAATAGATTGATTAGCTAAAGGGATGCTTTTACGAGTTAGGTATGACTACAACTTTCTTGGATGCTTCTTAATGTTGGTTTCGGTAATGGATAGAAAAGAGTGGTGAGCCATAGAGATTACACGCTTAATATCAGCTCTAAGAGATTTGTACTGTTCATAGAATGTATGATTGAGGGATTTCTTGTAAAGTTTATGTAATGAATATTTGCTCCTAATCATTTTAATAACTGCGATTGAAAACCATGATGGATACCCACTTTTAGTACAAGATGTTTTAGGTACACATCTGTCAAATATATTATGTAGTTATGAATTGGAGTGAGCACATGCAGCATTAATATCCGTGCGGTAATATAAATAATCAAGTTCCATACCAGATATTTCTGTATATAATTGAAGTAAGTTAGCTTTACAAAAGTTATATGTTTATGTACTGGAAATGTCAACAGGCACTTTGAGTTCAACCCGAATAGAGGGTATTGTTGATAATAATGGGTGATGTTTGTCCAGTACTAATAAGGGACTGTTGGCTTTCGAACTATGCAATGTACTGCACATACAACCAGATCCAATAAGCGAGCATGATAATTTAAGATTTCATTATACTGATGTAGGTCGTAGAAATTGCACATAGAATCAAGGTGGGTTAAGGTTGGAGTAGTTGCGAAGAATTTGAATATAGACTGGGGTATATTGAAATCCGCAATAATTTATATTTCAGGACCACACTTACATTTGAGTAAAATTAATACATCAAACAGTGCAAGGTAATCTGCAGATGATAAAGAAGAGGCAATATATATGACAATCATATTTAAATGATTCCTGTATTAGGTTGCTTTTACTTTACTACATAAAGATCAATAGGTAAATGGCCCATGCGAGTTGCATCTACATTAATTCTGCACCTATCAAGACAATCCTTTGCAGCGATTAGCACCTCACCACCACGTTTGGTTTGGGTGAGAAATTGCGATCCGAGTGAATACACCTGGAATGAGTCTGGAAAAAGTTCACTATCATACACTATCAGAGAGCTATGTTTCCATAAACACAAACAGTTGGTATTTATCACCACATACAAGGACACAATTAAGTAAACTATGAGTTTTAGTGTTTAAACCGTGCATATTCTGATAATAGATAACCAGTTTGTTGGGACAATGGCTCAAATATAGATTGATAGATTTCTTTGATTGCTACCTATCAAGTAACTTAGCCTTAAGTTTGCCTATTTTGTTTATATATACAGAACATTTATGATCCCATGTGGAACGATATGTAATATGACTAGCAGCATTGGAAGACCCCTGGAGCATTAATACAGTTCCCACATTTTAGTTCTGTAGCCTGACATTCGGCAATGGTATAAGGGAGGGAGAAACACTGATACATTTTGAGCTTATTGCAGTTGGATGAGAAATGGTTAAATCCTCGACAATTATAACACCATTTCAATGAAATACCATATCCAATATGTATAAAACCATTCTCAGTTTTGCTGCTCTAAGAGACTATGTCGGTTTGTATGAAACACTGTAAGAATTTTTATTTTTTCTGCAAGATACAACATTTAAAACTTGTATATTTGTAGTTTGACCTAGTTTCTAGTATGTCAGGGTTCTGTGAGATTATAAAGTGTTTGATATCGTCAGGCGTATGTTTTTCTGTAAATGCAGATACATGCAAGCAATGATGCACCTTGACAGCGTCCCTAACGGTAAACGTATCGGACAGATTATTAGCTATAAGATTTTTAAATTTCTCCGCTACCTGTGTACTAGAGCACTCAACTACTAGTCCTCCATTTTTTATAGCCCTTACCTTATGTATATCGATATCATTGATGACTGGGTTAGCTTTGCACAACAGTACAGCTTTACTTGAAGCATTACTCTGTGAGGAATCTTCGGGTTTAATTAGAACTGTGTTTCTGGCAACAGCAGATGCATAATTTATAGTCGACGAGCATGGATCAGATTTCAGATTTGAGCAAATATTCAATATTAAAATTTGAAAAAAAAACTCCGTATCAAAGTAAATTTTGATTTATTTTGAAGCTTAGATCTTGCAATTATGTTCTGAACAAAATATCGTTCAAATGTCCCCCACAGCTTTGATCACACTGATGCACATGATGGCTCCAATTGTTAATCACCTGTCCAACGTTTAGTTGCATTATGTCTGCGATAGCCTGACAAATGTTTGCCTCTCAATGTTCCAAAGTTAGCAGCTTATCAACATAGGCTTGGGCTTTGATGTAGCCCAAAGAAAAATGTACGAGTGTTAAATCTTGAGATGATTCAGTCGCCAAACTTCTCCTGCAGCAAATCGGGCGTAGCACCAGCTGTGTGGTATATAGTGCCATCCTGCTGGAACCACATGTTTTCATATCTATGGTCTCAAATTCTGGCAGCAGAAATTTGCATAACATGGATAAATAGCGGTTGCCATTGACAGTAACGGTTCTTCTCTCATCATCTCAACAAAAATAGGGTACAATGATGACACCATGCCATTAACTGCTACACAGTAAGTTTTTTTTTAAATGCAGTGACACCTCATGGAATACTGCTGGGTTCTTCTCGTTCCAATAACAAAGATTTTGTATATTAATGAAGTCATTTAGACAAAAATACGTCTCATCTGAGAATATGTTTTTCCACTGAAATCATAATCGGCTTCCAACTGCTGTACAGCCCAATTAACAAACTCACAACCCAATCTGTGGTCATTTCGCTTCAACTTTGAGTCAATACAACTTTGTAAGGATGCAGGGCCAAATCCTTTTGCAGATTCATCAAGTTGGTATCTCAGACAGCCGTAACTGTTAAGGTCGTCTGAAACTGATACATTTAGCTCTTTCTCAATACTGTCCACTACTGCTGCGATATTTTCCTCACTTCATGCTTTACGTAGTCTTTCTTTTTGGTGTTATCTGGTCATGTAGAGTGAAATCTTGTTCAAACTTGGCCATAGTGCGACATATGGTCTGAATTAAATAAATGGTGATGACGATCTAATTCTCTGTTGAACAAACGATGAGCATCCACAACTGAGCTGCCACTTTGGTAGAATTTTTTTAATTTTTCTAAATGTTCAAGAACCGTGAGTGCTACATGATAAAACTGCAAAATGTACTGGATTATTTTACACCTGGAAGAACACAAAAAATATATTAGAAACTTGAAATTTACAATTTTAAAAATTATCACCTTTAATAAAAGACCCTTTACATACGGGAGATAGCAAATAGCCAAAATATGCAGGAACTGGACATGTGACGATCTGAATTTGTAATTCAATCTTCACATGAGATAAAGAAAAACCTGTTATTGCTTATGTAGATATTGTTTTCTAAGTTAAAATCTGAAATTCCAAGTTTTTGTTACTTTCTGCGTTTTATTTTTATGGTAATTTTCTGTTTCATTAATAAAGTTTTAATGCATCAATTATTTATTAACCTTTGGAGGTTAACTTCATTTTCAATATTGTAAATCTATTTGCAGGTTGTCAATTGCACATCACCTGTACATTTGTATATTTACTATTTTTGAAAACTAAGTTTATTAGTGCCTCATCTTTTGATTATTAGAATAACACTTTGTTTAATGATTAATTATAAATTTCCTTCTTTATTTGATTTAATTATTACTTGGGAAGAATCTATTTATTTTTGAAGATATAAGTTTGTTCATAATTCTTATTATTATTTGTATTTACAATATGTTTACACTTCGTTAGTTAACCCTATTATATTTTGTATATGTTATGCCACTGTCATAAGAGTAATTTGTTATTTTCAAGGTCAATATTAGTAATATCTTGTTTTGTTCATTTTTCAAAAAGGACAACCACTTTTGTCTGTGTGGTGCAAGCTTACATGGTCGCTGGCTTTATAACTATTTTAAAATTAATCAGCTGTGTAAGTGATCAGCCAATGTTATTTGTTGGGATTGTTGGTTGTTGTAATCCTATAGTACCTGATACTGATGTTATTTTGGGAAATCAGCATTTGCTGGATAGTGATTTTAGATGACTACATTTTATTCCATCTAAAGAGCAACTTGCACTATCACTTAATAGTCTCAAATCTCTTAATTGTGTCATCAATATAAACTGTCCAAGTTTACAAAATTACACTTGTGCTATTTATGGTTGCACATGGTTACTTCCATTATCGTCTTTAATTCCATCGGGAGCAGCCTTTCCTTGGTTCTGGGAATATCCGGTATTCAAGAGTTTTATTATTTTCTGGGTAAAACTGTACCCTCAGAGCAACTCATTTGTAGAAGGACTACCTGGTTCCAGTTTATGTATGCTGAATTTTACTTGAAGTGGACGTACCTTACCGAATGGTCCGCCATGGAGGAGGAGGAAACATTTTGAAAGATAAGTTTTTACATCTTATTTTTAAACTGCCTCCAGCAACGCATAATACGATTAATTTAAATGATTGTTTTGTTTATAGATCTAAGGGTTTCTTCTTTTATTTTAAAAATGAAATTCATAAGTTTCATGTTAATTTAAATTAATGGTTATCCCCCAAATGCATGCATTTGGCCAATAACTTGATTCAATTTATTTGGAGCTCAATGTATTGCTAATCAGTTTTGTTTTGGTAATAAATTTAAAAGAACGGGCAATGGCCAATTTAATTAACTAGTTCTTATTTCTTGAAACAATTACTTTAGAAAAAACAACTACGCGGCTCAAGGATTCGCCTGGGAAAGAAAGGAGTCTGACTCATGGTTAAGACTGGAAAACCGTTTCTTCAATTAAAGTGATTGTAAAGTATAACCATAAAAGGTAATTGTGTGACGATATTTATTTATTTATTTACATCTTCTATAGGTTGTAAACCCAATTATTGAAGATAGGACTAACAATACAAACTAACTTATACACATACATATAAATCTAAATATAAATATGAATATATAAATATATCGCAGCAAGTTATAAATGTATGATAGCAGTACGCACAATGTCCTTTAAACTATCATAATTAATATCGCAATAACTGCATATTGAATTATATCGTAAACACATAGTATAAATCGGTGGCCTGGATAGTAAATTTGTTCTATTCATAGGTAGACTAAATAGTTGCTGTTGATGGGTATTATATCCTGGTACATGAAACTCAAAGTAAGATAGCAGATCCATGCTATCAATCTTATTATGAAGCAATTTATATAAAATCACAATTGCAATTATTGCTCTACGTAATTCCAATGACAGGAAACTATATTTATTTAGTAGTAGAAGTTGACTGTAGCCTATTTCTGGATAATATCTCTGTTTTTAAAAATAAATATTTAAGAAATTTGCGCTGAACTGACTCTAACAATAACTTTTGATATTTATATATTGGAGACCATATTAAACAACAATATTCAAGTTTAGGACAAACCAGTGCTTGATACAACAAAATTAAACTTTGGGATTTCAAAGATAATTTGGAATTTCTTATTATGAAACCTAATATTTTGAGAGAAGAATTTACAACATTATTTATGTGACCTGTGAATGAAAGTGAAACATTAAACAATACTCCTAAGTCTTTTATTGATTTTTGTCTAGTTATCCTTTTATTACCAACATGATAATTGTAATGAATCGGCTGCAACTTCCTAGTGTAGAATACAACATTACATTTAGATATATTTAGATTAAGTTTGTTTTTCACACACCACTTATGTAAACTATTTATTTGTAATTGTAAAGTTTGACAATCATCAGAAGAGGCTATGTGCATATAAAGCTTTAAATCATGAGCATATAGAAGACGATAGCATGAAAATGAATCTACTATATCGTTTATGAAAATTATGAATAGAAGTGGCCCCAAATTGGAGCCCTGTGGGACTCCGGAAGTTGCTAAAAATGGAGACGACTTAAATCCATTATATACAACATGTTGAGCACGACCACTCATATATGATGCGAATAATGCAATAAGTGACTCATGTAAACCTAATAGGGACAATTTATGCAGCAAGATAAAATGGTCAATCTTGTCAAATGCTTTCTGAAAGTCAGTAAAAAACATCTACTTGTCCCTGAGCATCCAGACTATTAGAAATAGTTTGCGTCAAACATGAAAGATTAGTCATGGTAGACCTCGCCTGAAAAAAAACCATGTTGATACAGTGAAATCCGACATTCCACAGCAGAAAATATTGTGTTATATAGCACCATTTCGTAAACTTTTGCATAGTTGGAAAGAATTGAAATTGGCCTATAGTTCTCAACACAATTAGATTCGCCAGTTTTTAAGATCGGACATATAAGAGAATTCTTCCAAACAGATGGAAAGGTAGAAGTTTGTAATGATAAGTTAATGATGCTGGTTAATGGGTAGGCTAGTATAGATGCACAATCCCTGACGAGAAATGCAGGTATTTGATCAAGACCCGCAGTGGATTCATTTTTTAATATTCGCATACAGCTTTCGATCTCTGAGGTGTAAACATGAGATAAATGTAAGTAAACATCTGACAACGATTTAATACCAATCAGAGAATAATCTTCTACCTTGGCTGAGTATACACCACTGAAGAAGTTTTCAAAGGCTTCAACAATTAACTGAGGGGTATCGTAGTGCTGACCATTGTAAATGACTTCTGCAGGAATGCGAGACCTATATTGTTTCTGTTGTATAAAAGACCAAAAAGCTCTGGGGTCTTTCTGGATAGTACTTTCTGATTCGACGATATAATTCGTATATGCAGTCTGGATGTGAGCTTTAGATAGCGCTGTTAGTCTTTTAAATTCTAATATAATTTAATTCGTATATTACTAGTTTGACGTTTTAGATTACAAACAAGATTTGTATGAATACCTTATATTCATTTATATTCTGATATTAATTCAGAGTTCAAAAACGTTTTACCTTTTTTATGATTGTAATTTCCTAATAACTTTATAAGTTTTTACAGAGTTCTATCTCTATCCGTAATAATGTAGAGGCAGCCTACTATCCTTGGAATTCTGGCCATTTACACTAACAAACATAAGATACACTACTTTTAATAATACAACCCAGGTTGTTAGAAAACTACATTGTAAAACTTTAAATAAGGGATTCTAAAATGAAATGTATGCTAAATAGGAATTGAAAGATATAAACTAAACCAACTATTACAGTGTGGCCGAAATCAGGTTTGGTTGTTATTTCAAAACAGATCCTGTTGTTTTTCATTTCATTTAAAGTAATGCATTTGTCTAGAATGACCACGCTCTTTCATACTGAGACTTTTCTTGTACAAGTAGGTTTGCATGTATTTTTGTTTTGTTTTTGATTTGCCCTGACGTTTATTAACAGAGCTATCAATGCTTACTACAATATATTGTAAAGGGATTCTACAATGATCAAGTCTGAATTGTTAGCCTAGATCAAGAAAAATCAGTTCTGCATTATAGATTTTCTACAGTCATTAACATTGACTGCACTGGAATTTCTTTAAGAAATTTTTACTTTGCTTTAAGAATTTTATTTAAGTTTGAAATCCACAAAAAAACAATTTCTAAACCCTCGACAAAATGTGTCAGTGTTTGATGCAATTTATACGTTTACTGTTGTAAATTGCTAAGTTTACGAGAAGGATAAATGGTTTCTGAATTTAAACATGTTACGTTCACTCTCGACGGTAAATTAAAACATACCCTTCTTTGTCTTACATTATTCATTCACGTAGATTTTGTTTCAATACTCCAACAACATCCTGTATATTTTACCTTCCTACAATAACGTTTCCTAATAATGTGCATTTAAGTTTATTTATTTTAAAACGAAAAGCTCTTCTACAGTCGGACAGTCTGTACCTTGTTTTAGGTGTCTATTGGTTTGGCCCATATTCTTATAGCGTATAATTATTTCATATATTACTTAAACCCAAAAACTCGTTGAAATAAGGTATCATATTATTTGATAAAGCGTTTCGAATCGCTAATCACACCAGAGTTTGATAACACCGGCATGGAAACGAATTCATGTTACTAAATGATTTAATATTCATTTTTCGTTTTGGTATACGACTGCGAGAAATTGACGTATCCGTATTTACAAACACACTGTATGGTGAGTACTTTTAATTTTTTTTTTTTAAATATATACTCTCCTTTGTGAAGGGTCTAATCTGTGGCTACATTCTTTATAGCTTCTTCCAGTGGATAGAACCGTTTGTTGCTTAGGCCCTGGTTGATGAGGCACTTGCCCCTTTCTTTTATGGAGGGAATCTGCTCTGCCCTGCCCTTAGGGAGGGTGTGATCCATCCTACGCTACGAACCCAAGGGCGGGTGTTTACTCAATACTTTCCTATATGAGTACCATGTAATTGTTGAAACAACATATGTCCACGGTTCTATGGATGAATGACCTTGTTAGTTGTAAAATGACTGTTTTTATTATGTGTGAGGATATGTGTGGTCAATATTATAATATTTACTGATTTATTTATTGTGATAATTTTGTATTTAATTCTGTACTTACAATGCTGATTTAGAACTGTTGTTTTAGAGGTGCAATTGTTTTTTTTTGTTTGAAAATTAATATAGGGTAGTGACCTAAAAACTGCAGCTCGCCATTTTGAGAAGTGATTTTTTTGTTCTTCTGGATATATGTATAATAGTGATAAGTATTAATCCTTTTTGTTTTCAATTTTGGTACTACTATGCTTTATAACATTTTTTTAATTAGAGGATTTTTATGTTTTGTTGGGAGTTATGACCGAGTGCGTGTATTTTATTGCAGGTCCTTCCTTTATTTTTCTCTTGTGGTTGTTAGACCCCGCCTACTCACCAATTAAGCCCGGGCATTCTTTCATTGTTATGCCAGCTACGTCGATGTACGTAGCAAACATTTGACCTTGGCAAAATTGATTGTGGCATTACTATATTTAGTATTACAGCTAACGTTACGTTAATGAAAGCTAGGAAAACAGCGTTGGTTTTACAGTTCTTTGGAAATCTTTCATTATACTAATTCTAAAAGTTAAATTACAATGCCTGTATAGCTTCGAAAACTGTTATTCAAATTATATATAATAAAAACCTTTGCCCTCGATACGTCTAGCACATTTTCCTATAAGATGCTGAGGTGCCCACACAGCTCTATGTGCATTCTGCATATACTTAAATTCAATGATGATTTCAAGGAAAACCAAAAACATTGTTCAAGCTTGTAACTTGGTAAACTAATACAAGCCGTATTATGCCCTATCTAGTTTAGTACTAACATCAGTATGTTTAGCGTTTGATGCCTTACATTTGTTTTATTGATTTAATACTACCTTAATACTATCCTAACCTACACTTAATCTATCCTTCATCCCTATTCTACCCTTCACCCTTACTGTATGTCAATCTATGCCTTGTTGTCCCTATGTGTGTGTGTATTTTCGTGTTCGTAATCCTCAATGTCTTCTGAGATTCTGCAGGTATCCTCCTTTCTCTCTTTTACTGTGGGCCTGTTTAAGGATGTTAGGTGCTCGTAGATAGTGATAGTCGTATTTGGAAGAAGCATTATATTTTGAGAAATTTAATTATGGCCAAATTTAGGACACCACAGCAAGGGACTTTCATGCAGATTAACAGTCTTCCACATAGAAACAACATCAAAGGTATTGCGGTAACAGACTATTTAACCTAGGAATCCACTTCTGCATCACTGCAGTTAGCCAACGCACCCTTATATTGTCACAGGATCCCCACCCCTGTCGAGCAAATCAAAATTTAGTTCATTTAATGTCTATTTCACCCGTAACAGTACGTACTGTTAAAACTAAAGAGTCTTTGTACACTCTAAAGGAATGATAATATTCAAAATTTTAATTGTTGGAGTACACAAATCACTATAAACAGAAATAAAGCTGGCTATAATGGAATTGATGTGAACTGGCTTTGTTTTAAATGATTATTGTGCTAAAATGAGTATCCTGCTTGTATTTTCTTCCAAGAACATCTAGACGATTTAGAGTTTGGAAGTATACATGTTTTACCAAAAAGGATTGTAATTGAAAAAACGTAAGTCTAGATATTCCAGTTCTATATAGACAACCTCTTAGACTTCAAACAAAAAGGGTGGAGGATACACAAAAACTCCGATTAAGACCACAAACATTTCCTTTATTATAATGTTATAAATTGATTTTGCTTGTTTAAAATGATATCATTGATTCCTTTTATGCACTGTTTAAATCGTTTCAATGCTGTATTGTAAACAGTTATTATTTAGTATAAAATAAACAAGTTTTGGCGGGTTAATTCTTTTGATGGTTTAAAAACTACTAAATTCGCATCATATTAAAAATTGGAGGTAAAACTTCCAGTAGGACAAATCATGGCTACCTTTCATTATATAAATACTACTGTAATATTTACATTATTGTCGGATATAAAAAAATATATTGCACCCTACCTTTTTTACGGGTAGTAAAAGGGTAGGTGAACAGCAGAATATAAAAAATATTCTGGCGGAACTAGCATCGACCTTCATCGGCTGCGGTGACCGCAAAAAACTTAAATCTTAGGGTGCGACAAAGATATCTAAATAAAGTTAAATAGAAATGATAACTTAAATTTTGTTTGAATCATTAAATACAAAAATTAACTCAAAAAAAATTTTGTATATTGAACGTCCAGGTAAGGCATTTGTTTAAGCAGAGATCATTTATACGAACGTATGCATGAAGTACAAATAATTGCGTAACTAATTTAAACATTTCATCCGTATGTTCTAATATTAATTTTTATTTAAGTTAACAGATATAAAATAAGATAAAATTTTGACTATCGACATTATAAACTTAGGTAATTATTTTTTCACATAGGTAATAAGTAAAGGGAAATTTGATTTCTTTTTAGGTATATAGCTCTTAATCACAAGACGTTTCATGAAAATCCTTGTCACAGAATGCGTAAGCAGTTAACCGAAATTTACATCTTATTAGTTTACACAAGTTAAATAAATTCGCATCTTACATGCAGCATAAAATACTTTAGAATAAAGTATTAGACAGATACGTTTATTTTCAAACCAAAAACTCAATCACCTTTTTTTTGTTTATACAAGAAACTATTTAATAAAATTTTTTAACTCATACCTGCCGTTCTTTGTAACTCAAATAAAATAAACTAGTTACTCAAAGTTTCACAGGTGCTCCTATTGCATCTTCCGGCAGAGTTTGTAGGTTATTTGAACCAGCTTGCAGGAAACAAAAATATCTCGCACATCTTCATAAATTGTAGCAACTAAACTTGACAAAATCCAAACGATAAGGTAATGTAAAATATAGGTAACGCATTAAGTGACGATATACATAAATATCACATTGGTAATTCCAGGGTGGTAGAAGGTATCTTCTAACGATAATTTACACATAATATCTAGACGATACATACATAAAATTCCAGCGGTAAGGTAATTTAAAAGTAGGAAACATTAAACGGAGATAAACTGGAATGTACTATCGGTAGTTCCAGAGTGGTAGTAAATCCCTATATAATCAAACATGTATAAGGAAACGGAAATTTTACACGAGGCGTGTTGAAACTAAACATAATATTAATCCGTAATCAACTTATCACGTTTTAATTGTAAAGGTGGGAAACATAAATATTTATGTGCTCTAGGTTCCATATTTAAAAGCTAAAACGGTATTTTTAGGAAAATAACAAAATATGTAATAATAACTTACATACCAGGTACAAATGGCGAGGTAACTTCAACATTTCAAGAAATACTATTCAAAGAAGTTAGATAAGGAAAGAATTAAACTTTGACTTATCAAACCAAAAATAACCAACAAAGATTGTTGGGGGAAACAAACACTAACGAAGGTCTTGATTAGACTACGATTCAGATTCACCTCAGATAATGCTTTTATAGAATAGTATGGGTAAATTTACCAATAAGGAAATTACTTATATACGTACGTGATTGTACATTAAGAAACAGATTATTTATAAATAAAGAATTTATAACAAGGTAATATAGCGTGTTATTTTTGGAATTTATTACTAAATGTAGGAAACTTAAATTTGAGTTGGAACATTAACAGGATTCACTGTAATTTATTAACAAAAGGAAATGTATGTGTCTTAGTGCGGAGCGCTGTAACATGTTGAGGCGTGTCGAAAAAAAACATGTTACAATATATACATAGAACAGTTGTTTTAGAAGATAAGTTATAGCAGTATACTGCACTTACAATATATTTTTCTCTCAAACATGATTTTGTGGGTTTTATTACCATTGACGACAAGGTGGCGCTACGAACCCAAGGGCGGGTGTTTACTCAATACTTTCCTATATGAGTACCATGTAATTGTTGAAACAACATATGTCCACGGTTCTATGGATGAATGACCTTGTTAGTTGTAAAATGACTGTTTTTATTATGTGTGAGGATATGTGTGGTCAATATTATAATATTTACTGATTTATTTATTGTGATAATTTTGTATTTAATTCTGTACTTACAATGCTGATTTAGAACTGTTGTTTTTAGAGGTGCAATTGTTTTTTTTTGTTTGAAAATTAATATAGGGTAGTGACCTAAAAACTGCAGCTCGCCATTTTGAGAAGTGATTTTTTTGTTCTTCTGGATATATGTATAATAGTGATAAGTATTAATCCTTTTTGTTTTCAATTTTGGTACTACTATGCTTTATAACATTTTTTTTAATTAGAGGATTTTTATGTTTTGTTGGGAGTTATGACCGAGTGCGTGTATTTTATTGCAGGTCCTTCCTTTATTTTTCTCTTGTGGTTGTTAGACCCCGCCTACTCACCAATTAAGCCCGGGCATTCTTTCATTGTTATGCCAGCTACGTCGATGTACGTAGCAAACATTTGACCTTGGCAAAATTGATTGTGGCATTACTATATTTAGTATTACAGCTAACGTTACGTTAATGAAAGCTAGGAAAACAGCGTTGGTTTTACAGTTCTTTGGAAATCTTTCATTATACTAATTCTAAAAGTTAAAATTACAATGCCTGTATAGCTTCGAAAACTGTTATTCAAATTATATATAATAAAAACCTTTGCCCTCGATACGTCTAGCACATTTTCCTATAAGATGCTGAGGTGCCCACACAGCTCTATGTGCATTCTGCATATACTTAAATTCAATGATGATTTCAAGGAAAAAAAACCAAAAAAACATTGTTCAAGCTTGTAACTTGGTAAACTAATACAAGCCGTATTATGCCCTATCTAGTTTAGTACTAACATCAGTATGTTTAGCGTTTGATGCCTTACATTTGTTTTATTGATTTAATACTACCTTAATACTATCCTAACCTACACTTAATCTATCCTTCATCCCTATTCTACCCTTCACCCTTACTGTATGTCAATCTATGCCTTGTTGTCCCTATGTGTGTGTGTATTTTCGTGTTCGTAATCCTCAATGTCTTCTGAGATTCTGCAGGTATCCTCCTTTCTCTTTTACTGTGGGCCTGTTTAAGGATGTTAGGTGCTCGTAGATAGTGATAGTCGATTTGGAAGAAGCATTATATTTTGAGAAATTTAATTATGGCCAAATTTAGGACACCAGAGCAAGGGACTTTCATGCAGATTAACAGTCTTCCACATAGAAACAACATCAAAGGTATTATGTAACAGACTATTTAACCTAGGAATCCACTTCTGCATCACTGCAGTTAGCCAACGCACCCTTATATTGTCACAGGATCCCCACCCTGTCGAGCAAATCAAAATTTAGTTCATTTAATGTCTATTTCACCCGTAATAGTACGTACTGTTAAAACTAAAGAGTCTTTGTACACTCTAAAGGAATGATAATATTCAAAATTTTAATTGTTGGAGTACACAAATCACTATAAACAGAAATAAAGCTGGCTATAATGGAATTGATGTGAACTGGCTTTGTTTTAAATGATTATTGTGCTAAAATGAGTATCCTGCTTGTATTTTCTTCCAAGAACATCTAGACGATTTAGAGTTTGGAAGTATACATGTTTTACCAAAAGGATTGTAATTGAAAACGTAAGTCTAGATATTCCAGTTCTATATAGACAACCTCTTAGACTTCAAACAAAAGGGTGGAGGATACACAAAACTCCGATTAAGACCACAAACATTTCCTTTATTATAATGTTATAAATTGATTTTGCTTGTTTAAAATGATATCATTGATTCCTTTTATGCACTGTTTAAATCGTTTCAATGCTGTATTGTAAACAGTTATTATTTAGTATAAAATAAACAAGTTTTGGCGGTTAATTCTTTTGATGGTTTAAAACTACTAAATTCGCATCATATTAAAAATTGGAGGTAAAACTTCCAGTAGGACAAATCATGGCTACCTTTCATTATATAAATACTACTGTAATATTTACATTATTGTCGGATATAAAAAAATATATTGCACCCTACCTTTTTACGGGTAGTAAAAGGGTAGGTGAACAGCAGAATATAAAAATATTCTGGAACTAGCATCGACCTTCATCGGCTGCGGTGACCGCAAAAACTTAAATCTTAGGGTGCGACAAAGATATCTAAATAAAGTTAAATAGAAATGATAACTTAAATTTTGTTTGAATCATTAAATACAAAATTAACTCAAAAAATTTTGTATATTGAACGTCCAGGTAAGGCATTTGTTTAAGCAGAGATCATTTATACGAACGTATGCATGAAGTACAAATAATTGCGTAACTAATTTAAACATTTCATCCGTATGTTCTAATATTAATTTTTATTTAAGTTAACAGATATAAAATAAGATAAAATTTTGACTATCGACATTATAAACTTAGGTAATTATTTTTCACATAGGTAATAAGTAAAGGAAATTTGATTTCTTTTAGGTATATAGCTCTTAATCACAAGACGTTTCATGAAAATCCTTGTCACAGAATGCGTAAGCAGTTAACCGAAATTTACATCTTATTAGTTTACACAAGTTAAATAAATTCGCATCTTACATGCAGCATAAAATACTTTAGAATAAAGTATTAGACAGATACGTTTATTTTCAAACCAAAAACTCAATCACCTTTTTTGTTTATACAAGAAACTATTTAATAAAATTTTTTAACTCATACCTGCCGTTCTTTGTAACTCAAATAAAATAAACTAGTTACTCAAAGTTTCACAGGTGCTCCTATTGCATCTTCCGGCAGAGTTTGTAGGTTATTTGAACCAGCTTGCAGGAAACAAAAATATCTCGCACATCTTCATAAATTGTAGCAACTAAACTTGACAAAATCCAAACGATAAGGTAATTTAAAATATAGGTAACGCATTAAGTGACGATATACATAAATATCACATTGGTAATTCCAGGGTGGTAGAAGGTATCTTCTAACGATAATTTACACATAATATCTAGACGATACATACATAAAATTCCAGCGGTAAGGTAATTTAAAAAGTAGGAAACATTAAACGGAGATAAACTGGAATGTACTATCGGTAGTTCCAGAGTGGTAGTAAATCCCTATAAAATCAAACATGTATAAGGAAACGGAAATTTTACACGAGGCGTGTTGAAACTAAACATAATATTAATCCGTAATCAACTTATCACGTTTTAATTGTAAAGGTGGGAAACATAAATATTTATGTGCTCTAGGTTCCATATTTAAAAGCTAAAACGGTATTTTTAGGAAAATAACAAAATATGTAATAATAACTTACATACCAGGTACAAATGGCGAGGTAACTTCAACATTTCAAGAAATACTATTCAAAGAAGTTAGATAAGGAAAGAATTAAACTTTGACTTATCAAACCAAAAATAACCAACAAAGATTGTTGGGGGAAACAAACACTAACGAAGGTCTTGATTAGACTACGATTCAGATTCACCTCAGATAATGCTTTTATAGAATAGTATGGGTAAATTTACCAATAAGGAAATTACTTATATACGTACGTGATTGTACATTAAGAAACAGATTATTTATAAATAAAGAATTTATAACAAGGTAATATAGCGTGTTATTTTTGGAATTTATTACTAAATGTAGGAAACTTAAATTTGAGTTGGAACATTAACAGGATTCACTGTAATTTATTAACAAAAAGGAAATGTATGTGTCTTAGTGCGGAGCGCGCTGTAACATGTTGAGGCGTATCGAAAAAAAAACATGTTACAATATATACATAGAACAGTTGTTTTAGAAGATAAGTTATAGCAGTATACTGCACTTACAATATATTTTTCTCTCAAACATGATTTTGTGGGTTTTATTACCATTGACGTACAAGGTGGCGCTACGAACCCAAGGGCGGGTGTTTACTCAATACTTTCCTATATGAGTACCATGTAATTGTTGAAACAACATATGTCCACGGTTCTATGGATGAATGACCTTGTTAGTTGTAAAATGACTGTTTTTATTATGTGTGAGGATATGTGTGGTCAATATTATAATATTTACTGATTTATTTATTGTGATAATTTTGTATTTAATTCTGTACTTACAATGCTGATTTAGAACTGTTGTTTTTAGAGGTGCAATTGTTTTTTTTTGTTTGAAAATTAATATAGGTAGTGACCTAAAAACTGCAGCTCGCCATTTTGAGAAGTGATTTTTTTGTTCTTCTGGATATATGTATAATAGTGATAAGTATTAATCCTTTTTGTTTTCAATTTTGGTACTACTATGCTTTATAACATTTTTTTTAATTAGAGGATTTTTTATGTTTTGTTGGGAGTTATGACCGAGTGCGTGTATTTTATTGCAGGTCCTTCCTTTATTTTTCTCTTGTGGTTGTTAGACCCCGCCTACTCACCAATTAAGCCCGGGCATTCTTTCATTGTTATGCCAGCTACGTCGATGTACGTAGCAAACATTTGACCTTGGCAAAATTGATTGTGGCATTACTATATTTAGTATTACAGCTAACGTTACGTTAATGAAAGCTAGGAAAACAGCGTTGGTTTTACAGTTCTTTGGAAATCTTTCATTATACTAATTCTAAAAGTTAAATTACAATGCCTGTATAGCTTCGAAAACTGTTATTCAAATTATATATAATAAAAACCTTTGCCCTCGATACGTCTAGCACATTTTCCTATAAGATGCTGAGGTGCCCACACAGCTCTATGTGCATTCTGCATATACTTAAATTCAATGATGATTTCAAGGAAAAAAAACCAAAAAAACATTGTTCAAGCTTGTAACTTGGTAAACTAATACAAGCCGTATTATGCCCTATCTAGTTTAGTACTAACATCAGTATGTTTAGCGTTTGATGCCTTACATTTGTTTTATTGATTTAATACTACCTTAATACTATCCTAACCTACACTTAATCTATCCTTCATCCCTATTCTACCCTTCACCCTTACTGTATGTCAATCTATGCCTTGTTGTCCCTATGTGTGTGTGTATTTTCGTGTTCGTAATCCTCAATGTCTTCTGAGATTCTGCAGGTATCCTCCTTTCTCTCTTTTACTGTGGGCCTGTTTAAGGATGTTAGGTGCTCGTAGATAGTGATAGTCGTATTTGGAAGAAGCATTATATTTTGAGAAATTTAATTATGGCCAAATTTAGGACACCAGAGCAAGGGACTTTCATGCAGATTAACAGTCTTCCACATAGAAACAACATCAAAGGTATTGCGGTAACAGACTATTTAACCTAGGAATCCACTTCTGCATCACTGCAGTTAGCCAACGCACCCTTATATTGTCACAGGATCCCCACCCCTGTCGAGCAAATCAAAATTTAGTTCATTTAATGTCTATTTCACCCGTAACAGTACGTACTGTTAAAACTAAAGAGTCTTTGTACACTCTAAAGGAATGATAATATTCAAAATTTTAATTGTTGGAGTACACAAATCACTATAAACAGAAATAAAGCTGGCTATAATGGAATTGATGTGAACTGGCTTTGTTTTAAATGATTATTGTGCTAAAATGAGTATCCTGCTTGTATTTTCTTCCAAGAACATCTAGACGATTTAGAGTTTGAAGTATACATGTTTTACCAAAAGGATTGTAATTGAAAAACGTAAGTCTAGATATTCCAGTTCTATATAGACAACCTCTTAGACTTCAAACAAAAAGGGTGGAGGATACACAAAACTCCGATTAAGACCACAAACATTTCCTTTATTATAATGTTATAAATTGATTTTGCTTGTTTAAAATGATATCATTGATTCCTTTTATGCACTGTTTAAATCGTTTCAATGCTGTATTGTAAACAGTTATTATTTAGTATAAAATAAACAAGTTTTGGCGGGTTAATTCTTTTGATGGTTTAAAAAACTACTAAATTCGCATCATATTAAAAATTGGAGGTAAAACTTCCAGTAGGACAAATCATGGCTACCTTTCATTATATAAATACTACTGTAATATTTACATTATTGTCGGATATAAAAAAATATATTGCACCCTACCTTTTTTACGGGTAGTAAAAGGGTAGGTGAACAGCAGAATATAAAAAATATTCTGGCGGAACTAGCATCGACCTTCATCGGCTGCGGTGACCGCAAAAAACTTAAATCTTAGGGTGCGACAAAGATATCTAAATAAAGTTAAATAGAAATGATAACTTAAATTTTGTTTGAATCATTAAATACAAAAATTAACTCAAAAAAAAAATTTTGTATATTGAACGTCCAGGTAAGGCATTTGTTTAAGCAGAGATCATTTATACGAACGTATGCATGAAGTACAAATAATTGCGTAACTAATTTAAACATTTCATCCGTATGTTCTAATATTAATTTTTATTTAAGTTAACAGATATAAAATAAGATAAAATTTTGACTATCGACATTATAAACTTAGGTAATTATTTTTTCACATAGGTAATAAGTAAAGGGAAATTTGATTTCTTTTTAGGTATATAGCTCTTAATCACAAGACGTTTCATGAAAATCCTTGTCACAGAATGCGTAAGCAGTTAACCGAAATTTACATCTTATTAGTTTACACAAGTTAAATAAATTCGCATCTTACATGCAGCATAAAATACTTTAGAATAAAGTATTAGACAGATACGTTTATTTTCAAACCAAAAACTCAATCACCTTTTTTTTGTTTATACAAGAAACTATTTAATAAAATTTTTTAACTCATACCTGCCGTTCTTTGTAACTCAAATAAAATAAACTAGTTACTCAAAGTTTCACAGGTGCTCCTATTGCATCTTCCGGCAGAGTTTGTAGGTTATTTGAACCAGCTTGCAGGAAACAAAAATATCTCGCACATCTTCATAAATTGTAGCAACTAAACTTGACAAAATCCAAACGATAAGGTAATTTAAAATATAGGTAACGCATTAAGAATATGCACAACAGCAGTCTTTGCAATGGCAAATGTTGAAGTTAAATTCTTTAATTATAATGTCTTTAACTTATACAGAGTGAATTATAATAATTTATTTATTAAATATATTCCAAATATGGTACATTGTGTAAACTATAATTTTGATTCTAGGTGAACACATCTGTGTGAAATGCGAATCAGAGGCACTTCGTAAAAGTTTAGGCTGGCGTTGCCAAGGACATGGTGTTGAAGGTCGAACAACGCGTTGGTCTGCATTATCAGCACCTCACTGCCATGGAAAATGGTTACGAGCTCAAGCAGAACCCGACCACCAATGCAATTCAAAAATGTGCCATGGTGATAATTCATTCATTTTTGTCTAACAATAATATGTAATGTGATTTTAAGAAACGCAATTTTGTAAAACAAATTGGACCCATATTACTTACAAGTATTGTGTATTTCGTGTAGTTACTAACAAGTTGCTTTGTTTTAAATTAGTGATATAGTTGTGTTTTGTACTAATCGTTTTTTATGTAATGTAAATATAAATGACGTATTATTATTTTAACCTGTATTTTGGAAAACATATCAAATGTTGTGAAAACAATAAATTCGTATAAAAGTCACGAGTAGATTTTTATAATTTCTTTTGAAAAGTTATTGAGTATTGAACACAATACTATATTTTGTGACATCTTGTTGGGATACGAGACGGTATAAAATACCATTTCTCATATTTTGCATGCTTAGAATGTCACTATTCCACTGTTATACTCAAGTTTAACTACTAGAGAACACATTAACAAAAGAAATAATATGAAACTTTCACTCCAGGTGTTACGATTTTAATTTTCACTAGAAAATAAATACCATACTTCCGTATTTTTATCCAAAACACTACAAATTGATTTTATCATAAAAATTTCTAATGCTGATTACAAGTTTGTTTGTAACCACACATGTTAGGTATAGCTCTAGTATCATAAGCTTTTGTTTGTTTATCTCCAGTCTAGAAGTATAAACCATATTAATTAAAAAAACTTATTATTCTTACCGTTGAATTTTCTAGCAATTTGATTGTTTTGAAATATTTTTGCAACAGTTTTTTGGCAAATATTTATTATTAATAATTTTTATAGCGATAATGTTTGTAGTTTTGAAAGCTGTTTATTAAATTTAAAGCATCAAACACAGATCAGTAATTGGTCATCATCATTAAGTCTTCAGTCCTGAAACTGGTTAGATGCATACCCTCATTGTTTCCTATTCTGAACTAACCTTCACATTTTCCTGAAATTTACACAGTCTGCATCTATCACTATCTGATCTAGGTCTACATCTACCTCTTTTTCCTGTCTCTGCTTGTAATATATCCCATGTTATTCCCCAAAAATGCCTTAGAACGTATTCTGCCCTTCTATTTTTTCTTTTTTTTTCACGATATCCTTGTTCCTCTACTATTTCTATAACCTATTTGTTATTAACTTTGTTTATCCATGCTACCATCCTCATACATCTGAAGCACAACATTCCAAAAGGCTGCTACCGTTTTTCAGTCTGCTTTCCTACTGCCCGTATTTCATGGGCATACTGTGCTGTGCTCCACACATATGCTTTCAATAATTTTCTTCTTGTTTCTATGTTTATTGTCTTTCATCATAGGCGCTGTTCTTCCTTGTTAGATGCAGTTCGGTCCCCTTCTATTGTTTTACAATTATATACCCTATTTCTCAGACATTCAGTGGTTGTGAAGGCCCAAGGTCCCGAGTTCGAATCCCGACACGATCCGCTTGAAAAATGTTAGGCAAGCATTTTTCACATAAATACACCCTCGTTCGGATGAGAGGTAAAATGGAGGTCCCGTGTGTGTGTGTTGTCACGCACGTTAAAGATCTCTACCTTGCTTGGAACAGCAATGGTTCAGCAAAATTCCAAATTTTCCAAGTAAAAAACTCGCTTCCTGGCCAATGTAGTACCTTCGGGGGGAGCATTGGAAAATCACATGTAGGGTTGAGGAGGGGGGTAAGCAGCCTGTGGCTGCCAAGTTCCCTCAACACTTAAACATTTGCCTATTTAATATTTTTCCAATATATCTTTTTGCACAGACAACATTAGTTGCAGATACTTCACAACCAACACCTGCAGTTGTTTATAATAATCATCAGATTTATCTGTGCTTATATTTTCGTCATTAGTTTTTCCGTCTCAAAACTGGTTGGACACATACCTACACTTATTTATATTCTGAGCTAGCCTACACAGCTCCCTGAAATTCTCACACTGCCTATATACAGCTCAGTTCCGCTTCTATTTTTTTATAACTTTATGCCCTATTTCACCGAGATTCAGTGAAGGGGGTTAAGCAGCCTGTGGCTGCCTAGAACTCCCAACACTTAGACATTAGCCGGATTAATAGTTATTCAGTAAATCCTTTCACACAATTAACATTAATCGAGAATATTACCCAACCAATATTTGTAGTTACTATAATAATCATCATGTTTAAGCAGTTATTTTTTCGTCATTAGTTTATCCATCTTGGGACTGGTTGGATGCGTACCTCCATTGATTTCTATTCTGAGCTAGCCTACACATTTCCCTGAAATTCCTACAGCCTACATCTTTCGCTATCTGTGTGCAGTAGTCTAACCTAGGCCTACCTTTACTTTTCTTTTTTCTCATCTCTGCTTCTAATATATTCCGCACTATTCCTTCATGCCGTAGTATGTGGCCTATCATACTATCTCTTCTATTTTTTTACCGTTTTCCACATATTTCTTTCTTCCCCTACCATTTTTAGTACCTCTTTGTTCTTAACTTTGTCTGTCCATGATGTCTTCATCATACGTCTGTAGCACCACATTTCAAAGGCTTCTACCTTTTTCATGTCCGCTTCTCCTACTGGCTTCACAGATGTACAGTGCTGTGTTCCACACATATGTTTAAAGCAACCATTTCCTTATTTCTATGTTTGTTGTCTTTGAACACAGTAGTTGTTTTTTCTTGTTAAATATAGTATGACCTTGTGCTAATCTTTGTTTTATATCTTTTGCGCTTTTCCCATCTTACGTTATTTGGCTTCCTAGGTAGCAGAAATCCTTAACCTCTTGTAAGTTCGTGTTACCGATTTGTATTCTTGCTAGATGCTATATCAAATCTAAACATATCAATTTTTTGTCCCTGCATAGTAATTCCAAATGTCTTCCTGCATTTGACAGTGTTCATTGCCTCTTCAATATATAAGTTAAAAATTAATGGGGATAGGGCACATCCCTGTCTCACCCCTTTCCTAATATTTACTTCTCTATATTCCTGCTCTAATTCTATTGCTGCTGTTTGCTCTTTGTATAAGCTACGTACTATTCATCCATCCCTATAACTCATTCCAATCTTTTTGAGTATTTCAAATATTTTTTTCTATTTTACATTGTTGTATGCTTTTTCCAGGTCTACAAACTGTATATACACGCTTTCCCCTTTTTCTATTGTTTTCTCCATTATCACTCTCAGAGCTAAAATATCCTCCTGTATTCCCTTGTTTCGCCTAAACCCAAATTGATCTTCTCCTAGTATTTCTTCAACTTTTTCTTTGCATTCGTCTTTGCACAATTCTAGTCAATATTTTCGACACGTGTGCTGTCAAACTTATTGTTCGAAAATTTTCACATCTAACCGCGCCTTTCTTTTTTGGTATAGTTACTATGATGCTACGTTTGAAATCATTGGGTATCTCACCTGTCTCATACATATAACTTACAAGTAGGAAAAGACGTTCTGTTACTGCTTGCCCAGCGGCTTTTAGAGTTTCTGCTTACACCTTATCTGTACCCAGCGCCTTACCATTTTTCAGACAGTTTAATGCTAATTCAAACTCATCTCTTAGTATAGGATATCTCGTCATCCTTTTCAATGTCTGATTCCTGTTCTAATGCTGTTAGTTCCTCTGCTGCATATAAATTCCCTATATATTCTTGCCATCTATCCACTTTCTCTACATTTTCTATAATGACGTTTCCTACCGTGTCCTTTATATTTTTGCTATATGGTTTGATATCCCTAAAATTGATTCTAATTTCTTTGTATGCTTCATCTGTCCTTCCTACTTGGTTTGTATCTCTTTGCACTTTTCATCAATCCATTGCTCTTTAGATTTCCTGCATTTGCGAATAATTTCCCATTTTATGGCTTTGTATCTGTTTTACTGTTTCGTCTGATTTATTTTTGTATTTTCGTCTATCTTCTATTAAATTCAGGATATCCTTTGTTATCAATGGTTTATTTTCTTTTTGTGTATACCCCAGAATATCTTTGGCCACCATGTCTAAGCTGGATTTAATGTTATTCCATTCTGTTTCTACTTCCTTAGTATCAGAAGTTTACCAATATCTTTCAGCAATTCATTTGACTTTTTTTCTAATTTTTCTTGAATATCTTTATCTTTCAGTTTCTTAAAGTCAAAGTGCCTTTTTCCGTTTCTTTTTTTCAAATTTTTAAATTTAAGTGCGGCCTTCATAATTACGATGTTGTCGTCAGTGTCTATATCTGCTTCTGGGTAGCTCCTACAGTCTTTTACTTGATTCCTAAATCGTTGTCTAACAAGAATGTAATCTTTTTGATATCTTCCACGTATATTGTTTTCTAGCATGATATTGAAATAATGTGTTTGTGATGATTAAATTGTTCTCGTCACAAAATTCTACCAGCCTATTTCCCCTGTCGTTTCTCATGCCTAAACCAAATAAACCTACTACCGCTCCTTCCCTATCCTCACCTACCACTGCATTAAAATCCCCCCTAATTATTAAATTTTTATGTCCTTTCACGTATCTAAACATGTCATCGATATCTTTGTAGATCGCTTCTACCTCTGCTCCCGTCTAAATTACCCTGAAGTCTCCACTCCAAAAATCCCCTGCCTCTGGCCACCGAACTTCGCTAATCCTTACTATGTCTAGTGCTAACCTATTCATTTCCATTTTTAGGTTCTCTACCTCACCTACTTGCTTCATACTTCTAACATTCCATGCTCCAACTCGCAAAATGTTCCAGACTCTTATTCTGGACTTTCTGATCGCATCCACCGAAGTAGTCCCCTCCTGGAGATCCGAATGAGGGACTATTTTTAACTCCGGAATCTTGTACCCCAAAGAATGCTATCATGTTTATTTCAATTTAAGCACGCTGTGTACTTGGGAGGTAATGTGGTGGTTTCCCGTTGCCTTCCACATCGCGGTAGTGTGTCTTAGACTGCCATACCGGCCCCTATGGTCTCTGCCAATCTAAGTACCGAAAGAGCCACTGTCCTCTTTCGGGGACCTTTCTTAGTCTGGTTCCTCACTAACGACCCTACTACTTTGGTTGCACCTGTAGTTTGGCTTATTAGAACACGCAAGCCATTTTCACCTGTTCTAGTAATCTAAAACTTCGGCAAGGTGCAGGTCCATTCGTAACGGCAGTAATTAGTAAATAAGTAATAATGCATGACTTGAAGGTATTGTTTTTTAATAAATAAATTCTTAGGATGAAAGAATTTATCGTACAAATTGGTGTTAAATGTTAATTTGTAAATTGGTAACATATAACAGAAGTTTTCTTATGATTAAAAGTTGGATAATCAATAGTGTTAATTTGTTTTACATAAAATTAAAGTTGTCAAAAATCATTCAATTCTGGAATTTCGTCGCCTTGTAGTGTTGTGTTGTGTTTACAGCACTTTCAGTATAAATTAAGTGAAACTGAAACAACTCGAAATATGAAAAATTTAAACATTAACAATAAATTTAATATATGAGACCGGAAATTAAAATTCATGGATGGATCCGATGCTTTTTGTTTGAATGCTGTTCTTGTTAGAGTTGCCGAATTATGTGAATCTAGAGAACTCACTCGCCAATAACTTTTTAGAAGCGTAATTAGTTGAACTTTTTGAAGGCAAAGCACTATTTATTTCCGATCACTTAAAGACAAAACAAATGACTGGGACACATTATGTAAACTCTTTAGAGATGAATTTTTTCTTGGAGATTTTAATGAACATATTTGGGAACAAATTAAATTTTGAACCCACAATGCATACATGAATAATTTATTCAGTAGACTATCTGCTCAGCAGATAGCTCAATAAAATTAAGAATAATATTTATTTATTTGTTTATAATAAAACATGTATGAATCACTAATATGAATAACAATTTGTCAACAAAATACAATAAAAGTATGTTTACAATATACAATTTTAAAAAAAAAAATCACCAAAAAGATGGAAATTATGTTATAAATCTTCAGAGGACAACCTTAAAGAACCAACTAATGCTAAAAAATCAGGTACAGTATAGAAAGCATTTTCTAATAAGAATCTTATTATATTCAATTAAATTGATGAAGAGGCAAATCTTTTATGCTAAAATGAAGTGCACTATAAAAAATACCGCCAAAGTAGTTAGAACCATTTCTGTTCCTACTTAGTCTATGGTACGGTACAACAAATTTGCCCTTGTTACGAGTGTCAAAGTGATGAATATCGGTGTTGTGTTGATATTGTAAGATTTGTTTTTTGACGTAAAGCACACATTGTAAAATACAAAGACAAGGCAAAGTTAAAATTTTTAATTTAATAAAAGATTCACGGCAGTCATCACGGAACCCAAGGTTAGACATAATGCGAGCAACTCTACGTTGAAGCTTGAAAACCCGAAGGGAGCCGCTACAATGACCCCACTCAATTATAGCATACGAAATATGACAATGGAACATGCCATGATATGACAGTAGCACATTAGGTGAAAATGATCTTACCCAAGAGTTTATGAAATAAATAGTTCGAAAAAGTTTTTTGCATAGCAGATCACAGTGGGTGTCCCAATTTAATTTGCTATCCAGGGTGATACCGAGAAAACTAGCCGATTGCTCCATTGAAAAAGAATCCCTTTTTAATGAAAAAATTATTTGTTTGGTTTTACCCTATTCAGAGCAAGCTTGTTATCATTAAACCATGATTCAGTGAGGCATAAAGATGTCATGCTGTCAGCTACCAGTTGAGACATATTATCATCACTCTTATTATATAGAGTGGTATCATCTGCATAAAGGACATCACACTTGTCTTTTAGAAAAAAAAGGTAAGTCGTTAATGAAGCACAAGAAAAGGAGCGGACCGAGGATGGAACCTTGAGGAACACCAGAAAAAACTTCACACATGCTGGACAATTTGCCTTTGTAGAAAACAAGTTGAGACCTAGCAGTCAGATATGATGCAATTAGCTTAATACTATCATCATCAAAATTTAAACCTTTTAATTTGTTAACTAAGAGGATATGATCAACACGATCACAGAATTTAACGGCAAGATAACTACCCTCCTCAAAAACATCTGAAATTTTATTTACTAATTTCACTAATACATCACTAGTAGATAATTTTTTTCGGAAGCCGAATTGCTCAGCACAAAACAAACTATTATTTTCAAGATAAGAAGTAATTTGAGTATTTAATATACATTCAAAAACTTTTGAAAAAGTGAGTAAAAGAAAAATAGGACGATAGTTCTTAATATCATCAAACATACCCTTTTTATGACCATGGATCACTTTTGCTTGTTTCAGAATATCAAGGAAACTGCTTTCTTTATGCAACATTAAATAATTTGGTTAGCGGAATAAGAATACTGTTAATAACTGATTTAACTAAAGAGATGTTAATATTAAACAAATTCTTCAATCGGGAATTCCTCATCGCTAAGATAACATCTCGTAGATAGTTGAAAGAAAGTTCTTCAAAATGGAAAGAGGGTACCAAACCAGAGAAACACTGTGTATAAGTAGTTCTGGTACTGGTGTTAGTATTCGATAAATTGGATAAGATTTCTGCAACAGAATTCTTACGGTTTAAAACCGAATTCTTACAGTTTAAAAAACGTCGATAAATACATCGTGCAAGCGCGGAAAAAACGACGCCACTGGCGGTTGGTAACGCTAACCTTTGTATAGATTTTGCGCGCCCATCTATCAATGACGTCACCAATGCACAAATTTAATACGTGATTATCGGAAAAATATATAAATTTAAGACAATAGGTTATACAGCAATTACTCACATGAATATGTCCCTGGGTTAAAGTTGGCTTCTGTTCAAGTCCATCAGGGCTACGGATGGCCCTTTTTAGGCAGTTAAAGATGGTACGCCCAACGCTCTTCCAAAGCGCTCAGACCAGCTCCGGCAGTCATGGGCTCGTTCATCCAGGGTCGTGGGCTGCTCCAAGGTCGTATCCATATTCCTATATGCAGCGGAACGATAGGAACGGTTTAATCGGCAAAGACAGACAAAGATAAGCAAAGGAAATCTACATAATAAAAATAAAGATATGATACCAAGCACGACAACTGCACTCTTCGAAGATCCAAGGCAAACAGCCACGTTACAGAGACTCCCAGAAACTTCTCCCCACTTTGTCCCTACTCCACTCGCGCCGTGCGATCTGGCGCAAACGCACTGTGACGTAACGGAAATACGCGCCAAGTCTTTTGAATTTGTGGCGCGAAACTTCCGCACATCAGAATTAACCTAAAACATGTTTAAGTGCCACTTTGGCACATAACAGAATCAATAAAAGAATGTTGAAGTCATCAGCTGAGAAATTAGTGTTCATATCATTGGCTCTGTTTTTAGAACCTTTGAAATTATTGATCAAATCCCATTTTCTTTTATTATTATTATTAGCTCTAAGAATATAGTTGTCATAGGCATTAATTTTAGCATTTTGAGTGCATGACGATAAGCATATTTTAATTTATTAACATGCAGTTTGAGTTCTGCACTAGGAAAAGCAGCATAGAATTCAACATGAAGTATGTAATTATCACGCATCTTTTGTAGGTCATCCGTAAACCAATTGACCACTTTTTTGGAACTGTTATTCAATATCCTTAAGTGCTTGATAGGAAAACATAGATCAGCTGCAGAAGCAATTATAGACATAAAGTTAGTAAATTTGTCATTAATGGACAGACTATTATCATCAATAAAGTTCCAATTAACTAGTTGGAGATGATTAAAAAATTTATATTTCCCACATATTGTATAAGGTCGATAAGATTTACGATGATTAACAACTTTAAAATTATCGTTAAGATTTAATTGAGTTGCAAGGCCAAGATGATCAGACAAGCCAGTCTTAACCACTCTACAAGAGAGAGATGGAATATTGGTAAAGATTGTATCAAGACAATGAGAAAGACGAGTAGCTGTTTTATTAACAATGTACAAGCCAAAGGAAACAAAAAAATCAATCAGTGTTACAGCTGCTTTCTCAGTAGATTCAAAATGAACATTAAAATCACCACAGACCAAGAGGTGAGACCTAAAAGGCAAACCAAGGTGCTTAAATACTCTGTGAAGCGTTTCACAAAATATGTTAATTGATCCCTTATTAGGGGATCTATAAATAGTAATAATAGTAAGATCGATACGATTAAAATGTATTGCACATAATTCAGCATGTAACTCAATTGAGTATTTATTGATTGACTCCAACACATTAGGAGTGGCGTAAAATTTCTCATCTACAAAAATAGTCACTCCTCCCCAAGAAAATTTAGATCTGACAAAGCTAGAGATAGGTACCAAATTATTAATTTTAACAAATTATAGAGCATCATTCTTTATGTTCACTTCAGTTAAACATAACAGGTCACATTTAATTTTATTAGAGATAAAAAATGCTTCCATGTCATTAATTTTATTGCTTAATGATTGAATATTCAAACAAAAAATATTCAAGGTTGAGACCCCTGGAGATTTACAATACATATCACCCTTTTATGAAAATCATCTTGTCCTGGTAGATATTCGGTCAGTAGACTATCTAATTGAAACTTGTCGGAAATTGGAGAATAACTGTAAAAATATTCGAGACTATTCCACTGAATTCAAGTAAACAGATTTAGCTTACCACAAATATAACAGCACAAGGAAAAAAATCGATAACTTAGAATTACTAGAAGTGTATGAATTTGGCATGATCGTAATCCTATCTTAAAATATACTGTAAATAATTCTGGTAACTGTAAAGATGAATGAAAGATGAATATTATAATAAAACAAGTTGAAAATGCAAGGCATTGTCGCAACAAACTTCCAAATGTAGACTTACTTTAAAACAATTTAAAGAAATTAAAATTATTATGTTGTAATAATTATAAGTATTCAGATAAAATACAAAAATTTATAAACAACAAAAGAGACATTTTAATATATTTTATTTTATTGAATAAATATTTTAAAAGCTATATATGTGTGTGTGTGTATGTATGTATGTATGTATGTATGTGTGTTTGTGTGTGTGTGTGTAAATAAGGGGGCATCATATTTCGATTCAGTTTTTTCAAAGGATTCTAAATATGTATCGCACATTAATTTTGGACCTATTTGAAACTTTTGATAAAAATTAATTCCGGGGGGGGGGGTATCCGTGGTCAGATTTTGTGGGGGGTACCATATTTCGACTCAGCTATGTTAGGGGAGTCCAAATATGTATCGCACATTAATTTTGGACCTATTTGAAATTTTAATTTTCCCGACGGAATATCGCGGGGGCACGGCGTCCCCGTGGCCCGATTTCAACTGACATCAAAACTTAAGCTCAGGACACCGAGCTGAATCGATTGATGTATCACACATTGATGTCCGACCATTAGAAAGGCCTCGGACGGACAGACGGACAAACAGACGGACGACAAATCGATTTCATAAACGAACGAAGTTCGTTGAAAAGATCACAACAGTAGAGAAAGAAGCACATGTGGTAAGAATAGCTATAAAACGGACTGAAAAAATAAAAGTAAAAGTAGGGACAACAGTTGTAATTCTAGAGATAGCAATTACAGCTATGAAAAAAGTTATAAATCCCAAAACGAAGGAAACAGTCATAGAAGTATAAATAGAAATGTAAACAGATACAATAGGAATAGTAGGCACAGCTTGAATAATATTGAAACCAGTCAAAGTTTTAAAAATAACCCAAATAATTATAAATAGAAGCTACTAGCGAGAAAAAACTTTTTCGTACGATTGTAACAAAAGTCATTCTCGTGGTAGAAATTACCCTCGCAACAGAAATCGAGATTATTCTCGTAATATAAATTTTAGGAATCAGTACAAAGATAGACATTTTAATACACATAACCGATCATCAAACATAATTAATAAATGGTTCAAGAAATCAATTTAATTATAATAATCTTTCCCAATCAAATCGAAACTATCCTTCAACATCAAAAACTACACCCCTCAACATAATCGGGATATTATTTGTTACATGTGTAATGGTTTGAATCGCTTGGTTCGACATTGCACAAAGCCTTTGGAAAACTCCAATAGGAATTGATTTTAGATCGTGTTTGAGTTTCTGAATAGAAAACAACACGGTCTAGCCTAACATAAGTAATAAAAACTTTAGCTCTCAAGAACAAATTAACTTTTATCGGGGGCACGACAGTGCACCGTCAAGTCGAGCGCGAAGCAAACACTGCCGTACCATCCTTTACTGAAACCATTTCGCCGCATTTTCAGGCCCCTATTTGAGAACCTCTGGATAAGACCAGAAAGCAGAAATTTTTGTCATCCAGTAAGCTATAATCACATACTTAAAATCCTAAATTTCAAGTCTGTAGGTCATTTAGTTCCGAAGTTAAGCGAAAGCAAAGTTTCGCATTTATGACACTCACTCACTCATGATCATCAGAATAGAAGTAGTATTTCCCATAAACTCAGAGAGATGAAATTTGGTACAGAGTTAGGGTTTAATGGCCACATAAGGGAAAAACTATAAAAACTAGGATAATCGAAGATCTGGAGTACCTGGTGACCCTGATTAGAAAACACAAGAGCCCAACCAAACTATTAGAAGAGATCGACATACTGCCTTTACAAAAAATATTCAACTTGGTGAGCCGCTTCATTTGATGTCAAAAATTGAAGGTCTGAAGTATCTGATAAAGAACCCTCAGCTGGTCTTAGCTGTATTAGAGATATGGTAATGCCCCCTTCTACTATTGGTACATAAAAAAATCGACTGTCATTGCAAAAATCCAACGTAGTGGGACACATCTACTAATTTAATCTAGCCTATAGCGTCCCACTGCTGGACGAATGCCTCCCCTTCTGCTTATAATACACATATAAATAAAATTAAAAGAAAACTCTGGATAAGACTAGACTGGCTTTTATACTTATACTTATAAGTTTACAAGAAGAAATAGTCGAACGATTAACTTTATTCTACTCGAACATTACACAAATTAAATAAACAAATTACACTAAAATATTAATTTCGCTCAAAATATAATGCATTGGACTAAGAGTGGCGGTGATACCCACACACGTCGCTAAATGGCTGTATTTTAAAACGCGCTTATGTTTTGTTTTTCTGATAACCTTATATGGCGAAGTGGCAACCGGCCGTGTTACAGTTGTTTACGACATTCTTCTACTGGCCTTGAACACGTTTGCTAGGGATTAGGAGGGATTATTTGCATTTCGTTGATTTCGCTTATTATTTCGTGAGGTTTGCTAAGGTTAATTAGGAGGTTGTTATTATAACAATTCGAAGATTTGAATAGGTTAGGAATTTTATGATTAGTGACGGATTACTGATTATTACTTAATTATTAGTTTTAAAAGAAGTTTTAATTGAATACTTTATTTAATTGTTAGTTATTTAGTACTCTTAGTTTTCTAAGTTTAATGGGCACGGCAGTGCCCCCGCCAAGTCGAGCACGATCAGACAGAGATATACTGTCTAACCGATTGATACCTCTGCTCTCGCATTCCAATAAAGGAAGGTTAATGGAAATAGCGCAATGTTTGAGGGACTTACCAGAAGATACTGTTTGCTTACTACCGACTAGAAATATGTGTATGCAGTTAAATAATGCTATATTAAAAGCGATTCCGCACCCCGAAATAAAGATAGTTGCTAAAGATTCCTTGGATTGTTCAAAATGTATGATAACGAAAGCCCGGGGGTGTTTACAAAAATATGAAGATGATGCGTCGATGACTGCTGGACTGGAAGAAACTATAATCATTAAAGAGGAGTTAAAATAATGCTTAGGAGAAACATTGGTGTTAGTTTAGGTTTAGTGAATGGGTCGATAGGCGTTGTACAAAAAGTGAGGTGGGACTCGGAAGACCAAACAAATCCTAAACAATTGGTAGTCAAATTCGCTAATAATTTGATTCACGAATTATTGCCTAATAAGTCAAGATTTGAGATTATACCCCGGGTATACATGTACAGAGAACAATTCCCAATCTGTGTGGCGTATGCCCTAACAATTCACAAGAGCCAAGGTCTAGGTCTAAAAAATGCCCTCATGGACATTGGCACCTCCATATTCTCTTGTGGCCAAGCCTACGTGGCGCTTTCACGAGTAATCAATCTTCATGGGGTGCACCTCATAAATGTTGACTTCAAGAGTATAAAAGCTCAAGCTTCAGCGATCACCGAATACAACCGGCTTAGGCGTAAATACCACGCCGATCTTTCAGAAATTAAACCGTCTAAAAGAATAAATAATGAACGCGAATGGGCAATACGAAAAACTGTTGCTACTGTACAAGAATCAGAACCGGAAAAAAGAAAAGAAAGATTTGTAATAATTAAAAAACTACTAAAAAGAAAAAAATGTGTCAAATAAGAAAATCTAATAAAATAAGTCAATATGCTCACGTTTCTACAAAAAGAAGTGAAATCACACCAAAAACATTCTGTAAAAAACTAGCCAAGTCTCGATGGAACTGCTTGTTTATCTCTAAAAAGTAATGAAATCTAGACAAAGTCGTGCCAAGTCTAAGGTTCCTTACTGCGATTTCTTTATTATTATAGTTAATGTTGTGTGACTTGGCCGTTGAAGGGTACACAAGGGTACAAAACCAGGTGCTTCATGACACCATTGCACCAATCTGTCGCCAAAACCGCTACCCATTGACGATGAAAAATTGCCACTTGGAAAACGTTGATTGAATAACCAGTCAATTGTAGGCTTGATAAAGCTGCCTTTACACGTAATGTTGCACGTAATTGTGTTTACACGTAATGTTGTATCTGTTGTAACAACCTATGTTTGTTAAGCGAGATAATAGCCCATACTAGTATTGCTAATTGGACGCTAGTGTCTCATTTTAGGCTGTTGTTGATTGTGCAACACATGCATTCAGCATTCACAATGCTTTCTTCTTTTTTGAGCGTCAAATCGACTACCGATCTAACATAAAATAGACGTACAGACGGACTTCTATCAATGATTAGAAGTCCGTCTGTACTGGAAATAATTTTTTATACTGTTTGTTTTTCAGGCTCGCCTATACATAAGTATTATTCAAATACGCAGCTTTATCAAGCCTACAATTGACTGGTTATTCAATCAACGTTTCGTGGAATATCAGAAGTATGAAGCAAGTAGGTATGCTAGAAAACTTGAAAATTGAAATGAATAGATTAGCACTAGACAGTAGGGATCAACGAAGTTCGGCGGCTAGAGATGAAGGACTTTTGGAGTAGAGACTTTAGGTAATTCATGCAGGATCAGAGGAAGGAAATTCGGATGTAGGGATGGTTATGTGAAAAAAAATAGGACACTAGAAAATTACTTACAAAAGAACGAAAGAGTACTCATGGTAGATTAGAATGTAAACCGGTGAATACAGTAATAATACTAGTATACATACTCACCACTAACTACAGTAAGGAAGAGGTAGAAGCGATCTACAAAGATATCTTACATGTGATTTTCCAATGCTCCACCCAAAAGTACTACGTTGGCCAGAAAAAGAGTTTTCTTTACCTGGAAAATTTGGAATTTTGCCGAACCCTTGCTGTTCCAAACAAGGTAGGGATCTTTAATGTGCATGACAACACTCACACACGGGACCTCCATTTTACCTCTCATCCGAACAAGGGTGTATTTTTGTGAATAATGCTCGCCTAACATTTTTCAAGTGGACCGTGTCGGGATTTGAATCCAGGACCTTGGGCGTAGTAGTCACACATGTACCAAATACGCCACAGAGCCACTTCCTACAAAGATATCGCAGACATAGTAAGATATGTAAATGGACATGAAAATTTAATAATTACGAGGGATTTTAATGCAGTTCTAGGCGAGGGTAGAGAAGGAGCGGTAGTAGGTTTATTTGGTTCAGGCACGAGAAATGACAAAGGAAATAGGCTGGTAGAATTTTGCGACAAGAACAATTTAACCATCACGATACATGTGGAAGATGCCAGGAGATATAGGAAGATATCAAATAGATTACATTCTTGTTAGACAACAGTTTAAGAATGAAGTAAGAGACTATAGAAGCTACCCAGAAGCAGATAGAGACACTGACCACAACATCGTAATTATGAAGACCGCTCTTAAAATTAAAAATTTGAAAAAAAGGAAACGGAAAAAAGCACATGGACTTCGAGAATCTAAAAGATAAAGATATCCACGAAAAATTTGAAAAAAAAGTCAAATGAATTGCTGAAAGATATTGGAAAAATTTCTTATGCTAAGGAAATAGAAACAGAATGGAAAAACATTAAATCCAGTTTAGACATTGCGGCCAGAGATATTCTGAGATATACACAAAAAGAAAATAAGAAACCATGGATAACAAAGGACATCATGAATCTAATAGAAGAAAGACGAAAATTCAAAAATAGATCAGACGAAACAAGAAAACAGATACAAAGCCATAAAATGAGAAATTATTCGCAAATGCAGGAAAGCTAAAGAACAATGGATTGATGAAAAGTGCAAAGGAAAGGCAGACGAAGCATACAAACTAATTGGAATGAATTTTAGGGATATAAAACCATATAACAATAATATAAGGGGTGCGGGAGGAATCGTCATTATAGAAAATGTAGAGAAAGTAGGTAGATGGTAATAATATATAGGAAATTTATGTGCAGGAGAGGAACTAATTGCATTAGAACAGGAATTAGACATTGAAAAGGAGGACTTGGTATATCCTATACTTAGAGATGAGTTTGAATTAGCATCTGAAAAATGGTAAGGTGCCGGGTACATATAGGGTGCTAGCAGAAACTCTAACTGCTGCACAAGCAGTAACAACGCCTCTTCCAATTTGTAAGCTATATGTATGAGACAGGCAATATACCCAAAGATTTCAAACGTAATATCATAGTCACTTTAAAAAAAGAGAGGCTCAGATAGATGTGAAAATTTTCGAGCAAAAAGCTTGACAGCACACGTGTCAAAAATATTAAAAATTGTACAAAGACGAATGGAAAAACGAACTGTAAAAATACTAGGAGAATATCAATTTAGGTTTAGGCGAAAGAGGGGAACACAGGAGGCTATTTTTAGTTCTGAAGATGATAATGGTGAAAACAATAGAAAAAGGGGAAAGCGAGTATATAGGGTTGGTAGATCTGGAAAAAGCATTTGACAATGCAAAAAGGAAAAAAGTTCGAAAGACTAAAAAAATTGGAATACGTTTTAGGGATAAAGGGATAGTACATAGCTTATACAAACAGCAAACAGCAGAAATAGAATTGAAGCAGGAACGTAGAGAAGTAAATATTAGGAAAGGGATGAGACAGAGATATGCCATATCCCCATTAATTTTGAACTTGTACATTGAAGAGGCAATGAATACTGTCAAATGCAGGAAAACACTTGGAATTACTATACAGTGACAAAAGATTGATATGCTTAGAATTGCAGATGATAAAGCGGTATTAGCATCTAGCAAAGAAGAGTTAGAAGCTGCTCTTAGTGAAATGGAAACAGTTGTAAAAAAGAGATACGGTATGAAAATTAACAAAAACAAAACTAAAGTACTCGTATGCAAAGGAGGGAAAAAATAAATCAAAAACAAGAACGAAAACTTACAAGAGGTTAAGGATTTCTGCTACCTAGGAAGGCAAATAATGCAAGATGAGAAGAGCGCAAAAGAAATAAAACAAAGATTAGCAAACGGTCGTCCTACATTTAACAAGAAAAAGCAACTACTGTGTTCAAAGACAACAAATAAGGAAAAGATTGTTTAAAACATGCACTGTACGGCTGTGAAACCTGGACAGTAGGAGAAGCGGACAGAAAAAGATAGAAGCCTTTGAAATGTGGTGCTACAGATGTATGTTGAAGATATAAAGGGCACACAATGTTAAGAACAAAGAGATAAGGAGGTACTAGAAATGGTAAAGGAAAAAAGAAATATGTGGACACCAGTAAAAAATAGGAGAGATGGGATATGATAGGCCACATACTAAGGCATGAGGGAATAGTGCAGAATATATACAAAGCAGAGATAGGAAAAAAAGAAGTAGAGGTTAGACTATTGCATGCAGATAATGAAAGATGCAGACTGTGCAAATTTCAGGGAAATGTGTAGGTTAGTTCAGAATAGAAAACAATAAAGATACGCGTCTAACCAGTTCTAGCACTGGAGATCTAATGATGATGAAGAATAATCGCTGATATACTTACAAAGGCCCCTAATTGGCCCAAACCTTGTAACGTATTTTTTTCTAGTTAGTTGCACTTCCCTTATAAATCTAATATTATGTTTCGATAATATAAAAACATAATTTATAATTGTCTGATCACAAAAGATAGTTTATAAAGTAAATAATGGATTATGCGCTCCTTCACTTTTGATGTCTAAGTTTCTACAATTCTAATCGTTTGTCTGTCATTTCGAATCACTTTTCGTTTAGCGCTTGAAGGAGTAAGTTGCTCTTCAGAGCATAGAAAAGTCAATATGCTCAGGCACATGGCCTGCTGTCGCGTTCGTAAAAGAAGTTAATAAATGAATACCTTCATCTCGATGTGGTTCCTGACAACTTTTGGTGAAGATTAATTTATTCTGTATTCCACCATCAGTAAAGTTAGTTGATTCCTGCAGACCGAAGTAGATTGGAGTAACCATCATTAAAACGATTGGTATAAATCATTAGATAAAATTTATTAATTCGTTTTCCGTAGCAATACCACTGATATAGAGTTTTAGTTAAAATTTAGAAAACATGAAAATTATTGGTCATAAGTAACGGAGATTTTATTTGGTTGGAAAATATTTTGTTGTGAAGGTCTTTGAAAATTCCAGCGTAAAATTCAGCATAATGGTATGTTTTCATATTGCGTGCATCGCAGATGTGTAGATTTGTCAACATCTGGTGTTGTTTGGTTCTGGTTTAAACGTTTAAGTTTTTTTGTTTGAACTGTACTTCAGCACGTGAGTAACTTTTAACCTTTAATTTAATTTGTATTTATTTAAATGTCTTACGTATAATCAAAAGTTGAAATTCTACTTTGATTTAGTTATTTTGAAATTCAGTTTGTAAGAAACATCCCGTCTTATTTTCGTAACTTTACAAAATTTTAAAGATGCCTATTACTTTTGTTCCACAAGCGTTCAATATTAGCTTAAAAAAAAATTGTTATTGACATTATGATGTCAAAAATATCTAGTTATTCAATATAATTACCACATGTTATTTTGTGTTACATTAAAAATATCTTTGATTATTTTGAGGTCATGCAATTTAATTTTAAAAACATGATAAATTTTTGTAGCATATAAAGTAAAGCTTATTCTTAGTTTGAATCATACATTTTAGTATCACGTAAAATAATCTTGTTTATCACTTTTAAAGTCGACTGTAGTACTACTGAATGCTATAAATAAAATTTGAAATATAAATTATTAAGAAAGCAAATACCTTACAGTAAACTTATGTAGAAGTATTGAGTTTAAAGATGTTTGAGTTTTTTTTGAAGACAGAACAATACTAGTTTCTTTTCATGTAAATTTTTGTTGAAAATATTAATGTTGAAACAAGATAAACCAATTTAATTGAATAGGATTTATTTTTGCTTAACTCTTTTATTATTAAAACGTATTTAAACTCATGTATATTAACTCTCTTTGATCGTTTTGCCCCTTTGAAAACTGTCAAATTGACTAAACCTAACTCACCATGGATTATTGCAAATGTAAAATTTATAATGAGCTTAAAAGATAAGGCCTATATAAAATTCAAAAACACTGGTCAAATCAAGCATTTTGAATACTATAAGATGTTAAGAAATTTAACAAATTACACAGTAAAGCATGAGACACGAGCATATTTTGAATATATATCAAAGCATTACTTGCCTAAGCAAATATGGAGTAATTTGAACCTACTCACAGGTAGGCAAGGAAAAGCGATTTCCATTCAGGGTTTTAACAATGCAAATAACCTAAACGATTACTATATAAATGTTATATTAAACCTCCAGCAAGTGATACTACCTTAAAGTATTATAAAACCAATACATTTGCAGCTGGAATGAACAAGCTTTCATTTTAGACAGTAGAAATCACCGAAATTGTACAATATCTTAATAAAATAAAAACTCAAACTATTGATTATGATGAAGTAAACATATTTATGGTTAGGATGTGTTGTCCAGTGATATTACCTTACCTCACTCGTAGGTTAAATGAATGTATATTAACTCAAACATTTCCTGATTTGTAGAAAAAGGCTATAGTTATACCAGTACCCAATCTCTCCTACTTCTTTTAAGGATCTTCGTCCCATCAGTATTTTGTCTGTACTATCAAAGGTGCTTTAAAAAAATAGTAATAATCAATTACGCACACAAGTCCATAAATAAAATATCAAACCTTCTTGCCAATCAGGGTTTAGGCCAAAACATTGCTGCACCACTGCTTTACTTAATTTCATAGATTATATACTTAAAGCTACCGATAAAGGAATTATTACCGCTTAGACTACAGTAAGGCGTTCGACACCATTAACCATGAATTAGTCTACTGTATACTTACATATATTGGTCTGTCACTCTATGCAATTCATCAAATCTTACCTTACACAAAGAGAACAGTGTGTTAAACTGCCAGTTAGTATATCTGAATTTAAAGTAGTAAATAAAGGTGTGCCCCAAGGGGTCAATACTAGGACCGATATTATTCATAATCTATACTTACTGTATTTACAAATCATGTATAAGGTCTAAACTACACTTAAAATGCAGACGATACTCAAATTTATTTTCATTTGATATTACTTAATCCCAACATGCGTCTGAGGCCATATCAGAAGATTTGAATAGAGTACTCAAAACTTCTTCCGATCACTCTCTTCAGCTTAATCCTTTGAAATCCGTATTTATCCTATTTGATCCACCAATTAACTAAGCGTATTGAAACAAACATTCTCTATAAAAATTAATGACACTACCAATATTTCGCAAAATGAAGTAAAAATTATGGGTGTGTGGCTGGATAACACGTTTAGATTTGATAAGTAGCTTAATAACAACATTAAAAATGCATACGTTAATCTGAAGCTGATATATCCTCATAGACATGCACTAGGGGTAAAATTAAAAACAATTCTAAATGAAACATTAATATTGTCTCAATTTTCATATGTATCCGAAATCTATACCTCTTGTATAACTGTTGATATGCGGAATAGAATACAGCATGTTCAAAATGTTTGTATACATCTTTGGAATACAGAAGTTTCAACATGTTTCTCACAAACTAAAGGATTTACAATGGCTAAGTATGAAAGGTAGAAGACATTTACTAATAGCATGTTTATTCCACAAAATTATAATTAATAAAACTCTTTACTTGCACAAAAAATTACATTACAGAAGTGATGTGCACAATGTTAACATCAGAACAAAAGGGACACTGACTCCTCCACTATATCGCACACCACTATATAAAAGATCTTTTCAATATCAAGTATATTTTATATATAATACGTTGCCAGAACACTTAAAACAGTGCACTCTTAGAAATTTCAAAATAGAATTAAAGAAAAAATTATTATCAGAGCTACTTTAAAATCGCAGGTATTGCTGTTGGTCATCTTATATCAATGGCGATCTGACAAAAAGACGTAAACACCATTTCATAAAGTCTGCAGAAACAAAAAATTGTGTTTTTTCAATAGTATCGTCCTTTTTCGTCGTGAAATCTATTGTTATTATAATATTTTGCTAAGGGAACAATATTGTAGTGTTCATTTTATCAAAACTAACAACAATAGAGGAAAAACACTTTATTACGTCGGTTACGCCATACTGAATGTGATACTAATTCGTTTAAACCTAAATTAATGGTGGTTACGTCAATGTCCTTATATCTGAGCTTGGTCAAGATGGTGCTTACTATGCAGTTCTTTTACCTTTTTATTTTTAAAAATATTCAATTCTTATACTAATTTAAATCTCGATACTACTCTTATGTAAAATTAGAAACAGTGTAACAACACAATTATCTACACAAGTAATAATAACTAGAAGTAGTATAACTCTTATAAAGGCAAAAGAAAAATCGTTTTTTAAAAACAATCAAAGGTAAATTCAATATTTAAAAAACGTTTTTGTAAAGTAGATTACTCTTTAATGCAAAAACTGTAAACAAATTACAAAATTAAGTATATTACACGTTTTTCACATCACAACAATTAAAATTCATCTTCAATATCGGTTTCAGGTAATGTATCAGGAACATTACTATGCGTTCTCAACTATATGTATTCAAGATGATATTCGGGCTCAATGGTAAAATTTCTATCTAGTAAAGTTAAATCATCATATTTCTTTTTATTGATTCGCAATTCGGTGTTGTAAGCTTTCGGTAATTCTTTAACTGTTTTAACCTGGAATGGGACCTCAAATGGTATTTCGTCCTCCTGGTAGGAATTTTTGATTCTAATATTAGGTTGACCTTTTTCAAATACCATTTCCGAAACATCATGAATTTTTAAATCATCACCTTGAGTATCCTTTAATTTTTTGGTAGGAATTATACATTTCCAATCTGAAAATGAAGAATACGGAGTGAGAACAACATCTTAAGCATACAGCAAATATTTAGTAACTAAAGCTGCTAAAGACTAATCTCTTCAAACAATTCAGGAATTATGTTACTGGAGCGATTAGATAGATAGTAAAATTTTGCTTTAACAAAAATCAAAAACCATAAACAATTATGGAAAAACTTAAAATAAATCGAAAAGAACTCGGTCATATATCACCAAACAGAACAGAACCAAATGAGTAAAATGATTTTAAAAAAATTTACCAAAAATACCACAATGAACATACAAGAAGTATTTGTCAGAATAAGTTGTTATTTTACTTTTCCAAACTAGATTACAAGATGAACCAATTACAAATCAAAACATACTAAGATAATAAATACTACATTTTTCCCTTCTAGTTAATTCTTACACTACGTAATCACTTAACGGGGGATTTTGGAAGATCTCTCAGATATCAGTTTTATTTTTTTCGTTAGAAGAATTTCCAAAGATCGGGGTTTCCACTCTATTACTAGTTTCTGGATACGGAATAATCCCAAGCGTAGGAGTCTTGGGAGTTTCTAGTCTCCACTCGAGACCATTCTTTGGCATGGGAATATTTCTTTCTTCGGAGTAATTTATTTTAGGTCTATTTAAAAGACTGGTGTCCCCTCGAGGGGCTAGATGTTTCAAGGAAACTGCGGATTCTTTGCCATCTTCATGTCGAATAAAAGGGTATTCAGGGTTGGCTTGGATAAATTCAACCTCTTCCACTAAGAGGTCATATTTGCTTCTTCTAAAGCTTTTCTTTAAGAATACCTTCTGTGGAGGCGTTAACCACGAAGGAATAGAAGTGCCGGAACAAGACCTCCGTTCGTACTTGAACAGCCTTTCGTGGGGAGTGCAGTTAGTAGCGGTACAAAGCAAACTACAAATTGAATGTAAAGCGTCTGGAAAAACTATTTCCCATTGAGATTCTTTCAGATTTCGAGTTCTCAGAGCAACACTAACAGCTTTCCAAATAGTACTATTATATTTTTCTACCTGGCAATTTCCTTCAGGGTTGTAACGGATAGTCCTACTAGTGGCTATCCCTTGCATATGTAAATATGAAGTCAAATCGGTAGACATGAAAGAGCTTATTCTATCTGAATGAATATAAGACGGCAACCACAGAAGGCAGTATAATTTATCTAGGCATTTAATAACAGTTGATGAACTAAGATTTAGACAAGGAAATGCAAATGAGAATCTAGAGTACTCATCCACAATAATTAATATATATTTGTTATTTGTCGAAATTGGCAAAGGCCCTTAATCGATGCTGAGCCTTTCTAGGGGGTTCGTAGCTTTGATAAGATTCTTGTAGAATCTTGGCTTAAGTTCTGCGCAAATAGGGTATCCAGATATCATTTAACTTCCTTTAAAGAATAAGGTAAATTTCTGTTTCGCACAAAATGGAACATTTCTGTTATACCTGGGTGACAAAGTGTTTCGTGTAGTTCAAAAAGGCGATTTTTTTACAGCTCCACCAACACAAGAAAAAGCATCAGCTACTATGTTCGATTTCCCGGGGCGATAGATTATGTCATAACTATAGCTAATTAATTGTAATCGCCATCTTGTTGTAGTATTAAAAAAAATTGCCTAGGATGTAGGTATATGTTGCCAAGGTAATTGTCAGAAAAGTTTTTTTTAATCGAGAACTGTCTGTCATTATGTAATTTTCGTTATTTATTAAAGCATATTAATAAAAGCTAGGTTTTCTTTTTACGGGGAATAACCACAACATGGTAGCAGAGCGTGGTTAATCCTATCATAACGAAAATAACGAACAAAAAAAAATTAAATTTAATTCTTGATTTTAAACGAAGAATTTAACATTTTGTATATACGATGGAGATCATTGCAACGACTAATAATGACCAACGGCTTCGAGGTGCAGACAACTGGTTACTCTGGAAATTTAACGTAAGAGGTGCTTTACTTGCTCACGATCGAGCATATGAAGTATGTATCGGTGTTTATGTACAACCTGAACAAACGATTGCTGAACCAACGGAGCAACAAAAAATAATGTTTAATAAGGAGGTTGAACAATGGAATAGAAGTAACAACCTTGCTATTTCTGTACTGACAAGAATGTTAGAATCAAAACCAGCGACTTTAGTTATGGAATGTAATACGGCAAGAGATATATGGGTTAAATTGCATACGATATATGAGTAGCAAATGCAACAAGCTGCGCATATGGTGCAGTCTGAATTCTTTACGTTTATGACGAAAAATGATGAAGAGGTTCTGGATTTACTATCACGATATGATCAGCTAATTCTACGAATGGAAAACATTGGAGTAAAACCAACAGATTCAGCAATGGTAGTTAGGCTTCTCAATGTTTTACCAGATACCTATGAATCACTTAGACAAGCGTTCTGGACTCGCTCAACGAAGCAACAAACGTACAATAATCTGCGCAACATTTTATCAATAGATGAACAACGACGTAAATCTAGGATTAGTCACGAGATGATATAGTTGCACTTATGGCCAATACAACGGTTAAAAATGTAAACGATAATAAGGGCAACATAAAAACGAAGGCAAAAACTAAAGCAAAAGGCAGAGCAGATCAATCAGAGTCTCTCGAGAAAAATGTTAAATGTTTTAGTTGCAATAAATTCGGTCATATACGTAAAAATTGTCCAACGCATGCATGGAAGTCTGGCAAAAAAGGTAAACAAGGAAGCAAGTACGATCGAAAAAATGGATAATCAAACAGATGCATTTGTCAGTGAGGAAATGAATGACGAATTAGACGACGATTCTTGGATACTTGATTCTGGAGCAACAGATCACATGACAAAGTGCTATCACTGGTTTACAACATTTTCCATGTTCAATATATATACGAATGGGCAACAATACAACTATGCAGGCACTTGGAGAAGGGCGTATATATTTAAAGGCGAATGTCAATGAGGAATGACGTAATTATCATATGGACAATGTTCTATACGTTCCCAATCTTCGCCGTAATTTACTTTCGGTAAATGCAGCCCTATACAAAGGCATGGAGTTGAAATCCACAAAAAACCAGTGTATATTCGTAAAAGACAACGTAACGCACGCGAATGCCGTACGTTCTGGTCGTCTGTTTAAGATGCTTATTAAAATAAGCATAATGAATAAAATTGAAGCTAATTTGACAGAACAAATTAGGTTACAAATTTGGCACGAACATGTTGCACATCAAAATAAACGTCACGATAAAAAGGTTCTTGATAGATATGGCATACACGTTAAAGACGATGAAGAATTTTGTGGAGCATATATTGAGAGAAAGCAGCATCGATTAACCTTTAAATCACGGATGCAAAGGGCAACTTCTGTTGGTGAAATACTTCACGTTGACCTATGCGGACCAATAAACAAAACTTCAATTGGTGGTTCAAAATATTTCATTTGCTTCACTGATGATTACTCACGTTTTCGGCAGGGTTTATTTTCTTATAGAAAAAACCGATGTTTTTAATAAAGTTGTTGAATGTATAAATTTTGTAGAAAAACAATCCGGAAAAAGCATCAAAATGATCATGAGCGATGGTGGCTCAGAGTTTGATCATTTTAAAGAAAATGTCCTATTAGCAGATAGTGGTATAAAATTTGTAATAGCAAATCCTTACACACCACAACAAAACGGAAGTGCCGAACGTACGAATCGAACAGTTGTTGAATTAGCACGTACAATGCTTTTAGCAAAAGACTTGCCAAAATCGCTGTGGGGCAAAGCAGTCAATACGGCCGTTTACATTTTGAATCGTACAGGTCCAAGTCCCATTATTGAAAAATCTCCATATGAAGTCTTTACTGGAAAAAGAACATGAATTGATAATTTACATATTTTTCGTACTAACTGCTACATTCGTGTTCCTGATCAAAACCGAAAAAAGTGGGATGCGAAAAGTCAGAAGACTGTACTAGTCGGTTATTCAGATAGCATTGATGGTTACCGAGTTTGGGTATGCGGAAGCAATATAATAAAACATAGTCGCGAAGTTGTTTTTGAACCAGAATATGCAATTGAATCAACGATCATTCTTCCACCTCCAGAAACCGAGTTAGATTATAGCAACAAACAAGATGATTCTCAGGCAAATGTTGACGATAGTCATTACCATCTTCGTGATCGTTTGTTCATTAATCGTCCTAAACGCTTAATTGAAGCAATGGCAGTGGAGGTTAACAAACCCGAAAGCTACAACGAAGTTGTAAGTTCAAAACAGGCTGTTCAGTGGAAAGCTGCAATGGATGATGAAATGGCTTCATTACATGAAAATGGTACTTGGAAGTTAGTTCAATTGCCAAAAGGACGTAAACAATCACCAATCGATGGGTTTATCGAGTTAAAAGAAATGCAGATGGTAACATTCAGCGTTACAAAGCTCGTTTAGTAGTTCGTGGATTTTCTCAGCGCAGTGGTATCGATTACTTGGAAACGTTTAGTCCAGTTGTACGTTTTGATACTATACGTGCGGTATTAAGTATCGCAGCAAAAGAAAAACTCCACTTAATGAAATTTGACTGCCTTTCTCTATGGCAAATTAGATGAAGAAAGTTATATGCAGCAGTCTGAAGAATACAAAGATGATACCGACAGGGTTTGTTATCTGATCAAGGGACTATATGTGCTCAAGCAATCGCCGAGCTGCTGGAACAGACGACTAAGTGAGTTCTTAGCATCATTTGGTGTTCGAGAAAGCACAGCTGACCCATGTTTATATTGTAACGTGCAGAGCATTTCCAAAACCGAAAGACTATTGTTGGCGCTGTATGTTGATGACGAATTAATCGCTGCATCAAATGAATTATTATTAAAAGATTTCATAAAGCGTCTATCAACTGAATTTCAAATAACGACGCATACGGTAGATTCCTTTTTAAATATACGGATTAAACGACTGGATGGCAGCATTTTCATTGATCAAGAATTATATGCTAACACCATTTTAAAACGTTTTAATATGGCCCACGCAAATCCAGTATCGACACCTATCGAACCTGGCTCACTTTCGGAAGAAGTACGTTCGAAAGATATGGTTAACACGAGGGCTAACGTACCATATCGAGAGGCTGTTGGAAGCATTATGCACTTAGCTATTGCAACACGACCGGATATCGCGTTTGCTGTGGGGAATGTTAGTCACTATCTTGACAAGGCTGAAGAAAAACATTGGGAAATGGTCAAACGAATTTTGAAATACATTAAAGAAAGCTCTAAATGGGGTATTCTCTATCGAGCTAATGCTGAATCCCAATTTTTGGAAACTTTTAGCGATGCTGACTATGCAAATGATATGAACACGCGACGATTGGTATCTGGAGTTTTAACAAAGTACAGTGGTGGAATTATTGGATGGATTAGTAATCGTCAGCAATCAGTTGCTTTATCTACAGCTGAAGCTAAGTATAGATAGATAGATAGATTTTATTTCTTCCCATCAATGTGATGATAATGTACACTTCTACAACCATTATTAGAAATAGTCAACAATGTGTATAAATAAAATTAAAATATAAATAAATAATATATGAAAATTAGCTACATTTATGTAGATAGTCATTAATTAAAATTAAATATTATATATATAGTCAATTATTGTAACTATTTAAATCCTATCTTCAAGAAACTCCATTACGTTATAATAACAATGCTCACGAAAAAAGGATAATAGTGCTGATTTAAATTTAGAAAGTCTATCAAGAGATTTGATAGTTGCTGGTAGCTTGTTATAAAGAGTTGGCGCCATATATATAAAAGATTTTTTAATTAAAGTGGATCTTGGTTTTGGTGGATATATATCCCAAGAATGCCTGGTATCGTGTTTATGAAAAGTACTTGGTGTGATGAATTTATGTTTGTTTTTATAAAAGAGAATTAGGGTTTCATAGATATATAATGAGTATAAAGTTAATATTTTAAGTTTTTGGAATAATGGTTTGCAATGTGTGTCATATGCTGCATTGCAAATACTACGAATAGCTCGTTTTTGTAATTTGAATATCATGGCAATATTTTTATTTGATGCATTCCCCCAAAATGCAATACCATATCGTATACGGACTCAAAAAGGGCATGAGACACTTTAAGTGAATATTCAATGGAAATTTGTCGCGAAACAGTTCTAATTGAATAACAAGCGGATGCTGATTTACTAGTAAGTGATTGAATATGAGTTGTCCAATTTAGTTTATGGTCTATGGTTAAACCTAGAAATTTGGTTGAGCGGACCTCATTAATTGATACTCCATTCAGTGTAGTGAGTGGTGAGTTTGTTTTAAAAATTATAAATGAAGATTTAAGAGAATTTAGTGTGAGGAAATTTGCCTTGCACCACTCTCTATATGATTTTATATCAGTTACAATATTATTCTCCAAGGTTTGTATAGTGAAGTCATTCCAATTTAAACTAATATCATCCGCGTATAATGTACAATTTGCATAATTTATACATGAAACGAAGTCGTTAATATAGAATAAAAATAAAATTGGACCTAAAACAGAACCTTGGGGGACGCCAAATTTTAAACTTAGATTTGTTGAAAAAATTTCTTTTTGATTATCTACAAGTTTTACACATTGAGTTCTACCTTCTAGATATGAAATCAACCATTTCTTTGCAATTCCCCGAAATCCATAATGTGTCATTTTATTTATTAAAATGTTATGATTTACGCAATCAAATGCTTTGCTTAAGTCGATAAATGCTGTAATTAAAGACGTATTTTTCTTATTTAAAGAAGAATATAGCTGCTCTAAGAAATTGTACATAGCATCCGTTGTAGACCTATTTGAAGTGAAACCAAACTGTAGTGGAGTTAGAATTTTAAATGTTGCAAAATTGTATAAGGTGATTTTTAACTAGTTTCGATTATTTTAGAAAATGTGGATAATAGTGAGACTGGTCTAAAATTATCCACTGCATAATCTCCTCCCTTATGTAATGGTACAATGATGGCATGTTTGAGGCAAGATGCAAAAATGCCACTTTCAAAAGATTCATTAATTAGGTTAACAAGATATCCCAAAATATTTATTGGGAGAGCAGGAAGCACATATGCCTGAATGTAGTCATTACCAGTAGAATATTTATTATGTAGAGATTTAATAACAGCATACACTTCATAATAATCCGTAGGAAAAAACATAAAATTGTTTGGAATACTCATATGAGAGCCCATTGAAACAGAGTTATTAATTACTGAATGTGTGGAAAGTTCTTTTATTAAGTTTTCAGCTACTGTAGCAAAGTGGTTATTGAGTTTTTCTGCAGTTGCCTTGGCAGAGCAATTATCCAAAAGTAATTCGTTAGTTGGAAACCCTGTATTGCTAATGTGCTCATGAATAATTTGCCACGTAGTTTTTTGAATATTTTTTTAATTTAATATGGGGTATATGGCAGCAAGCGAAGTGGCCAAGGAGTGTGTTTGGATGACTCGATTACTGAATGAAATTACACCCCTAAAGAAAACTCCTACTCTACATATCGACAACGTAAGTGCTATCCGACTAGTTAAAAACCCAGAATACCATAAGCGCTCTAAACATATCGACATACGTTACCACTATGTTCGTGAACAATATCAAAATGGTGCTTTTGATATTGAATATGTGTCTGGGAATAAACAGGCGGCAAATATACTAACGAAACCTATACCACGAGTTCGTTTTGAATTCCTACGCAACTTGATTGGAATGGTTGAACTGGCAGTACGTGATGCTGATCAAATATGATTTTTCTTTGTTTTGTTGAGCAATTTTAGTTTAAGGGGAAGTGTTGTAGTATTAAAAAAATTGCCTAGGACGTAGGTATACGTTGCCAAGGTAATTGTCAGAAAAGTTTTTTTTTTAATTAATCGAGAACTGTCTGTCATTATGTAATTTTCGTTATTTTTTAAAGCATATTAATAAAAGCTATGTTTTCTTTTTATGGGAAATAACCACAACACATCTTAGTATCTTTTGATTTTTAATTTTGCTTTTATGCTTATTATGAAACATAAACGAAACCGACTCTTGATCTGTTAATAGTTTAAAATGTCTATTAACTCGAAAATGCCTCCATTTTCTTAATGATTCCACAATCGCGTAAGCTTCCTTTTCAATCGCAGAATGTCTTCGTTTTGATTCTAAAAGGGTCCTAGAAAAAAATGCAACTGGCTGAGATTTTTGCATCAAAGTTGCCGCAGTAGCAAAATCAGAAGCGTCAGTTTCTACAACTAAAGCATCCTCATCTTGAATAGTCCACAATAGAGAATCTGCTATGTCTCCTTTTAAGGTTTCAAAATCAATAACAGCAATTTGCAGAAGTGAGAACTTACTAAATTGAACCGAGTTATTTATTTTGTTAGAAAAATTTTTTGTCCACCTTGAATAATGTGAAAACATTCCAATGGCACGTTTTAAAGCAGCAGCATTATTTGGAATTGGCAATTCAAGTAAAGGTTGCAGCCTCAAAGGATCCAGTTTTAAGGTGTTTTTTTCTATCGTGTGACCTAATAAATTTATAGAGTTTAGAGAAAACTTGCACTTTTTTTCATTTAGAGTGAAATTATATCTCCTCACGACATCCAAAAACGAGCATAAATTTGTATCGCGAGCCTGTTGAGTTTCCCCACACACAGATGGTCACATCATCTAAATAGGCAAAAGCACCCTGTGTAACTTTTTAGCTCTAATGAGGAAACTAATGACGCGTTTGAAAGCAAGATACTCCATTTGTCACACCAATCGGTATGCGACAAAATTGATAAAGCTGGCCGGCCGCTTCAAAAGCTGTAAATTGTTTTATCTTCCTCACAAATAAGCACCTGATGATATGCAGATCTTAGATCAACGGTACTAAAAACCGAGTATCTAGCTACTTCTGCTACCATTTGTTCAATATTAGGTAACAGATAAGCATAGAACATTATAAACTTATTTATAGTTTGAGAATAATCAATCACTAGATGCTTCTTATGAGCTTGGCTTCTTGTAACTAACACTTGGGCCGTAAGGGTGATAAACTTTCTTCGACGATTCCCTTTCAATAGATTCTGTACTACAAGATTAATTAAGGCCTGATCCTCTTCAGAATATTTTGTAGACTTTGTCGCTATGGGCTTACAGTCAGCGGTTATGTTTCTAAATAACAAAGAAGCCTGCAATTTTGCAGCTGCAAGATTACATATTTTGATTGGTGGTTTTGGTCCAACGATGAGATCCGTACATAGATTAGAAAGCACGCTTATTATTGTATTCGGATAAGCAAATTCTTCAAGTTCTAAGTTTACCATGCAAAATCCTTTAATGGTGGCACAAAGCATACTCGTAGCCATAGAAACCTGGCAAGGACAGTCATACATTTTAATTCTATTAAGGAAACTTTTAGAGCTTCCAGTATCTATGAGCATTTTAGCTTGAACACTAGTAAATTAAATAAAATTAACCACAAAATATTTAACTATAGTGAGTCATCATCAGAAAACCTGTAATTAAAAATAATTAGCTGTTGTTCTGGAACACTTCAGAGGATATTCTCCTCACCACTTAGGCTGAAGTGAACCTTCCCAACCTATAATTTACTATATTGTTGCTTTAAACACTATCGAGGATATTCTCCTCACCCACAGGCTGGTGTTCTCAACAACAAACAAGTGAATTGTGTGACACAACAATATAGTAAATTGTAGGTTGGGAAGGTTCACTTCAGCCTAAGTGGTGAGGAGAATATCCTCTGAAGTGTTCCAGAACAGCTAATTATTTTTAATTACAGGTTTTCATTGATGATGACCACATAGTGGTCAAATACGATCTAGTAATTTAAATATTTTTTGTGGTTAAGGGTTTTTATTTAATTTTATTTAAATCGCGCCACAGTGTTCCTATAGATTATTTGAACACCCTATTTTAGCATTAACAACTGCTTTGAACAAACACAGGAGAAGCGGCTGAGATAGTAGCAATTGCAGTGTTTGATGATGACGAATGGGCTTTTGAGGTAGATTTCAATTTCATGCATACTTTGGAAAAATGCCCTTGCTTTTTACAATAATTGCAGTCTTGATCCTTAGCGGCGCATATAGATCAAAAGTGTCTAGGAAGTCCACAGAAATAGTATTTTTGAGAACTGATCACTGCCGAAGTCGAATCATTGAGATACTGGGACTGACTAGCGACATGAGAGATATTTCGTTCAGGAATGTTATTTTGCTTTATTTTGTTTTCTGAAGCTTTTACCAAGAAGGCATTGAACAATGTCGATGTACTTTCAGAGTTCCTCTAATAAATTTCAAAATGTTTTTGTGCTTCTTCCATCGATCTAGACTTGCTCACTGCCTCTTCTACAGTTAATGTTGTGTTTTCGTGTAATCTCTGTCTTACTGGACTTGAAGACAAGCTGTTAATAAAATCATCTCGTATGGAATCATTCCAGTTTTCTTCAGCGCTTACAGCTTTAAATTTACATTCTTTACTGAGGAGCTTAAGGGATTGGAGAAACATCCATATTTTCGTCTATCTGTTGTTTTCGAGTAGCTAGGGCATGCCTTGTAAACACTTCATTACTCTGTTTAACATAGATAGTATTTAGAGTTGGAATGGCTTTATCAAATTTTGTGCAATTATTTATAAACTCAAACACAATGTGAGAAATATAATTAGTCATAAGCTTTAGTTTTTGGTCTTCTGTAAATTTTTCTTTAGCTTCTGCAGTTTCCAAAAAATTTGTGGAGGTTCTGATCCAATGCGTCCATTCCGTTCCGTAAATTTTTTTTTAATTCAGCCGTTTCCAAAAAATTCGTGAAGGTTCTGATCTAATGTGTCGATTTGTTTGACGCATTAACCGCATTAGGATGTTTCAAATCTTTTGGATCGTGAAGTATAAACAGGTCGGAAGTATTTATCCATAATTTAAGCTGATTAAATTGTAGTGAAATACACCTTTTGAAGAATTAAGGCTTAAATTTCAAACATATAAATATGAACACAATTATTGCTATTTGTACATATGTCAACAAGACATTGCAGTACAACTAGATACAAGATGAATCAATTACAAATCAAAACATACTAAGATAATAAATACTACAACTTGAACCTTTTTCTGCTAAATAATCAATAAAAAACAATGTAAAATATAACTTTGTAGCTTGCTCATACCAGTACCAGATTTTACAAATTACGACAACAGTTTCTAAAGTTTTAAGATAAGCCCCCCCCTAACTACATGCTTCCTATATGCTTGTATTTTAATTGGATCTATTTGAATTGTGGAATTGTTGACTTAGATAGTATTGAATTTAGAATTCTCTCCCTTACATATTAAATTAATATTTCTAGGCCAAAAGTATATTCAACATATTAATAATGAACAACTCTATCTGCTAAATTATGCAAAGGACTTATTGGAGCAAAATACTTGTTTTGCATTAGAATGTTTACCAAAGGGTTTGATATGTTTTTAAGGCGTCAAATTCTAGGAATTAAATAATATGCTTGTGGCATTCAACACTTACAAGCTAAAGATGTTAGAAATCCACCATGTATTATTTAAAAAGATTTTTTTTATATTCTTGAACCTCCATAAAATCTGTCCATAATTATCACCAAATGCTGTCAAATTCTAAAAGCATGTCTAATAATTGTGCTTTATCCATAACCGAAACAGCTCTCCATCATTTTTAGGGAAATAATGTCAGTATCAGTCATACTTGTTTGTCTATGGTATCAGTGTCATTACACCCTAACACAACACTTTTTTTATATTTTGCACTCTGTAAGTTACCTTTTCTGAAAATAATCAAATAACCAGTGACAACGGCACGAAATTGAAAATCAATAAAATATTATAGTTATATGGTGTTATTATTATGGCGTAACCTTCAAAATAAAATCCAAAAACAAAACTTAGACTGAACTGTCTAAAAAGAAATGCCAATACAGCGCCCCAAGCGGCTGCATGCTGAACTGTTTTAGACAAAGGTTTCTCTCAAAAATAAGGAGTTTCGCAAGTACAACGCTAAAGCTAAATGTCACGTAATGGTTTAGATTAATGTATTTTATTTAGAAACACAAACTAGAGTTATCGCATCCTACTATATTACCGTACGAAAAACCTAACCTTGAATATGTAACAATTAATATATAATTCCCGATTGATTTATTAATGGCAATTCACAATTAAAAACTCAATAATAAATTACAAGGATACATTCAAGTTTTTAAAACTAACGTCAAACTAACGTCAAATAAAACATATACCACAGATAAGGTTATCTGTGACAAATACCGTCCCATATGTTGTATACGCTATTTTACGAAAATAGCAGACCGCGTTTAGTTATTTACCGTACGTAATGTCTGTGCGCATGCGCTTTTTGCTAAATTAGCAAAAATAGCGTACGATAAATTTAGCAGTGGTCGTGCGATAACTCCCTAATAGCTTGTGAACCTTGAACTAAACTGAAAATTAAACCATTCAGATCATCGATTCGTTTCTTTTGGCTTCTTATACATTTCTACTAATTATGGACAATAAAAACCATTAAATGTAAGGCTATAGTTTCCAATATACAGATTACGTAGATTATTACTTACATTAGAATATGTTTAAAAATATTTTAACTTTAATACTACATATACAATAAAAACCGTTATTAATTCAAACCTCTAGTTATACACATTCTTCTGGTATTTTGGTTATACAAAGCAACTGGAAATCGATGGCGCTTGCTAATCACATCACTACAAGCGGGAACAACAACTATGCACAAGTTTCTTGCTTAACATGTTCGAATAAAAAGATTAAAAGAAGGCTGTTTTTGTATCAGCAAAAGAATTGTGACAAACAGTAGTACAAAAAGCTCCACAAGCGGCTGCATGGCTTACTACTTCAAGGTAACGCATGCACCGCCTTAGTTTTTGTCTATGATTGAATCAATAGTACAAATCGATTGCCAAACGGAATGTGATGATTGTTTATAAAAATTACAGCGGTATATACAGTGTAGTTGTTGCCCAGACGCCGACGAGGCAGCAACTCGTGTATCTACCACCGCCTTCGGGCGATCAAAGGTGAGCAGCGGAACGGTGACCTCTTGAGAGAGTTCTCCAGCTGTGCGGGGTGCCGAGGAATGGGTACACAAGTGAAGTCGTCGGGGATGCACATCCGTCAGTTCTGTTTAGACGAGTTACCTGACGATGGAGCGGCCTGTGGCGAATAGCCATCCTGTCGGTCGAAAACCACATGCCAGTGGACCCAGGATCCGGAATACTGTGTAGTTGGAGGACAACTATGGGGAAAATCCGGGAAACTACTCACTCCACCAAAACAAGAGGATTCCAAGAGCAGGTCTTTTGGAATCCAGTCCTACATATATATATATATATATATATATATATATATATATATATATATTGTAATGTAAGGAGGGGGGGGGGGGTACAAGGCTTCTAAGAGTAGATTTGTGTTAAAAAGGGTGTATGCCAAACGACATAATTCATATATCAGATCCAGTAAGTTAAAAAAACTATATTTTGCTCTACTTTACATATGCTAAAGTATTTACCATTTTAGTTTGAAACGTATGTGCCAAAAGGTAAACAAAATGACTTTATGACGTTGATACAATGCACGGTACTTGAGGTTTTATACTGAGTTGATATTTTATAAGCCATTGAAAGTACATTTGCCGTCTGAAAACCGGACGCGTCTATGGATATCTACAATCAACCAAGCGTCCAGGTCTTGTGTAAATATTTTGGCTTTTCATTTAAATAGAATCAACTTTGGACGAATTGTAAAATCAAAATTATAAGTGAATAGAAATATAAAATATTATTGGAGAATTGTGAAGTGTTTAGGACCAATGGTAGAAATTATGAATGTATATAAAGACTATAGTGAAGGTATTTTGGACACTAGAGTAAAGACGAATTGTTATTGGATATTGTATGCGTTTAAAAATGTAATTAAGTAAGCTGATGTTGTTATGCTTATTGCTTAGCGAAGTAAATAAAGGGATTCTTTTTCGATAATATTCAGTAAAAAGACGTGTTTTGCAAACCTGCGTTAAAAGTTGTATAAATAATTGATGAAATAAATGTTTTTTGAATTAAATAGTCTGATTTAATCAAGTGAAAGTACAAGAAGCATCGGTAGTATAAAAGCGACGAGTATAGAAGAATATTTAGAGTGGTTAATAGTGCGACGGGAAAGCGACGATTTATTTAGGTTTGAACGAGATTGATATTGGATTTGGGACGATTGGTTAAACGGCAGCAGAAGATTCGAGTGGATATACAAAGCAACGACGATATTAATAATTTTGGAGTGATTTGGATAGATTAAAGGCAGTAGGACATAGTGTGGATATTGAAGGAATAGCAGGGAATAGGTTGATTTGGAACAGTACGGCAGGATAGATTGGAGATTGAAAACGGAAAGGAGAAAGAATTGATTGGAGCACGAAGAAGGAAGACAGGAGAGCAGCATATTACAAGGAAGAATTAACGCAGGGGAAGTAGATACAACGGTTTATTCAAAATTCTAAAATTAGGGTAAATTATTTCAGATTTGGGGTCAGCAAAATTGTTAAGAACACCTGGAGGCGATACACAAGTGAACATCGATTGTGAATCCTTGTGAAGGTGCGTACGGTGAATAAGATCTAGAGCCAGAAACATTTAAAGAAGGCATTCATCGCAGTATAATTCAGGTAAGTACCGTGTAATATCTTAAAACGTCAAAATTAAAGTCAGAAATAGTATACATAAATTAATTTGGCACCAAGCAACATTGATCAGTAAAATTTGGCCTATCCAGTAAATAATTCCATATAAAAAGTGGTAAAACAAACGAGTGTGCAGTTTGGTTGGGCAGTGCACATCTACTCACGATTGAACTCACGGTGAGTAGGTGAACGCCCTGAGATAAAGGTTTCATATAGTCGAGGCATAAAATATAGTGAACAGTAAATAGATAACCAACCAAACTTTGCTAAAAGCACATCATATAGAAGTCATATTATTGAATACTAAAATTAGGGCGACGACAAAAGTCGTGTATCAGAATTTATAATATATATATATATATATATATATATATATATATATATATATATATTCAAGATCATCAACATATAATGAAACAACACAACATTCAGAAGACCACCAACATGCCAAAAAACTCTCTAGAGTTGTAAGGCACTTTTAACGACGCTAAGAGCGTCGCGTCAAGCTACTGGGAATATACAGTGTTTAAACTTCATACCGAAGTTGTATAGTTGGTTGCCTAAAACTTCATGCTTAGGTTGTGTATATCAGTTCCATTACAATAGCTGTTTTACACACAACACTTTATTGATCAATTTCTATAACTTTAAAAATAAGTAGAAAATTGCCAGGAATCTTAATGAACTCGAATAGTTTTATACATCAATTTATAAATCTTTGTTTAGTAATTTCAGAAGCAACACCCGTTTATGAATGTTTACTTTCTATTTACACAGGTACTTTCTATAGATTTTTGGCGTGATTTATATTAATTTAAGTTAACAAAATTTTCACTCCCTTAAGTAATTCACAAAAACTTCAATCAATAAATACTTAACCTCTTAATTATTACGGAAATAAACAAATGCGTGAACATTGTATAGGTTAGTAATACAAAATAACCACAAAATTGAAGAAAACAGCAGAACTTGTTCTAAGTCTGCTTAAATCGATGGACACCAAGTTCTTGAAATTCAACTGCAAATTGATGTATATAATACACACTTTTGAGCCGACTTGCTGCTCAATGTCAACAAGTTTTAGAAATTGATGAATAAATTGTTGCGTGTGAAACAGCTGTTAGATTGGAATTTAGGCAAATAGAATTATTCTTTAAAAACTAAAATTGAACCGAATGTGTCAGGATATGTATAAAAATAATGAGACGACCAACCATGCGCTCTCATTGAGATTCCTTGGTGAGTGACCTTAGGTATAATGTTTATGCTGCATGACAAATCAATCTTAAATTATGGTATAGTTTGGGGGGTTAAAGCTCACAAAACCACAAATTGATTTTTCATTATAAGCGGCATCAGCGACACAGAAGATATTTCAAATAATTTTTATTTGTTACTCATTAGTAAACTGCATTTTTAAGTTTGTTTATAGTAAATGGGTTTTCTACTTTACAAGTAGCGAGCATTCAAAACGCAACTTGTAGCACTTACAATTCATTTATGATGTCAGTGTTGCAAATACCTAATAAACGCAGTCATAAATTTAAAAGAATTAAATGACACTGAACAGTTGTTGGTACACTTTAAAATTTGTCGATGAATGTTTATTCACTTCCAGTTTTCTTACTTTTGTTTTCTGTAAATTTTAATTTCATAGGAATCGTCAGGTCTAATTTTATCTCCCCTATTCGGATGCATTGTCTGTAGTATGCAGGGGTTAACTTTTCATAACTAAGTAAAGAATGATTAGGGACGATACCTACGCGACCGTTAGTACGATAACATAAATTCCGGTTGCTTGAAAATATAATAATTTATTTGTTTATATTTTCTTTAAATTTCCGAAGGATTTGCAGCGAGAAACTTGTGGCATCACCATTATCTCCACCGCTAGCTAAAGTCAGCTAATACGTAACAACTAGAACTGGGTTCCACTAGAAAATTAATTAAATACGAATCTGCAAATCGGCATATTAAATACTACCTACTCGCACTTCTTCATGTTGTTTTTAAAGTCTCCTGATTATACTACCTCTATGGTAGTTTGGTGAATTGTCATTAGGAGTACAGATATTCTATGTACGTAGTTCGTTTGTCCAATTTTAGCAGCAATGTTATTGTCAATATAACCTATTTTTAAGTAATGTTATTATTGGGCTGTGGTAATGTTGCGCTAATTAAATTCATGTAATTCTGCAAAATGATTTTTTTGTTTAAAACTTAGTTATGCCTTTATGTTTAACATCTAAATACAACAATGAATTTTAAATATTACCAAAGCTGATGACCGCAAATCTGCAATGAAACATATTTAAATAATGAATTTTTAAAATGCAGATTAGTATAGCAATTCCAAGTGGAAAAGAACTTCCAGCTACAAGACGCTCCATTTTAGAGAAAATTAAATCTGCTATATGTGGTACTTCCTTAAAGAGTTGCTTTATAATAGTATTAGTTTTTATAACAATACTTTTTGTTCTATTTATTTGTAAGACATACATTACTACCATTTTGATATGGGTGGAGCAACAGGATACTGTCATAATAAATATTGTGATACTACTGTTATTTATTATAGTATCGTTTCCAGTGTGTGTTGGATATATTATTATTGTAATAGCTACGGGTTACTTGTTTAACTTCTCGCTAGGTTTACTTACAAGTATTATTTGTGCAAATTGTGGCATATTTGTTGCACATAATGTTATGAAAATTATTGGAAATCACAGTTCATTACATACATTTCTAACAAGTACAACTACGCTTGCTTTAACTAAACTTATCTCAGGTTCGCGTAGTTTTAAAATCATTATATGTGCAAGACTAACTCCAATTCCGTTTGGCCTACAAAACACCATTTTTGCTGTAAGTTATTTATAATCCATTAGTTTAGTTTTAACTAGTAAATCATTTTAGCTTGGTAATGTATCTGGGAAGGTCTATCATATTGCTTCTCTTTTGGGGTTATTACCCGGACAAATAGTTGGAGTTTATGTCGGATCATCCTTGCGATCTATGCAAGATGTTTTTGATAATCAACATGTTGGAAGTTTAACTTATGCTGTAGCTGCAATACAGGTTTTAATTGTTATTTACTTTGTAAATTAAATACTAGACGACTTGTTGTAGCTGATTCTTGGTGGTACATTATTGATTTGGTTAGGATCCAAAGCTCGTACTGAACTGTCCAAAGCAATTGATGAAGCTGACAATTCCCTAAGCAGGTCTGACAACCAAGTGGTCTTTAATATTGTTTAAGTAACATTAAGTGTTGACGTATTTTTATAAAAGAATTTTATTGAAATATATTTTTTGGCATGTTATTGGTTAGAATTAAAGTATTTTCTACTTTATTTATTAAACATATATAAAAGCATGTATTGCTCTATTATTATACGTTTCAATATAAAACTGAATTGTAGTAACCACCGTCAATATTACGTTTGGTTTGGCAAAGCTTTCAAAGTGTGTTCATATTAACCTATTTACATACTTAAAATTTAAGCTGATCATTTTACCTCCATATAACTTTCAGACCTATGTTCTGTATTATTTGATAAATGGAACCAATCTTTACTGGTCTTCATCTCATTTTCATGTACCTTCTGTTGCTATATAATTTTCCGTATCTTAAAACTTATCACTATCATCTTTGTAAAACATCAAACTTCAAAAATTTAATTTAAATTTTTAAGTAATTCTTTTATTCAAAGGATCTTTAACTTGTAATATTCTATTTTTAAATCTTCCTGCTAGAATTGTCTTTGGGTACTATGCTCTTTAACATGCACAGTGCTAAAATTCAACGAGGGTTTTCATCGGTCGTATTAAATTTTTTGTAATTTTGAACAGTAAATAAATATGTTCGTAGCTTCTTACATGCACCGTTGTGTATCATTGGCAAGTTTTTTTTATCCATTTTGGGCATTTTCAAATTTCATGCACCTGTGCATGATGACTCAATCAATGACAACTGATGCTCAAAAAAATGATATAATTGGGAAAATTTTAAAAATACAAACAGAACTAGTAAAAAAATACAATATACAAAATTTAAAAAGTAAGTATATATGAATTATAGTTGCACAATCCAAACAATAGGTTGCACCTGGGCACAAGTTACTAACATAAATGGCATACTTCCATTTTCCGCCGGCATAACATTTTTTGCATGACTTTGTCTACACCTTTCTACATACCTTCTTATCCCTTACCTCTAAAATATGTTTCTCCTGTTTTGAAGCAGAGGGTATAGCAGTGGAGATCTTGTACTTCTTTAGCAACTTGGAAGTAATTGACAAATGGAAATCGTAGTCATCTTTTGCCCTATTGAACAACTGACGGACATTGATCATCAATAGTTGTAAAATATAAACAAATATAGTAGGCTAACTAACCGTTTTTCATTCGCATGTATAATATATCAACATTTGGTTTTGGTGATCTATCTTTTTATATTGTACTATTGGCAATGGTTTCAAATTTGTGTTATTATGCTAAGTTGCCTTTATCATTTCGTTTCTAAGCTCATTAAAAACATATATGACTTCATTTTTGTCTTCCCATATGGCTATCAATACTCCATTTGCATTTTTTGTCCCCTTTTTCATTGCGTTTGATTTCAAATCTGCTGAAACATGTTTATGACTAGAACGTAGGGTGCCGGTGCAGTGTTTTTCTTTCAGAAAGTTTCTTTGCAAGTTCATAACTGTTCATGTTCATGTCCTGCTTCTAATTTTTCCTCTAGCAAGCATTTCAAAATTTGTTATGCATGTCTTTTTCCTCCTAAGCGTTTATTACTCCAGTATAAACTAAATATTTTGTAATGATACCTACTGGTATTGTCAACATATACAATATAATTCCATATTTATGCCGCTTATTTTTTATGACTACTGAAAAACAAACCCCCCCTTCCACATAGATTCATCAAAACTCAGTTCTCACCCAGAATAATAAACAAATCATTCTTTGATTTAAAAATTGTATTATTCCCCTAATTTTATATAATTGATCTTCAACTATTGGTTCACCGTTTTGGGTTTTTTTGCAAAATGTGGAGTACACATTATTATAAAAAAAGATTTCTGCTCATGTTCTTAGCATAAACACAAAAACTGAATAAGGGATCTGTTTTTCAATAGTCTTGAATTCTATTTGTCCGTATATGCCCTATGTGCAATACTATTGCTAAAAACACTCATTAACAGTAAACTTTTTCCATACATTTGTTATCCTTCAATTCTTTTTGGTTTGTAGATGGAAAAACACTTCTAATACATACTGGTTTGTTTACTTTCTTATTGTGTTTAGCAAATCATGCAGTGTGTTTAAAATAATTCAAAGGTCGTCAGAAAAAAACAGGCATTAACAATGTTTCTCTTGTAGTAATGGAACTTGCACCATCTTCCCATCTTATAATTTGTGGGGAAGACGGGCCTACAAGATTTTGCACTTGAACCATTTTTACTGACAGGGGAATATTAAGTTGCTGTTGCTTTTTGTCGGGAGATGATTTCTTTCATCCTCATTGTCACTGATTTGAAGTGAAGCATCATCTGATGGCGAATATGTCTTCCGAATCACTAGCAGAAAAGGGTTCTTTATCAGAAAAGTCGGATATACCTCTGCAATATTTACGAGCTCTGTTATTGTTAATAGTCTTACATAATCGCATTTTTGCCTTTTAGGACATAACGGCGCAGCCTGATTTTTGTATTTTTCCGCTATATCAACAGACAAAAGTGAAATGCCAAAATTCAAAACCGCATATGCAAAAACGTAATTTAACAGTTTAGACTAGAAACTGCTTGTAGTTCCTTCGGAACTACGTTGGGCGCCATTTACTCATGATGCCAAAGATTCCTTGAATAGGCCAGTTGAGCAAGGCAGTTGAGTTACTTGATGAGATATCATAAAAGTGACTTGGACGAGTCGATCTGATCAAGACAACTTTGCACCAGTAGAAAACCACTTTGAGGAGTTGATCGGATCAAGACCACTTCGCCCTAGTAGACTTTGTCGAAACAACAATTGGGAGTTGATCGGATCGAGACAACTTCGCCCTAGTATATTTCATTAAAACGACTTGGAGTAGTCTAGCGAATCTAGATCACTTCGCCCTAATAAACTTCATAGAAAAAACAAAAGCTGTATGCAATGTTAATAATGGAAATGCAGCTTATAAATATTTTACAAACATAGCATTCGAAGGGATTTTTCTAGCAATGTAAACAATAGTAGTTGCGTATTGTTATTTACATAAAATAAATAAAGTAGGTATAAAAGAGCAACGGATATTATATGCAGTGGTTAAATAATTGATTGCAAGAAGCAGTAATTGTAGAAAGCTTAACAACTGTTGTTTAACAACTCAAGTCATGTTTATGAACGTACCCTGGTCTGTCAAAGTTATCGAAATTAGTTTAATTCGCCTACAACGAATCACTATTGTAATGTTTCCTTTTAAAAATAGACTACGTATATTAACGTGCGATACGTTTTTATAATTAAAATTAATTATAACCACTATAAAGAAATATTATATATTTTATAAGCTTTAATTTTAGCATAAATTTACTGAGCACCGAACCACTTATGTTGCGAATGGAAGACGGAGCTCTTAACTCAGAGACATCTAGGTGGCGTTTACTGGAATCCCGTTGGCCGTATACTTACATAAAATCACGTCACATAAAAAATATATCGATTTCTGACCAAATCACGCTCTATTGTAATCGCTCAGTTATCTTCGTAAAGAAACGTCAAATGTAATAATTAACTATTTCTTAAATGAATAGCCAGTGTATATCAAAAAACGATGCTTCCGTATAATAATAATCAATTATCGGTACTATTAAGCGATATTAGATAATTTATAAGTTTAAATTTTAGAAATTTGAAAAAAAAAGTGTGTCATCATAGATTTTGAAGGTACATACTCGTTCGTTTACGAAGGTTTTTGTTGCATGTGTTTGACCCTTCTCGAATTAATTATACAAATTTTAATAAATGTTTTAAGAAAATACCGTAGTACCAGCTTGCAAACCGTTAATAATTGAGGTTGTAGAATACGGATAGTGTTTTGTGGTATATATTAGATATTTTTTAGAGGCTTGTTACGAATTTTGGAAACCAATTCGATGTTTCTTCTCTCTTGCACTAACGGTAACCGACCCGCTGTCGGCTTCGTCGCACTGTTCGTTCGGCCTTTCAGATCGAAAAATTTCGAGGGATCCTAGCTTTTTTAACATGTTAGCGAATACGTCACCTCAATCTAATAAATTTCAGAAAACCCCTATTTCTCCCTTAGTAATATTTCTCCCTTAGTAATAGGTTTTTGCGATAAAAAACACCCCATGGCACACACTCAAAAATTTCCCACCACACTGAGACCCGCCCGGAACCCTAACACAAACCCCCTCGGCCGCAAATTCCTATTAGCGATCGATTTGCACCTCAACTTTAATACAGAGACGGGCTAGACGGTTTTTAAGATATGGGACAAGTGCTCACACAACCATCTACGTTCAAGGGCAATATCTGACTAAGTACAACTATTAATATAATTGTGAACAAAAATACACACGCTGATTGACATGTAGCCAAGTACTATGATCACACACTAGCATGTACTTAGCATCCAACATGTAAGTAATGCCCTTTTGTATATTAAATTGAGTTTTCTTTGTATTCGTTATTTTGGTTTTACCTTTATTATTAATTTTCATTTGGCAACTATCTAATAGGCATTTCGTTTCTGTTACGTTAACCATCACCGTAAGTATTTGCACGGCATGACGTCAGATTAATTACACATAACAATCGTGAAGAACTTTGCCTGCAGTTTTGTCTTTTCACTTGCTTTACACGTCTTATAATTTTACAAATCTAACAAATCTGAATCTCATTAGTTTATTCCAAACTTCTTCCATAATGATTAATTCTTTCAATTGTAGTGAATCATTTCTTTCAATAAAGTTCTTAGTTCTAAGTCTTCTCTCTAACCTCTATGTATTTCTTTCCAAATAAGTTTTTATAATATTGCTAATGGATTGTTCATAAATACTTAAAGAATCTAAACTATTGTTATACGTAACTTCACCTATCGAATCATTATAACCTTTATCACTCGGCTTCTATTAATGTTGATAACCAATGCTTTGCTACATGGCAACTTTGTTGATCCTAATTTTAAATAAGGTGCCCTGCTAAAGCTACTTTTCTATGTCTGTTTATGTACCGAATTTGCTGTAAATTAATATTAAAGAAAAGTCTATTGCATTTTTAAAACACTTCATCTAAAATATTTATTACTGATATTTAACTGATATTTTTATTTATTTATTTATTTTTACTATTATTTAACTTCATATAACACACTATTGCACACAAATAATGAAAGATGTAGAGTGTGGGAATTTGAGGGAAATGTGTAGATCAGCTCAAAATAATAATCGGTGGTCAACCAGTTCCAGGACGAAAACCTAATGTTGAAAAGTAATTGTACTTAAAAACCTGATGATTATTGTAAACAATTACTGGTGTTAGTTCTGCAATATTCTCAACAAATGTTTATTGTGCGAAAGGAGTAATTGAAAAACTATTAATTCGGCAAATGTCTAAGTGGTGGGGGGGATCTAAGTAGCTCTCAGGGTGCCTAACCCCCTTCGCGTACCACTGAATAGAAGGGGAAAAGTGCAAATTGTAAAAAAAGGGTTAGCACAAGACCGAGCTGAATTTAACAAGAAAAAGCAGCTGCTATGTTCGAAGAACAATCACAGAAACAAAAAACAAAATTGTTGAAAACATATGTATGTAGCACGGCACTGTACGTTTGTGAAATATTGACAGTAGGAGCAGACAGAAAAGATAAACACTTCTAAAATGTGATGCTACAGATGTATGATAAAGATATCATGGACATACAAAGTTAAGAAAAAAAAGGGAAGAAAGATATCTGTGGAAAACAAAAAAAAATAGAAGAGATAGGATGGTAAGACAGGAACATGAGAGAGTATTGCGAGATATATTTGAAGCAGAGAAAGGAGAAAAAAAGAGGTAGCTGTAGACCTAGATTAGACTATTACACACGGATAGTGAAAATGTAGGCTGGGGAATTTCAGGGAAATGGGTTAGCTCAGAATAGCAAACAATGAAGGTACGCATCTAACCAGTTCCAGGACTGAAAACCTAGTGATGATGAGCTAGTAGCAACTTATATTGCTAACTACAGGGAAAAGGCAAAGCAAATATTATTCGAAACTTATATTGTTTTCTTTGCTTTTGTAAGTTTGGTATTTATACCTTATATAATTATTTTATTTATTATTGTTTATAATTCAAATGGTCAGACAAACGAATGTAAAATAAAAGTGATCTCATACTAGATTTAGTCAATGGGAATATTGGCGTTTGCAATTTGATTTCAAATCTATAAATATCATTTGTTTAGAAATGTTTCATTATTTTGTTTGTTCTATGCCAACAATTATCAATCAAAAATGTAATAGTTAAATAGTCATGCAAAATGGAAATCGAATCTTTTGTGAGAATATTATTGCATTTTATTACTTCATTACGTCTAAATGTCAACAGTAGAGTATTGAAATATGTCTGTACTCACTCTCCTATGAACCTATTATTACCTATTTTACAAGAGCATTTGTTAAATATGCATACTGAGAAAAAGGATGAAGATTTATCATATTTTCAAGTACTGAAGAAAAATATTTTAAATGTTCAACTATATCGAAACTTCTTCATCATCCACTAAACAAGACAATGATGGATTACTAGCTTCATATAATACTTCACTATTGATCGTGAAAGCGAGAAAACCATTCACAATTGGAATGAATCTTGCCGACAGTTAAGTAAATAATTAACTGTGATTTATACCTGCATCAGATATCAGTACAATCCCTTTACTGAATAATTTAGTGCAAAGAAGAATTAATAAATGTTAAAGACATTGGAAAATCATTGTACAATTATTTGAAGACAAGAAAATCTGACGTTCAACTGATGATTCACCCTCCCAAATAATCAAATAAAACTCTTATGTGTATGATTAAAAAAAAAGAAGAAAATTTGTCAACAACTATTATTTGCAAAAATTTGAAAGCTGATATAAAGGTACAATTTATATGTAATACCATGAATAGGTTTAGTGTACTTGAAACAAGCGGTACCAAACATACTCGTTATATATTGTTTTCTTCACGAATATTTAGCTGCAAAGAAGTAACTGAACACCTGCATATAATTAGTTTGAAGAACTGGAACTACGTATGAGAAAACTACAGGAAAATATTCACAACCTGTAACACCTTGGCATTACGGTAAACAGAAACCACATGGAAAAAAGGAGCATTAAGCTAAAATGGACAAACTTAATATTCCAATACCCTATATATTCTGATTTCATATATAGTAGTGTTTTAGTAAGCAATACATTTCAATAAATTGTCCGTTTTGTTAAAATCGTAACCTTAGAAACCACAAAAGCATCGGAATATTTCCGTTAAATACATATTGGAACGAAACTTCGGTTCATAAATTATTTTAAACCACAAAAAGTGTAAATAAATAAAATATTTATTTCAGTAAATCTTCATGCCATTTTAAGAAAGCTGTAGAATTGTGAAGTAAAAAACGAATTCATTACCTGCGAGCCATTAATTGAAAAACTTCAAGCTGTATGCAAACGCGCATATAGTGGAGTGTTGCAAGTTGATGTGTGTAAACAAAGTTTTAAGGTGAGAATATAAATTTCCCACAGAGAAATCGCGGTGTTTGACAAAATTTATTTGAACTTATACTTGCACAGGCAAGGTAAAGGGTTTCAATTTACAAATTCGTGAAATTATTTTCGTTGCGTCTGGTCAAAAAGGGGTTGGGACCTGAGGAATAGTTCACCCCTTCATTAATTAAAACTTTTGTGGTGTGTTAAGTTAAGAAAGCTGTATTAGTTGGAAAAGTGAATCAAAAAAGCTGTGTTATAGTTGGAAATAAACACACTAGTGGTTTCTGGGAACCCTTAACCCTTTTAAAATGATAGAATTTAAAACAGTAAGTAATATTATGAGCTTCTATGTTTATCCTTTGTGATAATGTGTAAGTAAATTTTAAATGTAAATTGGTTGGTATTCGTATAGCAGAGAATGAAGCAAAGGCGAAAGTTACCTTATTTTGTTGAATGATAAATTCGTGATTGGAATTAGTGTTGGTTAAAATTTAAACATGATCTAATTGTGTAAAAAACGTTTGTAACATTTTAAAATATTAAGAAACAAATTCAAATTTGATTGGTAGAATTTAGGATTATTTAAAGTACAAGACATTAGTATTCTGAATTGACAATGGAATGGTTAATGGAAAAGTTGGTATTTCACTGTTTGCTCTGTTTGTTATTAACAAAATTTCCAGAAATTGAGACTCAAAAATGTTATGTAATTTAATATGGCAAACGTAAAAATTTGAAATAATGAATAGCTTTGTCAAAGAATTAGATGTCTTTTTAGGATTTCTTTTTTTAGCAATATCTGGCCAGAGTGAGATTAAAGAATTTAGATTTTTCTTTTAAGGAAAGTATATTTCTAATAATATTGAAATTGTTTAATGTTATTAGAGCTTAAGTTTAGGTTGAATTTTATTTGAATTTATTTAAAATAAGAGGTAAACAGATCTATTTGTAAAGAATATCCAGCTATCCCAGTGATTGGAATCGAATTTAGGAGAGGCTTAGATTTTAAGAAGTTCTTTAATTATGACAAAAATTTAAAGATGCTTTTTTGCAGATAGTTTAAAACAGGTAAATTACAATGTAATATAATTTAGAATACTGAAGCAAAAGAGACTTATGTGGAATAACCATCTTCCATGTAGGGATAATATCGAAGAGATTGCCGAGACAAGACAGTTTGGTGCCCTTTGATAATGACAAAGGTTAAAAGCCTTTCAGGGTAAGTGATTCGCATAATTTATGCATTTCAGCCATGTTTATTATTTTTTATCTTGAATTTTTCTATTTTCTTTTATAATTTCTTTCGTAGGAACCCATTTCCCCACACCACTGCAGTTTTAGCCGGACACAGTTATATTGTTATGGGGTCTCAGCCCCTTTAGGGCAAATCAAAATTTATTAACGTAATACTCATTTAACCCGTAACAAATTAAGGTCTACATATCAATTATAAAACAAATACCATGATTGTAGACAAGTAAAATAGTAATAGACCTGATACAATGCAAATAGAACAGTATCCTGTGTGCAGCAATACATCTACCTTATTGTGTTAGTGGCAATAAAGAAGATTGTATAGCAGAAATAAAGCGAAGAACTGAAATAGTGAGATCAAAGAAAGGTCTACAAAAAACCTGGAAAAATAATACCATCACATAAATACCAACAAGAAAATGGCCGAAACTTAATATTTTCTATAGCTTATTATATTGCGCAGAATCGTGAACAGTGGAAGCACAAGATCGACGAAGGCTATATGCATTTGAAATGTACGGCAGGAGAGAAATACTTTGAATCCATTGGACTGTAAAAAGAACAAATCTGTGTATTCTTAACGAAACAACAGAAACACAATGATTACCTACCCAAAATACTAAAAATATTGGTTTCGTTACGATATGACAGCTACTGGTATATATCAAGATTGAAGGCACAATACTCTACTAAAAGAATGCACAAAGATAGGTCGCTAAGATGTCTACAAGGCTTTAAATATAGTTAAGTGGAGAGAAGTAATAACACAAGCAACATTTACAGATTAATGACGTCCACGTATGTCAAGAGAAGACACGAGGAATGCTTCTAGTTGATATAACTCCATTTTTGATGCTATTTTTTGGTATCTTGTTAATTTGACCACTATAGTATGACACATTATCTATGACTACAACCAGATGAGATGTAAAATTTTGGTATTACATTTTCAAATCTATTTTCCAAAATATTTAAAATCTTTCAATCTTTAGAAATTAGCTGCACAGTATTTAAAAGTTCATCACATGATGCTGCACTTAGTATAATTAAGCGTTTTGAAATGTTTACGTCTATTATAACTTTAAAGATAACTTCATTTTGCTGGCACTTTTTAAAGGTTTAAACTATTGTCCATTCACGTCTCATTAATATAAGCAAGTTTTGGTTTTCAAAGCTCTTAAATATATTGCTCTCCATTTAATCATTTTTGAGCATTTTAATAATATTTTAGGCTCTGTCTAACATTTTCGTCAGTAAAATTCCAACCGATATAAACCTTTGTACACGAATATTAAACCTCATGGCAAATGAACTCATTTTTTAATATTAGCAAACTTTTCCTTTTCGTAAAAACATTCTTTTCCAGATAAAAATGTCGAGTTATTTCTCTTATTACATGCCCATTTGTATCATCCACACTTCCAACACCGTGATTGGCATGTTTATGGTGTTTTCTAAAACTGTAACGCCCTTTTTCTAAAACAGCTGTTTTATATTCTTGTCATACATGATCAATCAATCCTACTTATACTCCGTAGTGTATTGCCAATTCGATTGCCTAAAGGTGAATTTATTGTTGGCTATTTCATTATCACAAGCTAATAACCCAACAAATAACTTCCCTTTTGTGGTTTCAGGTAGTTTTACCTATCTTGCACGATTCCATTTCTCATTAAGGTTCAATTAGACAAGGACTAACTTGCATAGCACAGGGTGTCGACTGAGATCTAAAAACCAAAATTCGTGATTTTTTAATGACTTTTAGTGACCATTTTATAAAGTATTAGTGATCTGTGTTAAAGAAAACTTATTTGTATTTATTCTACTGCTGTTAAGTTTCATAACATTATAATGACAAAATTAAGTAATTAGGACATTTGTCGTACTTAAGTATATAAAGGTTATTTGAGAACAACACAATTTAAATTCATAATGGTTTTAATTTTTTCTTTAATTTTTCCAACTCAATGCCCAATGCTTTTAGTTCTTCAAAGTTATGCTTCTATATGTCCTTCCGTTTCTTTTTTAAGTCTGCAACTTCCTTCACAACCCGCTTTTTACTGCATACTTCCTTTTCCTTAGATTTCTTTTTTCGGCAATAGCTTCACATCTTAAAGAAGATGCATTCCTTACAGCATGAAGCATTTTCGCAGTTATATCTAAATTCTTAAATGTTGCTTCATAAATTAATCTTTGTGAAATCAATGATCTTTCTTCTAAGACGCCCTGTAAGCATTCTTTGTTTATAGAGAACCCCCTTTCTACCATAGCATCGCTATGATACATTGTCAAAATTATTCTCACAGAAGTAAGAAATTGTTTATCGTTTATAGAGGATTTTACAAAAAGTTCGGTAAAATATATATCCAGCCTTTCATTACACCACTCTTTTAAAGAATCACGTTCTGATACACACAAAGTTTCATATTATATTTTTATACCATCGGCACAACCTGGACTTATATGTTTCTTTTCTACAAATTCTTCTAATGCATCTTGAATCCTGTTTCCTAAGTGTTTCACTTTTCCTTACATATGGAGAAATACATGATGCATCTCTAACAATTTTATATTTAAGCGGTGACTTTTCACTGATTTTCTTAAAAAGGAGTTTAAGAAAGGTCTGACAATCTTTTTTAAACACTAAAATTTGAAGTTCTGAAACAGTTTTTTTTCAAGTTCTTGATTGCCATTTTAGCACCAAAGCCAATATCAATCTGCATTGGTGATAACAAATTTTTGGCAACTTCAAGTTTAATATTAATTAAATCTAAAGACGTTTTTTCACTTTTTATTAATTCGTTTTTTATAAATCTTTCCCCAATACAACGCAGCAACGAACTTAGATCGTGATGAAGAAAGGGCAACACCGGCTCATTTGTTTGATATTTAGTTAAAAACGGTTCGAGATCAGCCACTATGGACAAAAGAAATTCTAGTTTTGCTAACAAGAAACTATTTGAAAAAGCTTTAATGATTTTCTTAAAACTAGCAAAATCTGGCGGACAAGTTGAAACTGCTGTAATATACTTTTTAAGAGGCTCTAATAGCTTTATTGCTCGCTGTAAAACACCACCATTTTCCATTCATCTTATTGAACAAAATTTGTGTGGAAATGTTGTTGTATCTGTATGATAGATAAAAGTTCCTCTTCTAGTAGGAGTGTCTTTGAAAAGGCACTACAATGCACGTAGAAATTCATGGATAAACCAACCATTGCCATTGTGTGCTGTTTTATACGCTCCATGAACAATGTGCAGCCCACACGTACCAAGATCAAACATTATGGGGTCATCATCACTACCAGAAATTCAAATGTGTTCTTTTAGTTCCCGAAGCATCTTCAGATTCATATTAGGTCCATCCATGCTGATGTTACAAACTTTTAATGGGTATATTAAGAGAATCCAAGGTATTTAAAAAACCATTTAAAAGATCGATGGCAGTGGTTTTTTCAAGAAAACACGAACACAAATAATTTGTTTTAACCATATTATCTTCATCATCCCAGTATCTGACAAGATTGTCCATTATGTATGTATATATATATATATATATATATATATATATATATATTAATAGAAAAGAATAATCCATAAATTTTACAACTTTGCTACTCCTGTCCTGATGAGCCCAAATTAGGGCGAATCGCGTCGACAGGATGCCCTCGTGGCTGAATTTGAGTCACTTGCCAACAATTCCTTTTTACTTTGTTTAATTTAAGACTCATTAAACCTAATTTTCTCTTAAATATAACTTTTGGCTATGGAAAAAGGCAGTTGAGCCGGATCTCCTCCGTGTCGACTGTTGTTAAAACTTGCAATGTCAGGTGAAACGACACGAAGACACAAATTGTGAGCTAGGTGATGCTGTACTTCCCATAAGGTGCCTGTGTTAAATTTTACAACTTTGCTACTCCTGTCCTGATGAGCCCCAATTAGGGCGAAACGCGTCGACAGGATGCCCTCGTGGCTGAATTTGATTCACTTGCCAACAATTCCTTTTTACTTTGTTTAATTTAAGACTCATTAAACCTACTTTTCTCTTAAATATAACTTTTGGCTATGGAAAAAGGCAGTTGAGCCGGATTTCCTCCGTGTCGACTGTTGTTAAAACTTGCGATGTCAGGTGAAACGACACGAAGACACAAATTGTTAGCTAGGTGATGCTGTACTTCCCATAAGGTGCCTGTGTTAAATTTTACAACTTTGCTACTCCTGTCCTGATGAGCCCCAATTAGGGCAAAACGCATCGACAGGATGCCCTCGTGGCTGAATTTGAGTCACTTGCCAACAATTCCTTTTTACTTTGTTTAATTTAAAACTCATTAAACCTACTTTTCTCTTAAATATAACTTTTGGCTATGGAAAAGGCAGTTGAGCCGGATCTCCTCCGTGTCGACTGTTGTTAAAACTTCATGCATGTCAGGTGAAACGACACGAAGACACAAATTGTGAGCTAGGTGATGCTGTACTTCCCATAAGGTGCCTGTGTTAAATTTTACAACTTTGCTACTCCTGTCCTGATGAGCCGCAATTAGGGCGAAACGCGTCGACAGGATGCCCTCGTGGCTGAATTTGAGTCACTTGCCAACAATTCCTTTTTACTTTGTTTAATTTGAAACTCATTAAACCTACTTTTCTCTTAAATATAACTTTTGGCTATGGAAAAAGGCAGTTGAGCCGGATCTCCTCCGTGTCGACTGTTGTTAAAACTTGCGATGTCAGGTGAAACAACACGAAGACACAAATTGTGAGCTAGGTGATGCTGTACTTCCCATAAGGTGTCTGCGTTAAATTTTACAACTTTGCTACTCCTGTCCTGATGAGCCCCAATTAGGGCGAAACACGTCGACAGGATGCCCTCGTGGCTGAATTTGAGTCACTTGCCAACAATTCCTTTTTACTTTGTTTAATTTAAGACTCATTAAACCTACTTTTCTCTTAAATATAACTTTTGGCTATGGAAAAAGGCAGTTGAGCCGGATTTCCTCCGTGTCGACTGTTGTTAAAACTTGCGATGTCAGGTGAAACGACACGAAGACACAAATTGTTAGCTAGGTGATGCTGTACTTCCCATAAGGTGCCTGTGTTAAATTTTACAACTTTGCTACTCCTGTCCTGATGAGCCCCAATTAGGGCAAAACGCATCGACAGGATGCCCTCGTGGCTGAATTTGAGTCACTTGCCAACAATTCCTTTTTACTTTGTTTAATTTAAAACTCATTAAACCTACTTTTCTCTTAAATATAACTTTTGGCTATGGAAAAAGGCAGTTGAGCCGGATCTCCTCCGTGTCGACTGTTGTTAAAACTTGCGATGTCAGGTGAAACGACACGAAGACACAAATTGTGAGCTAGGTGATGCTGTACTTCCCATAAGGTGTCTGTGTTAAATTTTACAACTTTGCTACTCCTGTCCTGATGAGCCCCAATTAGGGCGAAACGCGTCGACAGGATGCCCTCGTGGCTGAATTTGAGTCACTTGCCAACAATTCCTTTTTACTTTGTTTAATTTGAAACTCATTAAACCTACTTTTCTCTTAAATATAACTTTTGGCTATGGAAAAAGGCAGTTGAGCCGGATCTCCTCCGTGTCGACTGTTGTTAAAACTTGCGATGTCAGGTGAAACAACACGAAGACACAAATTGTGAGCTAGGTGATGCTGTACTTCCCATAAGGTGTCTGCGTTAAATTTTACAACTTTGCTACTCCTGTCCTGATGAGCCCCAATTAGGGCGAAACACGTCGACAGGATGCCCTCGTGGCTGAATTTGAGTCACTTGCCAACAATTCCTTTTTACTTTGTTTAATTTAAGACTCAGTAAACCTACTTTTCTCTTATATATATATATATATATATATATATATATATATATACAAAAATACAATCTTTAAAATTTTATTTAAAAGTTTGTTTTGGAAAAACGGACCCAAGCCAAAAGTGGCTATATAACATATTTTGTCTTTGTGTAACTGCATGTTTTTCGCTATAAAAGAATCTGGGAACATTATTGGATAAAGTTCAGTAGCATCTTGATGAACTCGACGAAGAATAAGATACTATCTTGTGCATAGTTCATAATATTTCAGCTTTAGTAATCTCGTTACGGATCATGTATGATACAATACTTTTATTTTTACGATCAGCTTCTTCAGAATATACTTTTGCAGGTAAATCAGCTGTTACTGAAGCTGAAATATCATTTTGTTGAGAGTCTGAGACCGGAGTATTTCTAAATAAATTATTCTCAATAGTTGGTTGCTTCATAATGAGTATTGGATTGGCTATTTTAGAATGCTTTAGTCCCTTGGAATAAAGTTTTACATTATATATTCCAGCTTTTGAAATATAAAAATTTTTTTTGCAGTAGGCACAAAAAGCAACATCAACATTTCCAGGTACTGGTTGTAACCAGCTTTTAAAAATCGGATTTGTCAGCCAAAGTTCAGAAAACGAACACTTTCCAGGCATTTTTACAAGAAAGTTTTCACTTTTAGTACATACGCACTGTGTCAACTTAAAAACGTAAAATCTTGTCGCGTTACAAATAATCAAAACAAAACACATCTCATAAGGTTTTATTTACGACTGACTTGCGGTAATATTCTTTAAATGCAGTCGTCCGGTTGCTACCTACCTCCACATTCCAATTCGCTATTACAATGAAGATCATTGGCGCCACGGTCACAGTGTCTGGGGTTGATTACAATAGCAGGTATTTATTATGGCCACATGCAATAATAAAAAAACATATCAGAATAAGCCGCGATTTCTAGATTCAAGGCGTCAAACAAAAACCGCAGGGTTTATATAACCCAACCGAATAAATGTATAATGAAAAGAGACAGACTGCTTTCAGTGCGATGAAGGAATTTTTTGTCCTTTAACATTTATTTGCTGCAACATCTGAAGTATGGCTATACAATTTTACACGTATTTGTGGAAATACATACGATAATCAAACAATGAAGAAAAAATATTTGCGACCGAGATATAGGTTTTAGTGACTTTTCGTTACTTTAGTTACCGTAAAACGAAATTCGTGTCTTTTTCGTGAGTTTCATGGCTTTTTGTGACAGTAGACAGCCTGATAGCAATACCAATCCACTAACACTATAATAACAAATACATTACAGTAACAAAAAAATCGATGATTAATTAATAACAATAATCAGTTCAGATATAGTAGTAGAATATCACTTTGAATGACATAGTTCGACAAGTTAGCAATGTTTTTAAGATCACTTGTACTGCTTCTGATTTCACGTATACATCAGCCAAACCTCCATGCGCAAGCTATAACAAAAATAAAGTTCTTTATCTAATTTAAATGTGTCCCTAATACCAATGTTAGTATCAAGAAGAGTATCTTTTCTATTTGCATAAATAACAGTAACAATTTAAAAAATTTTACTCTTATCGCGAAACAGTTCGCTTCTCTATCTTTCTAAGTAATTTTGGTGCAAAATGAGATAATTAACGATAGTTATTGCAATTGGAAAATTCCTTTTATAAATACCTATTGATTACAATAAAATTAATGTATTAGATATACGTTGATACTTCTAGTATACACTAACGTTCTTCAACAGGGCATCTATTATGAAACGTTGACGTATTGCCAGCACCTTATCACTTGTTGTAAAGTCTATACGTTTAACAACCGTTCTTCATAAATTATTACACTTTTCACTTCGAAAAATTAAAAAAAAAGGGGAAACAAAAAAGTTCAGTTATTCTCATCCAGTCGTCCAAACAAACGGTTCCAGTCTGTCTTCAATATCTAAACAATTATTCAATGTTTCCATGGATTCCAAAGTTTGATTTAAGACCATGTGGCATCTATTCAATTGATGACTGAGTTCTTGCACTTTTGATAACTTCTCTGCATATTTTGAAAATCGTTTTTGTTTCTCCATTGTACTATTGGTAAGTCTAGTAATTTCAATGTCAGTCTATAACAAATAGGCTTAAATGTAATTTCTCTATTATAAAGTGTTACCTCACGAATTCTCTGGGTTAAAATATTTTGTTCTGTTGCTACAGAACTAGCACAACTTGTCAAATGGTTTTGATAACGTAGACAAAGTTGATAGAAAGGTGTTGAATCCAAACGTTCTAATACTTCTGGATCACGAGTTGCTGGTAAGTACAAAGTACCTCGCATTATAGGTAGAAACATTGGAATTTCCTAAAATTAACGGCAAAATAAAGCATCTTAAAATTGATTGTACCTGTAAACGTATAATATCCGGATCTTTATCAATGTTTGACCCTGTAGTGGCTTGTTTTACTACAACTATATTATGAGCAGACTTTTTAGTTGGTTTTACGGTTTTGTTTTGACCACTCTTTGACTTATTCGCTTGCTTATTTGTGATTTTAGGTGAATCTGAAAATTATTTACAAAGTTATTGGACCTACGGATATGAATTATGGTTATTAATATAGGTATAAAAATAAATATTAAAGAATGTATACAAAAGGCATCAATGAATTAACTAATATAATGCTCGCATGTTAATTAAGCAAATAATTATAAATAGAAAAGCATTTATCAATTTTAGCTAGTTCAGGAGTTTTAATAAGAAAATATCCATAAAATTATATAGAAGTTGGGTGGTTCACAATTTACTAACAAAGTTATTTCATCATAATATTAAATTAGGACATAAATAGTTAAGTATCTAGTACATTCTTTTACAACCATCAATGGACTTCACAATAGAATATCAAATTAGAAAAACGCCAACATATATACAAACGTGCATCTGAAAACATTCTCATGCATTTGAAAGCACTGAAATCATTGTAAATTATTTAAATAGACAGAAACCATAAAACGTCATAAAATTAAATGCGTAGAGACGAACCCCTGGCACAGTAGTAAATGGATAGTGTGAAAATACCAATACATATATTTTCATGTACTGAGAAAACCATTGCAACTTCAAAACAATTCAAATCGTATAAACTCTATGAATTAGAAAGACGCGTAAACCTCCTGGGGACATTTTAACTTAAATATACCATCAAATCATAATAGGGGGTTCACTTAAACACAGTTAGTCAGTCATGCTTTGAAAGTAGTTATAATTCAATTGACCAACAACTAGCGCGCGATAACAAGTGTTAAGCAATTCGAAGTACTGTAATTTAGTAAATTCGGGTTTGCTAGTGAAAAGAATGTGAGCGTGGAATTAAATAAATTACTGTTACTTTGTGAAACTGATTCAGTAGTCGATGCTTCCTTCAACATTTGTTGGATTCAACGAATTACTTTATGGACACCACATTGTTGTCTTGCACAAGGTCACTCGAACCTTGGAAGGAAAAGCTGTAAGTCGTTGAATTTTTTCCACCTGCTACATATTTTAAACTGTTATTTAATCTTTGAATGCATACAACCATTTTCCTTATTAAGCAAACTTTTATGTTGATGCATGTTTAATTGAAAGCGATTTAGATCCAGAAAAAGCACCCCAATTGCAATTACATAAACTGATAGATGCACATTTAGTTTGATTGGAATGTTATAATTAGTAAATATACTTTTTTACGCATAGATTTGGCCAAATAGGGATAGTTAATTTAATCAATTTGTTTTGTTATGATCATATTCATGTTTTAATATAGGTTACAAGAGCAGCTTGGAATTACTTGTGTATATTTTAAGTTAGTAGTTTGCAACGGTCATCTCGCTCTAGCACGTTGAACACGTGAGAAACGATTCTAATAATTCGAACCAGCGCGCTAAAAGCTTTCCGCTTCCTTCACAGATAATCGAAGAAAGGACATCTTCTGATATAGCTAGAGGTTTATTTTTGAGTAGGGCAATGAGAAATGGGGGGGGGGATCAATTTTGTCTCGAAACACAAACTAAACAAATTAAGATAGGCGTCAACAAGTCCTAAGATAAACAAGTTAAGGACAAAACAATATTCTACGGGCAGACATGGAAACCCAAAGATAAAAAGATCGCCTTCGTTAACAAAACCCTGTCTGAAAGAAACTACAAAGGTTAAACAAAAAAATATAGAACACAGTTTGTGTCCTTTAAAATAAATGACAATATGTAACCAATTAGTTATTGCTTTTTGGCACAAAAATTGTTATTCAGAAGTTCTACTTTTATATTATCAGATTTGATTGTGTTTGACCAAAATAAAACTCTAAATGTTTAACTAATTGTATAATAATAAGTAATTTTGCCTGGCATCAGGAAAGTAATTGTATAATGTAACAAAAACTTTCTTTTCAATAATAATAGTTTTTAACATGTAAATTAACAACAATGATATTTATAATGAAATCAAAATTGTCCTTTTAAAGCAAAAGACCGCTCTCTAAACATAAGTCTATTTACACCTTTTAAATATTTGAACTAAGTAAAAATCTGTAAACACAATGCATTGAAATATCATTTTATCCTGGGCAGATCTTATCAGGTAGATTACAGTTTTATTATAACCAGTCAGCTTGTATTTAAATTTGCAAAGAAGTGAAATAAACTTCACCGTACACCAAAAAAATTAAGAGCAAATAAAAGTTCACTGCTAATTCTTATTAAGCACTTTCTATATTGAAGATTTAATTTTTCATAAGCTCCAAATTTTGAATAAAAACACCAATGTAAATACTTTGCATTTATTACTAAATGAATTTAAATCTTATAAATTTCTATAATGTATATGCAATTAAAAGCTAACTTCAAGGTTAGAGAAATGTTTAATTTGAATTCTAGAAAAGCTGCGATGAGGTTATCCTTTAACGGTAACTATTTCAAATTTATCCGAAGTTTAAATGTAAACAAAGCCAGTAAGTATAAACCTAACCAAACAAAATTCAACTACGATTTGTAATATTCCGGTTTATATATCATCGAAAGTGAAGCAGGTCATAAACACGACAGCAAACGATGTGTTTTTATGACCATCTATCTGTTTAACAAAGACTAACGATATTGTAAGGACATACAAAAATTTAAACTTAAATTAAATAATGAACAACACTGCATCTGATTTCAGTTGACACGTTCCATCAAAAATTTCATCAGTTGCAAACAATACCATTAACCATTCCAAACCTAAGGAGCTGCAACAAATTCTCTGAATAACAACAAATACGACCACATGTTAGTAATTCCCAAATCTTGTATAATAACACAACTTATAAAGCAAAAATTACTCGTGCATTCTTTATTGCTTTACGTTCCAGCTTGTTTTTCTTTTTTTTACACGTTAATAGATGTTACTGAACATTATTCAAGTCCACCATGACTTGAACCATTCAAACACAAATCGCTAATCTCAGGTTGTAGGCCTCTAATTTCGAAAACATCTTGAGGGCTTAATAGCATTGCTGCGACTAACTAAACGACTGTTGACAACCTCCAAAGACTCGCCGTTAGAGATTGGAAAGTACTAGCACAACAGAATTCCTAGAGGTGCTCAATGAAATAAATTTATATCACACAGATATTCTATAATACAAGAACTATTAAAATGAAGCGTTCCATTATGTATTATATGGAATATTAATAATGAATAAAGCATGCTTAGCGCATTATACTTATAATTCAATGCAAATAAATAGTGGGCAAAATTAAACATGCTTCACTACCCCTTTCCCAAAAGAAAAAACTTTTACAAGGTAAAAAGTTTAGTTAGGGGTCTATTCCTCAGATAGAGCTTATGAGGAGTGGTCGTGGGTTTCAAAACAAAAACATTTTCTACTAGACTGACTCTTAAATACAAAATAGGGGGTGCTAAGGGGGCGCCACCAAGTCCTAGAATTTTAAAGCATGGGTTTACCCTAAAGGAGAACTTGGAAATCCTTAAAGGGAAAATTCGTTTTTACTGCAAAAGCAGGAGCTGTAAAAAATAGTGTTGATATAATAATGAAGTACACAAGAGATGCACTCTTGCTATCTTATACATAAAGAAAAAGAGTAACTATTAATATCAATCATTTAAATATTATTATAAGAGGAAAGTTAAATATTTAATTTCTTGAAAGCGTTGTTAGTACTTCTTTATCAGTGCACAGTTAAAAACTTTTCTTTAATAAAAGGGTGTGTATATATTTGTCTTTTAACTCAATAAACCCTAACTTTGGACTCAGTTATCCAAAATAAAACAGTTACTCAATGGAATTTAATGATTGTTCTTTAATTAAATTTATCTTTCTTTCAGTTAAAATTTTATATACAAAATAAACATCAAAAATGTGGTCTAATATTTTAAACACAGATATTTAAATATTTCTACTATAAATCTGAATGTTAATAATGTAATGCACATGACCGTAAAGTATTTAAATTGATTACCCAAAATATACAGATCTATTACCTTGGTCTACAAATATGAATAATACATTTGAGGTTAAGCAAAATTAGTATTCGTAATTATTTCATGTGTTACTGAACTTGAATGTAATACTTTACTGATTTTAAGTATTTGTATTTACATCTAAAATGAGCAATAATTTGTACCATAACGAAATCCAAACAATGAGGGATCTAACGGCTTCGTAAAACAAAACTTATAAAATACTACCATTTTAGTTTCAAGTACCCCCTTGATTGTCAAATAATACGAGACAGCTGGAGTCAGCTCAAGTGTTTATGTTAACGCTTACCTTGCAACAAGTTGAACTTTGAGACTTCAATTTAACAAATACCTTATCGTAGCCACACGTGCAAGCCTACGGTTCCTGAACAAACAAGTGATGTCAGCAAACTTACTACACCTGCATTTTTCAAGATGTAAATTTGAGTTTCTTCTCTGAATTAATGATGAATTATGTTATAACGGCGTATTACATTGGACCACCACCGGGAACCATCCCATAAATTTGCTGTGCGATCCATTGAAGCAAATCGGAATATAAACCAATCCATAAAATATACAAAGTACCTCATTTCCAAGTCTTGTTCAACTATATAAATTTGAATAAAAATAAGACGTAGTAATTTAGTGAGATTGCTAACGTGTTGAAATTAAAAATTAATAACGTATTGAATTTAAATTCTTTAACATACTGAGTTTAAATTCGTGGAAGTACTGAGCTTTAATTCGTAAAAGTATTGAGCGCTACAATAAATTCATTTAATTCACCTTACAAATTATTTATTTTGCTTACCATTATTAGAAACAAACAGAAATCAAGTGCATTTTGCACTCGACCATGCCGCCATGCCTATTGCCACACGTAGATTGCCGGCATGGACCTATGGACTTCCATGGTGATTGTAACTCTACAAGTGGTCGAGCCAGACTGATAGTCCTGTTGACGAGATGCGCACAACAGAGAAAAATGGCCTGACATTGTAGATGCAATTCAAATGGTCAACGTTAATAAATAGAAACTATACCAGTTTTATTAAGTAATATATGCCTTGTGATTGGGCTATACGGTCCTGATCTGAACATTTATTAATATCGCAAGAATTAATTGTTTAGTTAAATAAACAATGCAGTGTATTTTATAATTAAATTTATAGGCATTTATGATTGTCAAAAAATAATGGTTACAATCAAACAAAAGATTTTTATATAATTTTTTTTTACTAAAAGAATTATGAAAACTTGAGTGTGTCGGGAACTACGTGTACCAAATGTCCATCAGCATCCAAATTCGAGAAGTCACTATCGGTAAGAGTCATAATGGGGAAAAGTAAAATTTAAAAGTCCAACACTCCACGGAATACAATTAATCTACATTCAAGGGAATTCTTTTATCAGAACAAGTATTTTCTTACTCCTACTGTTTAAAATTAACTATCTGAAGCCAATACTCACTAACTGTAACTAACCAAACAAAAACAATCTTCAAAGAAAGGTCAAAAACAAGGGAAGAATAAACTAATATATCTCTACCCAAATACATAGAAATCAGGACTAAACAACTTGTAGTCAACTTATCTCTACTTTCAAACATGATCTTCTATTAACACGTGCCAAAACTAAACTGGTACGTATCTCACGTACACAACAAAACTACTGCAAAATTCATGATACAAGCTTACATAGCCATACAAAATTCTAAACTAACTAGATTATAAATTAACAATATTTCTTTACTATATCCAAAAAGAATCAAAAACCAGAGCAAAACGAAACAAGCAAACAACTAAATTACTCATAATCAAAGAATTGGTAGAACATCAACTAATCTTGAGAAACATCTTCTTCGTCTGAGTAAAATGCAGCAAAGGTCTTCAAATCTTTAACATGCCATCTCCCTGCTCTTCATCCATCCATCTTCATTCTGTAATTCATATATTAAACTGGAATGTTTCTTATGAACTTTGCACAAAACAAATTTTGAAGCTAACTTGGCGGAGAATTTATCAGCCGCACTCGAAAGTATCTTATTAGTCCTCAATACTCTATTTCCTACTTGAAATAAAATGTCCCCTCTTCTAAGATTGTAGCAATTTCTCAAACGTTGTTCGCTAAATGTAATTTCTCATAAACATTCTCAAAATCGATCCAAAACATAGGATGATCTACTACTGGAAATAACATCAATATCTTCACTGGGTTTAAAACCGTTACTATAACATTTTCTACTTAAGAGTACTTGACGACCAAGGACTACAAAATTTGACGAATAACGTGGATTTGTGTTTCGCTAAATTAACTGATATCTCAATATCCCACGTATCGTGTTTTTCTACATACGAACGGATTGCAGTACCAATTATTCTATTAATCCTTTCTGTAAAATTGCATTGAGGAGCATAAACAGCGTTGTACCAAATCTTTAGAATCGTGCTTCGCGCACAAAGTCTTAAAAATACAACCAATCAATTGTGGTCCATTATCGCAAATAACAACTTGTGGTACGCCATAAACAAGAAACACTTTTTCCTCTAAAAATTTCTCCATCAAATGTGCCTTGGCACTACGCAAAGGTTGTAATAACGAATACTTCGAAAACCAGTCTCAAATGACTAAAAGCCATTTATAACAAACAATAAACCAAAGGACTTCAAACATTAAGAACACCTTTTCTTCTAGAAATTTTCACTATATATGTCTTTGTACTTCAAAGTGTGTGTAACAAAGTAAACTTTGAGAACTAATCACTGTAAAATTTTCGTGAAGTTTGAATTATGACGAGAAAAAATCCAAAAAGTATAACCTGTAATTTACTAAACAAATTCTTCTATAAAACCAATCACTACCATGGCTAACCACAACTCAATAATCTCGCTCTACTCATAACTAAACTACCGAAACAAATAAAAGTGCCGTACAACGCATAAATTTCCTAGAATGACAGGCTCCTCTATGAGCCTCCCCTAGACTAATAAACAAAAAAATTACATCATCACTAACTTCAAAAAAGTGATGACAAAACTACTAGAGCAACAAACTCACCTCGAGTCTCATCTAGACTTTCATACTGCTGAGCGACCAACTCTTCACGAATCTCGCCCAGACTAACGCACTGCCGAGCGACCAACCATGACGACAAGTCTTGCCTAGACCAAACAGACTAAACATGTTGTGTTGCAATGCTGATATAAATCAAAAAAACTGCTAACAAAACAAAACCGTGCCTACTGCACAAGAGCAATCCTCAAACGTTTTAATGATAGTAAAATTTTAATGTCCCAATTTAACAAAACATTACCTTATATCCCGAGAGATCAAATAGACAACCAGGTTTGTTAACTCCCTTTGCTAATAATCTACCAAAATTTTTCTTTTATCAATTACTGGTCTCACTTATTACACCACGAATCTTGAGTTCATACTCCAACTCCTGTTTAAGTAAACAAACGATTTTAAAATTCTCAGACATATTGAAATCACTCTGAATTTCTAACTAACTTAAATGTGGAAATCTAATCGAGTAAAACTTCAACCAAATGGTCAAAACGTATTCAAAAAATATTTAAAAAATGTTCACCATGCAGAATCTGTAAAGTCCAAACTAGTAAGAAGAATAATATTAAATCCTTGCCAAAAAATTTTTTATTTCCACAAGCAGTATTAGATTTGTAGAATGAACCAAGGTAACTCAGCAATAAATTCAGGCCTAAAAGTAGAGCAACAATGATTCCAAAAAAAATATCAAAAATAAAATTTATCAAAAACGGATTTGGGTTGCGATAATTTAAACACCAAAAATTTTTCAAAAGCAAGTATAGGTGAAAGCTATATCTAAATAATAACAACTTTGGGCCAAAAATAAAATTGAAATCAAAAACAGCAATTGGCTAAGATAGATCTTAGGACAAAAAATCCAAAATCAAAAAAAGAATTTAGCTAAAATAAATTTGGACAACAAAAGGTCAAAGTCAAAAAGTAAATTTAGTAAAAATAGATTTTGCCAAAACAAAATCAAAGGACAAAAATATAATTTGGCTAAAATAAATCTTGGGCAAAAGAAAATCAAAAGGAAACAAATTTTGAGGCCAAAGCACAACTGAGGGAAACAAATTTCGAGGTCCTAGACATTGGGCGTCAGTGCAATGGTTTCTTGCTCTAGCACGTTGGACATGTGAGAAACGATTCTAATAATTCGAACCAGCACGCTAAAAGCCTTCCACTTCCTTCACAGATAATCAAAGAAAGAGACATGTTTCGACTTAGCTAGGGGTCTATTCTTGGGTAGGGCAAATAGAAAGGGGTGTCAATAGACCTGCAAAAATTTACACTTAAATTAAATAACGAATCAAACTTCATCCGATTTCTGTTGAAATATCATCAGCTGCAAACAATACCATTAGCCATTCCAAACCTAAGGAGCTGCAACAAATTCTCTAGATAACAGCAAATACGACCACATGTTCGTAATTTCCAAATCTTGTATAAAAACACAAATTATAAGGCAAAATTACTCGTGCATTCTTTATTGCTTTACGTTCCTGCTTGTTTCTCTTTCTCTTTACGCGTTAATAGAAGTTATTGAACATTATTCAAGTCCACCATGACTTGAACCATTCAAACACAAATCGCAAATCTCAGGTCGCAAGTCTCTAATTTCGAAAACATCTTGAGGGCTTGATAGTGTGGTTGCAACTAACTAAACTAACGTTGACAACCCCCAAGGACTTGCCATTAGAGATTGGAAAGAACTAGCACAACAGAATTCCTAGAGGTGCTCAACGAAATAAATTTATATCACACAGATATTCTACAATAAAAGAACTATTAAAATAAAGCGTTCTATTATGTATTGCTTGCTTAGCGCATTATACTTATGGTTAAATGCAATAAATAGTGGGCAAATTAAACATGCTTCAAGTTGAAGGAAAAACAAGTGTACATGAGGCTCTACCAACCTATATTACAGGAATTTAATAGCAATTTTAGCATTCTCTCGTAGACCACCCACAATCTAACGAGATATGACAGGTTCCAGGTGGGTTGGTGCGGCATTTTAGTGAACTGACAATTCGAAGATGTTGCCAAGTAGGTGCAAGTGCTAGAGTTGTATACCCCTAAAAGAATTGCTTTTGTTTTCATAAAACACACCCCCTCACCACTAGACGCTAGCTGGTGAGTTTTTTGGTTATGTCTCTCTACTATGGTAATATACATTTCAAAAGGTCATCAGCATCAATTTCACACGTAACACAAAATTATTGTGATAATGTCTAAAGTGAATTCATTTTCAAACTAAATGCTCTCAGTAGCGCGTTTTAAAAAAATTCCCAATAGAATCGCATTAAGGGAATAAAACAAACCCCCAATCTTACGATTGCTTGACGAAAGAGTATATATTAATAATTGTTACTCGGTTCTTAATTTACAAGTGTCACCCATGTTGCAAATAATTATCACTTTTATTTTGCAAAAAAATTGTTCTGAGGTAAAATTCACGAATTTCAGATAACTACATTAGGGTGGATCAAAAATTACACTTCAAATTTGAAAATGCTTGGATACGAAAATTTGACTTTTAGTATTAGTAGTTCCTTGCAAAAAAATTTTAGACCCTGACCTAATATCTTGAGGTGCTGCAAATCCCTTGAAATTAAAAAAAATAAGTGATTTTTTTTATCGAATTTGTAAAATGCATCGAAAATTCATAAAACTGGAATTTGAAAACGTTAAAGAGTTGATAAGTTGTCATTATGTATTAGTAACTGTCAGTAAAAAATACAAACTCGTGGCTTAATATCATCACGTGCCACATACGACTTAAAATTTTCAAAAAACACGATTTTCGATTCAATTTATAAAATACAACTGAAATGAGCAAATTTAAATATGAAAATGCCTCACGGCTCAAGGTTGTTTTCCTGTATTAGTAATTTTATGTAAAAATTTCAGATTCCTAAGTTAATATCTTCAAGTGCCGCAAACCCTCATAAAATTTACAAAAAAAAATCTTTTTTCAAATTTTTTTAAACTTCAATATTGCAGTTTAATTCTATACACCAAAGACACATATGCAATAAACAAGTAAAAGACAGTATAATAAATGAAAGTTTGCTACTTCTAAATATGAAATTCGGCATTGGTGTTGGAAATCTTCATTACAGATTTTGACTTCAGCCATGTCAGAATGAATTCGTGCCTATTATCTGCACCAAAGACTGAAAAAGAGGCTTCAGTAACCAGACAGATACACCTATCGGTTCCCTGAGTGTGGATATTTTACAAACTCAAAACAATGGCCTGTTTCGAATTCAGGGCCAGGATCACACCGTTTTACGAAATCCTCCATATCTGGTAGGGGAGATATTTCGAGTGACAGGGGGTGCAGTTCGACCTGTATAAAACCAGTTATCAGTTCAATGCAATCGGTTGCCTCAAAGTTCAGAAAGCTGTGCGATAGGTCTATTAGACTCATCATCATCAGGTCTCCAGTCCTGGAACTGTTTAGACATATAGCCTCATTGTTTCGTATTCTGAACTCACCTACACATTTTCCTGAAATTTGCACAGTCTGCATCTATCACCATCTGCGTGCGATAGTCTAATCTAGGTCTACCTCTACCTCTTTATTCCTATAACTGCTTGTAATATATCCCGTACTAATTCCCAAAAATGACTTAGAACGTATCCTGCCCTTCTATTTCTCTTATTTTTTTTTGTTTTCCACAGATATCTTTTTTCTTCTACTATTTCTACAACCTATTTGTTATTAACTTTGTCTGTCCATGCTATCATCCGTATACATCTGAAGCACAACATTCCAGAAGGCTTCTATCTCTTTCTGTCTGCTTTTCCTACTGCCCATATTTCATAGACGTACTGTGCTGTGCACCACACATATGCTTTCAACAATTTTCTTCTTGTTTCTATGTTTGTTGTCTTTGAACATAGCCGCTGTTCTTTCTTTTTACATGCAGTTCGGTCCCCTTCTATTGTTTAACAATTATATACCCCATTGCCCCAATGTTCCATGGTATGTGAAATAGGGTGGCTCCGTGGCATATTTGGTATGTGTGTGGCTACTACGCCCAAGGTTCCGGATTCGAATCCCAACACGGTCCACTTGAAAAATGTTAGGCGAGCATTTTTCACAAAAATATGCCCTCGTTTGGATGAGTGGTAAAATGGAGGTCCCGTTTGTGAGTGTTGTCACACACATTAAAGATCCCTACCTTGCTTGGAACAGCAAGGGTTGCGCAAAATTCAAAATTTATCAGGTAAAAAAAACTCGCTTCCTGACCAATGTAGTACCTTCGGGTGGAGCATTGGAAAATCACATGTAGGGTATGTGAGGGGGGAGGAGGAGCAGCCTATGGCTGTCACGTTCCCCCAGTACTTGAGCATTTGCCGAATTAATAGTTTTTCCAATATATCCTTTCGCACAATCAACATTAGTTGAAAATATTTTACCACCAACAACTGTAGTTGTTTACAATAATCATCTATTAGATCATGAAACGAAAAAGATTATAATAAACTTGGCGACAAGATAGAAGATTAAAGTAAAATTAAACATTATAATAGTTCAACTCATAGCCAGACATGGTACATTCGGGGCGGCGATGTAGGCATGGTAGCATGATGATGGGGAGAGATTGCTATGTTTATTTTCAGCGTAAGTAATTACAATAATTTTCAACTCAAATCCCGTTGGCATTAATAAAACGAAAATTAATTCAGTAAATTAAAATAACCCTTTCATGTGTTAATTCATTTATCTGTTTGCATAAATTCGAATCCTATTGGTAAATCCTAGAGCCTAATTAATGATAAATACTCCTTCTAAGAATTCCTCAACGTAAAGTTTATGCTAAAATTAAATAGGCGATAATTGGTTTTAAGTATCCGATAATTGGTTCATGTGTTTTCCATTGAAAGCTTCACCGAATTAAAACCGCGTATTATCACAATAAACCGTGTTTTTTCAGTTTTTACGCTTTAACCAAAATATTACTTTGAGCTCTGATCCTTACTTAAACGAAATGAATATTCACTTTATTCTTGAATAGCAAAACGAAAACATCTATTCTGGCTTTCACCGTGTCGTTTTCGCGATGAAAATTTCGCGCACGCACGGCGTGGTAGGTATTTAGGGTTTTTAGAAAATTGTACTTTTCGACGTCAATAAATTAATTTTTATCTTGTAATTACTATAGCTCTTTCTGGTGGCCCTTAAAGCCACGATGAATAGTCGCCCCTTGTTGTGATGAGAGGACCACCCTAAGGCGGAATCATGCGCACCTTTCCCCTGCTCCGTTATTAGAAACGGCATCAATTTGAGGGTGAGTGTTTAAGCACAATTTTCTGATATGGGTTTTATGTACTTATTGAAACAGCCGATTTATAAGGTTTTTCCATTGCTAACTTAAATTTTGTAGGGGGTAAAACGATTCTCTTTATGTGAGATGATATTGACTGAAAATATTGTATTATATCCTGACCTGTTACAGGGTAAATTTTGTTAAAAATCTCGACCTCATAGCGAAAACCTTATAGATGTAGTTTTAGATGTAAAATGAGAATTCAGAGCTGAGGTTTTTAGGATTGTAATTTTCTTTTGGGTAACTAACATAAGGGAGGGACCTAAAACTACAGCTCGCCATTTCTACCTCGGTGAAGTTGGCACGACATTTATTAAATTTTAAAAAAGCAATGATAGTTCTAATGGCACTTTTCATAGTTCTAGAGTTCCTGATAGAAAATAAAAAGAGTTCCGCATTTTTAATACAAAAAAATAGCAAATGAAAAATTGTCGTGCTAACTTCGCAAATCTAGCACGACACTTTCTCCTGTAATCCATAAGAAACCAATAAATATCACAACTTTTAGCAAGAGTTCCCGTTAGTTCTAATCAATTTCCATCTCTCTATGTAATTAAAATAAAAAATTGCAACAATTAGGTTATTTGCTCAAACGGCGTGTATTGTACCCAGCATGACACTCGACGAAAAAGTGTCGTGCTGATTCTTTCTAGCGAATTTTTCAATATATCGACAGTTCTACATGATTACTTTTAGCCAGAGTTCCAGTGGCCAACCATTTTTAAATAATTTTTAATTTTCGGCCAAGCACGACACTCGGAAAAAAGTGTTGTCCTGTTCATTTCTAGCAAATTTTTCGATATATATTGACAGTTCTACATGAGTTCTAAAAACTACTACCACTTTTAGCCTGAGTTCCAGTGTCTAACCATTTTTAAATAATGCTTTAATTTTTGATCGAGCACGACACTCAGAAAAGTGCCGTGCTGATCATTTCTAGCAAATTTTTCAATATATATCGACAGTTCAACATGAGTTCTAACAACTACGACCACTTGTAGCCTGAGTTCCAGTGTCTAACCATTTTTAAATAAGTTTTTAATTTTGGTCTAGCACGACACTCGGAAAAAAGTGCCGTGCTGATCATTTCTAGCAAATTTTTTGATATATATCGACAGTTCTACACAAGTTCTAACAACTACGGCCACTTTTAGCCTGAGTTCCAGTGTCTAGCCATTTTTAAATAATTTTTTAATTTATGGTCTAGCACGACACTCGGAAAAAAGTGTCGTCCTGTTCATATCTAGCAAAATTTTTGATATATATCGACAGTTCTACATGAGTTCTAACAACTACGACCACTTTTAGCCAGAGTCCCAGTAGCTAACCATTTTTAGATAATTTTTTAATTTTCGGCCTAGCACCACACTCGGAAAAAATGTACCTCAAAAGATGTCAAGACCAAAATTATATCACATTTAAACCCAATGTAGTACTTTCGAGTGGAGCATTGGAAAATCACATGTAAGGCCAATACATAATTTAAGCCTCAAAGTGCAGTTTAGGCACTTGGAACAGTTTCAAGCGGACCGTGTCGTAATTCGATACATAAATTATGCCTCAAAGTTCAGTTTACGCACTCGGAACAGTTTCGAGCGAACCGTGTGGTGATTCGAATCTGGGACTTTAGGCTTAATAGTCGCACATATACCAACCAAGCTACAGAGCCGTTGCTTATTTTATACAGCAGTTCTTATAGACTTACATTCATATTTCGTAAATGCTATATACACTATATGAAAGAGTAGGTTTGGAAACATGAATAGTCATTGTATCCTTTAATGTGACCATTTCTCTCTTATGCACTTCATATAGTTAAAGATGAATCATCGACTGTACCACAAAATGCAAATTGAGTACGAACAAATATATTAGTGTTTTTGGATTACTAATAAAAAGAAATTAGTTTAATTTATAATTTAGAACCTTTACAAATGGCCCTGCATTATTTAATAATTGATCATAAATCAAATAGGCTTCTATTAACCACATGCTATGCATTACATTTCAGTAATATCTGTTGAGCTTTGCATTTACATCTACAATATTCCGTCAATTGATTTGATGTAGTTAACTTGAAAAAATTGAATACTGTATTGGAGTTCTTATTTTTGTATAAGTAGACAAAAATGTAATATATAGCATCTTTTTACAATTATTAAAATAAGTTAGTCGTCACTTAAAATTGAACCAAGCGACCAGACAAATTAATAACCAGACAATTTAGTAATTTGTAAAACTTCTAATTTAGGAAACATAAACAATACTAGGTATTTTAGATATACATACCACCAATAGGTCGATTTACTGTGTAACTAATATAAGGTAAATCTACATCACTAGAAACACTCGGACCTGGAGAGGTAGACCCAGGTCTGTAATTTTCATTATCTTGAAAATCGGTGGATCTCCTCCCTGGATTAGAAATAGTATGTTGTCTTCTTACATTTGCTGACTGACGTGAAGTATTTACACTAAGACTTGCTTGACGATGGGGTGACTGTTGATGTGAAGAGTGTTCTAAACCCATTTTTAAAGACAATCACAAATAGTACCAAATGGAACTTCTAAGTTTGAATTTTCTGTTTTGGTTAAGAAAGACGTTTGAACTAATAGTTAGAAAAATACATTTCACAGAAGCAGTCAACAACGTGCGTAATAGAGTATAATGTGCTAGATACGGAGATACATCGTATTAATAAATATAACAAAACAATCTAGTAAATTTGAAATAAAATAGAAATAGATGGAATCCCCAATAAAAATCAATAAAGTGCTAGTCTACACTTTCTACGATACAACATTTGTTAGTATAGAAAGAATCATAAACTACGGCGTAATACCCATTGCAATACATAACTATTTAAAAATGCTGTAGCATGTAACTTTACTGTATAAAACGATGTTAACTCTAACACTTAAAACCTGTTAACAATAGCTTGTATTGAAACACGCATTTTCGCCATGTTCTTTAAAACAAGGGACCTTTTTATTAGAGGAATCCCCCATTCACTTTTTGATGTTTTATAATAATCTAAAATCGCAATCCAAAAGTAACACCAGAACATGCACATAAATTTTAGAAACAGAGAAAATTCGTTGAAAGAGAAACTGTATGTGCTTTTTGTAAACCCACCACTTTAAAATAAAATAGGTATAACAGAACTTGTCTTAATATTGTAAAACAACAAGTAATTAATTTAGGTTTCGATTCGAATCAGTTCTTAATTTTGGCAGCTTTGTGATAATCAGCAATGAATTCAAAGTGCCATATGCATCATTTATTCTGTAAGCTTAGCTTTTGTAAGCAGACTTTCTAGCTTAAGCTCTAATCAATATGCATCAATGAAATGTAAGTTCAGTTTATTTAAACCGATTTGTAATTTGACAACAGCGTATTTAGTTCAAAATGGAATTTTGCAACATAGCATTGTTTACCAGAAAATTGACCGAAACTGATTTCAAATTTTTAATTATGTCCAACCCTTTGTGTTATTGTTGCGTGAAAATCATTTGTTGCAAAATCTATGGAGCATTTGAAATTGAAAATGAGAATATCAAATTTTACTAAGAGGGAAAAATGTTATTTACTGCAAATAATAGCAAATAAGTACGCGGCAATTTTAGAAGACAAAATAACGGACAAAACCCTGCTCTATCTACCATTAAATTAAAATAATTGGAGACCTTATTTTATAACATTGACTATTTTAAGGATTTACGTATACCATCTTCTTAATATGAATGAGCAATTACATTTTAAGAGTACTAGTCAGGTATGCATATGTGAAGTAAAATACTTGGCTTAAATGCTTAAGCTGCCAAAAATGAAGGCTCAACTATAATAAAGCTAAGCGGCATTTCCTTTATGGTGCATATAGAAATTCGAAATTAAGGTAACTTAAGCGTCAAGCTCGGCTTACTTTCATACGGTGCATACGGCACTAAATGCCTTAACGGCGTAAGGTGGCTAAACATTAACTACCAACTAAAAGTTATGGTTATCACTGTTCTTTAGTCACAATAACTTTTTCTAATATGTTAATAATCGTTATTGCATCCCATTTTGTAACTAGGTGATGACATTTAGATGCTCGTTGTCATGGAAATGCAACTAAATACGCAACATTCGAACTTAACCTCAAATGTAAATAAACAAATAAATTCTACAGATAGACCTAGTTTAATGTTGTAGTTACATTGCAACTTCCTTATTATTTGCTAAATCAATGGTTTAGTACAAGTGCACTTTGGGTAATTGTTAGAAAGAGCTCTTATTATTAATGAAATTCAGTAACAGATAAAAACCCAGAACAACTGCAAGTTAGGTTACTGTTAGAAAAAAGGTTTTTTAAAATAATACGTTAATTTTAATACAACGTAAGTTACGTTTCGGCCCTTGGGAGCGATCTTTTTAGAAACTTCTTCCAGAAACTTCGTAACAAATTTATTTATTAAACAGGTATTGATGTGGAATTTTAACAAACTTCATTAAAATTAAACTAAGTCAAAAATAATTAATAATTGAATTAATATTAGGGCAAGTAGCCTAAGCAAACGGCAATGTTGAAGCTGAAATACTGTAGACTGACTGATGGTCTTGGCACTCTCGGGGGATTTATGTTGTCCCTGTGCCTCACATGTCTGTGGGAACTTGCAAAGCTCATGTCTGCCTATTTCTTAATTCTATTCATTATACAATGTAACAATCTTAATTTCTAAGTAATCGCGGTTTCATAACCGTCTGTGACCTGCCACCTGCAGTATCACTATAGTCTGGAATACAATGTATTGCATCCGTTCTCACAACTTGTTTGTGAACTGTTAATAACCTTTCTGGTTTATCCTTGAATTTACATTGTTACATATACTTAAGTTTCTTTAACAATTACTAATAATTCCTATTAAATTCTATTTTATTATACATATTTAGATTGGGGGATACATAACTCGTGTTACATGTTTACTTGTTCATTAATACTAGGCACGGCTATCGCAAAAATTGTTAAAAATAAATGTATTGACTGAGCTTTAGCGTTCGTTGCTTTAATTGAATTTGTAGAAATGAACGGAATAAACTAGTGTTAAACTTGTTCTAAAACAATTAAAAATGAAATAACGCCCATTCTTTCTCAAATGTTTATGAAAAACATTCTTCTAAGACGTTTCCTGCCAAATATACCACAATATAGACTTCGAAGCGTATTGCCATACTTAAACATTTTCCAATGATTCCTACCAATTTTGAAATTTTCTTCAGAACGCTGGTACATTTTTGGTAAGTGATTGTGTGTTAACGACAATATTACCCAAAGCAATTTCGCATTTCCCCAATTAGAAAATTATAAATGGCGTCTTGGAATGTTTTTGTGGAAATTTCCTCAAGAGTTAAACATTCAGTTCTAAAATTTCGAGTATTTTCTACTTACTATTTTAGTCACTATACCCATTATTGTATGTAATAATAGTTTTTAAATACTAGATACTTCATGTATTTTTCGGGGTTGTTGCGTACGTAATGGCAAATTTTTATTATGCCAGGCATGAGCATAAGAATCATGTTTTTGCTCAAAGGATGTTTGCTGTTATTAATTATTAATAATGCACTTAGCAACGCTAACGTTAAGACATCTTCTGTAAATCCAATTTTAGTTTTAAACATTAATATTATATTCCACCTAAAATCATAAGTTTACTATAAAATGCATAGTTAAGTTCCGGGGTTGATGTACATTAAGCAAACCCAATAATGCATAATGCACTGCAACCACATCCACCCTATTTATTTTCGTGTCCTTGACAATGTCCTTGTCCAAGTGCAAATGCTTCATGTATATTTGACCTAAGTTATACAATTTGTCTACTATAAGATGCAGTCACACACACCTGCGGAATTTTTGCATATTAACTGGAAGCAATATAAAAATTAAGTAAACCTTGATTATTAGGTTAAAATTCAAGCATGTCCACGTTCATTCCTATTTAAGAAATAGTTTTTAAAGTATGTTGTGCTGCCTACACAAAATAATAGCGCAATTTTTTAAAACACGTGCATGTTTTATGTTTTGATTTGCTATTGCTTTCAGAGGTGACCTCTTTCAACTACATATCGTTAAAAAGTTCAGTATTACACACTGTCCCGCTTATTTTCGTTGATACTGGAAATAAAAAGGTTAGAAAGTGTATGGTATTGCCCAAATTAATTTTTAGCAATTGCTTAACTTTGTTTCATAACAGTTTGTAAGTAATTTTTCTTTTCATATGTGTATTTCATATTTCAGACTTCAATAATGTCTCGAGACAGAGCAACTAGACGTTTTTATCGCTCTGAATCTCTAAGTAATATTGTCTTTATGGACAGAGGCTTTTCTGCACAAGAAGAAAATAAATGGACATTTGAAATAGCTTGGGAAGCAGCTAATAAAGGTAAGCCACGATTTTAGCAGTTAGTGAACTGTCAGTAAGGGTTTTGTGATGTTCCAACAAAAGCATCCTTAATTGGAAGTTTTCGTTAATCCGAGCTACTAAATAACCAGTAACTATCAATTAGAATGGATCAATAGCTGCAATAGCGAAACACGCCCTAAAAATTTAATCTTAGAAAGCTAAACATTTTAGTTATGATAAGACCAAATAATAGTTGTTTTTTATGAGGTATTTGAAATAATTCTAAAAGTAATTATATAATTAGTCTTGTCAATTGGAACTTTATTGATTAATTTTTGATTTTCACATTTTTTGTTAATAAAATCGTTGTAGGGGTTATAATGAACTAGTAAATGTAATATATGACACAGGTGAGGTTCCAATAGATTTCGAAAAAAAAATTATTATTCCAATCCCAAAAAAGTCAGGAGCTGATAGGTGTGAGAATTTTAGAACGGTTAGTTTAACTTTTCATGCTTCCAAAATACTAACAATAATAATTAAAAATAGAGTAGAAAGCTTTGACTGAGAATTATTTAGGCGAAGACCAATATGGTTTTCGTAAAGACAGAGGGACTAGAGAACCGATAGTAATGATTAGGGTAATTATCGAAAAAAGGTTACAAAAAAATAAAAAGACTCATTTCGCGTTTGTAGATTTAGAAAAAGCATTTGATAGGGTTAATTGGATTGTTATGTTCAGGGTTTTGCGAAAAATAGGAATCTCTCATAGGGATAGAAAAATTATTTACAGTCTATATAAAAACCAAAGCGTAGTAATTAGATTTGATGAAATAGAAAAGGAAGCTAAGATTAGAAATGGTGTTAGACAGGGTTGTATACCGTCTCCCTTGATTTTTAATGTTTATATTGAGGAAGCTAAACTTAGCTAGAGAGAGAAAAGAGATAGGTATTAGTGTACAGGGACAGAAAATAGACATGTTACGTTTTGCAGATGATATAGCCATTATAGCAGAGTCTAGAAAAGAGTTAGGAGAGTTTTTAAATATTTTAGATGAGATATTACAAAGTAGCTATAGTATGAGAATTAACTCGGTAAAGACAAAGATAATGACAAGTGAGTTACAGCCTAGTTCTAAACCAAAATTAAAAATAGGTAATACCGAGTTAGAGGAGGTAGATGAATTTTGCTATTTAGGTAGTATAATTACAAAGGATGGACGTAGCAGAAGGGATATAGTAGCTAGAATAGCTCAAGCTAGAAAAATGTTTTTAAAAAAGAAAAACTTACTAATAGCTAATAGTATTAGTTTAGATAATAGAAAAAGTTTCTTAAAGTCGTACGTATGGAGCGTTCTACTATACGGTAGTGAGACTTGGACAATTAAAGAAGTAGATAAGAAAAAGATAGAAGGTTTTGAAACTTGGTGTTATAGGAGAATGTTAAAGATTAGTTGGACAGATAGAGTAACAAACGAGGAAGTTTATAGAAGGATAGGTGAGGATCCCTGTATGTGGAAACAATTGAAGGTCAGGAGAGATAGAATGATAGGGCACCAGTTAAGACATGAGGGACTATTTAGTAAAGTTTTAGATTATAGACTACCAAATAAAAATAGAGTAGGAAGGCCTAGACAAAGCTATATTAGTCAAATTATTAGAGATTTAGGTTGTGAAGGGTATGTAGAGCTTTTTAGATTAGCACAGAATAGAAAAGAAGTTAGAGCGCCAAACCGACCTTAAGTAAGGTCGAAAACAAAATGATGATGAGTGGTTATAAAAATTTGTAATCGGTTTCTTTTTCCTTGAAAGACAGGGGGACATATATCATCCTATTGGTTGCCATAGATATTACAGTTGCTTGTTGTTTGGGGTCTCTAGAATAGATGCTATTAATTAACGAATATCTTGGAAATATTAACTGGTATTTACTGTTTAGCACTAGTAATGATATTAACCATATTGTAAATGTATTCTATAATTATCTGCATGCTTGCATCGATCAATTTGTACCTAGATCCAGAAGTAAGAATGTTAAATTTCCGAAATGGTTCACTTCTGAATTAAAACAAGCAATTATGCACAAAAAACGTGCTCACAAAACTTTTAAGCAGTCAAAACGGATTGAGGACTATAGAGTATTTTCAAACTTACGTAGGAATTGCAAGCTTGTATACAAAACTACTCATCAAAAGTATTTACTAGACCTACAAAGCTCAGTGAATTGTAAAAAAACTTTCTGGAATTTCATCAATCCTAAAAGAAATAATTATTTATTACCCAATACCATGTCTTTTAAAGATACAATATCTGATAATACTACACAAATTGTCAATCAATTTGCGGATCATTTTGGTTCAATTTTAACTCATCTGACACCACTGTTCCTAACATAGTCATTAACAATGCTATATCCATTAGTAATTGTTATTTTTCACCTACTGAGATTCTATTGCAAATAACTAAACTTAAATTAAGTTCAGGGCATGGGCCTTATGAAATATCTCCATACTTTGTTTTTCAGTGTAGATTTGTGTTATCTACAGTACTGCATAAAATTTTTTGAGAAATCATTATTTGATGGGGTCTTTCCGGAGAAGTGGAAACATAGTTATGTACTATCGACCTATTTCGATAATATCAGTTTTCGCAAAAATTTTTGAAATCATTGTTAGTTCTCAGATTTTTCCTGTTCTTAATAAAGTTATTATTCCTGAAAACATGAATTTTTTCCAGGCAGGTCAACAGTTACAAATCTTTTGGTTTTTGAAGAATTTGTTTTTGATGCCATGGAAAAGCGGTACCAAGTTGACGTGATTTACACTGACTTTTCTAAGGCGTTTGACTCACTCATAGTAAAAATTTTATTATTTAAACTCTCGAAATTGGGTGTGCATGGTAACTTGCTTGCCTGGTTAGATAGTTATCTCTCTCAGAGGAAACAATTTGATAAAATAAACAACATACTTTCTTCGGAAATTAATGTAACTTCTGGAGTACCTCAGGGTGGTCATCTCTCGACTGTATTGTTCAATTGCTTCATTAATGACATTGCTTGTTGTTTTCATCATTGTAAATTTCTGCTTTATGCAGACGATTTAAAAATATTTAAGATGGTAACATGTGTGAGTGATGTGTGAGTGACTGCTCACTTTTTCAAGATGATATTAATCGACTTGCCTTATGGTGTAGGTCAAATGGACTATCCCTAAATATTAGCAAATGCAAAGTGATGCGTTATTATAGAATCAGAGATCCTGTTTTGTTTAATTACAACATCAACTCTGAAGTTTTACAATGTGTCACTACATTTAAGGACCTGGGTATACTTCTTGATCATAAGCTAAATTTTTCTGAACATCTTCAATTTTTAACGCATAGAGCATTCAAGCTTCTTGGATTTATGAATAGAAGTCTCTCAGAGTTTAGTAATATACAGAGTCTTTCTGGGGTTTATTGTTCCTGTTCGCTCTTTACTAGAATGTGCAAGTATTGTCTGGTCACCTTTTTACTCTATTCACATAAAACTAAAACGCCTGGAAAAATGTCAGAAAAAGTTTATTCGTGTAATTGCTTATAAGTTAGGCATCCCTTATGGGAAAATTAAATACATTCATATTTTACGCTACTTGGATCTCCCAAAATTAGAAATTCGTCGTAATTATTTAGACATTTTAATACTCTTTAAAATTGTTAATGGGCTGATAGATTGTTCAGATTTGGTACACAGGGTTCAGTTCCATGTGCCACCGAGAAATACTCGATCATCTATATTTTTTAATGTCTGTTTACATCAAACCAATTATGGAATGCAAAGACCTTTAGAAAGATGTTGTAAAAATGCCAACCTTTTGAGTGAAACTGACTTTTTTCTTAAAACACTACACTCCTTCAAAAATTCAGTCAAACGTCATTTGTTTTCCAATATGTAGTATTATATTGTAATCTAATTAGTTAAGACATATTTTTTATGCATTTGTTTATGGTAACTGTAACTTTGTTGCATACCGTTAATAAACAATATTATTATTATTATTAGATTGCAGATTGAATGCTGTAAAGTTGGAATGATTTTTCTCTTATGCAGGTATGGCTTGATAGGCTTTCTTGAAGCGTTATCATAAATGCATTTCTGTCAATAGATTTTTGGCCTTTCCTTGTTCTATTCTTATAGCTAGCGTATGAGTTGATGCATAGAATATTTAGCATGGCGTTTGAACTTTGCTGATACTTATGTAAATAATCACACAAAGATCTACCCTCAAAGTAAACATCTACATTGTCTACAATTTGTTACATATACTTTTGCCTCCAGAAAATCTAGCCAGTAATCCACAGAAAAACTCGATGAAATACTCTGCTAAAAATTCTGTTTCGGTCGGAAAAAACCTCGACCGTATTACAAAAATAGTTGCCGTTTAACTCGGTGAGATGGGTGATGTAAGAGTTTGGAGAAGGTCCCGGAATTCAATGGGAGTGAAAAATTTCTCAGTCTGGAAGTATCTTGTACGCAACTTAATCTTGCAGGGTGTATAGGGAAAAGCTCCCGAAAAAATAACAAAAGGTTGCCAAAATCTGAGATCTGGAGAGCAGTTTTGGCTTAAAATTCAACTAAGAAATCCCGTATTATTGCCCAAAAATGCCTTAGAAAGTATCATGCCTTTCTATTTCTCTTATTTTTTTGTTTTGTTTTCCACAGATATCTTTATTTCTCTACTATTTATATAACCAATTTGTTATTAACCTTGTCGGTCCATGCTATCATCCTTATGCATCTGAAGCAGCACATTCTAAAAGGCTTCTACCTTTTTCCTGTCTGCTTCTCCTACTGTCCATTCCTATTTCATACCCACACAGTACTGTGCTCCACACATGAATTGCAACAATACTTTCCTTGTTTTTATGTTTGTTGTCTTCGAACATAGCCGCTGTTCTTTCTTGTTAGATACAACTCGGTTCCACTTTTTTTGCTTTCTAATGGATATTCTTGGTATGTGAAGGGAGTTAAGAAACCTGCGGCTGCCAAGATCCCCCAACACTTGGACATTTGTAGAATTAGTAGCTTTCCGATAAATCCTTTTCACAGTCAAAATTACTTGAGAATATTGCAAAACCAACACTTGTAGTTGCTCATAATAATCATCAAGTTCAAGTACAATTTTTTTTGTCATCAGCTTTCCGTCTTTGAACTGGTTGGATGCGTACCTGCATCGATTTCTATTCTGAGCTAGCCTAAACATTTTCCTGAAATTCCAACAGCCTACATATTTGACTATCTGTGTGCAATAGTCTAATCTAGGTCTACCTCTATCTACCTCTCTTTTTTCCTATCTCTGCTTGTAATATATTATGCACTATTCTTTCATGCCTTAGTATGTGACCTATTATCTTATCTCTCCCATTTTATGCTGTGTTCCACATATTTCTTTCTTCCCCTACCATTTCTAGAGCCGCTTTTTCTTAACTTTGTCTGTCCATATCTTCATCATATGTCTGTGGCACCACATTTCAAAGGTTTCTATCTTTTTCCTGCCCACTTCTCCTACTGTCCAATCTTCACCTCCATACAGTGCTGCACTCCACACATTTGCTTTAAGCAATATTTTCTTTGTTTCTATGTTTGTTGTCTTTGAACATAGCAGTTGCTTTTCTTTGTTAAATGCAGCACTTTTTCCATCTTGTGTTATTTGACTTCCTAGGTAGCAAAAATACTTAACCTCTTGTAAGTTCGCGTTTCCTATTTGTATTCTGGTTTTGAACTTATTTTTCCCTCCTTTACATACTAGTACTTTAGTTTCATATTTGTTAATTTTCATACTGTACCCCTCTGTTATAATGTTTTCCATTTCATTAAGAGCTGCTTCCAACTCTTTCTTGCTAGATGCTAATATCGCTATATCATCCTCAAATCTAAGCACATAAATCTTTTGTCTCTGCATAGTAATTGCAAATGTCTTCCTGCATTTGACAGTATTAATTGCCTCTTCTATGTACAAGTTAAAAATCAATGGGGATAGGGCACATCCCTGTCTCACCCCTTTCCTAATGCTTACTTCTCTACGTTCCTGCTCTAATTCTATTACTGCTGTTTGCTCTTTGTATAAGCTATGTACTATTCGTCTATCCCTATAACTCATTCAAATCTTTTTGAGTATTTCAAACATTTTTTTTCATTTTACATTGTCGAATGCTTTTTCCAGATCTACAAACCCTGTACACACGCTTTCCTCTTTTTCTATTGTTTTCTCCATGATCACTCTGAGCTAAAATAGCCTCCCGTGTTCCCCTGTTTCGCCTAAACCCAAATTGGTCTTCTCCTAGTATTTCTTCTGCCCATTTTTCCATTTGTCTTTGCACAATTCTAGTGAATATTTTTGATACGTGTGCTGTCAAACTTATTTTTCGAAAAAAATTTTTGTCTATCCGAGCCTCTCTTTTTGGAATAATGGCTATGATGTTACATTTGACATATTTGGGTATCTCGCCTGTTTCATACATATAGCTTATAAGTTGGAAGAGACGTTCTGTTACTGCTTGTCCAACGGCTTTTAGAGTTTCTACCTGCACCTTATCTGTACCGGGTGTTACCATTTTTGAGATCTTTTAATGCTAATTCAAACTCGCCTGTAAGTATAGGATATCCCAAGTCATCCTTTTCAATGTCTGATTTCTGTTCTAATTCTGTTAGTTCCTCTCCTGCATATAAATTCCCTATATATTCTTGCCATCTACCCACTTTCTCTAAATTTTCTATAATGACGTTTCTTCCCATACCCCTTATGTTTTTACTATATGGTTTTATATTCCTAAAATTCATTCTAATTAGTTTGTATGCTTCGTCTGTCTTTCCTATTTCCATCTCAGTTTGTACATCTATGCACTTTTCATCAATCCATTATTCTTTAGCTTTCCTGCATTTGTGAATAATTTCCCATTTTATGGCTTTGTATCTCTGTTTTTCTTTGTCTGGTCTGTTTTTGTATTTTCGTCTTTCTTCTATTAAATTCAGGATATCCTTTATTATCTATGGTTTCTTATTTTCTTGTTTGTGTATACCCCAGAATGTCTCTGGTCGGCATGTTTAAGTTGAATTTAATGTTATTCCATTCTGTTTCTAATTCCTTTGCATCAGAAATTTTCTCGATGTCTTTCAACAATTCATTTGCCTTTTTTGCAAATTTTTCGTGGATATCTTAATGTTTCTCAAAGTCAAAGTGCCATTTTCCGTTTCCTTTTTTTCAAATTTTTAAATTTAAGAACATTCTGTCTTCATAATTACGATGTTGTGGTCAGTGTCTATATCTGATTCTGTGTAGCTTCTACAGTCTTATGTGATTCCTAAACCGTTGTCCAACAAGAATGTAATCTATTTGATATCTTCCTATATCTTCTAGCATCTTCCACGTGTATTGTCTTCTAGCATGATGTTGAAATAATGTGTTTGTGATGGTTCAATTGTTTTTGTTGCAGAATTCTACCAGCCTATCTCCCCTGTTGTTGGTCGTGTCAAATCTGAATAAACCTACTACCGCTCCTTCCCTACCCTCTCCTACCACTACATTAAATCCCTCATAATTATTAAATTTCATGTCTTTTTACACATCTTAGTATGTCTTCGCTTTGAAGATCGCTTCTACCTCTTTGTCATTGTAGCTAGAGGTGGACATATATACTTGTATTATTACTGTATTTACCGTTTAGACTTTAATTTAACCATGACTACTCTTTCATTCTTTTGTATGCAGTTTTTTACACAGTGTCCTATCTTTCTTCGCATAACTATACCCACACCCGAATTTCCTTCCTCTGATTCTGTATAAATTACCCTAAAGTGTCCGCTCCAAAAATCCCCCGCCTCTGGTTACCAAAGTTCACTAATCTCTACTAGTCTAATCTTAACCTATCCATTTCAACTTTCAACTTACCTAATTGCTTTATACTTTCCGATCACATTCTCTGAAGTCTCCCCCAACCCCCAACCCCCCTCCCACCCACCCGATCTGAATGGCGGACTATTTGAAATCTTTTACCCCCGAGGAAGCCATCATCTTAATAACAATACGGTGGTTTCCCATTGCCATCCACGTTGCAATAGCGTGTTGTAGAATGCCATATCGACCCCTATGGTTTATCTAAGCACAGAAATCCTTAATATTCTTAAAATAACTTTCAATTGAAGCAGTTAAGCATTTTGTATTTGCATATTCATAATGAACCGTCATAATAGCACTCCATAATGGTATTTTCCAACATATGTTTTTTAAAACTGGAATAATTTCTGGAAGACTGTACATGTTGTCTAAGCCAATTTCAAAATTGCTCTTGCTATTTATAGATGACTGTGCCTCATCCTGTGCGAAGTTATAAACTGTTTCAAACCAGTGGCAATTTAACTCTACTTCTGTTTCGATTTCTTCTTCTATAGTTTCTTTATTATCTGAACTAGTATTATCATTAAAGTCTTGAATAATTAAACTTCTGTAACGGACAGTTTACATTTTCAACAGTGCGTGCACCCCAAAAGCAATTTAAATTCTTCCGCCATATGCATTCGGGTACCATCGGAGTGCCTTGTAAAGAGTGAAGGCGCGAAGTGGATAGTATGAATTCGGCGTGCAACGAAAGGTGACGTTCTACTTGGCATCCCCGCGATTCGTGTTGTGACCGCGATTTAATATTTATATAATTAATTTTTGTAATAATCGATGATACGAGATGTACTCGTGTGTTGTATCAGTTTTATAAAGATTGTGTATATTATTGTCTTTACAATCACTCTTCGTAGTGTTAATAAAATAATATTGAAACCACATGTCGTTGTTTACCTAGGCGAGTAAGCTCTGTTAAATACTGCAGTTAGGAGTCCTGCATAAAATACCTTCTGATGCACCTTCAATTAAAGTACTAAAGCTTAAACTTCCTTTCGAAACGAATTCAATGATGTTATTTTTCGAAATCTTACAGATATTGGTTTAATATTTTGATAATGCTACAATCAAAATATCTTTTATGAATAACTTTACTATATCAAATGACGTTTCATCAACCAATAGAGCAAGTGCATGACAATAAAAAATGTTTAATCTTTTATCATCCTTAAAGCACTTCCACGGTGAAATCATTTTAATAAAACGATTTCTGTCTAATCTTATAAAGCAATCGTCTATACATTCGCCTGCATTAATTAGTGCAGCTGATGCATCAGTTCTTACCTTTTGCAGTGGTCCGATTTCAATGCTTTTCAACCAATTTTTTAACCAGTGTGCAATTGCATTTCTAGTATGTTTTTGAGGGGTTGAAGAGTTTATATGCAAATACAGTAATTTCCAATTCTTTCTTTATTTTATAGTGTTTAGAGAAAGAAAACTAATTGGATTGTATTTGTAGTTTGTTACAATACAGGATAATCTCCATGGATTATAAGTAACACGGGTATGTTTTGTTTAAAAATTCTGGAATGAACTTTTGGATTTTCATACATAACGAATTACAATAATACAAAATAGTTATTTTTTGTATTTGGGCAAATCACTTTAGCATTTTCATTTCAAAATGCTTAAAAACTATATAGTCGATATATTTTAGCTCATTTCCATTTGTGCTACAAACACCGCATTGTTTGTGCTACTCCCATTTTGAGATTTTTAAAAACAATTTGGTGTTCCTGTAGAAATGAAATGAAGGTAAGGTGTAGGTTTGAAACTGCATCAAATTTGTTGAAAGTGCTTGTTATTGCGTTTGTGCAACACAATGTCCTAATCAACGACGTGCTATAATTCTACATCTTCAAGATCAGTAAATGCACCATTTATTCTGCTATACTATAACATACTATCAATGTTTGGTTTACAATCATTGCAAGAAGCAATTATTAATTTCCGAATCACTGAAGGAAGCATGACCTAATATTGATCACAAATCATCAGTAAATGTGAATATTCAGTATTACATTCAGAATATATTTTTTTGAAATCTTCAACCTAGATGATGGAATAAATACTGGTGGAACTTTTAAAGTCAAATTATGCGAAATTCCACGTACTGTTCATATTAGACAAAAATTATCGCTTAGTTTTGATTATCAATTTCAAATAACCTGTTAATACTAATTATTGTGGGCATTATCTGTGTCATATTCAACGATCATCTAATGAGTGTGCGATTTTTAATGATTTATCATCTAAGATAAAAACACAGACTGATTTTGTGCAACCCCATCTATTTATGTATCTTATTAAATTATATTTGTTTTCAATTTGTATTACCTTATATGAATTAAAGAGTTTTTTAAAACTGTGAATTATTGACACCCCACGACACAAACGAAAGCACAATTAAATGAACTAAAAAAAGTAAAAAGAAAAGTAAAACAATTTTCAATTTTTCATGGTGGTCATTCCAGCTTTGCGTGAAGTTGCATTGGCCACTTTAAATCCCGAATAACTTGTGCAATTTTTGACCACAAACGCTGAATTTTTAGTACTATGCAACACAAATGGAGTACCAAACGAACACAATAAAAAAGTTTCCATTTCCGTCGTGGCCATTCCGCCTTTCTGCGAAGTTGGATTGACCACTTTAAATAACGAATAATGCACAGTTTTTGAGCACATGCTGAATTTTGGACACTGCGCGGCACAAACGGAGCACAAACTAACACAATAAAGAAAATGAAAAAACATTGTGTATTTCTTGATGGCCATTCCACCTTAGTGCGAAGTTGGAATGATCACTTTAAATCACGAATAACTTGCATAGTTTTTGAGCATAAACGCTGAATTTTTGGCACTGCACGGCATAAACGGAGCACAACCGAACGCAATAAAGAAAATTGTAAAAATATCAATATTTCATGGTGGTCATTCCAACTTCCTGCGAAGTTGGATTGACCACTTTAAATCACGAATAACTTGCACAGTTTTTGAGCACAAGCGCTGAATTTTTGGCACTGTGCGGCACAAACGGAGCACAAACGAACGCAATAAAGAAAGTTGTAAATATATCGATATTTCATGGTGTCCATTCCAACTTTCTGCGAAGTCGATTTGACCACTTTAAATCACGAATAACTTGTACAGTTTTTAAGCACAGACGCTGAATTTTTGGCACAAACAAACGCAATAAAGTTGAAAAAAATATCAATATTTCATGGTGGCCATTCCAACTTCCTGCGAAGTTGGATTGGCAACTTTAAATCACGAATAACTTGCACAGTTTTTGAGCACAAACACTGAATTTTTGGCACTGTGTGGCACAAACGGAGCACAAACGAACGCATTAAAGAAAGTTGAAAAAATATTAATATTTCATGGTGGCCATTCCAACTTCCTGCGAAGTTAGATTGACCACTTTAAATCACGAATAACTTGCAGTTTTTGAGCACAAGCGCTGAATTTTTGGCACTGCATGGCACAAACTGAGAACAAACGAACGCAATAAAGTTGAAAAAAATATCCATATTTCATGGTGGCCATTCCAACTTCCTGCGAAGTTGGATTGACCACTTTAAATCAAGAATAACTTGCACCGTTTTTGAGCATAAACGCTGAATTTTTGGCACTGTGCGACTTAAACGGAACACAACCGAGCGCAATAAAGAAAATTGTAAAAATATCAATATTTCATGGTGGCCATTTAAAGTTCCTGCCAAGTTGGATTGACCACTTTAAATCACGAATAACTTGCACAGTTTTTGGGCACAAACGCTGAATTTTTGGCACTGTGCGGCACAAACGGAGCACAAACGAACGCATTAAAGAAAGTTGAAAAAATATTAATATTTCATGGTGGCCATTCCAACTTCCTGCGAAGTTAGATTGGCCACTTTAAATCACGAATAACTTGCAGTTTTTGAGCACAAGCGCTGAATTTTTGGCACTGCATGGCACAAACTGAGAACAAACGAACGCAATAAAGTTGAAAAAAATATCCATATTTCATGGTGGCCATTCCAACTTCCTGCGAAGTTGGATTGACCACTTTAAATCAAGAATAACTTGCACCGTTTTTGAGCATAAACGCTGAATTTTTGGCACTGTGCGACTTAAACGGAACACAACCGAGCGCAATAAAGAAAATTGTAAAAATATCAATATTTCATGGTGGCCATTTAAAGTTCCTGCCAAGTTGGATTGACCACTTTAAATCACGAATAACTTGCACAGTTTTTGGGCACAAACGCTGAATTTTTGGCACTGTGCGGCACAAACGGAGCACAAACGAACGCAATAAAGAAAGTTGTAGATATATCGATATTTCATGGTGTCCATTCCAACTTTCTGCGAAGTCGATTTGACCACTTTAAATCACGAATAACTTGTACAGTTTTTAAGCACAGACGCTGAATTTTTGGCACAAACAAACGCAATAAAGTTGAAAAAAGTATCAATATTTCATGGTGGCCATTCCAACTTCCTGCGAAGTTGGATTGGCCACTTTAAATCACGAATAACTTGCACAGTTTTTGAGCACAAACACTGAATTTTTGGCACTGTGTGGCACAAACGGAGCACAAACGAACGCATTAAAGAAAGTTGAAAAAATATTAATATTTTATGGTGGCCATTCCAACTTCCTGTGAAGTTAGATTGGCCACTTTAAATCACGAATAACTTGCAGTTTTTGAGCACAAGCGCTGAATTTTTGGCACTGCATGGCACAAACTGAGCACAAACGAACGCAATAAAGTTGAAAAAAATATCAATATTTCATGGTGGCCATTCCAACTTCCTGTGAAGTTGGATTGGCCACTTTAAATCACGAATAACTTGCACCGTTTTTGAGCATAAACGCTGAATTTTTGGCACTGTGCAACTTAATGGAACACAACCGAGCGCAATAAAGAAAATTGTAAAAATATCAATATTTCATGGTGGCCATTTCAACTTCCTGCCAAGTTGGATTGACCACTTTAAATCACGAATAACTTGCACAGTTTTTGAGCACAAGCGCTGAATTATTGGCACTGTGCGGCACAAACGGAGCACAAACGAACGCAATAAAGAAAGTTGTAAATATATCGATTTTTCATGGTGTCCATTCCAACATCCTGCAAAGTTGGATTGACCATTTTAAATCACGAATAACTTGTACACTTTTTGAGCACAAACGCTGAATTTTTGGCACTGCGTGGCACAAACGAACACAATAAAGTTGAAAAAAATAACCTGCGAAGTTGGATTGGCCACTTTAAATCACGATTAACTTGCACAGTTTTTGAGCACAAACGCTGAATTTTTGGCACTGTGTGCCACAAATGGAGCACAAACGAACGCAATAATGAAAGTTGACAAAATATTAATATTTTATGGTGGCCATTCCAACTCCCTGCGAAGTTGGATTGACCACTTTAAATCACGAATAACTTGCACTGTTTTTGAGCACAATCGATGAATTTTTGGCACTGTGTGGCACAAACGGAGCACAAACGAACGCAATAAAGAAAGTTGTAAAAATATCAATATTTCATGGTGGCCATTCCAACTTCTTGCGAAGTTGGATTGACCACTTTAAATCAAGAATATCTTGCACAGTTTTTGAGCACAAGCGCTGAATTTTTGGCACTGCTCAGCACAAACGAACTGTTTATAGTTGTTTTAAAAATTGTATAGTGTCCATTCCAACTTCACACACGTCCTTATTGGTGGTTTTCACTAATACAGAAAATATTAAAATGAAATATAATTATAAATATTTCAAAGGAACATCACAAATTAGCTAATGCTTATGTCCAAAAAATAATAATTGCATAGCTTCCATTAATGTTACAATTAATGAAAATAAAAACATCTTTAATGTGTTCACAAATTCAGTTGTAAAAAGAATAAATACTGTACATAAAACTGATAGTAATTTGCTAAATCACCAATAAATTTGGCTGACAATCACTCACTGAAATGTGCTGATGTATTACAACACGTATTGAGAAAAATAATGATACTTGCAAAACCGGGAGCAATGTTATAAACAGTAACCCAAAGTATTGCAACTGAAATTCAGTCGTGACAAGGGTCATTATTTTATTATGGTATGCTCAAACAATGCATCATGGGATCTCTCTATACATAAACAACAATTTCATGCCAAATTAAAATCGATGAGTTATACTTGTAATGTGTGAATTTTGTTATGTATTATATTGATGCTAATGACCTTTTGAAATTTACGTTACCACGGACACGTAACACAAAAAAACGCAACAGCTAGCTTACAGTGGCGAGGGGCAGATTCTTTGAAAACAATTGCTATATCTTTTAAGGACTAGACGAACCTTAACATTTTTACTTTTACCTACCTGAAAAATGTCTGTGAAGTGTCGGTCTAATTACAAATGCGGGGCGCCAACTCGCCTGGAACTGGTCTTTTGGCCTTGGTAGATAGTGAGTAATAATAAGACGACAGAAGGATTATTTCTGATCTCAACAGGCTGATGGAATCCTGTGAACACTGACTTTCTTGTACCACTTTAACCTAAGTACAATTAATAATAATACTCCACACTGTTTGCGTAACTTATATTAAAACATGAATATATATAACACACATATAACACATATAAACTAAGCTCTAACCTAATTGGCCAATTGCACGTATCAAAAAGAAAAGAACATTTTAAATTTATTCCAGTTTCATTATTCAACAAATTGGACTGGTATACTTGATCCGTCGATTAGATAAAAGTTATGATATTCCACAAGCCGAAATATGTTTTTTTCAAAGAGCATCCCTAAATTTTGCTATCGGTTGCAAGAATTTCATACAAAAAGTACTCTGCGAGTAAATGCGACTACTATAAAAGATTTCGTTTGGTACGCTGTCCAGAATTTGATAATACGAAAGTGTATTCATGTTTGCAATGTAGTTGTGTGTATAATAATGCTAAACATACGATCTTTTTTTTTGACAAAAAGCACGTATATAACATTAAATTCAAAAGTAAGAACATGGTTCATTAAACCTCGAAAAAATTCCATTAATTATAAATCAAGCGATATAGGTCATAAAATGAAGTGAATGACAACAATATATCTGGGAGATACAATAAGTGTCGGTAAATGTATTAATTAATGGGTAACCTCAAGCCGTAAAACGCACATTCAGTAGAAGTTGCATCATTGGAACAGTTCTAGATTTGACGGGCCTTTATGTTTCGATCAATGGGAACATAGAAACAGCACCTGGAGTTTGCTGGATCATTCTAGATATATGACGTAGCAGGACTTGATCCTATATAATCAATTAAAAGATTAGGTCAATGACCACCAGTCGTTGAATACTTGTTTTAAACGTCACAGTGTCGTTGAACTAAGATATTATGTACGTTAAGTTTTAATAGTGTTAGTTCATAGTGACTGAAAATTTTTTGAAGTGGTTGGAAATGGTTCTTTTGAAATGTACCGCAGTAAGGTTTTGAAATACATTGAATTGATTTCAAAAATGGAAAATAAACGAACGATATTGAAAAAGGGCAAGATAAAGTATGAATTTTAATGAAAGCATATACGAAGCTGGAATATATTTAATAGTAAATTAATGATAAGATTTTAAACGATTTGGACGATATTGATATATGAATTTGGTAAGCATGTATGAAATTTTAATGACATTTAATTGTAAATCTTAAACAATTTGGACGATCTTGATATATTGAGTAGAAATGCAATTTGGATGTATAATGATATTTAATGGAGAAATTTCAACGATATGGAAAAAGATGACAAGCATAATTTAAACGGTAAAACAAGAATCATATTGTTTTACAATTTTTAAGGACATTCCTTTTTTTAATTAGTTAATTAAGTTAAATTACATAAGATTTTGTCTGTAAATCTTTGTGTGAGAGTGGGTAATTTGAATTGCGGGTAGCTGACTTCCGTAGATTTGACCATTATATAATAAAAATTATTTTACATAACTGATCAGATACGTTTAATGGTGGAGGGGTTGTTGTAAAAATTATTCAACTTATTTTCCAAATTTTTATACGTAATAAGCTTTAAATAGGGAATGATTGGTGAATGAAAATCCTAATTAGAAAAATAGAGATTTTGGGCTCTATGTGGGGTAATCGAGTGATTATTCAGTAGTTATAATTTTTTGATCTTGAATTTAAAATACTGTGTGAAAGAGAATGCCATTGTGACAATATTGAATTCTACCCTTAGATTTTAATATTTGTATGAAGGTATTTTTTTGAGGTCGCATGTAAGATATGGTTTCTTAAAGAAAGGCTATTGCGGTTGTGCAATTGTTATTTGAAGCATTGTTTGTTAAAGAATATTTCAAAATTTGATGTCTGATTCTAATGGTATTGTTTAAACTGAGCTAGCAAAATAATTAGGGTAACACTTTTACTAAACCATCTACGATCCACAGCACTTCTATTTGTGTGCAACGTCGGGCCGCATCCGCTACTGAACATATCACTTTTATTGGCATCCCAACTTGGTGCTCGATTAAGACACTTGAAAATTAGAGTTTTGTGTCTTGTTGGAGTTTGTAGGAATTTTCTCTGTGAAGTATATTTGATTGGTTTCCAGAATGACTGATAGAAAGAAAGAAATACACAAGGGATTGAGAACTGAAGGTATGGAAATCGGTACTCAAGAATGTGTCTATTTGGATGATTTGAAAAGGGAGGAGCCAGTGAAAAAGACAGAATAGAGTGTAGAAGAGACTCGGGATTCTAAAATGAGGGTTCTTTTATTAAGCTTAAATAAAAACATGCAGGAAATGAGTGAATAAATCAAAAGAATATGAAGAAAATGAGTTAAAAACATGAAAAAGGCATAAAGGAAATCGCAAAATATTTTTAAATGTCAGGACTTTAATACAAGATAACTGGAATGCACAAACAAAATTAAATATAGTAAGATCGCCTATGAAAGGAAGCAAACTAAGATCATTTAAAAAATTTAAAGTTGAATTTTTGACACCTTTCTGGAGACAATCAACAATTCAGAGTAAAAGATAACTTAATAGTGGGAAAATACAATACTGACTCTGGCCTAATAAGGGAATATATGCCATAAACAAATTCAATATGGCAAAACAATTTGATCCTCCATTGGAAGACAAACAAACAATTAAATACTTAGCAGGACTTTTAGACAGAGGTTAGACAATGCATAGTTTTGCAAAACATTGTAGATAGGGACGTATTTTTAGAATACTTGCAAAGATTTGACGAAATGGATCAACCCAGAAGAACAGATGTACGACTAGGAACCAATGAGTAAATTATTTCAAGTATGAAAGAACGTTTCAACAGCGGAAATTTTGTTAGGGAAAATTTTAATAGGGCCAATTAGGGCCAAGCAACACACCCAGGAGAGACAAGGGAAGAGATAATGCAATGACAACTACTCAAAGTATGAGTATGAACAGGAAGAACAATAATAATAAAAATTCACAAAGGGATAGTTCAACAACAGAAAATAACAGGACGCATGCAGTAACAATAAATAGGCCAAGACCTTCGACAAGACAGGATTTTCAATAAGAAACAGACCCAAGTACATCTGTTAAAATTAATCAATACAAACATCATGTGAGTTTATAAAATTTAATTTAGAAAGTGGAGATAATTTAAATAAAAACTTATTACCTATTTTAAATTTAAATGTAGAATATAAAATCATTAAAGTACAGGAGCTGAAGCTTCACTGATTTCGGAATATTTTATTAAAAATAATATTCAAAATTTAAAAAATGAGTTGATTACTCCTTAAGAAATGTAACTTGATAACACCAAACAACAGAAAGTTTGCGAGTATAAACAGTATGGCAATCCTGAAATGTGAGTTAGGGAATATGTGGAAATATTGGACTCTATCCTTAGATTATAATATGTGTATGAACGTTCGTTAAAAAAAGTATGTTGCGGATTGGTATTTGAAAGATTGTTTATTAAAGAATATTTTATGTCATTATACATTTGATGTCTGATTCTAGTCGTTTCATTTAAACTGGGCTAGCAAAATAATTAGGACAACATTTTTACTAGAATTACCTGCATTCCACAACACTTTTATTGATGCTCAATGTCAGGTTGCATTGGCTACAGAACACTGCACTTTTATGGCATCCAACTTTGGACTACATCAGCTATAGGACAAAGTTATGATATATATATATATATATATATATATATATATATATATATATATATATATATATATTATAATATAACCCCCCCTTTTCGGCTTGATAATTATAATATATGAGCAAATTAGCAATGCACCAAATTGCCCTATAATTTCCTTTCTTTAATTAATTTGTTAACTTTTCTATTGAGTCTTTAAATCTTGCGCCTTGACCAATGAAACTCTTATCTCAGGTTAATTTTGTGAAAAAATCTATATCTGCATACAGCGTGAGTTCTGAACCATATACAGATGTATGTGACACTGCCAATCAAATGACCTCTAGTTAATTCTACTAAAGCAATTTCTAAAAGTGACAGTGTAAACAATTACTTGAAAAATATGCACAGTAAAACAGTGTATATTAGTTAATAATTTAAGATTTCAATCGAGTATAATGGATTAAGTGTTTAAATTATGACAGTGAAAATAATAATACAACCTGAACTTCCAATGAAACGTCTTGCTGCTGAACAATGAAGCTCCACTGCCTACAGTGATGATTCGAACTTGATGTGGGTTCTTAATACCTGTGGATAAGTACGTTTTAAAATTTGTATTACTGAATTTACGCCTTTTATTTTAGGGTTTTAGGTACGCCAAAATTCTCTAGAGACACTTATACTTATCGTCGTTGGTCTTATCAGGAAACTCAGCTCCGTGAAATCAACACCGTGTTCAACACCAAAAGTTCAGCAATTCCAGCGTTCTGATAGCACCACTTTGGAACTCCTCTGTCTACACAAAAATACTCCCAGAAATCAATGGTCAATAATAAGACAATGACAAGGACTCTTGCATTTATCACTTGTTAATATCAACAGTTCCTTTATACTTTGAATATCACAATTACAATTTTCATATGTTGAATTTTATGTAGGAGATTACAATAATAAAAGGTATACAATTCGTAAACTGTCACCAAAAAAAGATTATACTTTTTGTTCTATAGTTTGTAAAGTTCTTTTTCAGTTCTTTTTAAATCAGTTTTTTTCTCTTAATTTTTATTTCAACCACTCCCTTTTTAATTTTTTTATAACTGTCTTTTAAAAAATTTTTTTAACAACTGTCCCTTTTAGAATTTTAACAACAACTGTCACCTCTCTCTATGGAGATGCCCCTTAAAACATTAAACCAGCCTACTCTTTTACAATTCTTTTCCAACTAACATTCTATGATCCAACTTTTTATTAATAGATCTTATTGCTCTCAAATTCTAATTTGGAGTAAACTAATACACAAATGTCATTGGCCGAAAATTTATAAATTGATATTTTAATCCTAACAACAAGTGAAATTCAAATGATATAATAAGACTTACAACTATATACCGAAAAGTAAATAAAACTTCTACATCTTATAACTAACTTAAATCTAATAAAAACATACTACTTGACTTTTTAGGCTTTACGTACATATTCACATGGCAGTGAAGTTTTCTTTTAAATATTTTAACACAATTTTTATGATATACAAACAACAGCAGTTCACTTCATTGGCACAAACTTTTCAAAATTACTTTATGAAATCACCATCACCCAAGTTGAAATCTTAAAACTTCTTTTTCTCTTAAATTATCATTTTAAATATCTTTAACAAGTAACTGCCCTCACCATCTCCTTCATCAATCATTTTACGAACTAGAAGTCTATATCTGAGTGGTACTTCAGTGCGCCAAGGTTCAAATCTCATAAATATCACATAATATCAGATAGGGCCTCGTGTTGAGGCACTGGTGAAAGAGTGATGTGATAAACTCTGCGTTGGAGCGTCACTAAAAGAGTGCTGTGACAACGCCTCGCTTTGATGCGTCGCTAAAAAAGCGCCGTGATACAGATACAGCAAATTGTAAACTTGGAAATTATTCACTTACCTTCCCTTTTAATTTTGCTTGGCTAGCTCAACGGAAATGTGAGAGTTTTCAAAAATGAAATCAAACAGCAATATCACAAAGCATTTATGCATAAAATATTTTCTCTCATACAAAAGCAGATAGAACATTTACTGCATGTTTCTTTCAAATATCAAATTATTTTTAACAAGTACTTATTTACTTAATTATAAAAATATGTTCCTTACCTTATTTAAATTTACAGAACTAAATTTCTTCTCTTACGGATGGTTTACCTGGTTATGATTCTCACGCTTGTAAGGTTTGTTTGGCCAAAAAATCCTTGACAGAATCTATTAAAAGGTCAAAGTGTTTCGAACTCTGGATACAAACTTTCCTGGTAAAGATCCTTTACAAAATTATTAGGTCTATCTTATACTATCTTAAACTAAATGACAAAATTCAAGTATCAGTTACAAAAAAATTTTACTTGCAAAAATCCACAAAGCGCTTTTTTATCCAACATGTAATTAAATATCTTCCTATTTTAAGTTGACGTCCAAATCCGCTTACAAGATGATGCATATAATCTCTATTTAGAAACAGCAGTTACGAATTTTCATAATTACTTAATCTTCCTTTCAATTATTTAATAAAAATTTTTTAAAGTAGCGTTATATTGACGAATTTCCCTCTTCATTGTATATAATCACATCTAATAATTTTCATTTTTATGCAGGTTACGTTTAAAACATCACTTCTTTATTCATTGTAACATCGTACTTATTAAATTACAGAATGCGTACTGCATACTTTAAATATCATCTTTGCAAAGCAACGGCTCGCGACTTAAAACAAAATATTTTGTGATCGAATTTATCAATGGAATTATTTATTAAACGCTTCCTTATATATACAAAATTATCTATTTCTCGAATATACTACTACAGGATGGAACATTATGATGCAAGGTTTCATAAAAAAACTCATTAGCGTCTAAAATCACTGCGTTTTATTACCTCGTAATCTCTTCCACTTATTAGTGACTCGCGCTGCCTCATCTTTGTTTAACACCCAAGGTTATTGCGGCGCATCGCTTCTCTTCAACAGTGAATGCGAAAGTTCATAAATATTTCTTATCAATTTCTGTTACATTTTCTGGGTTTTTAGTGTTCTGGCCGCTTCTTGGAATAAACGTTTCTTTATTAATTAGTTCATACGAATTTGATGTAATTTTCTCAATTCCTCTCGAAAATACGAGAATATGTTTTATTTAAAATATTTTTATGCTATACAAAGGTTAATTAATTTAAACTTTAATGGATTTGTAATGCAAATTAGTTGCATTTTATAGCAAATATTTGCTTTCATGGTAAAACGGGTTTTAAGATTAAAATTCCGGTTTTAAATACGAGATTGATTGTAGCTTTTATGCTAAATGCATAAAGCTAACACCATTATATGCTATTTACAGCAAATGAAAAGTATTTTTATCGAAAATGTATTGTTAACTAATAAGTGAAAATGAATGGCTTTGTATTTATCTTAAAATGATCGATTTGCATTTGCATTAAATGCGTTTTAAGGTATCTTAAAATTAATTATTTTTACTATGCTGCATACATTATTTACTGTGTATTTAAAATGCGTCTATATCATACACATGCAATTGCATTTTTCGCTTGTACATCAATGAATAAAAGTAAGTTTGTATTATACAGGGCGTAACCATGAATTTACGGAAATTACCAAGAACTATTTTCTTTTCAGTTGGAGGTATTTATACTGTCATACGTTCAAAAGCCTATGTTTCAACAGAAGAACTAGGTGATCAGTATTGCTTGATTGGACCTTATAAGGAACACAGTGCTAGAACAGAAATTGAAGAAGGTCCTTTAGGTTCAAGCTCACTTAATGATGCAGTACAGGCGATGAGAGACAGAGGCTATAAAGTAAAAAGATACCAATATGAAATTTTTATTACAAATTTTTTTCTAAACAGGTTCATACTGGTCGCTGGTTAGTAGATGGAAATCCTCAAATCATTTTAATGGACATAGGATCGGCAGCTTGGAAAATGGACGAATTTAAGAACGAATTATGGAGTACCTGTCATATAGGAGTCCCACATTTGGATATTGAAGCAAATGATGCTATAATATTAGGATATATGGTAGCAGATTTTTTGGAAGAGGTAAAAAATCGCAAATATTAGTTTTCAATAAAACAATATTGCTTAGTTTAGAAAAAAAGCTCAAGACTGGGGTGAAGGGACATCTCCAAAGATAGTAGCACATTTCCATGAATGGCAAGCTGGTATAGGTTTAATTGTTTTACGTGTACGTTGTGTGGATGTTGCAGTAGTATTTACAACACATGCTACATTATTAGGTCGATATCTGTGTGCTGGTAGCACAGACTTTTACAACAATTTAGATAAGGTAAGATTGATAAAAAGTGTTTTCTTTGTTTTCAAAAACATATTTTAAATTTTCAACAAAAGTTTCAATTAATATATTAACTAACAGAAGAAAGATACTGTTCGAAAAATATTTAATGCATGATGTATACACTTTTCTGTATTACGATCAGTGAAATAAGATAATCTAAAATCAGGTTTCGAAATCAAAGGGATTGTACATGAACAATTAAAATGATCCTGTCTAGCTTTAGATTTATGTACAAGATTAGAGTTACTTGAGAGACATCACTTATCAATTATACAAATTAATTTGGCTTACTTGTGTACAGTTTTGGATGAATACTTGACTGCATGTCTACGCTTACGGTTATTTTCCTAACGAAGACATCAACTACGAATAAAAGTAGATAAAGTTGTTTCAGCTAGAAATAAGGCAAGGCAGTGGTGAATGAACAGATGCGGAAAGGCTGCTTTATGTCATTTGGACTACTTGAACAACTATAATATAATCTTCATCGTCATCATTAGGTCTTCAGTCCTAAAACTCGTTAGATGCATACCTCCATTGTTTCCTGTTTCATGTTAACTTACACATGTTCCTGAAATTCCCAGTCTGTATCTTTCACTATCTGCATACAATAGCCTGATCTAGGTTTACCTCTACCTCTAATTTTTCCTACCTCTGCTTGTAATATATCCCGTACTATTTCCCAAAAATGCGTTAGAATGTGTCCGGCCCTTCAATTTCTTCTATTTTTTTTGTTTTCCACAGACATCTATCTTCCTCTACTATTTCTAAAACCTCTGTTATTAACTTTGTCTGTTCATGCTATCATCATCATCATCATACATCTGAAGCATAACATTTTCAAAGGCACTCATTTTTTTCCTGTCTGCTTCTCCTGCTGTCCCTATTTCATAGCCATACAGTGCTGTGCTCTACACATATGTTCTCAACAATTTTTTTCCTTGTTTTGTTTGTTGTCGTCGAACATAGCCACTGCTATTTCTTGTTAGATACAGCTGGGTTCCTCTTCTAGTGTTTTATTAATATATACCCTATGTCACCTATATTCAGTGGTATATGAAGGGAGTTTAGCAACCTGAGACTACCAAGATCCCCCAACAATAGAATGTTTGCCAATTAATAGTTTCCAATAAATCCTTTTACACAATCAATATTAGTTACAAATATTGCAATATCAACACCTGTAGTTGGTCAGGACGGGTTCATCGGCCTTTGGCTGCACTAAACTACCATTTAAAAAGATAAAGCTGAGGTATATCTATTGAAAAAAACATAAAGCTGACAGGTTCAGTCCTAGTTGAGTTTGAATGTAAAATAGGTTAACAAATAATTGCTGGCCAATTGCATGCAGTTGGATCACAAAAGCTAGAATTGGAATAATGAATAAATACTTGTTTTAAAGAGTATATATATGTTTAAGTACAAAACAACATTTATATCTTCATTATGATCGCAGATATAATACCGGTCATTGGTAGCACTGCTAAGTTGTTTCTCTACAGGATATTGGGAAACGGATAAAAGGAAATCCTCATGAATCCCTCATACAACTTCTATTTTCTTTAGGACCCACAACAATGTCCACAAAATCGAACTCAAAAATCCAACCTTCACAATATATATATATATATATATATATATATATATATATATATATACTGGGTGCTTCAAAAAAATGTATACACACTTTGAACTTCCACAGAAAATTTATTTACCGTTCTACAAAGTTAAATTTCAGGAAAATAGAAAGCTGAAAGTCCAATGTAAATGAAACATAAATAACAAATGTTAATGCTGTTCAAGTTGGTGACCTGCAGCATCAATACAATTCTGAGTACGAGTCACCACAGATTCTGTACATCGTATCAAAACGTCCAATGAGATTTCTCTACACACTGCTTGAATCTCATTCCAAAGAATGTCTAGGTTACGTGGTTTACGTTTGTACACCTCATCTTTTACTGTGCCCCACAAGAAGAAATCCAGTGGTGTAAGGTCTGGAGGCGTGCTGGAAACTCGATTGGCCTCCTGCGTCTATCCACTGGCCCGACAAATTTTGATCCAGGTAAGCTCGTGCGTCCCTGTGATAGTGCGCGGAGCACCATCTTGTTGAAAATAAAATCATCATTACCGTATAATGCACGAATGGCAGGAAATATGGAATCAGCAAGCATTGTTAGGTAATTAATACCAGTTACAGTGCCTTCAAATCGAAAAGGTCCAATGAGTCCCCTTGAAGACAAACCGCACCACACATTTACACCAGGCAAATTTACAGCTTTTTCAATTGTAATGTGAGGATTTTCTTCACACCAGTAAACACAATTGTGCCTATTGACAGTTCCATTAAGTGTGTAGAGAAATCTCATTGGACGTTTTGATACGATGTACAGAATCTGTGGTGACTCGTACTCAGAATTGTATTGATGCTGCAGGTCACCAATTTGAACAGTATTAACATTTGTTATTTATGTTTCATTTACATTGGACTTTCAGCTTTCTATTTTCCTGAAATTTAACTTTGTAGAACGGTAAATAAATTTTCTATGGAAGTTCAAAGTGTGTATACATTTTTTTGAAGCACCCAGTATATATATATATATATTCCTAATAAAATTTCCCCATAAAGGATCCGATGTACAAGATAATGATTGCGCATAAAATAAGATAAGCTATAAAAAAAAGGTACACGCTGCCCACATTCAAAGATAAATGGTTACTATAAATTTCAGGGAAATGTGTAGGTTAGTTCAGAATAGGAAACAATGAGGGTACACATCTAACCGGTTCCAGGACTGAAGACCTAATGATGATGATATGATTATTAGGTTTGCCGTCTTGGAACTGGTTGGATGCATACTTCCATTGATTTTTATTCTGAGCTAGCCTACACATTTCCCAGAAATTCCCATACCCTACATCTTTCACTATTTGTGTGGAATAGTCTAACCTAGATCTACCTCTACCTCTCTTTTTTTTTATCCCCCTGCTTCTAATATATCCTGCACTATTCGCTCATGCCTTAGTATGTGGCCTATCATTCTATCTCTCTTGTTTTTTTACTGTTTTTCACATATTTCTTTCTTCCCCTACCATTTCTAGAATTTCTTTGTTCTTAACTTTGTCTGTCCATGATATCTTCATCATACGTCTGCAGCACCACATTTTCAAAAGCTTCTATTTTTTCCTGTCCGCTTCTCCTACTGTTCAAGTTTCACATATGTACCACACTTGCTTTCAGCAATCTTTTCCTTATTTCTATGTTTGTTGTCTTTGTATGTACATAGTAGCTGCTTTTCTTGTTAAATGTAGCACGGCCTAGTGCCAATCTTTGTTTTATATCTTTTGCATTTTTCCCATCTTGCATTATTTGGTTTCTTAGATAGCAGAAATCATTAACCCCTTGTAAGTTTATTAATAAAATTAGTAATGTAGTCTTCCCCATTGTAGGGGGTGAGAAAAAGCATGAATTGTCAAAGTACCTGATTTTTTCAAATTGAATCTCCCAATTTTTGTATCACGACATGAAAGAGCATAAAATTTACTTTCATTTGATACCAAATTAAAGATAGCTATACAATTTCTTTGCTTAAGCACTATTCAAATGTGTAATAATAGATTGTGCGTACTATTTAGAATAACGAAGTTGAGCCCTATATCCTGTATAACCTGAAGTTGCACGTAGTTGGGAATATTTTGCTGGACTTATTTTGTTCGAACCTTTGCATGCAAAATTTCAATTTTCTAGTTTTTTTGAGATAACTTTAATGAAAGTTCATCGTGAGACATCCTGTCCCAAAATGTGTCTATTTTGAAATAATAACACTTTTTTTCAGAAATTACTCAAAATATTATTTTAACTTAATGTGCATCGTACATAGTAACTGGACATTAATAAATATAACAAGATAGGTTATTAAATTTTTATGTCTTAAATTTTGCGTGAGTTGCTCTAAACACACTTATAACTGTGCTAGATATTTCGATTTGTCTATATCTGAATGGAGAACTTACAATTGTTACTGCTTTTATGCAGTACTGACATGATAGAAGGGCTATTCCAAGTGTATCATGACTCAATAACATCAATAAATTTGTCGGTATAACTGAAAGTTTGGTATTGCCATTTATGTATAACATTGAAATGCCTAAGCTGTAGCACATGTTGAAACTGTCGGACATTAAATTATATGTTGAAAACTCAGACAGCTGCACTGCATCGTTTTCATCAAACTGCGGGTTTATGTTGTCCTGTTGAATCCAAATTAGTATGAGATTATTCTGATGGCTGGGGCCATTTAGATATGGCAAGAACCAATTTATTCACTCTCATAGCGTGTATACATTTAAAAATTTTTGTTTCTAGAGTCTCAGCTGGTCAACTTTTATTTCCATGTTTGGCTAGTTCTTGGTTTATAAATAGCCAAATGCCTAGTAATATCAACTATAAGTAACATTTGTAATTAACTTTTGCATGTTTGGCAACGCTGCATCTCATCATAAGTGAGAGTACTTAGACCTTTTGCTTAAATAAAACCAATTATCATTAACACGAATGCATTTTTCATATTCATAAAACCAGTTATACGTTAATGACATTTTTTGGGATAAAGCATTGAAAAGCAGTATTTTACATGTTGAATTTGGTTACTATCTCTTCGAAATGTTTTAGTGCATTAGAATGAAACCTAACCAGTCCAGACTTAATTTTGCTATAAATTGTGGTTTTTGAAATTTCGATAATTTTGAATGTTTTTCTCTCAATAGAAAGTTATCGTTCTTTTAATTCTGTCCATTCTGTTTGTTTTCAACCAACAAGATTTTCAAGAAGTTAATTTGCATTTATTAATTCTTTCAAGTAATGATGTCAACCCTGATGTCAACAAGAAATATGCAATTTTAGATCCCATAATGTGACAACTTTTCCATTTTTTTTTATCAAATATCAAAACAGAAAATATCATTGTACTGGTATGCACAGCGAATCTTCAATCCCAAAAGAAGTGGTTTTATATTTAAAGCTTCCTCATCCCACAAACTATATGGACCCTAGTCTTAGATGGACTTCGATGACTTTATTGGTTAACAATGAAAGAAACTTTAACTATTTGAAAAGACATGATGACTACATCAAGTGCACTCATAAAGATTCTGTTAAAAACAAAACAGACACCGCATGTAATATTTTAAATCTTTATGTGAGTGATTGCATATCAGTTCCAGTGAGCAGTACTATGAGCTCCAGTAATAGCATTGACATTAACAAAACGACAAGCACTCCCTTTTATATTAATAATTATAGTGTTATAGAAAATTTAAAAAATGCATGTTCAATAGTACATAAACTAAAAATTGTTTTATTTAAATAAGACACTTGAAAAAAGTATTTACAGCATAACGTAGAAAACATATTAAATTCCTTGTTCAGTTGTGCAGTCTCAACTGCAAACTCTGAGCTTGGGTATATTATGACCTTTTTTACGCTTGGTGTATAACATACTATTAAATGTATGCCTTTTTTTTTAGTTTACAAAGTGCAACAATTTATTTAAATATTCTGGGTTTAGATTTTTACCCCTTAAAAAATAATTTGACTAAAAATTTCATATTGACTAAATAAAAATTACTTCCTCTACTCCTATTTAATAATACATTCATTATTGATCGAGTTTTTTTACAAATAATAGTGATTATTACTGAAAGATGTTGCACAAACATTCATAACTTAATACTTTAGAACAAATTACATTTCCGAATTATCATTATTCAACACTTCATTAACTATTGTCCTTTAACAGAAGTGCTGTACAATACTCCCTGTATGTTTGTTGTGGTTTGTTTAGTATTCTTCTTAATCTTCTTTGGGTATTAAACCACTCATAGTTTTTACAATTATCTTTATTAACGTTTCGATCCATAACCTAGGATCGTTTTCAAAATAATAAAAACTTCAAGTTTGACATTTATGACACAAATTGAAGGTGACTTTGATTTATTGATGTTTGAAATATTTGGTTTGAGTACACTAAGCAAAATTTTTAAAGTTTAAATGAATAATTGCCTTCAATTTGTGTTCTGACCTGGGACCGACTTTTTAGGTAGCCAATACGCTTAACGTGAAATCAGCTGATTAATTTTTATTGTAAAAATTCAATAACTTGGGAATTGGAAAACATTTTTTAACATGTTTTTATTTATACAATTTAGAGGATGGTTATTAAAGAAGTGTGCAATTGTATTATTAAAAGGCTTAAGTAGTCGTTTTTATATTTATTTTGAAGGAAATCATTATGATTTAGGCTACCTCTTTGGTAGATTTTAACATTGTTCTGAGGTAACCTTATGGTGGGTTTACACTTGTCAGATACCAATGTTGTTCTATGAAGGTTGTATATGGATCTGAGACGACCCTATGGCGGGTTTACACTTGTCAGATACCAATACTGTTCAACGGAGATTTTATATGGTTGTGAGGTAACCTTATTGCGGGTTTACACTTGTCAGATACCAATGCTGTTTTACAGGGGTTGTTAATATGCTTCATCATCATCTTCATTGGATCTTCATCTCAAAACTGGTTGGACATGTACCTGCACTTATTTATATTCTGAGCTAGCTTCCTTCTATTGTTTTCTAATTTTATGTTTTATTTCACCTAGATTCAGTGAAGGGGTTAAGCAACCTGTGGCTACCAAGATCCCCAACACTTAGATATTTGCGAAATAATGGTTTTCTAGTTAATATGCTTATTGTTATATAATTAGTTATTGTATGTATAAATAGAAATCATGTATGTAGGCTGTATTTCATGTTAATATCGCAAGGAAAACCCAGGAAAAACTTGCAATGCTACCTAGATATTGGGGGCATTTGATTTTTATTTGTTATTTCTTTTAGTAATGGAATCCATTGTTTACTGAAAGTTACGGATTCGTTTGCAACGCAGTTATTTTTATGTAAGGTTATATAAGCAGCTTCTTTGATTTTGCGTTTTTGTGGTTTTCTTCTTTGTCGATAATTTTGCGTCCTCCCATTTTATTTTATGACTGGAGTCCCATGCATGTTGGCAAATCATGGATTTTTCAAATTTTCTATTTTTAATATATGATTTATGTTCTTTTAATCGAACTTCAAATGGTCTGGAACTTTCTCCTATATAAAACTTATTACATTCGCACGGTATTTTGTAGATACAATTTTTTGAACTTTGTATTGCGTTTTTGGGTTTTGTTTTTGTTAATTGTGCTCTTAGTGTATTGTTGGTTCTAAATACTGTTTTAATTTTAAATTTGTTTCCTATTCTTTGAATTTTTTCGGAGAATCCTTTTATGTATGGTATTGAGAGCATTTTGTTGTGTGTATCATTGTTTTGTTTTCTTTTCTTTATTTTAGGGTTTTATTCATTTCTTTCTCTATTATTCTTTTAGGATATTTGTTTTCTATTAGTGTACATCTGATTAGGTCTTTCTCTTTTTTTAAAATTTCTTCGTTTGATGATATTAATTTTGCTCTATCATACATGGTTTTGATAATTCCTCGTTTGACACAGTGTGGGTGGTTTGAATCGAAGTTTAAGTATCTGTTTGTGTGCGTTGGTTTTCTATATACCGATGTATTAATTGCTGTATCGTTTTGCTAACGAGAATATCTAAAAACGGAAGTTTTAAAAACTTTGTACAGTCAATTAACGAAATAGAACCAACTATTAAATTCACATATGAATTAGAACAACATGGAAAACTTTCGTTTTAGATATTCTCGTTAGCAAAAACGATACAGCAATTAATACATCGGTATATAGAAAACCAACGCACACAAACAGATACTTAAACTTCGATTCAAACCACCCACACTGTGTCAAACGAGGAATTATCAAAACCATGTATGATAGAGCAAAATTAATATCATCAAACGAAGAAATTTTAAAAAGAGAAAGACCTAATCAGATGTACACTAATAGAAAACAAATATCCTAAAAGAATAATAGAGAAAGAAATGAATAAAACCCTAAAAATAAAGAAAAGAAAACAAAAACAATGATACACACAACAAAATGCTCTCAATACCATACATAAAAGGATTCTCGAAAAAATTCAAAGAATAGGAAACAAATTTAAAATTAAAACAGTATTTAGAACCAACAATACACTAAGAGCACAATTAACAAAAACAAAACCCAAAACGCAATACAAAGTTCAAAAATTGTATCTACAAAATACCGTCGAATGTAATAAGTTTTATATAGGAGAAAGTTCCAGACCATTTGAAGTTCGATTAAAAGAACATAAATCATATATTAAAAATAGAAAATTTGAAAAATCCATGATTTACCAACATGCATGGGACTCCAGTCATAAAATAAAATGGAAGGACGCAAAAATTATCGACAAAGAAGAAAACCACGAAAAACGCAAAATCAAAGAAGCTGCTTATATAACCTTACATAAAAATAACTGCGTTGCAAACGAATCCGTAACTTTCAGTAAACAATGGATTCCATTACTAAAAGAAATAACAAATAAAAATCAAATGCCCCCAATATCTAGGTAGCATTGCAAGTTTTTCCTGGGAGTTCCTTGCGATATTAACATGAAATACAGCCTACATACATGATTTCTATTTATACATACAATAACTAATTATATAACAATAAGCATATTAACTAGAAAACCATTATTTCGGCAAATATCTAAGTGTTGGGGGATCTTGGTAGCCACAGGTTGCTTAACCCCCTTCACTGAATCTAGGTGAAATAAAACAAAATTAGAAAACAATAGAAGGGAAGCTAGCTCAGAATATAAATAAGTGCAGGTACATGTCCAACCAGTTTTGAGATGAAGATCCAATGAAGATGATGATGAAGCATATTAACAACCCCTGTAAAACAGCATTGATATCTGACAAGTGTAAACCCGCAATAAGGTTACCTCACAACCATATAAAATCTCCGTTAAACAGTATTGGTATCTGACAAGTGTAAACCCGCCGTAGGGTCGTCTCAGATCCATATACAACCTTCATAGAACAACATTGGTATCTGACAAGTGTAAACCCACCATAAGGTTACCTCAGAACAATGTTAAAATCTACCAAAGAGGTAGCCTAAATCATAATGATTTCCTTCAAAATAAATATAAAAACGACTACTTAAGCCTTTTAATAATACAATTGCACACTTCTTTAATAACCATCCTCTAAATTGTATAAATAAAACATGTTAAAAATGTTTTCCAATTCCCAAGTTATTGAATTTTACAATAAAATTAATCAGCTGATTTCACGTTAAGCGTATTGGCTACCTAAAAAGTCGGTCCCAGGCCGTAACACAAATTGAAGGCAATTATTCATTTAAACTTTAAAAATTTTGCTTAGTGTACTCAAACCAAATATTTCAAACATCAATAAATCAAAGTCACCTTCAATTTGTGTCATAAATGTCAAACTTGAAGTTTTTATTATTTTGAAAACGATCCTAGGTTATGGATCGAAACGTTAATAAAGATAATTTTAAAAACTATGAGTGGTTTAATACCCAAAGAAGATTAAGAAGAATGCTGTACAATAATGACGCAACACATCATAGCCTATTAGTTCTGTCAAATGCTAACTTATACGTTGTTTACGATATTTATTGAATTGTTTGTCATATTATTGTAATATCATGAATTCTGATAGTGAACGAACAAGAGTTACTTACCCCTTCTGATGTTACAGAAGAGGCACAAATTTGCTCTTTGTCGTTATTGCTTGAACAATCAAAGTACAAATATGAGCAGATCTACAAGCCAGTCATGGATTGGCCAGCAAAAAAGCATACAACATTCTTCTCAGAAAACGTTCTAATCGCATATTTTGGAGAACCTTCTGAAAATTATAAATCGCCATCATTGTGGAGTATTTACGTGATGTTAAGAAGCACCTTTATAATAAATAATAGCAGTATAAGAAACCTATTCAAAAGTGAGAGCATTTCTGAAACAAAAATCAGAAGGATGTCAAGCAAAAAGGTCAAAAACGTTTACTGCAGACCAAATTAATAAATTCATAAATGAAGCACTTTATGATAGTTATTTAGCACCCAACGTATAATAATTATCACACAACATGAACAGTATTTAGAACATGTTTTAAGGTTGCCCTTATCATGGGAATAATGGGAGCTTGTCGTTGAACAAATTGCATAATATGAAAATTGAAGATACCCAAGAAATCAGATCAGCTCTATTGATAAAAGTTCCAAATACTGAAACAAAAATATGCCATCAATTCACAATAACAGAGCAATTTGAAAACATTTGTAAGAAATATATTAATCTATGACCTAATATAGAGTTAGGCTTATATTTTTTAATTTACCCAAAAAGTAAAATCGGAGCCCAAAATTGATATAAATAAGTTTTCCACGATGGATAAACAAATTGCAACTTCTTTAAAATTGTGGAATTCTGAAGTGTATACTGGGCATTCTTTTAGAAGATCCTCAGCCATGCTTCTTGTTGACATCGGAGGAGATATCACCATTCTAAAGAGTCGCGATGGCTGGTGGTCTACTTTGGTGGCAGAGGGATATATAGATGAGTCGACGTGGAATAAAATGGACCTTGCAAAAAAATTACACAATCAGTGACTCAGAACACTTCTCATACCTCTGTAAGCCACATACAAATACCTTTTACCAATACTAATACAATCAATCTCAAATGAGTCCTAGTTCTGTTCCATCTATATCTTTTACTAACTGTTCAAATATAACAATTAATTTTATTCAGCAACAAAAAAATGATTAATTTAATAAAAACGTTTCCAGCATTAACGTGTATACTAACAAATAAATATATTTGTTACATTTAGGTAAATAAATATGAGAAACATACAAACAGCTTAATTTCTATTTATAATGAAACAAAATATCTACATAGTCGTAGAGAAAGTATAGTATTCTACTCGCATGTATGGCTATTATTCGCTCAATGTTTTCTGACAATAGTTTTTGGCTCGCAAAACCTACTTGTGAATAATAGCCATCGTTACATGCTCATTGAGTAATATACTATTTTTAAATGCTACAGTTTAAACCAAATATTTTAACATATTTAAATAGATATAGTATATTATTTTATAGCGTTATAGTGTCACTGTTTCTTGCAATAAATAAAATATTTGTTAGTTTAATGTAGATGAAGAAGCTGGAAAGCGTCAAATTTATCATCGCTATTGTATGGAAAGAGCTGGATCTCACTTAGCACATGTTTTTACAACAGTATCTGATATAACAGGTATAATCTGTCTTTATTATTTTTTTAAATTGAAAATAACAATTTACAGGTTATGAGGCAGAAAACCTATTAAAACGCAAACCTGATATTATAACACCGAATGGTTTAAATGTTAAAAAATTTTCGGCACTTCACGAGTTTCAAAATTTACATGCACTATCAAAAGAAAAAATACACGAATTTGTGCGTGGCCACTTTTATGGGTATTATGAACACTTGTATTATATAAATTATTACTAATTAAATTTTAGACATTATGATTTTGATTTAGATAAAACTTTGTATTTTTTCACTGCTGGCCGTTACGAATTTGGTAACAAAGGAGCTGATATTTTTATAGAAGCACTTGCCAGACTAAACCATCTACTTAAAGTATAAGCACTTTTTAAAAGAATTTTACAAAAGACTTTGTTTTAGAATTCACATCCTGATGTAACAGTTGTAGCATTTTTAATTTTTCCAACTAAAACAAATAATTTTAATGTTGAATCTTTGCGAGGTCATGCCGTCACCAAAAGTTTAAGAGATAGTATTAACGATATTCAACAAAAAATGGGGAAAAGAATGTATGAAATTTGCTTAAGGTAAGTAGCTGCACCTAAACCACTAGGGATTTGTAAAAATTTAAAAAGTCCACAATTAAAAACGCTTGTAACAATATACACTAGTTATGAAAAAATAAAATTGCAGCATGCAGACCAATTTCTTCACATTATTTATGTCAAATGACAACATGAAACACAGAAATGATTAAAAAAGAACAACGAATTAACATTTATTAACGTGGTGGTAGTTCTTAGACAAATGCACCTCTGAATATGTCTGGTATACTAGCAATCAATTTGTTTCTTCTTTAGTGGCATTTTTGTTTGCTATGAATTTAAGATATAATTTAATTAAGTTACGTCGAAGCAATTTCTCCAAATCTGAAATGCTGATTTTTTTTGTTGTTATCCATGTGTTTTAGACCTTGAAAGACCAAAGTCAAAAATAGTATGATATTTTTTTCTCTGTACCAAAAAATGAATATGCCAATTTTCAAGTCGATAACCCAAAAAATTTCGGAATAATGCCAAAAAATTGAAATAGCATAACATATACTTTAATTAAAAGTATCAGGTATCCTGTTAAAAAAGAGAATTTGAAAGATTTCAAAATCTGACACAATTTTTATTTTTACATTTTTTCGTATACAAATTATATATCCTTCCTACATTTAGAAATTAAAAGAGAAAAACACTAATGTTTATAACTTAATCTAGATGTTAATTTTTTAAAACAACACATCTTGTAAGTTGCAATTAGGTTTTATATAATTTAGCCTAGCTGTTTGTAAATTTTTAGAAGCCTGTGATCAAGAATTAAAGAAGATCCGAAAATTTAGGCATTTAATGAGTGTTCATTTTTTACCAGTTGACCTCAAACCTCTTAAAAAAACATTTAATATTACTAGAAGGACATTATCTTTAAATTATACTTATATATTGCTATGATAAGGCCCGCTTTGAGTTGTTATTAAAAGGATGATGTAAAAATGGCCTCACGTTGGGATGCCTCTAAAAAGTGATATGAAAACGGCACACGTTGGGCGCCACTAAAAGATTGATATGAAAATGGTCTTGCATTGGGAGCCACTAAAAGAGTGCTGTGACGACGCTGCGTTGAGCGTCGCTGAAAGAGTGCTGTGATACAGTTACAGCAATTTGTAAAATTTAAAATTGTTCACTTACCTTTCTTTTAACTTTGCCTGGCTAGCTCAACGGAATTGATGGAGTTTTCAAAATGAAATAAAACAGCAATATCACAAAGCATTTATACAGTATGAAATATTTTCTCTCATAGAAAAGCATTTACAACATAGTTTCTTTCAAACAAAATAATTTCTAAGAAGTACTTGTTATAAAAAATTTGTTCCTTACCTTATTTTAAATTTACAAAACTAAATTCTTTTTTATGTATGGTTTACCTGGTTATGTTTATTGCCATGCTTGTAAGGCTTGTTTGGCCCAAAAAATCCTTTGCAGATAATCTATTAAAAGGTCAAAGTGTTTTGAACTCCGATCACAAATTTTCCTGGTAAAAATCCTTTACAAAAAAAATTATATGGTTAACACTTATTATTCTACCTTAAATTCGATATAAATAGTACAATATCCGTTAAAATTAAATCTAAAAGTAATAGTGCAGAATCCACAAAAAGGCTCCTTGTAGTTGAATATCTACTAATTTTAAATTGTTTGTCAAATCAGCTTACATGAATTTTCCATATTTAAAATCTTCATTTCAAACAGCAGTTACCAAAGTACATTTTTGGTTAAATCTTCCTTTCAATTATTTAATAAAAATTTTTAAAATAGCGTTATCTTGAAAAATTTTCTTTCTTGTAATTAGTAAATTCCATTTTTGCTTTGTAAGTTACGTTTAAACATCGTTTCTTTATACATTGTAACATAATGATTATTAAATTAAGGTATGCTTACTGCATATTTCAAATATTGTCTTCGCAAACCAACAGTTCGCACTTAAATCAAAATAACATTTCGCAATCTAATTTAAGAATCGAATTAATCTGATGAATCCTCGTTTTTAATAAACGCTTCCTTATATACACTAAATTATCTATATCCAGAATAAATAAATAATAAACGCCTATTTTACGTAATATTCTTGGAAATCCTCATTAGCGTTTAAAATTGTAGAGTTTAATTACTTTATTATCTGGTTCTAGTTATTTGTGACACGCTCTGTTTGTCCTGCTCTCACATATACTATTATTGTGGCATATTACTTCTCTCCAACAGTGAATGCAAAAATCATAAATAATTTTTAACAGTTATTCCAGGGATTTTGCAGGTTTTTTCTTGTTCCGGCTGCTTCTAGGAATAAACGATTTTATTAATTAGTTTTTTACGTAGTTCTAAATACCGATGACTCATCCTTTTATATTCTAGAAAATTCTTTATTTAAAATAAATTTCTGTAACCCACGGGGTAATTATTTAAACTGTAATTGTTTTTTAATGCAAAAGGGCTTGCATTTTGTAGACTATATTTGCTTTCGTGTTTCAGTACATAAAATTAAGGTTAGAATTGGGTTTTTTAAATACACGAAATTAGGAAACGAGATTATAATCGATTCAAATATTTGAGTAACACATGTCAAAAAAACATTTCTAAAGTCATAATGCATTAGTAGATAACGAAAACCGACAAATTCGACCACAATTACCTTTTTAATTGCATTTGTAGAAAATGTATGCTATGCAAACTTGCATTATTACTTATAAATAAAGCAAATATATTCCTTCAGAAAGCAAAGACTGTAGATAACCTAGTACATTTGTTGTGTTATCTCAAACACTAAAGATAGGTTGAAGCACTTTTACTTACACTACAATATAGCTATTCTGTTTCAGCCCTACTATGTGCCATAACACAAATATACTAGTCTTTATTTTATGACATACTACTCGATCTGTTCATGAAAATTTTCATATATAATCACTCTCAAAAATTTTGTTCGATGTGTTCGACAAGTTTATGTCCTATAACCACATTAATGTCATGCTCATATTTGTTATATTTGTGCCTAAAACGAATTAGATTTGTTTTCATCTATGGTAAGATTGTTTTCTGATAGGTATTTTACTATTGCCCGTGTATTTAAGATGGACTGAACAGTTTTGTAAATTAATGTTAAATTATGATCAGTTAATCCATAAGGCACGTTCGCTAATACTTATACAGTGTTGTTATACTATTATACATACTGTTAAGTAAGATTGAATCCGATCATTACATTATTTCTATATAGTACAATTTTTCTAACCGAAGCTCACAATCACATTGCTATTAATTTTAAAACTTTCAATCATTGTTTTTAAATTCCATATTGATAATTTTGTAATTTATCTAATAGCTGTTTGAAATACTGCTTTGTATAATTACTTATTTCTTTTTTGTTTTCTGTAGTCGTCATTCCATTTTTGATCATTGCATTTCAAGAGGTAGCATAAAATCTGGTCTGTTTTTTTCTACTGAATTTGTTTCATTGCCATGTACTAAAATATGAAACAATGAGTATTATCCTTACCAAAGAGATTGCGGTTCCATATGCATCTATGTACTTGGTTACCTAAATAATATATGGTATGCACGCAAGGGTTAATTTAAATATTATCTAATAACTTAGTTGAATATTATAATAACAGAGTGTTGATGACTAGAAATCTTAGACAAATTTTTGTCACATTATTACTTGAATCTGTTTTAGTGGACGTATGCCAGATCCTTCCGAATTACTGCAAAAGGAGGAATTAGTAAGACTAAAACGCTGTATATATGCTCTTCAACGTGATGGTTTACCACCAGTTACAACGCACAATGTTGTTGATGACTGGAACGATGCTGTATTAAATGCAGTTCGTAGGTGTAATTTATTTAACACTAAACATGATCGAGTGAAGGTAAACGTTAACACCTAATTGACTATTTTATTTGCATTTTTAGTATAGATTGTGTTTCATCCTGAATTTTTAAACCCTACTAATCCACTATTTGGTTTGGATTATGAAGAATTTGTTCGAGGTTGTCATTTAGGAGTTTTTCCAAGTTATTATGAACCTTGGGGTTATACACCAGCTGAATGTACAGTTATGGGTATTCCAAGCATTACAACGAATTTATCTGGTTTTGGTTGTTTTATGCAAGAACATATCGCTGACCCTATGTCATATGGTATTTATGTAGTTGATAGACGATTCATATCACTTGAAACTTCAGTACAACAATTAGCACAATATATGTATGACTTTGCTAGATTAAATAGGCGGCAACGTATTATACAGCGCAATCGTACAGAGCGACTAAGTGATATGTTGGATTGGCGAAACTTAGGAATTGTAAGTATTTTATTAAATTAGAATTTTAATAGATTTTCTCACAAATGGAGTTTTGGTTTCTAGAATGAAACTTTATAAACGACTTGCATTGTAGATCATATTTATGAAGTGTTATAGATCTGAAGATGACTGGTGTGAATTGGTTGAAACATTGTTAGGCTCAGTTTCGAGTATATTTTTACTCTTGGTCACAGATTACTAAAAGTTACACGTTGTACAAACACAGTTTCTGCAAATGAATATACACTTACAATAGTCGAGATTGTGAAATTACTGGCATGTGTAATAGGAAACATTTTTAAAAACTATTTCGAACAATTATACACAATTGATAGTTTCTGACAAATGACATTTAAATTAAAAACATTTGTATATAAACATGCAAACTAAACTAGAGCTAAATTTAAATTATGAATATGCTTTATGGTAAATGATTATGAGTAGGATGTACTAGTAAATGATATCTGGTCCGCAAGTGAATGTGTTTGTCTATGGGCAGTGTCTCGTATATTGTATGCTATGTATGTGTGTGTCTGATAAGCTTTGTTTTGTTGAGTAAAGTTGTGTGTGGGTGTAAAAGAAGCTGTGTTTTTCTTTAAGATTCGTCAAGTATGGGAATGTCAAAAATTTTTGTGATGGCAGGTGCACCCTAACTCTGGGTATTATGCACCACAAGCAGTAAATGTTTATTTTTGTTTAGTTTTATTGCTGGGAGAAGTGCTGACGAATGTGTCTGAGCAGTAATCTTTATCTCAATGAATTCTGACTTCTTTAGCAGGTTCATGTTTATATTCTTATTTAAAATTTGATGTTTTGTTTTGTGTATATTATTTAGTTAAATTAATAATTGTGCTTTCTCTGCTCGCACCTATCTTTAGATTGCTTTATTCTGTTGGTAATATTGTACATATTATTTATAGTTCAGTCTGTGCGTTCTTTATTTTGTAATCAGCTTATTTTAGTATAACCTCTTATGTGAATTACCTATGGTAAAATGTATAAAAAGACATTTTTAAGCTGAATGGATCGATTACCGAGGCAAACTGGCTTAGCATGAAAAACATGCGGCTATTGCACTTTGCTTGTCTAGTACATACACTTATAACTACTAAACAGTCTCCGTATCTCCTTAATAAAATTTGTTACAGAACAGATGTGCATAATATAAATATTAGACATAAGGGATTATTGTCTATGCTGGCTCACACATCACGTATTTTCCTAAGATCATTCTCGTATAATGTAAAAATTTACAATTCCATTATTTCAAACAATCTAACTTTAAGCACATCTACTTTTAAGCATCTCTATAAAAATACTCTTTTTGAAAATCAGAATCATTCAGTCAGGAACCTGTATATAATGCTAGAACATGATAGTTAATTTCATAAAATGTCTTTTTATTTTTATTTTGCTAAGTTACTTTATGTCAAATTATGTATATCTAAACATCAAACCCTAGGTTAAGTGGAAGAACGGGGCTCTCACCTATGTGAAAACATCTGAACTTCGTCTTTTGCAATTTTCTTTTTCCTCCCCTTAAATGATATGGAAAATTATTTTTGTAAATTGTTAAATTTGCAATAAAGACCATTATTATTATTATTAATAAGTATTGAATTCTGAATGGTCTAGTATTATTTTACCACTACAAGGTGATGGTTGTTCTTTCCGTTGTATTATATCTGCAAAAATGTAAATTTAAGCAATATAGGCTGACAGGCAATTGTGAATCATAATTCAACAAAGTTATGCAAAAAATAATATGAATCTAAAACATAATAAAACCGCAATAGTAACTATTTTGAACAGTGGTAGGAACAACACAGAACATTCCTAAGTTATGCCCATAAAAGAAGGGAAACTTAAAGATAATGGAAAAGAACCTAACCTGATCCAATTATTAATCAGTGAAAAAACTCCTTGTAACTATTTTGCCAATGCTCAAGTTTTGGAGACAGAAATTTTATGGATTCTTAATATTCTTAAAAACTATTATTTATATAACAGCTGTAATAAAAGCATTCCAATTTGTATATGTGTGTTCCTCAATTCCTTATTGCCAAAAATATGCAGTTGGGGTCACAAAAAGCGTCCTACTTATCAGTTTTTGGAATAGGAAGCTACTTTATAATGCTTTGATGGACGATATAGTAAATATACTTAAACTAGTCATATACTTTGATGAGTTGATAATAGAATCTCACAAAAAGTACAATGGACGTATTTGTTAAATATTTTAATGAAGAGGAAAATTTAATCAAATTCAAAATTTCACTTCTGTTTGTATTTGAACACAGGCCTACAATGGAAAATTTATTACCTCATTTTTTAAAAGGTTTATCTGATATACAATTAACAAAAATTATAAAAATTTCTATGACGGATCTAACATTAATTTAAAATTCTTCAGGCTTTTGAGTGAACGGTTATACCAAGAAAACACAAGTATGATTAACACATTGGTTCATGTGGCTCATGGTTCTATCTCAATAGGACACAAAACAAGTTCATAAGCTGCACATTTATTCTTAATTAACATCTACCGGCTTTTTAAAGATGCACCATCGAGAAGATCAGATACTGAATTTTTAAAATCTTTTTGACAAAAGTTTTATTTTTATTTAAAGGTTTAACAAACAGCAAAATGTTTCCGTTAAAATTTTGTCAAATTAGATGTGTGGAAGGAGCAAAGAATGCAAATCGAGTTTTGCATATAAATTTAAAATATTAAAATGTATGCGTAGAATGCCGCATACTATTTCGTCCAAGAATGTTGTTTCTGGAATAAGAGATAAACTAATTCCTTTTATGTTGCAGTATGTGCTACTTTAGAACCATTCTTAAGAAAGTTTCAAACATGTAATCCCATGTCACCATGTTTATTCAATGACAACAAGCTTTATAGTCACAAACTTATTAGAACAGTTCACTTCAAATGTTTCAACCAATGTTAATGAACTATATGAATCAAATTCTAATAATAAAATGATATTAAAACCACTGCATTAACGGATATTGGATTTGCTGCCAAAAAATATTTAGCAGAAGCTGTTTGTTCTGAAAAATTGCTATGTAAAAGGGACTGTCAGAATTTTTTAATAGCAACCATAATAAAAGGTCCTGCAGTGGTAAATATTAGCAAATATGTGTCTGAAAATAATATGAATATTGTTCTTAAAGAATGTTATAACAAAAACTTAATCTCTTTAAACGCAGTTGAATTGATAAAGAACGAATTTAAATGTAAGAAGCCATTTTAGTTTCTAATTTTAATAATAAAATAGTTACCTTTGAAATGATAAAAATAAAATGTCAAATTAAAAACTGTCATGATTGCCACCAGTTCTACTTGCATTGAATAGTTGGACCAGAATTCTTCAATTCCAGAGGTGAGTTTTTATATTCTCACGGGTGTTGACTTGTATGAATTGATGTGTATTCTTAGATATGAATTATTCATTCATGAGTAAATGAAGCTATGTAGTATAGTACTTTAAAAGATTGTAATACATACTTTTACATAGATTGTTCTGACAATATCGTATGACCACTGAGGGTTATAGCTATTATGTGCTGAGTGTGATATAATGTTTATTAGAGTATATAGTTAGGGATGCTACCAAGTATCTTGTACATTTAATTATATAAAGATAAGATAGTAGTCAAAGGCGTAGGGTGTGAAGAATTCTGCTGTTACATAGCAAACCATTCGACACACTGGTTAGGGTGTGAAGAATTCTGCTGTTACATAGCAAATCATTCGACACACAGGTTAGGGGGTATGAAAAATTCTGCTGTTACATAGCAAACCATTCGACACACAGGTTAGGGGTGTGAAGAATTCTGCTGTTACATAGCAAACCATTCGACACACAGGTTAGGGTGTGAAGAATTCTGCTGTTACATAGCAAACCTTTCGACACACAGGTTAGGGGTGTGAAGAATTCTGCTGTTACATAGCAAACCATTCGACACACACAATAGGGCGTACTGGTGGAGGATATGCCACACTAGTTGTCTAGAGCCTTATAGGTATGATAATGATGTTTTCAATGGTGTTGATGTGAAGCTAGAGATTGAATCAATTGTAGGTTACATTGGTTGCGTATGCCAGTGATAGTTGATACCATATTTATATAGTTATATAGAATGTAGTTTTATCTATTCTTTATTAGAATGACTGAAAGGTCAGCACTCACCCTGACTTTGTTATTTCTAGAATTGACGGTGGTTGCCGATATAAGAATATACTCTAACAGAGCCCTTTACGTGACTGCAGATTTGGTTAATAAACAGGTACGGTTAACTTAGAAATACCTCTGATGTATATATTTACAATTATACAAGAAATTTGGGTTTAATTTCAATTACGTTAAAGTAAGTACCCACATGTCAAGTTTCCACGCCTTACATAAACAATAATACACGAGAAAAATAGTTTCATTTAAAAATTATAAAAACGAGAGGCTTGATTCTGCAAAAATCAGCTAATAAATAATAACAGTGACTCCCATAATGTATGGTTTGTTATCAAAACAATAATAATTTTTCCCCCATAGAAATGCTACAGTTGAAAGTGGCTCTTCTATCAATATGCAGTTGTTGGTGGAAAAATACATAAAAGAAACATCATTGTACAGTGCATTGTGTATAATAGTATTAAGGTATCTAGAAGATCAAGTAAACATTCCTATCAACTAGAAATTGTTAATATGTTGCAAACATACTCGTCCTCATTATAGGGAAAAACTTGAAGAACTAACAAAACTCGAAGGTGCGAAAGAAAAAATTGAAACGGAAAAGCCCAAACGAAAATTACAAACTAAAGAATTAGAAAACGTGAAAGGAAAGTTAGATGTTACACTGAAAGAAAAGCTAACAGGAATTTATGAAGAAATTATGAAGATAAAAAAAATTTATTACTTTATTTTAATTCAGAAATTTAGATACATATTGCTTTAAGTAATATTTTGTTTACATACATGTAACGTTATTTTGCATATATATAATAATAATATAACATATTCAAATTTATATGGGATTAAATTCCTCCAGAGCGTCAAAATCTCTCAAATTATAATGCTAAAACTTACCCTGTGGGGGAGATCATAGGCACGGTTCGTGTTGCCTCTCGAGGGTTGTCCAGGTGTTCGTTGTTTGGTTGTCGGTGGTCCTTTGCCGACGAAGTGCCAATATTTTTTATATCGGTAATGGAATAGGTAACAAAAAGAAGGTGAATTTGGGGTGGGAATTGTTATGCGGAAAAGGATAGCACACTGTGTAAAAAATTACTTACAAAAGGACGAAAGAATATTCATGGTTAGATTAGAATCTAAACCAGAAAATACAGTTATAATACAAGTATACATGCTGACGTCTAGCTACAGTGAGGAAGAGGTAGAAGCGATCTACAAAGATATCAAAGACATTCTAAGATCTGTAAAAGGACATGAAAATTTAATAATTACGGGGGATTTTTAAGCAGTGGTATGTGAGGGTAGGGAAGGAGCGGCAGTAGATTTGGCTTAGGCACGAAAAACGAGGGGAAATAGGCTGCTAGAATTTTGCGAACAATTTAACCATCACAGACACATTTCAGTATCATGCTAGAAGCCGATACACGTGGAAAATACCACGTAGATATACCTGGTATACCAGTAGATATCAAATAGATTACATTGTTGTTCGAAACAGTTAGCAATCAAGTAAAAGATTGTAGAAGCTACACAGAAGCAGTTATAAACACTGACCACTACATAGTAATTATGAAAATAGCGTTTAGATTTAAAATTTGAAAAAAGGTACGGAAAAAAGCACTTTGACTTTGAGAAATTAAAAGATAAAGATATCTACAAAAAAATTTGAAAAAAAGTCAAACGAATTACTGAAAAACATCGGGAAAATTTTGGATTTTAAGGAAGTAGAAACACAATGGAATAACATTAAATCCAGCTTAAGCATAATGGTGGCCAGAGATATTCTGGGGTGTAAACAAATAGACAAGAAACAATGGGTAACAAAGGACATTCTGAATTTATATAAGATAGGCGAACATACAGACAGGCCAAACAAAGCATGGAAACAGAGATACAAAGCCATAAAATGGGAAATTATTCGCTAATGCAGAAAAATCAAAGAACGATGGAGTAATGAAAAGTGCAAAGAAGTACAAACTAAGATGGAAGTAGGAAAGACAGATGAAGCATACAAACTAATTAGAACAGGTCAGACAGACAAGACATAAATTAATTAGAATGAATTTTAGGGCTATACAACCATATAGCAAAATATAATGGGGCCAGGGAGGAAACATCATTATAGAAAATGTAGAGAAAGTGGTTAGATGACAAGAATACATAGGGAATTTATGTGCAGGACCGAAACTAGAAGCACTAAAACAGGAATCAAACATTGAAAATGATGACTTGGGATATCCTGTATTTAGAGATGAGTTTGAATAGCATTAAAGTGCCTGAAAAATAACAAGGTACGGGATATAAATAAGGTGCAAGTGGAAACTCTAAAAGCCGCTGGACAAGCAGTAACAGAATGTCTCTTCCAACTTGTAAGCTATATGTATGAGACAAGCGAGATACCCAAAGATTTCAAACGCAACACATAGTCACTCTACCAAAAAAGGAAGGTGCAGATGGATGTGAAAATTTTCGAACAATAAGTTTGATCGCACACGTGTCAAAAATATTAACTAGAATTGTACAAGGATCGATAAAAAAATGAGCTGAAGAAATACTAGGAAATCAATTTGACTTTACACGAGACAGGGGATCACGGGAGACCATTTTAACTTTAAGGGTGATAATGGAGAAAACAATAGGCAAAGGAGACAGGATGTATATAGGGTTTGTAGATCTGGAAAAAGCATTTGACAGTGTAAAATGGGAAAAAATGTAAGAAATCTCAGAAAGATTGAAATGAGTTATAGGGATAGGTAGATAGTACATAGCTTATACAAAGAGCAAACACCTGTAATAAAATTAGAACAGGAACGTACAGAAGTTATTAAAAAGCAGGTAATAATCTTTACGTTTGTTAATGTCGATAAGTCTGAAAAGCATTTCGCTATTGGGAAATAAAAAATTCAAGGAGCTTACACACTAAATGTGTTAGGTTGCAAATATGAAATTGTTATAATCGATGGCTATTTAATCAAATCCAGCTTTGTATAGCAGAAGCTTGAAAAATTAAATGCACATGTCTCGTACATGAATTACCTTATAAAATCCTCACATTTCCTAAATCAAATCTTAGTCTGCATTTAATTGATTTTAGCAGCATAAGTGCTGCATCAATGTTCTCTAGAAAATTTCCATTCTAGAAATTAAACTACCATTTCAAATAGAAAACGGTTAAATTTCAATATTTATATGCTTTTTACATTTTAGTACTATAGGCAAGCTCGTCAAAAAGCTTTACATAGCGTTTTTCCTGAACTTAAAGAAGATGATGCACATTCTATTGGGCATTATAAATATCCCAGACCCATTTCTGAACCTCCAAGTCCAACTTCTAGTAGAGGCACCTCTTTACATGGTAGCGATGATGAGAGTGATAGTGTTGATGAAGAAAAAGAGGTTTGTATTTATCTAAATATCTGTAGTATTAATCTTTCTGTTATAGCTTGAAGAACTACGCGTAGGTCATCATTGATAAGAGATAATACTTGAATATAGTGTCATTCTAATCAGTATATTATACAGTAATAGATTAAACTGGACACGTTACATGATTTTAGTGAATTTACCTTTGCTAAACTATTTAAATAAGATAGTTGAAGTATGAAAGTGATATGGTAAAGTTTTGATGTACTGATTGATATTTCGTAGTATGCTAGGAGTCACAATTACCCACATTCTGTGCTTTAATGTCCTTAGATGTTTTATTTGTATATTTAATTGTTTATGATGTTCCTGATTCTGAATAGCCATTTATGAATTATGATATTAGATTAGTATGGTTTATCTAGAAGAAGATCCCCAAAGATTTCGAACGTTAAATATAGTCACTATACCAAAAACAGAAGGTGTGAATAGATTTGAAAATTTTCAAACAATAAGTTTGACAGCACACATGTCAAAAATATTATCTAGAATTGTACAAAGATGGATGGAAAAACGGGCTAAAGAAATACTAGGAGGCCATTTTAGCTGTAAGGGTGATATTTGAAAAAACAATAGAAAAAGGAGAAATCATGTGTGTAGAGTTGTGGTAGAGCTGGAAAAATCATTCGATAATGTGAAATGGGAAAAATGTTCCAAATATTAAAAAGTATGACTGAGTTATGAGGATAGGTACACAACTCATTTGAAGGGCAAACAGTGATCATAGAATTAGGGCAGGAACTCAAAGAAGTAAGTATTAGGAAAGGGGTTGTGACCGGAATGTGCACTATCCTCATTAATTTTTAACTTGTATGTGGAAGAGACAATAAATACTGTCAAATGAAGAAAGACATTTGGAATTATTGTGCAGGGACAAACGATTGGTATGCTTAGATTTACAGATGATATAAACAAATTATTGAAAGCATATGTGTGGAGCACAGCACTGTATGGCAGTGAAATATGGGAGTAAGAAAAGCCGACAAGAAAATGATTGAAGCATTTGAAATGTGATGCTACAGATGTATGATGAAGATCTCATGGACAAAGTTAAGAATAAAAAGAAAAGAAAAAATATAGGTGAGGTAGACCTACATTAAACCATTGCACACAGTGAAAGCTTTCGGTTGTAGGAATTTCAGGAAAATTAGCTCAGAATAGGAAACATTACAGATTCGTGTCCAACCAGTTCCAGAACTGAGGACCTGTTGATGATAATCAAGAGAAGACGAAAACAGTGACATTAGCTTAGTTCGTTCACGTCAGTAGCAATTGCTATAGATAATAGTAGTCACGAAGAAACTGGCAAAATGGCAATCAAGGTATTGGAATGAGAATCTGAAGAACAAGCTTCCCATACAATGTCCCAAATTATAAAATGAACCACATCAAAGTACATACTAAAATGTCGAAGATATTAGTAGTGTTCTGATTAAAATATTTGTATAAAGTGGCCCTAGTCTATGTTTATTTTATTCAAATTGTACAACAGAAAAGAAGTGAAAAGATATTGGTTGTTGCATTTGAACGTTAAAAAGTCGGCATTTTGTTTTTATTGCAAAGTTTTAATGTGCATAGTACTTTAAAATTCAATAAATTTAGTGAGGGTAACGGTTTCTCTAATTGGAAGCAAGTAATTCGAACACTTCAAGTTTTTGAGAATTTAATTTAATTTTTAATTTTATTATCCAAAGGAACGAATTCCAATTACAAGATAATTTCAAAGTACTTAACTAGTGTAATTGTAAGATATAGCTAAAGTTCTTCTGACCTACTAATTTGTATGGATAAGCAAACAAGAAATAGATTAAATAGACAAACAAATATAAATATTAGATATTAAGGATGGGTGTTAGCCTTTGGTTCACAATGCAGCCTGTAACAAAACGTAGAAAAGTAAGTGCTGACATTGAGAATAGATAACAGTCATATTTCATTAAACATGCGAATAGTTACATATGGTGGCGAATGATTTAATAGATTGGTTCTTGAGATACCATTAATGTACAAGTACTATATGTGTTCTTCGATGGTACATAGAAATTAAGCTTTTCCAATAATTTTGGTGAATCAGTAAGGTAGTGAATGGCTTTATATAAAAACACTTGGCAACTAATAGCATGCCTAACTTTTAATAGCGAAATCTCATGAGTGGACAATAATTCGGTTTGATGAGCTCCTCTTTCTGGATAAACACATTTAAAAATGTGACAAATTTGAAAAACATGAAACTTTTCTAACATGCCTGTGTATGTTGTAAATGATGGGTTGCATATGCGCAATACTTGAGCTTGGATTGCACTAAACATAAATACAATGCTTTAAGAGCATGGACATTTGTGAAGGATTTATTATTACGGATGACGAAACTGCACATTTTCATTTCAGCACTTGTAGTTGCAGTGGTGTGATCAATAATGATAATTTTACTCAAAAATTACCGCTAAAACTTTTACAGTCGCGACACATTTTAATTGGCAGTTATTTGTAGTATAATGAAACCCAATAGGCAACACTTTACATGAGAACGACGGCACTTTGCATTTGCTGATGTTTAACTGGAGTTGATTAATGTCGGACCAACTCTGTACTGCAAGAAGCTGTGCCTGCATATGTCTGCAATCTTCAACAGTATTGATGGTACTATAAATTTTAAGATCATCAACAAATAGTAGCAGTTTACAAACAGAAATATTGGCAATGTCCATCTCAATTTTTAAGAAGTTCTTGGTCCCATATGGAAAATAACGTGCATGTTATTATTTCCTAATTTGGTTCGATTACAAGGCTAAATTCACCATTTTGTACCCACAATCTTGTGGAAAACAATTCAGCTGTTATAAAATCTAGTGTGTAAAGTCATAAATAGCAATTTAATCTTTCAAAAGCCCATGTAAACACCTTAATGTTCAAGAAATACCTCATTGTTTTCAACTTGTTTCATACACATGGCACGTGGACATTAAACATGTGTTTATATAAAACTTCCCCCGCTTGAACTGTCCTTGCAAGTAATCTTCGAGGCATGCAGTTTGGAAAGTCGATGGTGAGATTTAGGGTCAAAACTTTGTGTCTTAATCGATTTTTATTACAGCGCAAATCTCCAGTATAGTTAAGAACCACAAAGACCCTATAGTGTCAACCACTGTCATGAAATAGCCAGACAGTAGGCTGTAGGAGCAGAAGCCACTTGCTAATATTCGTGTACCCTTTAGCCGACCACCACTTTTGAACTTCCTACAGCATATCCATCATGTACCACATCAGTCCGGGGTCGTCGCCTTTTGTTATCCAGCTGCAACCTGTGCCTGGCCAGCCTAAAGGTAACTACCAGCGCTAATGATTAAGAGTGGTTGAGGTTTGCTGAACCCCAAAAGAGCCTGATAATTATGTTTGCAACCCAATTTCCCCCAACAGCTATACCTTGAGTAGCCAAGAACAATTTTAATTGTTCCAGTCAGTAAGGCTCGGCATACAACTATCACAAATAATAATCTTATCTTGACTATTTAAATTTTCTATTTAGGGCAAACTTTTTCTTGAATGTAATAATTGCTCCTGTATATTTGAATTTTTTAATTAAATAATTTGAATTACAATTTTGCTTAAGTTTGTACGTGATAATCAGATCTGATGCTCATTTAAATCATAAGAGATAAAATGTTTAACTAATTTTTTTTTGATATCACGAACACATGTGAATTTATTTAATTTTTTATTGTTGGATAAAAGTTATTTGTTATATAATAGATACCTTCTGATTTTAATATGTTCCATTTTCTAAAAAAAGTAAATTAAAATTTTTAAATGATCCTCTCTGATAGGGTTTCTGTATCTACTCTAAGTTCACATTTTTAAATAGATGTTAGAAAAAGTGGCGTCCAACACTTTATTTAATTTTCTGTTTCACGAAGAATATTTCAACCATACCATTCTCATGATCCCCCCCATTGGATAGCAGCCAAGCTAACCACCAGCGCAGCAAAAATTCAAGGCCCTTTAAATTTGACTCAATTAAAAACAAAAAACCTTTGCATTAGCCCAACAACATGGGGCTAGAAATAAAAACTCACATTATCGCCCAATGCTTTGGAGCTCAAACTGAGTAACCATTTATGTACACCATCTAATTAATAAAAAATCGAATTTGCCACATTGGCACCGTATCGTGGAGCCCAAGTTAGAAGAATGAAAATAAACTTATTACAACCTACCTTAGTCTTACAGTACTCCTTATTCTGCGGTAAAATAATCATAATTGAGACCATTATAAGCAACAAATTGGAATCTATTTGTTAAATAGGATGCAAAGATCTTGATTAACGGGTTAGAGAATGCACAGCTTTCAAGCTAATTAAAATGTTGTGATTAATACGATCGAAAGCTTTTGCAAAGTCTGTATATATGACATCCATCTGACTTTGAGCGTCCACTATTTTGGAGGCATGTGTAAAGTACAAGAGATTCAATACTGTTGACTGTGGTTCCATGAAACTGTTGATCCGTTGATATGCAATTATGTATAAGCAGATATATACACTGTTGTATAATTTTCTGGAACACTTTTGAGAAGTTCAAAAGAATACTAATAGGCCTGTTATTTGATACAATTCCAGTCGCTCCACTTTTTTTGCAACTTTCAAGATATTGGAAAAATACTGGTCTTCGGTGACAAATTTAACAAATGTTAGTGGCTTTCTAAATATTTTACAGCATTTATGTACTAAGAATGGTTTAGAGGTTGCTAGCTGCGTTAGAAGTGTGACGTACATTGGATGGAACCAAGAATTTAAATAAGTTTTCTGAAGCTAAAAGCCATTTAGGTGTCAATAAAACTACAGATTGTATTATCGAAGGTTTACAGACAAGCAGGTATTCACATTGTCCCTCTATTATAGTGTACTGTTTATGTTACGGTTTTTAGCTGAACAAAATTTAGCACTTCGGGGATCTAACAATAGATTATTGATTGAAAATAATAGAAACGTCCTAAAATGCAAGAACGATTGCCAAATTTAGAAATACTAATGAGCCAATTTTCTTAATCTAACTAAAAAATATAGTTTTTTGTTTTAATCTCATAAGAATTGCATTGGCATAATAAACAAATTATATTCATAATATGTAAGAGTAAAATATTTTTACCATTATTTTATATTTTTAATTTGAATTTAATGTATTGCAATGCAAATGCCAATAGATTAACATTAGTGTGATTATTTCTGGTTGTCTGCTACTGTTTATATGCCACTTTATGTAAATAATTTTATTTTATAATATTCGATATTATTTTTGACAAATGTGTAAAATTTATTGGCATTTTTTAAATAAAAAAGGAATTACAATACAATAATTGCTCAATATGTTACCCTTACAAATCGAAATATACACTCTAGCAAATGTAGTTTTAAATTTTTGAATTATTATAAAGAAATAACTGCAAAAAAAAATTTATTTTGACATTTCCACTGAAGTAAATAGCAATTGTATAAAATAGACTATATATTTCTTATTGCTGAGTGAGAGGGAGGGTGCAATTGTGCTGTTTGCTTGGTGTATGTGTAAAGCTAGTTGCAGCCGTGATAGTATCCAATATATACAGATAATAAAACTTCAAACTATGGTCTTTGGATATACATCAGTTCAACACATTTTTCTATTGGTTACAATTTTCAAACAACTCGTATTTTATAGAGCTACTGTTTTGGAAATGGTGTTGAAAGTCGGGAAGATAAGCAAACAAGTTGACAGGTACTGTTACTTTAACTGGCACCAAGTACGATGTAATAATTGTGAACATAAAATTAAATAATCTTACATATATAGTTTTTTATTACCTGGCTACAAACACTAATATGAGTTTTCGAAGGCACTTTTAATTTTGTAATATGCATACATGTAGAAACTGCATTGACAGTAATGAAAGACACTTGTGAAGATGACAATGAAAATTTAGGAAAAACTAAGAACTCGTGTAGCGAGTAGTAAATCGGCCACAGTACTAATTAACTCGGCAGGTGCATTTTGTACTTTACTTCTGGTTGCTATTGCTGAAATTCCCCTCATTAAACTGAATAGATCAGCATAGTACTGCAATGAATAATGTTAGATTAATTTTTATTTATAGTTTATTGGCAAATAAATAGTATAGCATTAATTATAGTAATAAAGTATTTCTCTCATAAATTTGAATTGAAATGACTATACACTGCGATATCTTTATGGAATAAATTAATTTTTAGCATTATTATTGTTCGGTTAACTCGTGTATAAATCCGGTATATTGGACGGATCGGTAATGGTAGGTTAGTTCGCAAATAATTTCGATATATTGGTGAGAGTTTACTCCCGCCCTTTTTGTTATTTAAAATCAAGAGTTACTTTCCATACTTGGTGAAAGCAACATGTAAAAATATTATTGACAGGTTAAATATGTGTACCGTTCTTTTTTTGTATGTATATAACCTGTGTAGTGGTTACCGTGTGATTTGGAGTCAGTGTTTATATTTTGGTTTATGGCTGTATATTAAAGAACAGGCAATTCACGTTTATGGTGTCCATGTGTCCACAACAACGAGCACGCGTATATGCAGTCTACTGGAGGGACAAGGTGAGTGTTTGTTTCCATTATTATATAGAAACCAATTGTTTGCATTGTCTCCAACTCTGAATATTTCATTTAATTTAGTTATTGAAAATCCTATGTAATTGCAGTCCTATTTAATTTTTATATCGTGGAAAGTGAATGAAACCCGTCCAATTATAATATACTATTGGGGAAAAATCTGAAACAGGTCGATTTCTATTTTTAATTCGACAATTTATAGTGTGAAAATATTACCCCTTTCTAGCATCCCCTTTGAATTATAAGCACCTACTCAAAAATTTTAAATAAGACAGGGGTGTCATGTGGCACCTTGTTTGAAAGGGATTTTAATTTTCTGTTTAGAAATATTTTTTAAATTTGGTGCAATCATTAATTTGAAGACGTAAAATTTTGATAATGTCTCCATCGAACGAAGCTAATAAAGTCGTAATATTTAGAATGTAATCAGGTTTTTTTTTCTGTTCCGCTAAGGTAAAAGTCGTATAAGATACAAAAAAATTAATCAAAAAAGCCAAATAAATAAGTTAATATCAATCTAGTAGGCTACTGTCGTTTTCGTATTTATAAGTTACTGAAACATATCAGTATATTGAAAAAGATTTGTGTGTGTATTTAATTTGATTATGGCTCATTTATCCGAAACTCAGAGAATAGGCATTTTAATTATGAGCGGTTGCAGTAATAAAACAGGATCTCACAAGGAGTTTTTTAACATTTAACAATAAATACCTGGGTAAACACAAGACGTCTAACAGTCTACAGTTAGCAAAATTGAAAAAATCTTTCGTGAAACTGGACATGTAATAAATATTGAAAAACCCGGTAGAAATGTTAAATTTGATAAGGAGAAAAGTTAGATGTACTTTTAGAGATTAAGGCATAAGACAACTTGCCACAGGTAAGGATGTAAGAAAATAATCGATTTTGAGAGCTTTACATAAAGAAAAATACCACCTTACAAAGTTCAGTTGGTCCAGGAGTTAAATAAGGATGATCCTGGTAGAAGGCTAGAATTATGTGAATTGATGATGGACAGAATGGAAGCAGATTTACAAAATTGTTTTTCTGTTGAAGCAACTCTTCATTTACATGGAATGGTTAACAAACAGAACAGTAGACATTGAAGCAGAGAATATCCTCATTGGATGTGTGAGGCTCATACTCAGTATCGTAAAAAAGTGAATGGGCTGGTATTATTAACAACATTATTGGCATGGTTAATGGTGAGGTTTATTTAGATTTTTTGATTAACTTTTTAGTGCCTACATTAAAAAGACTTTTTCCTTATGTTAAGCATCCAAATGAAATAGATAGATCAATTTGGTACCAAGTCGGAACTCCACCGCATTTCATATGTACAGTTAGAAATTATTTAAACAAGGATTTTTCCCACTGAATGGCCAGCTAGATCCCCCGATTTGACTCCTATTGATTATATCTTACGGGGGTTATTTAAAATCAAGAGTATATTGTTATAGACCAGACAATATTGCTGATTTAAAACCAAAGAAATTAACAACATAATCCCCAAGGTCATACAAAATGTTCGACGAAAATTCCAAAATCATCTTGCTTATTGTCAAAAAGTGAATGATAGTTATTTTGAATATTTAAATTAATTGTAAAATAAATTAAAAATACAATCTAAATATTATGTGACATTCTTTGTTACATTCTACATAAACTTTTGTGATGTGGACATTATCAAAATTTTACATATTCAAAATTAATTTTGTCAGCTATGATTGCACCAAATTAAACAAATTTTATATTGCTAAACAGAAAATTAAAATTCCTTTCAAACAAGGTGCCGCACGACCCCCTACTGATTTAAAATTTTTGAGTGGGTGCTTATAATTCAGTGGGGGTGCTAGAGGGAGGGGGGGTAATATTTTCATACCATAAATTGTCAAATTAAGAATAGAAATCGACCTGTTTCAGGTTTTCCCCCAATAGTGCACAATAACTTTAAAAATTGAATTATTCCATACGTACGGACCACCGTGTATATGATTTGTAATACATATTTTGGATGGAACTGTCCCATATTAGATACAAATAAAGTCCATGCTTCACACACCTTCAGAAGGGTATCTGAACAGCATGTGGCTCGTTACCTTTGTACATGCAGCAAAGTACTAAATGCAAGGAAAGCAAACTATCATGTACAATATGAGTCCGTCAGACTAGAAATAAAACTTTTCTTCATTTACTACTTTGCTGTGGCACTTTTTGACTTAAATCAATATACTTTCAGAAGTATAATTGAGACCAGGAAAGAAGATCATCACATCATCACTTGTATTCGTCTGAATGAAATGACAATCCACTTACATTTATTGAGAAGTTTTATAGGAAAAACAACATTGCCAATTTTATTTCCAAACATTTCAATTATTGTAGAATTTAGTGTTCGTAACTATCCTGCTTTTATTTAATTAGTCATTCATACATTATAATAAATGTAATATATAACATGGGTATAACTTAAGTTTTGTTCTATAAGAAACATATGTATATGACTAAATATTTGAAAGGAAATTGCAAATTATTAAATACACCGAGATTTTATTGGTGTTTTAGCTCGGTTAAATGTAACTTGGCAACTGCATAGATTTGGCATGTAAACATGACAATTGTCAAAATGAAAAGTACAAATTTCCATATTTTATATCAACAAATGAATGAATATGTTATACCAAACAAATTAAATTCCTTCACCTTGGTAGATATTAATAAGGAAAAAGTCGCTTACTTCAATTCAAGCACAGGGCCTCATGAAATGTACGTCAGGTTAATCTATTGTATGTGGTAATGTTCGTGCGGCTTTTGAAAGAAAACTATAAAAATTTATTGCAAATCGGTAAAAACTATTATTCAACGAAGCAATAACCATTGCATTCAATGACCTATCAACTATGCCTCGTAGCATTGTCAAGAGATAGGAACAAGTGGTAATCACTTTAATAATGTTAGGAGAATAAGATGGGTGTGGTAACGTTTCCTAGCCAAGCTCATAAATTTTTCCTGGGTCACTATTGCAGTATGAGGTTTAGCGTTGTTCTGTAAGAATAGCACTTTCAATCGATTGATCAAATAATACTGTTTCTGGATGAGTGCTGTTTGTACTCGCTGAAGCTAATTACAATATACCACTGCAGTATTGTCACTGGTATTGGATCAATTGGCGACAACCAATAAAATGATTGCTTAGAAATGAAGCACAGTATTAACTTTTCATTGCAACTTAACAAGTGATCAAGAAAAAGTTCACTGTGATACCGTGAACAAATGATAATGCCGATTAATTTGTTATCATCTGACAATTCATGTGGGACCCTTTTGCTTAATTAACTTACATGTCTTCCATAGCTGATGAAGTTGCAACCAAATGGTTTCATCACTCACATTGAACCTTTTTACAAACTGTAAGCAGTTATAGAAATTTTCCTCCACAACTTCTTTCAAATTTTCATTGTTAATGATCTTCGGCCTTTCACAACGTGCTTCATCGATCAAGCTGAGGAAAATGTATCACTGTCACGATCGACTTGTATTATTCTCAACAACCATATCTAGTGCTTCTTCACATAGGTACCATTCAGTTAGAAGTTCCAGTATATTGAATACGTTTTTGCCATAAACCCTTGGGACACTGCTGTAGATTAATTAGTTCCACATATCGAGCACCTTTTTTGTCGCCATAACCTGTATGCTTATTATAGTAACCCTTTGCATGTGCCCAAATAATTTTTATTGCATTAAATTGGTGATAATATAGTGGTAGGTGCTGAACTAGGTGGTTTCATGAATCGGGCAGGTTTGCGTACGACCTAATCCCAAGGTCTCGGGTTCGATTCCTGACACAAACCACTTGTAAAATGGTAGGCGAACATTTTCACAAAAATACGCCCTCATTCAGATGAGAGGTATAATGTAGGTCCTATGTGTGAGTGTTGTGAACATTAAAGATCCATACTTGTAATAGCAAAGCTTCAGCAAAAATCAAAATTCCCAGGTGAAAAAAGAATTCGCTTCCTGTGTAATGTAGTACCTTTGGGTAGAGCATGGAAAATCATACGTAGGAGTAGGTGTACAACTTCATGCCCATGGCTTCTTCAAATTATTCATTTTTAAAGAAGTGTAGTATGCCGAACCTTGTGTGTAATAAGCCACTGAATTATAACAGCATTAGTCTAAGCTGCTATTTGTACTTTGTTAAATGATAAAGTGCATTATCTAACATGATTAACCGTGGTTCTACTAAATTGTTTATTAACTTATCTGCAACTCACTGTAAATATGTATCCTCATTTATTTCACTATGAGAATCGCTACTAATCGATTTGGAAGCAAACTACACAGAAGCTCCTACAAATCCTTCCTTTAATCCAGTATGAACACAAAGTGTTTTCCATGATGTCCACTTGACCTCTTCACACTTCTATACTGCCTTGCCTTGATCATTTGGATTTCATTTTGGAAAGAACCAAGTTTTATGAATAAAAACCATTTGTTGTTTTGTATTGGAGTCTATATTGTCTTTATATGCCCTTAGAAATTTAATTCTTGAACTAGCAATATTTGGTTTCAGTATTAAAGGCACTGTGGTTTGTTTCTGTTTTGAATTTGAATCCAATCTGAAGCAATACACATTTCAAACTGGTATTACTTAATGTAATCTTTTTCTCGAAGCTCAGCATTCAACTATTTGACATTTAGATGTTCTTCTGCAAATAATAAACATTAAGTTATCATCTACTTTAAAGCTTTATTATTAACTTACTTTGGGCAAACATTTACTCAAATTATCTTTTATATTCATTTGAATGCTGCTTGAAAGATCTACAGTTTTAGTTTTCTTCCGAGGTCTTCACTTTCCAGGACTGTGCACAATTAAATGGCTCATCTGCCATGATTTAATGCGAGTAGCTGTATTAGCGCTAATTTGCAAAGCTGTAACCACTGTCTAATAGATATAGAGTTAATTAAAGTACAATTTGTTGTGCAAAAATGTTTACCTTGTACTGCCTGTTCGAAATATGCCAATAAGTTCAACACTAAGGCTGGTTGCACACCAAACGCAACATTTTGTCTGGAAACAAAACTGTCTGGTGAGTTCGTCGGTCAACCACGTCCTTGCCTTGTTAGTAGGTGGAGGACCGCACATTGGCCGTGACACGACATTGTCTCAAGATAAAAAATTTTGTTGCAAGGTTTCTGTCAATGTCTCTTCCAATTCTTGCTTTGAGACAAAACGCTTGCAACATAGTCAACTGTGCATGTAGCGACTGCATATCAAGTGTTTGTTACTTGTCAAATGTTTGTATACGTTTGTTATTATTACTGTTCGTGTAGTTTTTTCAATAAGTATATTTTATTACCATAGATGTGGAGGAGTTACAAGACCATCAATTGCAAGTAGATTTGGAGAAATTGATTGTTTTAATAGAATCACGGTCAGAAATTTACGATATAACATTGAAATATCATCATTTTGTCACAGGATGCGACATGATGCAACATTTTGTCGAGACAAAATGTTGCATCATGTTGTATTCGGTGTACGTCCAGGCTAAATGTTGACCTTATGCCTAAAATTGTAACTTTTAGCTGGAATTTTGCAATATTGAATTCTAATTAGAACCGTTTTTACTAAATTGGCAGTGAATAAAACGAAATAAGTAAAAATGAGAAAAGTAGGGTTATATTATGACAGAAGTAAGGCTATATTATTATTACCGCCAAATTCAGAATACTACTCAATTTTCGATGTATAATACCGGACATGCTTTATTACAGTTTATGTACGAGTGTTATTGAGATGATATGCATCATTTACTCGCTATCTTCGTTATACTCATTATGAAATAGGTACACCTTTGAATGTATATACGTGTATTCTACATTCAAGTAATAGTCGCGTGATGGTCTTCTTTTGTGGTCCCAACTATACTGATCCACGTCTTATTATGATGATGGCCCTTATAAAAGTGAGCGAGAGACAACTTTATTAGTATCTAATATGATGTCGTCCAAACCTGGAACACATTATTAATCATTATTATGGCCATAAATTAGTTTCTGAAAATACTATAACTACATGTATTTAGTGTATAGTGGTGACAGCATTTCAACTTACCAGAGCCTATTAAAATTTATATTTTGCAGGTAAAAATACTTTATTACTGCATATGACATCATATTCTACTGTTCGTGAATAGTCTATATGAGCTTCATCCAACTTCAATAGGCTCAGTCATTAGAAAATGACTGGAAAATGTGTTGTTTCATTTTCATTATCTAATATCAATTTCAGATTATATACTGATTTTTTTGACTGTTTTGTCATATATGCCTAAATTTTTTCAAATAGACCAATAGCGTTTTCTTGTGTAACTTGTAAAATACTAGGAATTACATGGCGTTTACCATTATGTTGTCAAGTTTGTCAGAAGTATCATATATTTCTTGCAAATGGGCAAAAGTACAATGATTGACGAGAAATTGCGCTCAATCATTACCCGTTTATGGAATTTTGGAAAATCAAATTGTAAAAGCTGGAGATTGTTAAGTTTATTTAGATACAGTGTAAGAAATGTTGTCAGATTTTATAATAATATATTGTGTATCTAATAGTAAAAGCAATACATTCCCAGATGACAATATAAATTGTTGGCCAACAGGTATTGACATCCAAGAATGTGCTTTCACTACAAAGTACATATACTATTTTTTCTGAAATCTCAATCAATGTTATTATAAATTAAGGAATTTTTATAAATGCATAACATTTTTTCATTAGCATTTAATCGACTATGAAACAGTTTCCTTTACAACCACAGTTTGTTTATTGTTAAGTCGGAGATTTAGTACTTATTTCGCTTTAATATTTACTTACCACTAAAAAAATATTTAAAACGGACAATGATGATGTCTGGAATACCACTGGAGTTAGTAGTAGCTACTAAAAATGTCACTTTAAATTTATTGCCACGCAAATCCAAGACAAAATATGAAGATGCTTATAAACGTTTCATGGATTTTTGCCAAGAAAAAAGACGACCTCCCGATTTTAAAATATTGTGACTACATATTTTTCAATTTATCTACAAAACTGAAATATTTACGATATAGTCAAATTACTTCATGCCGAGAGCTACATTTCGTTCAAAAAAAGATGTTGATATATCAAAATATTTAAAATTATATGCTTTCCTGAAATATCAAGGTAACAAAGAAGTCAAAAGCTTTGTCAAATGAACAAATTGAAACGGCTATTACCCAAGTACTAGATTATATAAACTTTAGTGAATAAGGTACGTTTAGAATGTAAGAATTTAAAAATTACCTAGATATTTATGTAGTTTACTTTTAGGTTGCCTTAATTATTGGTGTTGCTGGTACATGTCACTGTGATGAACTATATCGAATAAATTTTAATGACAGCTTTTGATTAAGATACTGGATAACAAAACGAAAAAACCAAAATCGCTTGTGATGAACGAAACTTATATGCCACTGTATAGAAAATATGTTGCATGACCTCCAGAAAATTTTAAAAGTTACCGTTTTTTCATAAATGTTCTAACGCGAAAGGTTGCAGGCAAATAGTGTGAGTACATCAGTTTGAAAAAAGGCCTCAAATTGTCGCAAAATTTTTTAATTTGCCAAATACAGATTAATACACAGAAACTTTTTGTCAGTCCTCTGCAACAATTTTGGTTAATGCTGGGGCAAATTTAATTACTTTAAAGAGGCATAGGGATGGAAATCCTTAACCGTTGCCGAAGGATATATAGAGGAATCTTTTACAAATAAAGTAGACATAGCAGATAAAATACCTAGAGGAAATGACAAAGAGAAATCTGCTAATAATAGTAATTGTTGAAGAAGAAACAACAATTAACAGCAATAACATTGCTAACTTTTCAGGTAGAGTTCAGCCAATGATTAACAGTTGTACAAACAACATAACTATAAATATAATAAGATGGTTATAATAAACGTTCCATTTGTAAGTAAGTTTATTTATACCCATAATACAATGGTAGATTTTTATCCACATATAACACCTTAAAACTTGTATTGTCAATATATAATCAATTGATGTGTAATAGTATGTTCAGTAAACGTTCTGTTTACTAAAAAATGCATTTCTTAATGTGAATTGGTTGTCTGCTTGTAACTGTCTAAAATGTATATAAAAAACTGGTACGGGAAAGTTCTAGACTTTCCCGGCTGATCGAAAATACTACCTCAGACCTTTTTCTCATGGTTGCTTAGCAACGGAGTAAAATATTAGAATGGCATATTTTAGGATCTGAAATTGCTTCGAGAAAGTAGGCATTCTTGACCGATTTCAGAAAAAGTAAATTATTTGATGGCACTAAGTATGTAAAGAATTTGAAAATAATAGAAGCTGAAAAATGCTCTAAAAATAAGCGTTAAACAAAATAGGTGTGCAAAACTATAGTCAATTGAGAGTATTCTCGAGTGAACCCGTAGAATCAATTTCAAGATATATGTATCATCTAGAAGCATGGAATTTATAAAATACTTAGGGCCTTATGTGTCTACAATTTACTAGCTGTAATTGTGCAATTTTTCTTGCAGGTAAAAAGACTTTTGACGACTAAGCAAACAAAATATCAATTAAAATGGACGAAAGAGCATCAACAGTAGAACATGGTAGTAGAATAGCATTCATTAGAGTGATGTCTAGATTCGAGTGATGTCTAGATTCGAAATATGATACAGTGGTCATTAGTAGAGTTAATTATCAGAAAACAAGACATGATTCTGAGTGTTTGAAGAAGGTGAAATTTCCGACATAGGTATTGGTCTGAGGCTCAATACTAGCAGTGTTGGAAAACTGTAGTTTATCAATGGTATTGTGAACACTGGCAAGATTTTGAACATCTTAGAGGATGAACTTTTAAACAAAGATAATTGTCTGGCAACGTTTTAATTTTTTTTTGCAAAGCAGTTCTGTTTGCATGCTTCAAAAAAGCTATACGAAATGGCTATCCTTCCATTCAAAAATGGATTATAACCCTGGATTGTCAACCACTGAAATGCTATAGTACTTTATGAAAGAAACTATGAGTATGCATTTTGCAAAATCTGTTTCAGAACTGAAGCAATGGTTTCAAGGAATCTAGGACTTTTTTGTCCACAAAATGTTAAGAATTAATAGAAACTCCTATGAAGAAATAAAGCTATGTTACATATAGTTTTGGCCCCAGAAAATCTAGGTGGTAATCCACAAAAAAAACTCGGTGAAGTACTCTGTTAAAAATCTTGTTTCGGTAAAATACCAAAAACCTCGATAGTGCTAACAAAAATGATTGCCGACTCAGTGGGGACGGGTGGTCTGAGTGTTTGAAGAGGGTTCCAGAACGCTATAGGGTATGAAATATGTCAATTGGGGAGTACCTACTCTAGTAGCATGTTGATTGTTTGGATTGTTTTTTCGAATTCATTATAATTGTAATAATCATGTTAATAAACTCATATTTGTAAGTATGATTTTTTAAACATGTTCAGTTTGAAACACTATTATATCTCAATTAAGTTAAGCCTCTGTTATTTATGAGGATATTTAAAAAAATTTTGGATGAGCCAATTGAAGCTGTATGGGACTCGTACATTTATTTTGACTTACAAACATTCCTTCTACCGATTGTGAATTGAATTCTTGGCTAACTTCAGTACAATCTACAAAAACTGCTTTTAGGGGTGTTATATGTAGCATTGAATACATCACCTGCAAAATAAATAGAAAAAGCAATTAAAATTTAAGTTCAAATAATTTTACTAGTATTAAACCTCCATTACAGAAATGAAATCCTGTTCTGACTAAACTAACTAAACTATGACTTTGCTTAAAACAAACGTATGTGCAAAATTTTTAGATGAGCAAGCATATAAATTGAAATTCAACTTGAAAAACTCCGGTAAGACTTTGACTTGCTGTATAGGGGTATATAAACCAGCACAATCGGCTCACTCTGATCTTAAAATAGATAAAAAGCTAATACAAACTAATTATAAGACATTAGAATGAAAATTTTTTAGGCAATAAATACCTATTTAATCTAATTTAGTCATAAAAGATGCCAACTAGTAAGTACTGTGAACTTGTTACCTCTTAAAACAACTGTTATTACGTTTCACTAGATTTATGGATAAGAATTCTTGAACTTAAAGGAATTTTGCATAATAGAGACATAAGTTTGGACCATTTGACAGTGTGTTAATCCCTCCTTTTAAAGATAAACAAGTTAAATAATATTAAACAAATTATATACTAGACGAAAACTCAATTTCAAGTTTGTGTCTGCACATTACTGTAGTTACCATACACTAAAGAAAAGTGTCCACACTCCTTTTGAGATAATGGTCAACTTTTAATTTAAAGATGTGATGGCAATGGACTCTGAACCTTCTAATAGAAATTTTTTGTCGATGTTTATTTTTAGTTTTCAAAGTTAAAAATGTTAAGCTGAGAAGGCAAAATATCATTTAAAAAAAATTAATTTGGGTACTTTGTAGTGCATTATGTTACGTTAACAATAAATTAGAGGTGAAAGAAAGAAAATAAATCTGGAATGGACGAACTTGTTATTGAAGCACTCTGTATAATTTTAATTTCAATAGTGTTCAAAAACAAAACTTGCAACAACATCCGTAGTTATATCCGAATCATAAACTGAAAATCACAAAGATACTTGTTTTGTTTCTGTTAAATATATATTGGAACTCAAATCAAGAATTGTAAATTATTTTAAACCACAAAAGTGTAAACAAACCAATATAACAGTAAAATTTCATAATGGAAGCATATCATGTTTTACGAAAGCTTTTAGAAGTATTATGTAAATAATAGGTAGTTTGTTAATATGCACCCCAAATATGAGCTTTTAGAAATGTTAGTTGAATAAATTAAATTTAATATTACATAGTTGCAAATACAAAGGGAAACTACAGATATATTTTAATACAATATAACAAACCAGATACTATGCGATGAAAATTCATAAGTATAATGTAACAGAGATGACAATCATTTCATACAATAAATTACAATGTATGCATTTATACAAAGAAATAAAAATATAAACTTACATAAATTACATGTACTTCCTGAGTGTCATTTGTTATAAACTGAATATCAAGATTGTGCACTAACATAAAAACCACAGACATCATATGAAGTAGAAGAGAAATTAAAGGAACAATAATTACATTCTACTAAGATGTGAAGTTAGTTATTTGGTAACCAGTTATAAGTACACATAAAAATTTAGAGATCCGCAAATAGACGAGGGCAATTGTGGCCGTATAGTGGAGAATTGATGAGGTTCAGTTAGATGTAATGCAGCCGCAAGGAACGCTAAAGATGTATGTTTCACAGAGAACAAAAACACGGCATGCAATAAAATATGTAAACTTATTCTCGCATGGGGCAAAGTATTTTTCATGCACCTGAGGGTAGAATTATCATCTTCATGAGTGTTTGAAAGGGTTGAAGATTTGGGTAGCTGTAGTTTATCCCAGCATTAAGTTGGAACTTGTGTCGTGTTGTAACTGTTGTTCGAAAATGGAAAACAACGTGAATTATATTATTAACAAAATGAAAAGCTGCTATGGTCTGGGCATACTGAACCTTATAATAAATGAATCAAACTGTAAGTAATATTATACACTTGTTTATGATTTGGTGTAGTTTATATGTGAGTATGGACATAAATATGGTTGATATTTTATGATATAAGACATTAATAGAACATCACAGTGATTTTTTTTATTGATTAATGATTTACCGACAGAATCAAGGTGATTAAATTTAAGCATTATGTTATTAGTTTACAATATTAAAGAATTATGAGGTGTTGGTATTAAAGCAATTTTGGAATAGACAATGAAATGATACAGACAAAGTTAGTATTTAACCATTTTGTTTGTTTATTATGAGCAATATTTGCAATTATTGGGGATTTATGAATGTCATAATTAAATATGAATGGAAACATTTGGGAAAGCAAACAGTTTTGTCAATGGCTTAGATTTAAGTTTTTTACATTTTTTCTTTAGGCTTTATTTTAGCAATACCTGGCCAGGTTTAAGTTAAGAATTTGTTTTTAGGAAAGTATATTGTATGTGTAATGAAATTATCTTATGTTAATAGAGGTTAAGTTTAGGTTGATTTTTATTTCAATTTATTTACGAAATAGATAAAGTCGGATACTTGTATAGGATGTTCAGCTACCCCCAATGTTGGTATTTTATTTGGAAAAAGTACTTTAGTTTACAATTTTATTTTATTATGAACAAAGCAAACGAGTTTTATGGGGAATAACAATCTTCCACATAAAAAACATTAAAGGAATTGTGACCAACGATTTTGACAGAGAAAACCCTTTCAGGGTAAGTGTTAATGTAATGTAGAATTTTTGTATTTAAGCCATGGTATTTATTATTTTTGTATTTCTTTAGTTTCTTTTCTCATTTATCCATAAGAACCCACTCCCGCACCACAGAAGTTAGCCGTCGCAAAATCAATTCATTCAACGCTTATTTTACATGTAACAACTTTAACATGAAAAATACCTTGTAATTTAAGGCTATAGAAAATTAATCATTTGTTTTTATAAAAGTAGGTAATCATGTCAGTTTTTCTGTTGTTTAGATTTTTTTGAAATTGCTTCAATTGTGCTTGATACTGCTTGTTATGCATTTTATAGCATTTTTGGTGACATACGATCACTTTATATTATTTTGGTTTGATATTTACATTATCAAAGTTCCTTTCCTTGTATCGCATATCCTATAACAAATATATACAATTTTGGATATTGGAAAGTGTGCGCGCAAGTGCCTCTTTGTGTTCATACACAGTCGAAGTCAAGCATAGGACAGAGCAGTATTAACTTGGCAACGGGAGTGACCATAACAATCAGTTTGGTGTGTTTGACCATGGCACTTTCAATGGTGAAAATGCTTCAAGAATAGTGAACTTTTCGTTTATGCAGTTTATGGCGGCCGTGCAAGATGCAGATTACAATCCACTTCATTTGCTCATACCAGCGCAACTGGCGACCATTACAGGTTAGTGTATTTTTAATTGATTAACTGTTTTAAAATGCCGTTGGTCGATAGAAACACATACATTTTTTTTTATCCTTCGAGCCACAGAACACATTTTTTTCCTGCACGTTCCTTAATCTTAACGCTCCTAACCGCATATCACATCTCGTTTATTGCATAAATATTTTATTACAAAACAAAACGCATTGCTATTCTTTGGATTTCATGGTTTTAAATTATTATAATTTCAATTTAAATCCCATTAATTTAGTTATTCAATGGTATTTGTGTTGAAAATAATCAATGTGGTTCAGTTTTTAAAAGTGCGATACCGCTTTAAGAACACCTGTGCATTCATTTCAAATAATAAGTTTCGAGGTCAGAACGCCGGCAGTTTGAACCTGTTGTTTCTGATAACGAACGTTTATTTTGGTGTCAATTTAATTCGTATAGAAGTTGTTGATAATTGTTACAATTTAGCACCAATACTCATTGAAATGGTAAACATGTTAAATTACATAATTAATTTGATTTGTTAAAGACACATTTTTGTCTTTGGTTTATTCGCATTCATTTCAAACAATATCTCATACCAGGTGTTTAAATATCTATAATTGCTGTAGATATTTTAATGGTGAACAGTGTGTTCTTGGTTAAAAATTATTTATGTAATTTTTAAAATTAAAAGGCAAATTTTTGTCTTTGGTTTATTGGCATTTATTTCAAAACAATTCCTTATAACTTATAAGGGCATTTTAGTAGCTACAATGGCTACCAAGAAAATTTCTACCGAACGGTTTATCCTGGATTTAAAATTGGCTATTGAACAGTTTCGTTCGCTTTTTGATCAAATGTCTAATTTGGACTCAACAGAGCAAAATTTAGTTTTGGCTCAAATTCTAACGCAAACACCTATCGATCTCAAACATGAGATAGATAGTGCGTACAAAATGTGCACTCTAGATGCAGAAAATCTGGAGGAAATTAAAAGTTTGAAATCCAGCATGAATGGATTAGTCATTTCAATAAAAAATAGTGGGGCACAAATGGAGCTTGATTTATCCAAAATCAAGAGAGAAAATATTCTTGCCAACACACAAGAATTTTCTCCATTAACAAGCGTGTCTAACATAAGACTTCCTCGGATATCTGTCCCAAAATTCTCTGGCAAAATTTCAGTTTATGCATTTTAATGAGCTTTTTAAAAATCTTGTTGTTGATAACAAGAATTTATTAAGCGTAGATAAATTTTAATTCTTGCTGGACGCATTAGATTCAGATTCTTAAGGTTTTACTTTGACGTTTTTATGAATGTGCGAGCAATTAAACATTTACCTATTACAGGGGATAATTTTAAGTTGGCTTATGATACCGTGGTTGAAAGGTATGAAAGCAAGCGACTTTTGGTAAACTCACATTTTGCGGCTTTGGAAAATGCTCCAAAGGCCAACCATAATTCTCATCAAGAGCTTAGAGCTCTCATATATTGCTTTGATGAAAATTTGGCATGCTTAGAGCAAGCTAAGGTAGATGTTTTGGACATGTTTCAGTTTCGTACATTATCTAAAAAATTGGATAACGGGTTTTTAAAATTATTTGAATTGGAAACCAATGTTGTGGGTTTAAATTTGATTCCCACATATAAGCAATTAAAAACATTTGTTGAAAGGCACTCTAAAGCCTTGGAAGTTAGTAGTTTATGTATGAGCAAACAGTCTAAAACAAATAATAAATCTACACATTTTGATAAACCTACTGGAATTTATACAAAATCTCCATATCAAACTTCATTGGTGACAATATCAGACAACAAAAGTTGCATTCATTGTAAAGGCAAACATGCTTTATATCAATGTCAGAATTTTTTGGACAAGACGCCTCATAAGCGTTACGAGTATGTTAAGCAAAAAAATTTCTTCACTAATTGTTTATCGGGGCTTCATCGAGCCACGAAATGTTCTTCAAAATCTGTTTGTAGAAAGTGTGCTAAACCACACCACACATTGCTACATTTTAAAAACCAAAAATCATTGACGGATCAATTCGTTAATAATGCGCCCGCACTACAGTCAAATCAATCATGTGCAAGTACATCAAGTACTAGCAGTTTATTTTCAACGCATTCTTCGAAAACCGTCACTTTGTTGGCAACTGCAACTATTGCAATTCGAGATGGGAACGGAAAGATTCAAAAGGTAAGAGCATTGTTGGACAACGGCAGTATGGAAAGTTTTATGACGGAAACTTGTCGTCAGCGACTTGGCTTACAAAAATCCAACATTGCCATTAAAGTGGAAGGTCTAGGTTTAGCTTCTTCACACATTTCGGGAGTTCTATCTTGCAAAATTAGACCTAGGGATAAAATACATCCCCAATTTGATGTAGATGTTTATATTCTACAAAATATTTGTGGTAAATTGGCTGCAGTGCAATTAAACACCAACCCTTGGCCGCATACAGTGGACTTGCCGTTGGCTGATCCTGATTTTGATAATCCAGGCACAATTGATTTACTTTTGGGTGCAGATGTTTTTGCACACTCATTGTTAAATGAGACTCGTATGGGAACCGCAGATGAACCAGTCGCGATTCATACCAAATTTGGGTGGGTTCTTACAGGGAAAATCATTTCTCCTGCAGCAGATAGTACCTCATTATGTGTACTAATAGAACCCCTGAATACTCTAATTCGTCGGTTTTGGGAACTGGAAAGCATTTCAGATGTCCACAAGGTTTCTTCTGCAGAAGAAGCCTGTGAACAGCATTTTTTGGCAACACACGCTAGAAACGAGCAGGGTCGTTTTATACTGTCACTTCCGTTTAATGGTCCGAAACCCGTTTTTTGGGATTCTCGGAAAGTCGCACTTCGTAGGTTTTTGGCATTGGAAAGTCATCTACAAAAAGACCCTCCACTGTATACAATGTACAGGGAGTTTATACAAGATTATTGACAAAGTGGCCACATGTCACTCATTCCTTCTAGCATGAAGGAATCATCGCATCATTCGACAGAATATTACATTCCGCATATGCGGTTATTAAACCAGAAAGTAACACAACAAAATTAAGGGTAGTCTTTGACGCTTCGGCAACTACTCTCATTGGTGGGTCTCTTAATGACCATTTGCTTGCCGGTCCTTTCTTACAAAAGGATATCTTGGCTTTACTTTTGCACTTTCGCTTACATCCGATTGTCATCACCGCAGACATCAAACAGATGTATCGGCAAATTCTGATCTCTCCGGAAATTTCAAAAAATTGTTTGGAGGTCTAATCCTACAGAACCTATTTCAGATTTTGTACTAAATACAGTAACTTATGGTGTCAAATCAGCACCATATTAGGCATTGCGTGTGATCCAAGAATTGGTGCGTGTTGAATCATCAAAATTTCCTTTAGCTGCTAAGGCTTTGGAACTCGACACATATGTTGACGATGTCGTGACCGGGTCACAATCGGTCGAAGAAGCTCAACAATTGATTTATGTTGCGTAAATGGAACAGTAACATATATGACGTAATTAAGGTAGTACCTGAATCGGCTAGGTATCAACAGACATTTTCATTCGAAGATTCAACTAATCTCTCGCAAAAAATTTTGGGCCTTCAGTGGCATCCGTCATCGGACGAATTTTTTTATGTAGTAAATCCGGTGGATCGGATTTGTACTAAAAGACACATGGTTTTAGAAATAGCGCGGATCTTTGATCCCTTGGGCTTGTTGACACCGTTGGTGTTTTTTGCAAAACACCTAATTCAATATTTATGGATTCGGGGCATCGATTGGGATGACGACCCTCCTGCTGATGTCACTGTCAAATGGAAAGATTACCTTGATCAATTATCAGAATTGGCTAAGATGAAAATTCCTCGGTGGATTTTGTCTGATAACTGTCTGGAATTTCAGTTGCATGGCTTTTGCGATGCCTCCGAACAAGGATACGCCGCAGTAGTTTATTTCAGAGTGGTAGACGCAAATGGTAATATCAAAGTTTCTTTGGTATGTGCAAAATCAAGGGTTGCACCTACTCAACGCATTTCTGTGGTTCAATATTTACATGGTTCGATTAAAGTTATCAATTTATGCATGGTCAGATTCTACAGTGGCTTTATCATGGATTCGATCGCCTTCTTATCATTGGAAAACTTTCATTAGTAATAGAATTTCACACATTCAAGATCGAATTCCTCCTGGGTCTTGGAACCACATCAAGTCTCAAGATAATCCAGCGGATTGCGCCTCTCGGCGTTTACTAGCTACGGATTTAGTAGAGCATCGTTTATGGTGGTCCGGTCCTATTTGGCTTTCTTTGCTACAATCAGATTGGTCTGTGAGTAAATTTTCTGAAATACATTCAACATCTATGGATTTGGAAAAGAGAATTATCTCATTGAATATTCTCATTTCGGATCATTTTCTTGATCTCTTAATAAACAAATTTTCTGATATAAATAAAGTTTGTCGCATTATATGTTATGTCCTTCATTTCATTCGCATTTTGAGAACCCCCGTGGATATCGTTTCAAACGCATCGCAAATCATTTCAAGTCAGCAACAACAAGTTGCACTTAATTTATTGGTTAAAAGAGTTTAATCAGAAAATAAGGACATAGAGAATGTTAAAAAAGGGAGAACCATTACCAAACAGCTTAGACCCCTTAGCCCATTTCTGGACAGACATGGTTTACTTAGGGTGGGCGGTCGCCTTCGAAATTCAAATTTACCTTATGGGGAAAAATTTCCACTCCTATTACCCCGTACTCATCGTTTGACATCTCGTTATTTAGGACTGTCATCAAAAATATTTTCATCCTGGTCTTAGAACAACCCAATTTCTTTTAATGCAAAATTTTTGGATTTTAGCCGCAAAAAAGGCTGTTCGAAAATGTCTAAAGGCATGTATCATTTGTTTTCGTATAAAACCAATTCCCTATTCCCCCCTATGGGTGACCTACCAGCAACCCGCACCGTTTCGGGTAAAGCTTTTCTCCACACTGGGGTTGATTTTGGTGGACTGTTCGCAATTACCATGAGCCGCACTCGTGGTTCAAAGTCATTAAAGGCTTATGTTTGTTTGTACGTTTGTTTTGGAACTAAGGCTCTGCACTTAGAGCTAGTTTCGAATTTGTCCTCATCTGCCTTTATAGCAGCATTGAGGCGTTTCATTGCTCGTCGTGGTAAATGTGCCAAAATTTACTGTGATTGCGGCACAAATTTCACTGGTGCTGCCTGTGAACTGGCAGAAGTTATGCAACATGTTGCAACCGCAGAGGGTATTGAATTTATTTTCAATCCCCCGTCGTCCCCTCACTTCGGAGGGTTGTGGGAGGCTGGCATCAAGTCAGTTAAGAGTCATCTCAACAAGGTTATTGGCGCTCAAATTCTCTCGTATGAGCAATTCAATACCGTATTAATTCAGATTGAGGCCATACTCAATTCTCGTCCTTTGCGTTCATTGAGTACAAATCCTCAAGATTTTTCTTATTTGGCACCGTGTCATTTCTTAGGAGTCAAACCAGTTTCAGTGCTTCCTGACCCAAATGTCTTGGACCTAAAACTATCATTTTTAGATCGTTGGCAACTCATTCAGAGAATCCAACAATCTTTTTGGCGCCGTTGGCATAGCGAGTACTTACATACTCTTCAGCAGAAAACTAAATGGTTTTAATCTCTTCCCGCTGTTAAGATTGGGACATTAGTCCTAATTAAGGAGGACAATACCCCTCCATTACATTGGCGACTGGGACGCATTACCCACTTGTATCCTGGTACAGATAATGTCGTCAGGGTGGCACAGGTTCAAACTGCAAACGGCAATATTAAACGGCCTTTGGTCAAATTGTGTGCTCTCCCATTAGAGGACACATAACAAAGGAAAAACTATTTTTTTTCTTTTCTCAATAATTTTTTTTTTTGGTGGAATTACGCATTCATTATTATTTAATTTTTGTGGTATTACGCATTTGTATATATTTAATTACATTGGTTAAAATAAGTTTTCAATCTTATTTTGGTGGGCGGTATGTTATGCATTTTATAGCATTTTTGATGACATACGATCACTTTATATTATTTTGGTTTGATATTTACATTATCAAAGTTCCTTTCCTTGTATCGCCTATCCTATAACAAATATATACAATTTTGGATATTGGAAAGTGTGCGCGCAAGTGCCTCTTTGTGTTCGTACACAGTCGAAGTCGAGCATCGGACAGAGCAGTATTAACTTGGCAACGGGAGTGACCGTAACAATCAGTTCGATGTGTTTGACCATGGCACTTTCAATGGTGAAAACGCTTCAGGAATAGTGAACTTTTCGTTTATGCAGTTTACGGCGGCCGTGCAAGATGCAGATTACAGTCCACTACATTTGTTCATACCAGCGCAACTGGCGACCATTACAGGTTAGTGTATTTTTAATTGATTAACTGTTTTAAAATGCCGTTGGTCGATAAAAACACATACACTGCTTGTTGTGCTAAGTGTTCTATAGAACATATCGTTATTTCTAAATTTTGATGCTTAACACATTGATTACCATGTCATTCAGATACGAATGACAGTATGATTTCTGTCACGTGTCATTCATATTTAAATGACAGACAGCAATATGTGCTAGGCTTTTTTCGTGTAGGTTCCATAACACGTGTTTGCTGAAGGTTAACATAACTTGAAGTAAAAATGGTGGCCCAGAAGAAATTCTCAATACTTAAAAACAATATTCTCAACATTTAAGCTGACACAACATGTCTATAAGCCAACGAGAATCACTGACACTACTGCTTCACTTCTTGACCTTATTTGTGCTAGTGAAACCCTATAATGTGTAAATATTGTCTATTATGACTTGGGCCATATCTCTGATCATTTAATGGTGTATTGCAGTTTGTGTATTCCTCTTGATAAACAACAACTTGAGTTAAAAACAATCCGTAGTTTTAGATACTTCAATCAACAGAAGTTTGCCAATGATGCAATTAACATTGACTGGCAACATTGCTGTACCTATACGACAATTGATGAGAAATTATCTTATTTTAATCATGCTGTTACTTCACTTTTTGACATACATGCCCCTATTCATATATTAAAGAATAAAAGCAAAAAACCAGGATGGCTAACTGAAACTTTAGCAGAAATGATTAAGTTAAGGAACAAAGTTCTTGAAAAGTTTATTAGAACAAAACAAACAACAAGTTACAACTATTATAAAGAATTACGAAACTACATTACACAAGCTGTTAGGAATGAAAAACAGGCATTCTACAGATATCAAGTTCTAGCAAATATAAAAAACCCTAAAAAACTATGGAATTTTTTTGAGTAATATAATATACACACCAAACCTAAAAAATATATTAATTTAGCAAGTAACAATCCGAATTACATTAATCAATATTTTATAGATAGTGTTCCAATATCCACAGTATCTGAAGAAATAGTAAACTATTTTTCCAATAACAAATATCCTTTGGCAACTGAAGATCTGATGTTTCACACCGTACATTCTAGTGAAGTAATCAGGGCTATTACAAGACAGAAATCAAACGCTACAGGTGTGGATAGGATCAACTTACATATGATAAAACTTATTCTTCCTTATTGTGCTGACGCTCTGACTCACCTTATTAATGTCATTCTAGAAAGTTCTACTATGCCCAGTATATGGAAAAAGTCCATAATTACACCTTTACCTAAGGTAACCACTGCTACCACCTATAAGGAACTCAGGCCGATAAGTATTTTACCAGCATTATCGAAAGTGTTAGAGTATATTGTGTATTGTCAAATTTTACAACATGTTGATGCAAACAATATTTTCCTAAAACCCAGTCTGGGTTTCGTGCAAAACACAGCACTGCAACTACTTTGTGCAAAGTTACAAATGACATTATCAAAAACATGGATGAATCAAAAGTAACTGTAGCTGTATATCTGGACTATAGCAAAGCATTCGATTTAATAAACCATAAATTACTTAATGCTAAACTAATGTACTACGGTTGGAGCCTGCCTGCTTTGCAATTGATGCAAAACTACTTATCATTACGACTACAGAAAGTGAAATTTAATGGCAATACATCCAATGAATTGTATGTAACTCAAGGTGTCCCCAGGAAGTATACTAGGGCCTCTGCTTTTCGCAATTTTACTGCAGATCTTCCCTCGATTGTAACCGAAAATTGTGGCATCCATATGTATGCTGATGACACGCAGTTGTATGTGTCAGGTAATCCTTACAGTGCTAATTGGATTGTTAATGAGCTTAACATTAATTTAAATGCAGTGCATCAATGGTCATTATCCAATGGACTACTCCTAAATCCTGGGAAAACTGTTTGCCAGTGCATAGGATGTTCCTACAATAGTACAATATTCAAGCAATTAAAAAGTGAAAATATTGTTCTCGACAATTGTGTATTAGATTTTAGTCAGAAAACAAAAAAATTTAGGTATAATTTATGACACAAATTTAAATTTTGAAAGCCATGTAAAGAAAATTTGCAGCGTAGGATACTTCAAACTCAAGTCGCTCTACAGATATAAAATGTCACTTCTGCCACAAACAAAGTGGAAATTATGTCAATGTTTTATACTAAGTCATATTTACTACTGCAACACAGTATACTTTAGTTATCTTTCAGAACACTATAAAAATAAGTTACAAATCTTACAGAACAGTTGTTTAAGATTTTCATATAATGTGCCATATAGGGAACATGTGACCCCTGTATATAATAATTTGGGCATTCTTAAGCTAAAATTTCAATGTGAGTTGTTTTTTGCCATTTTTTTGTTCAATATTTATAAGAGTAAACAGCCTAGTTATTTATATAATATTTTAAATGTACGATGCTCTAATCACAACCTTAATCTTCGCAGCAACAGTACATTAACAATTCCAATCCATAAAACAACTAAGTTCAAGTGTTCATTTGAATATCATGCTGCAACAATATTTAATAAATATTTTGATTTATATTTAAGAGCAAGTTCAGTTCAAACCTTCAATAAGGCTTTGTTAATTAGAATTATTGAAAGGCAGAACCACATATAATTGGTGTACAGAGGTACTCTGTGAAAATCAGCTTTGCTGACATTGTACCATTTAAATAATTATTATGTTTAGAATTTATTATTTAATAAACTTTTCTATTCTATTCTATTCTATTATTCATAAATGATGGTGTAATATAATTTAAATATGAATCTTAGCATGTTAGACAATAATAATGGAATTAATATTTATTCTGTGTTTAAGTGCAATAATAAATGTATACAAAGTAGTGCTTCTTATTAAAACATTCTAAACAAACATGTTGTTGTCTGGGACATTTTTCGCAATAACTATATATCATTTCAGTCCGTTTTCTTGCTGCCTCATGCTCAGCTGATGATTGTAAACTTGAGTGGCAACTACTACATTTTCTTCTAATTTTCCTTCCGTTCTCCCCAACTCTATCAGTCAAGTGATGATATCTATTTTCAAGACCTAATCGTTCTGATGGATTCGGCAAATTCGCAGCCAAATCTTCACAAAATTTTTGTATTTGAACTTTCTTATTAGTCGCATGTTTGTATAACACCCAGGCATTAACAACTGCTGCTCCTAATAAAAGTTCCATATTCAGTTTCCAATACCACTTTACACCTTTCTATGTGATTGTAGCATAGGAAACCATTTGATCAGGGACCTATACCAGCCTTACCTTTGTTGTATATCAGTATACCCAGTGGCTTTTCTGTAAACTTCTTAGATTTACGTTTTCTAATAACTATTGCTGACTCTACTTCACAACTTGTACATGGTTGCTGTGTATCAATGTTCTGATCGCTATTTGCAACAGATTGACCACATTCATTTTGCAGGGGCATGTACTTCCAACAATTTTTCCTTGTTTCTGTTTGTTGACTTCGTACATAATCGCTGCTCTTTCTTGTTAGATACAGCTCTGTTCCCCTTCTAATGTTTTCTAAATATATACCCTATTTCAACCATATGCAGTATATGAAGGTGGGTAAGCAACTTGCGGCTACCAAGATCTCCCAATACTTAAACATTTGCCGAATTAATAGTTTTCCAATCGCCTATCGCACAATTAACATTATTTGCAAATATTGCAAAACCATCACCTATTGTTGTTTATAATAATCATCAGGTTTAAGTGTGATTATTTTTTCGTGACTAGGTTTAGTGATTAGGTTTTCCGTCATGGAACTGGTTGGACCGTTCCTCCATTGATTTCCATTCTGAGCTAGCGTACACATTTCCCTGAAATTCCAACGACCTAGATACAACTTGATTCTCCTTCTATATTTTTCTAAATATATACCCTATTTCACCGATATTCAGTGATGTGTGAAGATTCCCAACACTTAGACATTTGCCGAATTAATAGTTTTCCAGTAAATCCTTTTGCACATTTTCGTCATTAGATTCTCAGTCTTGGAACTGGTTGGACACGTACCTCCAATGATTTCTATTCTGAGCTAGCGTACACATTTCTCTGAAATTCACACAGCCTACATTTTTCACTATCTCTGTGTACAGTAGTCTAACCTGGGTCTACCTCTATCTCTTTTCCCCTCCTTCACATACTAGTACTTTAGTTTTATTTGTGTTAATTTTCATACCGTATCTCTCTGTTAGAACTGTTTCCATTTCATTAAGAGCTGCTTCTAACTCTTCCTTGCTAAATGCTAATACCACTATATCATCTGCAAATCTAGCATATCAATATTTTGTTCCTGCATAATAATTCCAAATGTTTTTCGCATTTGACAGTGTTAATTGCCTCTTCAATGCACAAGTTAAAAATTAGCAGGGATAGAGCACATCGTTATCTAATCCCTTGACTAATATTTACTTCTTTCCGTCCTGCTCTAATTCTATTACCATTGTTTGCTTTTTTGTATAAGCTATGATCTATCCTTAAAACTCATCCCAATCTTTTTGAGTATTTCGAACATTTTTTTCCATTTTACATCGTTGAATACTTTTTCCAGATCTACGTTTTAATTCCTATCCCAATGCAGACTCTCCCACACCCGCGGCACCGATCCTCTCGGAGGAGATACGCTTCCTATGTTCCCATGTTTTGTTCAAATCCAAATTGATCTTCTCCTAGTATTTCTTCAGCTCGTTTTTCCATCCGTCTTTGTACAATTTTTGGCACGTGTGCTGTCAAACTTATTGTTCGAATGTTTTTATATCTATCCAAGCCTATTTTGTTTGGCATAATGAGTGATGTTATTTTTGAAATCTTTGGGTTGGAAGCGAGGTTCTGTTATTGCTTGTCCCGTGGCATTTAGAGTTTCTGCTTGCAGCTTATCTATACCCGGTGCCTTACTTACCATTTTTCAGACCCTTTAATGCTAATTCAAACTCATCTCTTAAGTATAGAGTACCCCAAGTCCTCCTTTTTAATTTCTGATTTCTGTTCTAGTGCTGCTAGTTCCTGTTTTGCATATAAATTCCTTAAATATTCTTGCCATCTAACCACTTTCTCTACATTTTCTATGATAATGTCTCCTTCCACAACCCTTATATTTTTGCTATATGGTTTTATATCCTCAAAAATTCATTCTAATTAGCTCATATGCTTGGTCTGTCATTCCTATGTCCATCTTAGTCTGTACCTCTTTGCACTTTTAATCAATCCCTTATTCTATAGCTTTCCTGGAGTTGCAAATAATTTCTTATTATATGGCTTTGTATCTCTGTTTCCTGCTTCATCTGGTCTGTTTTTGTATTTTCGTCTTTCTTCTATTAAATTTAGGATATCCTTTGTTATCCATGGTTTCTTTTAGTGTATACCACAGAGTATCTCAGGCCGACATGTTTTAGATAGATTTAATGTTATTTCCTTCTTAGTATCAGAAATTTTCCCTATTTCTTTCAGCAATTCATTTGCCTTTTTTTCACATCTTTCATGAACATCTTGATCTTTTGGTTTCCCAAAGTCAAAGTGTGCTTCTTATTTTAAAATGCCTAAAATGTTAAGTGCACTTGCCATGTTTGTGTGTCTACTCAGAGGTGCTTATCACATTTGACACTTTAAAAACTATGGGTCTGGCATTATACAGGGTGTGCCTAAATATATTGTACATACGGAAAGGTGTGATTCTTTGGCAAATTTTAGGACTAAAAATTTATACAGACATAGGTCCGCAAACGCTTCGTTTCCGATATACGGGGTGTTGATGTATTGAAATTTTGTTGGTTTTCTCTTTATAGCTCCTGCAGTTTTTGAAATATTAAGATCAAATTTGGAATATGGTTATGCTGTAGGGCTTGCATCATTGGACATGTCGAATGGTTGTGAGAATCTACAGGGTGGTAGGTTTTCGGGGGGTCCATGCCCCCTTTTCTCCCCCTAAACTTTTATGTTAAATCAAATGTTGAAAGTCACCTCCTCCAGCCCTTATACATGCGTCCACTCGTCTTCTCATTGATGCCCGTACTCTTTCGAACACCCACGGAGTATTTCTTACAGTTTCAAATGCAGCTATAATTCGATTTCGTAAATCAACAATGCCATCCACTGCTATTGTATACACTAGAGATTTGAGATGCCCCATAGGAAAAAATCTAGGCTATTTAAGTCAAGGGATCTAAAGGCCATGACTGAGGTCCGCCCCATCCTATCCACTTCTCATATACTTCATTTAAATATTTCCTTGCTAAAGTAGAAAAATGTGCCACGGCGCTATTGTGCATATACCACATTTCATTTCTCAGCAAAAGAGGTAAGTTTTCGAGTAATAAAAAAAACCCTCAAAAAAGGTTAGGAGAGAAAAGCGAACATGATCCCCTAAAAACTACTAACTTGTAGATTCTCACAACCATTCGACATGCCCAATGATGCAAGCCCTACAGCATAAAATATATTCCACATTTGATCTTAATATCTCAAAAATTTCAGTAGCTATAAAGAAAAAACCAAAAAAATTTCAATACATCAACACCCTGTAGATCATTGGAAATGAAGCGTTTACGGATCATCTATGTTTATATAAATTTTTAGTCATAATATTCGCCAAAGAATCACACGTTTTCGTATTTACATGATAATTAGGAACACCCTGTATACACTTACTATATGTGTGCACAACAAAAGTACACCCACATATTTAACGAACATGCACTTAACGCAGTTTATGCTAAAATTGCAATTAACACAAGTGTCTGCGAAGCAATCGATATACACCATGGTCACAAATGACCCCTACAAGTGTTACTGCTGGTATTAGTGTAATTTTATACACGTATGAGTGAAAGATAAATTTGTAAGGCATCTCACAGTCCACCTCAACTAAAATAAGGTGTTGTATCTAATGATACAACACCTATTTCTAATGAAATGCTTTTTTTATTTATTCTGCAAAACTGGAGTTATTTTAATTTCTTAAAAAAAATGTTAGCGAAATTAAAAATCAGTGCTACCTACTGAAATAATCCCACGTAACAAGGATCGGCAACAAAGACTAAAGCTAAGTTCACACAACAATGGATGCATATTTTTTTTCGAATTCGCAATTGGGAAATTTGGAACACCTTAAAAGCCATGAAAATAAATCACGATTATTTGTGGATGTTATATCTAATTTCCTTAAGATTGGCAAAAAATGTCATAAATTCAGCGCATTGTCAAAAATATTTGTCACTAGTTTATTTTGTATTACTTATTTAATTTGTTGGAAGTCAAGAATAAGTTCTACTGTTGCATGATATGGAGGATAAAGAAAATCAATAATATTTAAGTTATGTGAAATTTAAATGATGCACCTAACAAAAGTGACATCATATGATGGGAGTTTGCAAAATTTCAATAAAATGTTTAAACTTTTTTCAACATTCTTATGAGTTTTGCAATGTCATTTTATTTGGATAAAAATTGCGAATTTCGTCGTATGAACTAAGCTTAAGATCTGAGAACTTATAATGTGGTAAGTTTGAATATTTTTTTTAATCTTTTATTTGTTACAATAGCATAAAATTTGTTTTGTACCAAGAGTGATGCTTTAAGGTCTTCCATATAAGTATACGAACAAAATTTTCCCTTAATGGCCTTACAATTGGTGGTCACCTCTATTTATAACCTCAAGGCGACTGCAGGATTTTCTTTGATATAGCAAAATGACACTTTACATGCTATACTAATGACTGAAAACAAACATTTCAAAATCTTATTGATAAATGAGACCAGAAACTGCTTTTGATTACTGGCTATTAATAATTGGTACAAATATGTCATCATCATGATCATGAATTTTGCTGAGTATAGGAAATGCATGTAGTACCTTTTGTCTTATACACCTTAGAGACATGTTGTAGCTGGGTACTGCTATGAAGTGAAATGAAATAAATGGCAACAAAGGTAGTATTAGTAGTGTCTGTGTACTATCGTGATAATACAAGAGCACAACCAATATTAGAGTATGTTATCTTGTCATTAATAATAAATATGATACAATTGTGTAGTACATATAAGCACACAGAGCAATACAAAAATGGGATCAAGCATATTTTTTCATTAATACATATTGTAATAATTAAAATATGCAGTAACTAATATCAACATTACCTAAATCTGATGAAGGTTTAGTTTAACACTATAATTTTACACTCCAGCAAAAAATTTATGAAATTAATTTTCATTGATTATGTAAAAGTAGCCATATAAACTGACCCCAATTATGTATCAACTAAACAGTATGCAACTTCAGGCTGTAGAATATAGTAGTGGTGTGTATCGTTATTATAAAACTTATTGCAATATGCATATTTTTTACATCATTTTTAAGATTTTAAAACTGAACCTCATTTGTCATTAGTACATTTGGCGATATTTTATTGTCCTTGTACTATCTTATTGTGTAGGCATACATGGCTAACTAATTTTATTATTCAATTATGGTATTTTAGTCAATTCCAAGTTCTAAAACTAGTTCTGTGTGCAGATTTTGACTTGCAATGCACTGTGAAAACTTTAAACTCTCTCAAACATTTAAGAATGCATTTAACTTTTTACGTATGTAGATAAACATATTTTCGGTTGCGTTGCTTCACAAATTTAGATCCATAACTGCATGTATTTATCGGCCCGAAAACCACATCCTTTACCTACTGTTAAAAAATATAACTATGTAGTCACAAACTAGCTTCAAGAAATACTCAAACTATTACAATCAAGGATGTCAAGTTGAAATTCCTGTTGGCTTTATTCTGTGCAATGTAAGACCTCTTTAAGTGTGTGGTATAAGAAAAATTAACCCATATCTGCTACTAACATTTGCTTTAAAATATTATTGGTAAGATTTGATTGCTGCTCTGTGAAAGCAAGCAGCACATTATATGTTAATAACTCTAATAATTCAAATATAAGCAATGTTGATTCGGAAACACAATTTATGGCAAAGGTTCATTTTATATTCGCTACTACTATATTTGTAAGAAGTAATCATCTATGTTCATTGTACAATGTAAAAATATAATTAGTAAACACTTACATCCTTCTTCTTAGTTTCAAATTTGTTTTCTCGCATTTGTAAAATTATATTTCTTCTTCCAGCAGTAAAATTCCAGCGTGACCATACAAAATTAAATGCTACAGAAAGTTGTGCCATATTATTATATACATGATTTTCCATTTGCCAATGTTTTGGACATGCTCCAGCAACATAAGCATATGCATCAGCTTTTGGAAAAACATCTACCCCACCATCTCGGAGAGTCTAAAATTTAAGTAAAACTAGATTCATAGATTAATAACTGTCGAGAATGCTGTATACATGCTGTATACACTCATCTGCAGACTAATAAAACTTCTAGTCGAGAACCACCTACATTATATGCAATTGCATACCTGCCACTAGTAGTAAGCAGGAAATCATATTTTAATATGAGTAAGAGAATCCGAAATATATGGAAAATTGTTTTTATACATTAAGCAATTCCATTATTAAGAAGTCGTGCCATTTTGTCTCTTGTCTTAGAAATTTCATAAATATAATTAATCTAACCCAGTTACAAAATGTCAAATTTTAAATGTATATTTGAAGTTAAGAAACTTCAGCTTTTTTTATAATTGTCAGTGCATTACAACACTAGTGATGTAATGAATTTTGACGGAACTGCGAATACTTGAGTCTTTATTCAGGAAACAAAAAGCACTAACTTATTAGAACTTATAAATTGATTATATCTATGATTTGATTGTATAAACATTAACAACAAAATTACTACAAACGCGATCACTAAAGCTTAGCCCTCTGACGGCACATTTATTTCTTTTTTCAAAATACCTATTTGAGAATATCTTTCATTGTTATACACTGAACCTGATGAATTTACTTCGATTGAAACAGCTACCTCGGAATGTTCTTCTGGTATGTTATTTGCAATTCTTTTTTTATTGACCAAAAATTTTCGACGTAACCTTCTGCTATGGTACTGGATTTCCAGCCCCGATATTGCTTAATTTTAAAAATATCAGCCTCTGAATTTGTAAACAAAGGTGCAGATGACTACTGAAAGCAATGCCCAGTATAAGTGGTAGCATTTGATAAACCAAAATGCTGAGCAAGTAATTTCGGTAAATTTCCAAATGTATTTATACCTACAGGCTGCACTCCTCATTTGTTATTATAATATTTAACCAAAAAAACTGTTTGCTTTGTAATTTGTGGTCGCATGATGACGTATTTTGGAATAAAATCAAAATTTTCTATATTCAAAACTATTTGTAACAACAAATTTCCACATTGCATCTGCTTTTGTGCTCGGAATAGTGATTTTAAACAAATTTGTTTGTCTATAACACCACTGATTATGCATGTTAGTCAGTTTTGTTTTTTTACATGCACCAGCAACTCGATAACCATTGCCAACTAAAATAATCAGTAAATTAAAAACGATAATGTTTTAAATATGCTAACAGTAAATTATACATTTATGAATAAAAACTTATTATCACCAGACTCTTTAATGAACTCTTCAAAATTGTTCCCTGTAAAAATTAGAGATTTTTTTGGAGTGATAATCCGCAGATTCTTCTGTTTAGAAATGCTACTAAACTGGATGTTAATGTTTCTTTTGACATCAAGTTCTGTCATTAACACAGAGTAGGTACTGCACAGCATAGATGCTTTCTAGTTTTTCATCATTTCAAGGTATGCTAACAGAGCCTTTTCATAAACATTTACTATTCCTTTCTCTTGACACCATTTTTCAAATTTCCTATATACTTTTTCATACTTGCTTCTTGCTTTACAACATTTTATTGGATTTATCGCAAAATTTGCAGATTCTTCTGTATCAGAAGGTACATCTAAATCAGATCACATATTCGGCTTAATTTGCAATCAAAAAGTCAACACTGACAATAGATATCTATATAATTACCGATCCATAGCAACGCTCAGGTAAAATATTAAGGTTAATTTTTCAACGAACTTCGTTCGTTTATGAAATCGATTTGTCGTCCGTCTGTCTGTCCGTCCGAGGCCTTTCTAATGGTCGGACATCAATGTGTGATACATCAATCGATTCAGCTCGGTGTCCTGAGCTTAAGTTTTGATGTCAGTTGAAATCGGGCCACGAGGACGCCGTGCCCCCGCGATATTCCGTCGGGAAAATTAAAATTTCAAATAGGTCCAAAATTAATGTGCGATACATATTTGGACTCCCCTAACATAGCTGAGTCGAAATATGGTACCCCCACAAAATCTGACCACGGATACCCGACCCCCAGGAATTAATTTTATCAAAAATTTCAAATAGGTCCAAAATTAATGTGCGATACATATTTAGAATCCTCTGAAAAAACTGAATCGAAATATGATGCCCCCTTATATACACACACACACACACACACACACACACAAACACACATACATACATACATACATACATACATACACACACACATATATAGCTTTTAAAATATTTATTCAATAAAATAAAATATATTAAAATGTCTCTTTTGTTGTTTATAAATTTTTGTATTTTATCTGAATACTTATAATTATTACAACATAATAATTTTAATTTCTTTAAATTGTTTTAAAGTAAGTCTACATTTGGAAGTTCGTTGCGACAATGCCTTGCATTTTCAACTTGTTACATTTGGAATCGCATCATCTTTTTTGTTATATTTTAAAGTGGGGTTAGATAAAATATTGTACTTAACACATTATGAAACCCTAATTTTATTAAACTCATTTAATTTGCAAAACTCACTACTGAATTTGCTTGGTTTGGCAAATATTGCATTCGTCAAAAAATTAGTCTTCATAAATGGTTAAGTAAATATCTATTGTAGTAGTATTAGGACATGAGTTCTGTATAAATTTTATTTTTAAATCTTGATTCTCTTTTCAGTTTTCATGAGTGTAGAGTGAAATGCTGTGCTTCAGATGTATGAGGACGATAGCATGGACAGACAAAGATAATAACAAATAGGTTATAGAAATAGTAGGGGAACAAGGATATCTGGGGAAAAAGATAAGAGAAATAGAAGGGCAGAATACGTTCTAAGGCATTTTTGGGGAATAGTATGGGATATATTACAAGCAGAGATAGGTAAAAAGAGGTAGATGTAGACCTAGATCAGATAGTGATAGATGCAGACTGTGCAAATTTCAGGGAGATCTGTAGGTTAGTTCAGAATAGGAAACAATGATGGTACGCGTCTAACCAGTTCCAGGACTGAAGACCTAATGATGATGAGTGTAGTTTGTAATGAAATTGGAATCAAGCGCCCTACATAAATTTCTTTGTTATCTATTAATGGTGCAGAAAAGGGAAATTTATATAGAGTGCATGTGAGTAATATCATTACAGATTATACTCACGAAAACTGAAAACATAAGCCAAAGATTTTAATGAAGTTTATCAAATGCCAAAAAATATTGAAAGAGAATAATATAATTGTTCAGGAGTTATTTATCGAATTCCTATGTCAGGTATACATCACAATTGATTGTAATTAAAATTAGCATAAGAAAACCAACCCCAACATAGTTGTAACATAGAGGAAGTAGAACTTTATTTACAACCATTGATAGAAACTATTTCATTCATTTACTTTACAATAAATAAATTGCGAATGCTACAATTATCAAAAGTGAGGTTTACGTTGGTAAGCTTTGTGTAATAGTTTTTTAACATTAATATTGTACTCTTCTTTCAGACACAGACCTAGATTGATCCTAATTAAATTAACATTGGTAACCAATCCTAATGTACGTTGAACATATGGCAACTAGGAGTTTTTGTTCTATAAACATAACTATAAAGTGGTCATGTGAAATGGTAATGCAGTCATGCTGTAGTTTAGCATACATACCCAAAGTTTTTTCACGTTCATACCAATCAGTCATTAATTTCTCTATATACCTGATACATTTTTTCCAAACATCTATCGAGCATTGATGTAGCGTTTCATCCTCCATAAAGAAAACTTGGTTGTCAACATGATCTTCTTTTCCAATATGCTTATCGCAATATCCTTTTGAATGCATCCAAATCATTTCTATTGGGTTGAATTGGAAGCGATATGAAGATAAACAGAGAACTTCACGTCCATGACTTCTCAGAAACTTATCTACTTTCTAACTCTTATCTTTTCTGAATAATTTTACTAAAGATAACTATTCTGTTTTAAACATCTGTGAAGTATACTGAACACTGTAATCAACCACTATATTAAATTGGTCTTATTCTAAGATAATTATTGATGGTTCTTCTACATTATTCACCTAATTTTCGTCTACCCACTATAAAAAGCTGTCCATTCATTTCACTGTGATTATAATTATTTTGAAATATGAAAGTAAATAATAAAAAGGCACCTGGTACACAACCAGGTTTCATTTACGAAGACCACATGTTATTTACTATCAAAATCAGTCTTTTTCTTATGTTTTCAGAAATGTAATAGCATTAGCAATGCTTAGCTTTCCATTAAAACTCCTCCGTGTGTCTTGAACTTAAAACTAATATTACGTAAAAACTCATCTCAAACAGGTATTACTTGGAATTATTTCTTTTTCCGGAAGTTTCGTATTTAAAGATTGCACAATTATATTATAATAAATTATAATTATAATTTATAATTATAACTATAGGTATAATTATAATTAATAATCGTTTTCTAAATCACTTTATGGCATTTACTTTTAGCATATATTGTATATACAGGCTTGTGACATTCCCTTAGAAATAATTATAATCACATTTCATTTTAATAGTTTCTGTATAAGTAACGGCCACCAATAGGATTAGGTTATTCCCTTTAGGTAATATAAGTTTTTTTCAGGCTTGTATAAATTCTATGCTAGGAGAAAATTATTTCGCATCATATTTGATCCATACTGAAAGGTTATAAAATTCATGTCATTTGTTAAAAGTTAGAGGTAATGTCGTCATTAATTAATACAACTTGATTTTGTTTTGTCTAGAAAAGAGATAATGGAGTTAAGACGATATCATCTGAGAACAAAGACAGGTTATATGCAGTTTTGTGCTAACTCAGATTAATGTAAAACCAGGATTTATGATTTTAGATCCACAATACATAAACTTAAAGATATAAAAGCTAGATAGGCAAAGCGACACAAAGGAGGTTCGAAGTTTACCAAGAATACCTCGAATGATGTAAATAGAGCAGTTTCATTGTTCAAGCGAAGACTCCGTTTCTAACATTCAAACTCTAACATGCCGCTTTAGTAGGTTAATTACCTTGAGTAGGGGTTAGCGAATAAGGTAGAGTAGCCTAAGCAGGTTTGGATAAATCCCTGCCAGGTTCTTTTTAGGAACACTACTGGGTCCATACAGAGAGTCAACCGTTGTGTTGGAAGTTTCATTTTGTAGCGGACGAGGTCGACAAGATATAGGTACTATAGAGGAAGTAGAGGACAAACTTTAATGCCATAATCCATCTACCGATTGCAAGAAAAACTAAATAAACTAATGCTGAAACTATACTGATGGGATGGTTAGTACCTAATCATAAGAAAATGTATAAATTGAATGTACTTACAAGTGCGTCTGTGTTTAGCTTAAGTTTAGTTAATAGATTTATTACATGTTAGGTGTTTAGACTGTTTTTAGTTAGTAGATGTAAGACATGGAACTTTTAATATTTGTTTAAGCTGGTACTGTTTAACGTGTGTGTTATAAAGATTGTATATTAAGTTTTTCCATTATCGTAAACGGTATAGTTACAGTTTTGCTGAAATAAATTGCCTTGTGAATTTTGTTTGAAGCATGATTGAATATTTCAGGTATTATTTAACATTTACTTTCAGAAAACTTCTTGGCAGTAGCAATCATAAATAGGTCTACATGTTTAGGTTTGTTTTAGATTTAATATAATTTTGGTTTAATGAATTTTCAGGTATATTTGTAAGCCAGAATCACTCTCCTGATCTCAAAATTTTGGCACCCCCTTGTTATTCGTCATAGGACTTTTCCCTAGCAATCCTGCAAGATTAGGTGGTGTCCAAGGTATTTCTCGATCAAGACCACATTTCATACCCGCTAGCCTTCTCGAATGCTCGTAAAACACACCACTGACTTAGTCGACAAGACCAATTTTGTTAGTACAGTTGAGGTTTTCGGTATTTTACTAGCGTGGGATTTTTAGCAGAGCAATTCACTGAATTTTCTGTGAATTACCTGCTAGATATTCTGAGGGCCATTCTTATACGTTGAAATGGTAACTTGATTATTTGTAAAATTAGAGAAAACTATAAATAGGGAAAATATTACAGGTTTTAATGCATAGTTTAGCCATAAAAAGATAATTAACATATAAGGTGTAACAAAAGTTTTATACCAAATTAAAGCAATTTTTGACTGTTTTATTGTTGTGTGTCATGATTCATTTATTGTGACAGAAAGAGTAAAAAGTTGTAGGTGCTTTTTACACTATTTTAGAAGGAGAACAAGAAGATATTTATTTTTAAATAACTTTGGTCATGTTCAGGTAAATGAGTGAAGGTTATGTTTCTTAAAAGAGAACTGCAATTTGTGGTAGTTCAGATAGAAAAGCATTTTTTCTCTTTCCAATGATGAACTGCAGTAGACTTGTTTAATATAAAAATTTTCAAAAAAAATCATTTTTATGAGATACGAAAACTTAGAAGATGATAATAAAATATTAATAAGTGACGTAACAAAAATATCAAAAACAAATGTTTTAATACTTTTAAAATAATTGGTGACACTAATATCTAATTTTGAGCTTTGTTCAGCTGTTAAATCTAAAGTTGATTTGAGAACAGGCTGTTTTTGTTCCATATTATCTAATTTTGAAAAGTAAATTCTCCTTTAAAAATGTTGGGAACAATTTCCACACATTTCCAAAAATCTGTGCTTAATGTTACTGAGTGTTGAACGTCGGGTATAACTAAAACTTCTAAAACTACTAATTTTTCTTTTAATTTTATTGGTAATGAAACTGTTCTTAAAATTTGTTTGTTTCCTACCTACATTGTGCTTCTGTTTTACGTGTTAATTTAAGTCCTAATTTGGATAATATTTCCCAGACAATATGTCCCGAAATAGTATTGGTTGCTCCTGAATCTTATAATGCCAAAAATTCTAATATTAATATATTTATTGTTACACGAGGACGTTAGTCTTCCTTTAATTGTTCTACTAGATAATCGAGCATTACTTTATTTTTCTGAAAGCTTTCAGTTTTCTTGAATTAAATTTTCATGTTCATAGTTGTAAAATAATTGCGGTGTAAATTTCGAAAAGCTAATTAGGAGAGAAAAAAGTGGACTGTATTAAATTTAATGATAGTTTACAAGCAACCGATAATTAATGTCTTTAAACAAATCAGTTAATCAAAGCGTTTACTATAAAGCACTTATCTTATTAATGATGCGGCCGTGCAGATGAAAAAACGTTGGAACAAATACGAGTCTTCCTTTGACGGATGAAGCGGAGCACATTTAACGATAGCGGTTTTGCAAAGCGGTTCATCTAATTAATTCTATGTAGAACGTGTAAACGCGATGCGGTATAATCGACTGACGAAGCGAGACTCTCAACAAAGCGGTTTATACGTAATTACTTCTACGTATAACGAGTACAAAATGCGATGTGGTCAGTTGGGAAGACGAAACTATACTCCTAGCTTCGTGGATTTTCCTTGTTGTAGCACATGCGGACTAACACACAAAGCTTTATCACTCACGGCACTTGGCGCGTGCTTAAGTAAACACCTGGGGTTTTTGCATTAACAAATTTAAAATATACATGCGACGAATTTAAAATAACCAACAAACTCAATGAAATAAAATTTAGCTATAAATTACTTACATAAAAACGGAACAATAGTCGAATGATAAAAAGTACAAGACAACGCGGCCAGGTGAAACCTTTTCTGTCAGTTTGTGGTTCCGATTGTTTCGTTGACAACGTGGACATCGATTAAATATCACGTCTTCCAATCCACAATTATAACAATATAATTTCCTCCGTGTATTCCTACACTGAGCTCGGTAATGTCCTACTTGACCACATTGATAACAATCTTGTCGATTTGTTGAGTTTAAAATTCTGGGATTTTGATTTAACGTTTGAATTTTAGAAATTTGGTGTCTATTTAGCTACCTAGTTTGTGAACTTTGGGGTTCCTAATATGCTAAAAATATGTTTGATTTTCTAGTTGGAGAAAAAAAATTCCCATTGATATTTTATGTTCCTCTAATTTCTTTCGTAATTTAATTAATTTTTGTATGGAATTTATTTCCACTACGATTATTAATATAATATAATATAATTAAACAAGAAAACATACTTTTCCTAATAGCAGCACGTAACCCTATGGCTTCATTTTCTCCTCGAGTTCATGCCTTAATTTCAGTTAAATTTTTCATCATAATCTGGTGAAAGAAATTCATCTTTTAAATCAATTTTTAACTCATCTCAATTATTTACTAAATTTTTATTAGCACGATACCAAAGTAATACTTTACCCGAAAACAATCACATGCTTCAGAAAATAATTGAATATCTGACATATTTCATGATATTCTTAATTCTTCTATCCTTTCCAAAAATGCGTTTATAGACATATCTCCTTGAAAAGCGATTCCTCATTTAGCAATAGGTGTAATCTTATACATTACCGAATTATCTAAATTGGTGTTTAAATTTGAATTCTCCATTAGGGGATTTTTCAAAATATATTGCACTGGTTTCACTGAGGGTAGTTAAAGATTTAATTTTTCCACAAAATTCTTTTAACTGAAAACCACAAATATAATCATTTTATTTCTGTAAATACATAGGGGAACTTGAAAAACGTATTGTACATTATTTTAAACCACAATCACGTAAACAAATCAATTATAACCACCAAATTTTATAGTAGATGCGTGTCATGTTTAAAGCTTTCAGAATTATAAGGAAAATGATAGAGAATTCATTAATATGCACCCCATATACGAACTTTGGGAAGTTAGTTTAATAAATTCCATGCAAAATGACATAATTTTAATAGACATTGTTGCAAGTATCATAAAATAAATCTCAGAAATACACTTTATTACAATGTATTATCTCAACATGGAATAAGTAGAATACAGAAGATAGTATTACATAGATGAGGTAATCGTCTCATTATAATAGACTGAAACCATGAGAATGGTGAAAAGCATAACGTGAACTCTATATATTGTATTACGTAGACACAGACAGTAATAATGTAACATGTCTTTTAGCTGAGGTCTAGCCATGTTACAGCTTGCTCCACACGTTATCAAATACTCTTGCTTTTCTTACCCTAAATATACATTTTAATACCATTCGGAATTAAATTAGATTTTGAATATATGTTCACGTTTAATGTTGTACTAGGAAATACAACTAGACACAGAGATTATTAAGTTTATTCACAATTTTCTCCTTTATTTATGTTATACAAATAAATATGTTTATAAGTAATTTTCTTACTGGTAGAGTCCATGAAGCATGTCTTTCAAAACACAACTAATGTGAATCCGACTGTCATCGAGGAGTGTAATTCATTTCACTGCTCGTTCCTTTTGATATCTGACTGTCTTCTGGTGTAGAAGGTGCCCATGTTAATATACTTATCCATTACTATGAGGTAACTTATGGTACGAATTTTCTGTTTAAACCTATAACGTTTTGCTAAAATATTTTTGGTGATGCTTTACCTGAAGTGTAACATGCGGCCTTACATAGTCAAACCCGTCCCGTAAATTATGGATGGTAAGATGTCGACGGATAATCTTTGATTGTATCGTCGAACTATGTGCATTATACTTTGGTAACACAATTGACATTGCAGGGACTTTAACCTATACCTATCCATAAACATGTTTTTGGTTTTATGTTTTACGTTAAATATCGTATTTTCATAAATTTCGTTCAACGTTTTATATACCTTGAAAACTACTATAAATGCAAAATGAAAGGAAGCAAAGTTCTGGTAAATGCAACAATAATACCTACGTCGTGTAAAATATTTGGATGTCGGGGGTTTTTCTTTGATGGAACCTAATTATCTGTAATGCAGTATTCGGCGAACAAGGCGTTATCTCTATTTAAAAGTCGAAAACCTTGCCAACTGTTTTTATTAGTACGAGGTGTTGACACTGCCAGATGTATCTACATGATGTGTGGAACTCGAAGAAAACTAAAATACAAGCAACAATCTACTAAATAGTTACTCTTCACCACATATAAGTTGTACTTTAATTTCTCTTAGTGTAAAATAAGGTAGTGATAACCTAACTTATTACACATATCTAAATTATTTATGTGAGCATTTATAACAGTCATTTTGCTTTCTGCTGATTTTCACTTAACTTAAACGTGCTCTTAAATATTTCTTACTGCATACAATTTAACTGTGTGAACATACGAAATAAATACAGCTAAACAGGAGGAATGCATACGAGAAATTGTTTGATCTTACACTTGGTTCTACAAGGTAATTTTCGAAACGCCTGCGGGCGGAATAAGCATTGTTACGACCCTTTGTAGGTATTGAAACTGGATTTGTTCATCCCGCCATTAATTTGGATTTTGGGATTATGTTGTATCTGTTGCTTTAGAAAATAGAAAGATGGTGTCGTCTGGACAACACCTAAATTAGATGAATATAACTGTAAGTAATAGTATAGGCTTGTTTATAATTCGGTAAAATTTATAAGTGAATGTGGACATTGATTGAGGATATTTCGATGGAACAATCAGTGATTAAATTTAAGGATAAGGTTATTGATAGTAAATTATTAAGAAATATTAAGTATTTTGAAAAGGATAATTTTGTAGTGCAAAGTTGTTCTGATGAACGACATTAGCAATAATTTGGGATTCATTAATGTAATAATTAAATAGGAAAGCAGGAAAATGTACAAATTCAAATAGTTTTGTTGATGGTTTAGGGTTAAATTTTTCTTTAGGATTTAGTTCAACAACACCTAGCTAGATTACAAGGTAAGATTTATGTTAATAGAAGTTATATGTAGGTGTGATTTGTAAAGGATATCCAGCTACTCCAGTGATAGTCGTATTGGAAAGGAGTATTTATTTTAAAAAGTTTACATAGAACCAACTTCAGAATACCAAACCATGGCAGTTTTATCCAGAATAGCAATCTTCCACATCACAAAGCTTGCGGTGATAGACTGTTTGGCGCCCCTCGATTTTGACAAAGAGAAGACTTTCAGGGTAAGTCTTAATGTAATGTAGAATTTTTTAAGTTAAACCTTGTTAATTATTAATTTTGTATTTCTTTATATTCTTTCTCATTTATCTATAGGAACCCACTCCCGTGCCACTGCAGTTAATCAGCGCACTTTTTATTGTTATGGGGTCCCAGCTCCTTCAGGACAAATCAAAATTTAAATTGTTTTAATGTCTATTTCACCCATAACAATCTTGTCTTTATTTTACTCATTACAAAATCAGAATATATTTAAATACTTGTCGATTGTGGAATATGGGATTTGACACTTAACTGCATTCTTTCCTGGTCCTGACTATAGCTATAAATTACAGGCCTACATCATAACAAATCAGCAAACTTGCTTCTTTTTTATCAAAAAGCTGTTAGAAGACTGATCTAGCAGCTGTTGCCTCTACAAGCAATTTCCACACTTGACATCATTGACCACTTTTTTGGAACCATTATGCTTTTCGAAGCTCATAATTATTGTAATGGATTCTTTATCTGATCCTTTTGTTACTTTAATTTATATGCAATGAATCTATTAGTGGTAAAAAAAATGAATATACAACTTACATGGCTATACAATCCACCCGTCACTTTTATTTATATTCAAGACAAATTAACACATTGGTATTGCCTACAGACACAATCCCCCCAAAACAGTTAATGTGTGGGTTCAAATTTTGGGAAAACACTCTACTTCGAATTTTTGAAAATGGCAAAAAAAAAATTGAAAGAACCCGCTGAAGTAAGAACCATTATAACGTTATCTTCAATGATGAGAATTTTAATCTAAATAAATTAATTCTTTGGGCAAAACTTACCCTCACTAATGCAGGTAGTTTCAAATATACACCAACAATATCTTGTAAAGCTTTGTTTGGACTATTTTGCAATTGCCTAATACACACTAAATTGTTCTTAATGTTAAATTCTAACATCAAAATTGCTGCTGTAATTTGAAGGGTTATGCTTCGGCTAAAATTCCCAATTGTGAATAAAATTAATCTAAAACATTCATTTCAAGCTTACTCCTCTTCTGGTTTAAGTTCCCAAGTTTGATAGGGTAAATTAGCATAACGATTAAGTGCAAATGCAAAGCAACCAAAACGCGATGTTCTGAATGTGATTATATTCTTTTCTTCAATATGTTTTATATCATGAATATCCTGACTTGTCCATAACTTCTTGCTCTTATCCCAGTAACCTACTATTGGGACATCCAACCATATCACTTGTTCTGGTAATCTATAAAGTAATTTTTATCAAATCCTTTGAGCGATATGACATTTAATCTTACGTCACAGAAACCAAAACTAATTGATCAAGTGACGCTTCTTGCTTTTTTAGGTCTTCCTCAAGAACTTGTGGATCATGATATTCAGTTGGGTCTAACGGAGGAGGTGGATTATATTCTATATACATGGGCACCTCTTCTAAACTTGCTGGCAATTTAACTGAAACATATAAACATTCAAATATAAATATAATTAGTGAAACTTAGAACTTTTAAGAATAATACAGTAAGTGGAAAGACGCTTTTTGAAAATAACTTGTTATCTACATATAAGTTGCTACGTGAAAATAATATAATATTAAATGAATTAAATATGAAAGTGGCTCAGTCCTAAAGGTGACGAAGATGCTATAATTACATTACATTGGCTAGGCAGAGAAACTTCAAACATTTAATTTGTACGACTACAATTGAGATGAACACGTTATGATCAGTAGCATAACTACAATTTTTTGATCCTCCACAAAAAATTTTGAATGAGCCCAATTTAAGATGTACTATTGGTTTGTTTTTCTATATTTTCTAATTATAACACCTATATATAACAACTGCAGGTGATAGTTTTACAATATTCTCAACAAATGTTCATTGTGTGAAAGGAATAATTGGAAAACTATTGATTCGGCAAATGTCTAAGTGGTGGGGGATCTTGGTAGCCATCAAATAGTTTAACCCGCTTCGTGTATCATTGAATATCGCTGAAATATGGTATATTTTTAGAAAACAATAGAAAGGAAAAAGTACAAAAGTTATAAAAAAAGATTAGTACAAGGTCGGGTTATATCTACCCAGAAAAAGCAGCTGCTAAGTTCGAAGACAACAAATACAAGAAGAAGGAAAAAATTGTTGAAAGCATGTGTCAAGCACTGCACTGTACGGCTGTGAAATGTGGAGTGGGAAAAGCAGACAGAATAAAAATAAAAGACTCAATTGTAGTGCTACAGATGTATGATGAAGATATCATGAACAGAATAGTAGGGGAAGAAAGATATTTGTGGAAAACAGTAAGAAAATAGGAGAGATAGGATGATAGGCAGAAGAGAATAGTGCGGGATATATTAGAAGCAGAGAAAGGAGGAAAAGCGAGGTGGAGGTATACCTAGATATACTATTGCACACAGATAGTGAAAGATGGAAGCTGTGGGGACTGTTGGAAAATGTATGTTAGGTCAGAATAGGAAACAATGCTTCTAACCAGTTCCAGGACTGAAGACGTAATTATTATGATGAATAACATTCGGGGAATTCTCGACTATCCATATGTCTAGATAAAAGATCAGAAAGTATAATGTGTCAAATGTGGACTCATAAGTTAAATAAAAGGATTAATAAAGTTGGTTGTGTAATTGATCTATTCCAAACATGAAATAATGACAGTGTGGCAAACCCGTACATGCAAGTACGTAGAAACTGAAACGGTCTTTAAATCAAGCAGGCAGCTTAATTTTCAAATACGAAATGTAACATAACAATTGCAATAATATTGTTTTGATATTTGTATCTGTAGTTGTTTTGAGAACACTGTTTTTCATAGATAAAATAAGATAAATTGCCAAAGTAACTAGTTTCTATTTATTATTTGCTGTTAACATAACTACTTAAAATTATTTAAGAAAATAAAGTACAGCTATTACTTTATGATTACCCCATACTTTAAAAATTTTAATTTTTGTTGAATATTTCATTCACCAACATTTTGAATTTTGCCCAATTAATATCCTTGTCTTCCACCACAATATTTAAATAACACTTTCAAAATACAGCTCATAATTTTTAGAAAAGTCCTGGTATTATTAACCCTAACAAAACGCAAATGCGTTAGATTTCACTACAGACACAACAAAAGAAAAACTGCTTAAGAAAAACTACTTACGCCTAGTCACAAACATATCAAATGAAGCCATTTGCCTTGGTTGTGGAGGCTGTTGATATAAATCCAAGAAGTAAACACCTCCAACAATTAAATATTGCCTCAAGTTTATAATATGTTCTGATACGCGTGTCTTCAAACCTTTGTAAACCTCAAAGTACACTGCATCTGCAAAATATGATTAGTAAATTTATATATTACATCATGTTACCTTCTTTTTCGATAGCATATGTGCTAGCATTAACTTCTAATTTTTGATATGGTACCGTAGGAATTTCCTCAGAGTCTAATGTTATTGTTGGTTTAGGATCAGGTGCGCTTGCAGTGGGTTGTTGTTCCTCTTTCAATTTTTGTGCAAGCTGATATTGTTCATATTTATAAAACAGTTTTAAATGCCATTCCTTTGCTGTGATTTCATTTAAATCTTAAAAATAGGATACCATTACCTTTTGTGATGCACTGCAATTTACTGAATAGATTACCATTTTGGAAAAGCTTTGGAAGTGCAGGAGGATAAAAAGAAGAACACAGATCACTTACATGATCATATTTTAAATACATAGCACGAATTGCTAAACCAAACCCATCAAATTGCTTTGGAAAAACGATATTCATCTGCAGTTCTGGAAACTCCAATTCAATTCGAGCTCTAAAATATACTAAAACTAGAAAAAATTATTTTATAGACAAAACTCTAATAGAAACTATACTTGATTAATTGAATCAATGGCACAACGTCATAAAAATTGATAACGCTTGCTACAATAGCATCATAAAACAATAAATACATGCTATGGTCTGTACAAAAGCTTTGATAAATATACATGATATACTTTTATTAAACAAATGAGATTTTCAAGCCTCTTGAGAAATAGTTAATTTTTTTTTAAACCATACATAGAAAGAAGGACTTAGAGCACGTCCAATGATAAATTTATTTTATTCAGTAAATTACTACTTGTAGAAGTTCTTGCAAGATTCAGTCATGAAATCTATACTTTTTTATTACACATAGTCACTTCACTGCTTTGATTAACCATGTGAAGTACACAATTTACAATACATCTTCCAATAATAAATAATATTAATACTCATTTTAATTCTTTATATAGTTGGTTTAAAATAAACTTATTACCAGTTAATAATTAGAAAGTTTGCTATATAAATTTCAAATCTTGGCATATATCAAAAGTAATAGCAAATGAGTTATACTGTATTTAGTTACAACCACAAAATACGTAAGGTATAGTTATTTACTTAAAACTTCATCAGTAAATTAACCTTTAAGTTAACGTTGGACTGTTTGACCATTAAAACGTTAATAAAAGTAGTCTAAAATAGCACTCATTAAGCATACTGTATTTGATTTGAGTATAGAATGGGACATGACATTGCTTTTGGGCATAATGCATCATTGTATAATGCTTCCTGATGTATAAGTAGCAAAAACGCGGTATTAGAATTTGTTTATTATTCATTAAAAAAACAATTTATTTTAAAAATTAATCAGTCCTACAGTTTCTGCACTGTATATTTTTGCAATACTTATCTTTATTTTCTAAAAACTAAGTAAATACACTAGTCATCATTCCTTGTATCAGCATACCACAAGAAATGCTGCTGTCATCTATAAGCTTAATCTACTTCTACACTTGTAGAAATGACTTTTATATGCACAACCTTACACTGCATGTAAGCAAAGCCGTTTAACAATGCTAAATATGTGAAAATTTAATTAACTTCGAATTGTCTCTGTTAAGTAAAAAAATTTCTATATAAGGTGATGGGGGTAAAGACTTGTTTAAGAATTGTAACTGCGTATAAATTATAAAACCACACCAAGACAGAATATGCCACATTTGATTTCAAATCATAACATTCGGATTAGTTTAAACGTTTTTTGAAAATATGTTGCAGACGTCTAGGTGTCTATAATTTATTGATTACTTTGGTCACTTGGGTGCTAGTGTAAAATGGAGCACCAGCATATTATAATATTTTTTTTATGAAAAAGGTGAAATGAGCAGGGTATGCTGTCCTATTCTAAAGACCTCTTCGGAAAGGTTACAAGTAGATGAAAATTTATCTGTTTTAAGGGACCTTTCGGAGACTTCGGACTAACTCAGAACTCTACTTCCATGGAGTTTGATGAGAAAAGGGGTTCAAAATAACAGATATACCAGGTGCCACTACACCAATGAAGACGTATATAAACTAGAAAACACCACCAAGGAAAGTGTAGAAACCTCGATGTGACATATGTTGAAAAAGCGTGAATGCTTTATATTAAAAATTACATAAACCCAGAACCTGAAAGATAAACATATTAATCACAACTAAGAGACTGCAATTTGCATCTCAAAACAATTCAAAAATATTGTAAGATAAAGTAACTTTATCATGTGGAGTTTGATTCTAAAATCTACGAATAGATTTATGTATAGACTTCTATTCGATATCAGTAGTAGCCTATATTCTCAAAACATAAGTTTTGGATAACTTAGATACCTTTTTTATAATTCCTTTTTCACTTTAGTAACCAAAGCAATAGACACTATCCAATGAATAATTATATTAATAGTTAAGCATTTTGAATTACATAATCACAACTATTTATAAAAGATCATTAAGCCTTATTAAGTTAAATAAGTCAATATTTTATCTGATTAAATGTGTCAAGTTGTTAAAAAAACTTGGAATTCTAGTTTAATTTTTAGCATGTATTTAAGAATTTATATAAAAATATAAATTTATTTATACTTGAAATCTATATCTATGTACCAATATTCAGACGTAAGGTGATGGCCAATTCATAATTGAAATGCAGATAAGAGAGTAATAATAAATTCATAAGGAGTTTAGTATCAATAGCGTCATTTAGCACAAACATAAGTGTCAAGAAGCATGTTCATTGAGCTTTTCTTTATATATAAAAGGTATAACTGCATTACGCGATTAACGCAAGCATCAACAGACATTCTAAAATTTTTTACAAAGCACCATGTATTTTATTACTTCTTTTAAATTTGATAAAATATCGAATCATAATTAGGAACACATGATAACTTTCAATCGTAAATACTTAATAAAGTATTTCATTAGTTTGTCAACATAACTTATTTAATTTTATAGCTGAAAGCTTTGTATAATGAAATGCCGAATGCACAAAGTAATGCGCCGTTAAAATAAAACAAAAAGCAACCTGGTTCACTCAGCGATAACATGACATACAACAAATAGGGCTTCTTCAACATGTTGTTTTCCACAATGTAAACTGTTTCTCGACAGCGTGAATTGCAGAACAAATTTAACAAAAAAATTATGGATGGACAGCAAAATCAACAAAATCAGTTTTCCCTTCACTTAAATCGAATTTCTTGAATACCTAAAAATTAGATTGCGTTATGTAGATTTGATATGGCTTCCAATAACTCTTACCGTTAAAAAATTGTCAAATTCTTACAGTTAAAACGCGTTATTACGTTTTTAAACGTCGATAAACACATCGCGCAAGCGCGGAATAAGCGACGTCACGGGCGATTGGTAACGCTAACCTTGTACAGATTTGGCGCGCCCATCTATCAATGACGTCGCCAATGCACAAATTATATTACGCAATATCGGAAAAATATATAAAGTTAAGACAATAGGTTATACAGCAATTACTCACATGAATATGTCCCTGGTTTAAAGTTGGCTTCTGTTGAAATCCATCAGGGCTACGGAGGGCCCTTTTTAGGTAGTTAAAGATGGTACGCCCAACGATCTTCCAAAGCGCTCGGACCAGCTCCGGCAGTCATGGACTCGTTCATCCAGGGTCGTGCAGTACGGTTCGCCAACGGCTGCAAATTATCTCTACCTATGCAGGGAAAGACGGGAACATGGTAAAGGGCGACAAACAAAGACAATCAGGCAAGGATATCTACATAAATAAAGATAAGGCACGATACGATACCTAAAAACGTCCACTCCACTCGAAGGTTCAGGCAAAAAAGACACGTTACAGAGAGTCACGGAAACAATTCCCCCACTTTTGTCTTTCACGCGTCGGCGCGAAGTTATTCGTCCAACCCACTTTTGACGTGACGGAAATACGCGCACCGCGTCTTTTGAATTTATGGCGCGAAACTTCCGCACATCAAAATTAAACTAAAACATGTTTAAGGGCCAATTTGGCACGTAACAATCGCGACAAAGCCAAAAAAGAAAAACTTAAAAAAAGAAAAAGTCTGTTAGCACAGTAACAACTTAAAATCTAAGGCCTAACTACCCTACGTAAAACCTAACTTAAAACCTACAAAATGTTTATATAAGGCGTCACCTGGTTTTTTCGACCGATAACACGTCTACCGAAGTACCAGAAAACGGAAAATGTAGCCCCATTGTTTTTGACTACACTAATGATCGACAGCACAAATTTGTCGGGGAGCATGAAACACTACTTAAATTAAAACAGATGCGACAAGTCGCCTAACCTATCTAAACTAAAGCTAACATTAAAGTTCTTACGTGCAAACACACATGAGCGCTGCATCAAAACTGTCTTTGTTGGCAAGAAGTGCCCAAATTTAAAAATGTTCATAGAGTGAGTCACTCTACACTCTAGCAAATTTTGTTACTGGTACTTTGGCTTACTAACGATGCACATTAAAACTTGTCCATGACATAGTTGTGAATCAACAAATTTACCAAAAGTACCACCCTACTAGATCCTTACATGGCTAACCTAACAAATTACATTTCTATATCAGGTTAGCTTTTTCACTCAAATTTCAAGAAAAATAATTCCCACGTCTGGTCATAAATACCAAACGTTAGGAAGATAAAAAGATAAGACAAGATCTCAAATTGTTGTTAAAGATAATAGATAAGATAACGATAATGAGCTTAAATTGTTATCCTCAAAGGTAATAGACAAGATAACGGTATTAAGCTTTGTACTTTAATTAAATTAATCAAGCCTAAATTCTCGAAGGACCAGTACATAAATACATATGTACACACACACGGGACCAAGTATTTCAATTTATATGTAAATTCAACACACTCACCTGAACAAAACACATCCTGTTCCAACTGTATTTTCGACACAACACACCACGTCTGGTCGTCTCTAAGGATGGCGGCAAACAGCGCGGAATGTCCGTTTTCCATGCATCAGGTAACAAACCACAGCAGGTGGTCGAGAGTGGTGGTTTCACTAAATTAAAATACTAGTCTATCCGCGAACAAAGTTTACACCCACAAATTTACAATATAACCCTATTAATTCTAAACATACCGCTCACCAATAAGCTCTGCTTATTTAAAACTAAAGGTACAAACAAACAAAACTACTATATATATACAGATATATTGAACAATTAAACTATACTTGAAAACGACTTGAGTTGGTATATTCGGGAAGAGGGCAAATCTCCCATTAAAGGAGCAACCGAAGGGGGATTAACTTTAAAACAACGAATGCATTTGGCTACAACATGGTTAATAGCGCGCTTAACTCCTAGAATCCAAAATTGTTGCGTGATGAAGAAGGCTAATGATTGGGGTCCAGGGTGAAATAGCTTACGATGCATACTTTCAATTATTAATTCGGTTAGTCGATGCTTTCGGGGAAGTAGCATGGGATGCTTTGCATCATAAGATAGTTGAGAATGACGTAAACGACCACCAACCCGAATTACACTATTGGAATCCAGAAACGGAGCTAATTTTTGGATAGGTTTTTTTGCATACTTTGCCACTTTGAATACAAACAAGTTCGTCAGGGAATACATCATGTTGAACTACCTTTACAATACAAATTAAGGCGTTGTACAACTCATCCGCAGTTAACGAACCACCTTGCCTTTCATGCCTTTTCAATTTCGTATTTCTAATGAATCGGAAGCACGAAGCCACTACACCTTGCAGTTTACGAAGTGAGGAGAAACGAGCTAGCAAACTATTAATCAAACTATCTGGCACTGTATATACTAAGACAACTTTTCGCTCTTCGCACTCAGCAGTGGAATCTGAGTCTGATGGATTAAATGGTTGATATATACGGTTAGTTGAATAAAGAAACTTTGGACCTGACCACCAATGGGCGTGGGATACAAGATCTGAAGGCAATAAACCTCTAGACCCACAATCAGCAGGATTATCTTTGCCACTTACATGATGCCATAAGTTAGGAGGAACTCTATCTTGAATGTGAGTAATACGGTTACTAACAAAAGTTTTCCATCGGTGTGGAGAGGATTTGATCCATGATAAAGTAACTGTAGAGTCAGACCAGGCATGAATTGCATCAATCGTGATGAACGGTTTATAAACCTTATTTACAAATTCTATTAAGTCAGATAAAAGTACAGCTGCACACAATTCTAAACGTGGCACAGAAATACGTTTTAAAGGTGCTACCTTGGATTTGGCATACACTAAATTTACTGAAATTATTCCCGCTTTCGAAACACAGCGAATATAAATAGCTGCAGCATATCCAGCTTCAGAGGCATCACAAAACCCATGAAGTTGCAATGACACAATATCGTCAACTAAAACACAACGTGACAAGGATAAGGTCGCTAAACAAGATAGCTGCCGTTTATATGCGGACCAACAATCCACAACATCTGAAGGTGGCACCTCATCCCAATCCAACCCTAAACTCCATAACCGTTGCATTAAATTTTTCAGAAGGAAGGTCACAGGGGTCACAAACCAAGCGGGTCGAAAACCTTTGCTATGTCTGAGAGTATAACTCGTTTTGTGCATGGACGTGCAGTACTATCCACTTTGAACTGGAAGCAGTCTTTTGTGGGACACCACTGTAACCCTAAGACCTTTAAGGAAAGTGAGTCAGCGTCATTAAAAGAAAATGGCTGAAGTTCTTCAGGGGGGGGAATGACAATAATTCAGGACGATTACTTGCCCATTTCCTAAGGACAAAACATGCACTCGACAATAACGAAATAAGTTGACGTTGGATTTCTAAGGTTTCTTCCAAGGATGCACAACCTGTTACTATATCATCAACATAGGTATCAGATATAAGAACCTTTGCCGCTAATGGATAGTTTTGAAGATTATCCCTTGCTAATTGTTGAAGAACGCGAATAGCCAAGTATGGAGACGAAGATACCCCATACGTTACGGTGTTTAATTGATACTCTTGAATAGGTTCAGCTTTTGAAAATCGCCAAAGAATACGTTGGTACGATCGATGCTGATCTGTCACCTCAATTTGCCGGTACATTTGCTTAATATCAGCGGTTACAACAAATTTGTGTAGTCTAAACCCTAACAAAATACTCGATAAATCCTGTTGAAGTTTAGGGCCGATCAGTAAACCATCATTTAATGACTTGCCGTTAGATGATTTTGCTGACGCATCAAAAACAACCCTCAATTTAGTGGTGCTACTATCTGGTTTCTGAACACAATGGTGAGGAATGTAGTATCCCGAAGACAAATGTGTAAGAGGTTCATGAACTGTGGACATATGTCCAGACTCTAAATAGTCTTTCATGAAATTTGAATATTCCGTATGTAGGTCAGGATTTTCAACAAACGATTTTCTAATAATTCAAAACGACGCAGTGCTGTGGAATAAGAATCGCCTAGTTCTATACGAGAATCTTTAAACGGCAAATTAACAACATATCTACCGTCCTCCTTTCTTTGATGTGTTTCTAGAAAGAGAGTTTCACATTGAATATCTTCAGGCAAAAATGTAGGAGTTGCTGGAACATGTTCAACCTCCCAGAATTTTTTTAACACAATGTCCAATGGGGTATTCATAACCGATGTACAAAACGAACTCACACGATTAGTTGACTGACAGTCTGTTTTACCGACCAGTACCCAACCAAACACTGTATTAAGGGCAGTAGGCTCTCCAATTTTACCACGTCTAATGCCAGGCTGAACCACAGTAGAATAAATATCTGCACCTAACAATAAATCGACCTCGCGAGGGCGTCCAAAGTACGGATCTGCTAATGTTAGACCTTCAAGGAAGTCATAACGATTTGAAACTGGAGCCGACGGCATAGAGCCGGCAATTGCAGGAATAACAATTGTATCTACAACGAATGTAGGATTGGCCTTTTGATATGGCCGCAACGAACATGTAACGAGACCATAGCTAGAGGTGCTCATTTGATTTAAACCGCTAATCGATATGGATGATGATGACGATTTTAATCCAAGACTTTTCATACATGCTTGGGACATAAAACTTGCTTGACTACCATTGTCAAGTAATGCTCGACAAGTTTGATAGTTTCCACGTGCATCCTGTACTTGTAACAAGACAGTAGACAACAAAACAACAGACTGACTAGCCACTGTGCTAGTCATCACGGCGACTTTATTAGAAGACTCTGGATTTGAGGGCACTTCTGTCAAGTATGCTTCACCTTCTTTGTCTGGCGTCACAGCAGAAGTGGGAAAATGCAACAATGTGTGATGTTTTTTATCACAAACACAACAACTAAGTTTTGATGGACACTTAACAACAGAGTGGTTGGTTCCTAAACAATTATAACACCAGTTTGAAGTTTTTGCAACTCTATGTCGCTCAGAAGGTTCTAATACTAAGAATTTGTCACATTTAAAAACAGAATGATTAGCTTTGCAATAAATACAACTAGTACTATGGGTTTTCTTAGCGGTGGTAACAAAACTTAATGATTCTTTTGGCTTGAACGCAACAGGATACTGTCGTGATACTGTTGGCTTCTGAACACTAACAGGGCCTGGCTGTCCTACAATAACCTGGTTTGTCTCCAATGCCTTGCAATGTTTAGAAACAAATGAGTACAAATTTTCATAGCTAGGAATTTCAACATCATGAAGTTCAATTTCAAAGCGTTTACTAGTGGAGTTATCCAATTTTTGCAATAATAGATTAAAACAAGTAAAATCCCACATATCATGATTAAATTGTGCAATTGCCGAAGAATTTTCAGAAAATGTAGACAATAATGTGCATAACGAGGACGCAGAATCTGAACTAACTTTCGAGGCATTACAAATGGCCTGCCAATAGCTAGTGAGCAACAACCGTTTGTTTTCGTACCTATCTATTAATCGTTGATACGCAATCGTATAATTATCAGAAGTTAATGGAAGCCCTTTAATAATTGCCAAAGGCTCCTTAACCAATGATGAGGTTAAATATTGAAATCGTTCAATATTGGATAAAGTTTCATTTTCATGAATTAGTGTACGGAACAAATCGTAGAAAGAGCTCCAATTTTTATAATTACCATCGTAGGTGGGAATTACAATTCTTGGCAACTTTACTTTATTAGGGGCACCCGAGTGTTGTGTTTCAATACTAGAACGGGTATGCGGCTGCGACCTCTTAGCTGCTAATTCTCGGTGCACAATTTTGATTGAATATTGAATTTCATCAAAACTATCTTGGATTACCTGTTGTTGATCTAACTCAGCAACCTCTACACAAGCAACTATTTCGTAATGAACTTGTTCAAATCTATCTATTATGTTTGATAAATCGGTAAAACGAACATCAAAGGCAACAAAATTATTCTCAGGATCCATTTGAGCTGTTTGAGCACATTTTAATAAGGCTTGCGCCTTGCGCATTAACATGTTACGTTTATTTGACAATTTTTCAATTTCCATTGTCACAAATAATGGAAAACAATCAAAAAGTAAATCACAATTATGTAAACCCCAGTAGCAGTTTTCTACTTGCTAAAAATGTTTATCTAACAAAATTGCACAGCTATCAAACATGCGAATTTCGGAATACAAAACTATCAACAAATACATTTAATAGATCCTCTAAATAAATTATCAAACACCATAATGACAATTCTTTTGTAATGCTAAAATAGGAACTGCTCACCGTGTAACATAATAATCTCTCAAATGTAGGTAGCCACAAGTTATTCACCTCTTAAAATACCAAGAAGATTTTAAAAGCTGAACCCTAATTCCAATGGAATGCAGTTAGATACATCTGGTACCACCCTCAAGCAGGTTTCAAGATGTTTAAAGGGATAGCAACAGCCAGGAATGTCAACCCTCTATTCTGAAAACTATAGGTAGTTTAACACACAGGAGGTTGACCTTTATGCAATTGTACTAAAACTACCTTAAATATTTTTGAAGTCACTAAGCTATATATAATACTATTTTTACAGTCATATTATTATGTGAGCGGTAATGTCAAATTTAATTGAGCATTTTTCACTAATTTCTAACGAAATTCGCCATCATTTACGCAAATATTTATGCAAATATCTTACGCTAATGATCGCGTAAATTACGCGACAACAAAGGCTAAAAAACACGCAAAGCCAAATTACGTGTTTTTATGAACTATAAATCCACTAGATTAATTCAAATCCGGCTCGAAGGACCAAATGTACTTTAATTAAATTAATCAAGCCTAAATTCTCGAAGGACCAGTACATAAATACATATGTACACACACACGGGACCAAGTATTTCAATTTATATGTAAATTCAACACACCTGAACAAAACACATCCCGTTCCAACTGTATTTTCGACACAACACACCACGTCTGGTCGTCTCTAAGGATGGCGGCAAACAGCGCAGAATGTCCGTTTTCCATGCATCAGGTAACAAACCACAGCAGGTGGTCGAGAGTGGTGGTTTCACTAAATTAAAATACTAGTCTATCCGCGAACAAAGTTTACACCCACAAATTTACAATATAACCCTATTAATTCTAAACAAGCTTTAGTTATTATTTGAGATACTAGGTAAGATAACGCGATATTAAGCTGAAGTTATTATTAGAGATAGTAGGTAAGGTAACGCGAAATTAAACAAAAGTTATTACTAAAGATAATAGGTAAGATAACGCGAAATTAAACCAAAGTTATTATTAACGGTAGTCGGTAAGATAACGATACTAAACTAAGGTTATTATTATAGGTAATCGGTAAGATAACGATATTAAAACTAAGGGTATTATCTAAGATAATAAACAAGACAAAGATATTGACTTAATCATTACCAAAGACAATAGATAAAGGTAAAGATAGAGTGCCTCCGTGGAGCCGTTAAATAGGGATTTTCTCGTACCCTCTAAAAAGAGAGACCTGAGAAGCAGGCCCGTTTGCAGTAAACAGTACGAGGCACCGGCAAAGGCATTTGGGTGCATCCCTGCACCCGGCGTTAATCGATATCGGTGATACAATCACCCGATACCCACACGATATCTCGATACGTAGATATAAACTCATTCACTCACACATTCACACACTCATACATACCTTCACTGCCAGAGCCCATGCGCTGACAGCGGCACCGCATGACCTCACGAAAGATTCCCAGAGACGGGGTCCAGGTGCCTGTGAAAACCTCCCGCGCAACCACACAGTGACTAACGGAAATGAAAAGGCAGTAAAGAAACAGGAACGGTAAAAAGAGGGAGGTAGGTTATTTGGAATGCATAAGAGGCACTTCCAGGTAGAAGAAAGTAGAGAAAGGGCTCGCATTGAGCAAAAGAGACAGAAAAAGGTGGATAGCAAAGCGCTACTCAACCAGCCAATGTAGTCAGTAGTTCGGAGTGATGGAACATCACTCTTATGTGGCAGACGGGTGTTCCGGGACAAGAACAGGTCCACCGAAAGAAGAATAAGGCATAAACGGAGACAGCCGGATAAGAAAAAGTAGAGTTTTTGGACAAGCGTCCGAGAGGAGGTAGAGAGTTGTCCCTGTTAAACACAGCGCAGTCTGAAGGACCACCTGCGGTATTAATCCGACAAGATAAGGTATCACAAAAATTTAAAAAAACTAGGCTCTTAAGAGAACTAGTACGATCATTTTCCTAACGAGTGCATCCACTACGATAAGAAAATCAGACAAAAGTTGACACAATAACTTAAAAGTATCATTACAGATACATTCACACAAAAACAACTGTTTTAAGGTAGTTTTTTAAAACGGTAGCACCCTAAACACACAAAAATGCCCAATTATAAGCAGTTAAATACAGGTACACTGTCCCCATATGCTAAAACAACCGAGAATTTAATAAGATATTAATAAGAAGCAATAGCACCTCACCACAAAGTTCAATAAAAAACAATGAAAAAAAATGTTTATAAGTTATGTTGATTTAGTAGAAAAAAAACAAATAATGGTGTAGTATAATGTGGGCGACTGCAATAATTCAGAAGAAAAACACATGGAATAGACAATCCTAGTTTTTTGCAACAGCGAACTATTTCTAACAATGGCATAGGCTGCGCATGTCCTATGTGAGCCCAAAGAAGAAAAACATCCACTCTAACATCAGCTAAAACCAATCATAAAAATTCAATGAGTTATTACAACCAAAGTTACGACAATTACCACACAAAATTAAATGACGTAAGAAAAATACTAAAAACCGAATAATATGCAGTAGGAAAAGTTCGAGGGTTAATTAAATGAAACGACAGAGTTATATTGGGGGGGTGTAGAGAATGAAGTGATATATAAGTAACGGTATGGTCAAGGAAAAGTCAACCAAAAGAAAAAGATAGGTAATTTAAGGTAAGAAAAGTTAAACGTGTAAGAGATTATACACTATATGAGAGAGGGAATTAAAGTTAACTAATTGATGGTGAGAACAAAAAATATTAGGTAAATAGTGAGGGGAATGGAACGTGAAAAACTTAAGTAGCATTTGGGTCAGCAGAGAATGGCTTAAGGTCCTTATTATGCCACCTGCCTTGACGTTTTCCTTCAGCATCCTGAAGTTCGTAGATAAGGGGACTAATGACACGAATGACCTTACAAAGAATGAATTTAGGGGCTAATTTTGAAGAAAATTTCTTAGATGCATCCGATAAGACATAATTCTTTTTCCAAACTTGTTCGTCCAAGGCGAAGGAAATATTTCGTTTACGTAAGTTATAGTGGTCCTTACTCTTTTCGTAAGCTTTTAACAAATTTTTTCTAACGTCGTTAAAGATAAAAGGTAATGATTGTTGGTCTTTGTCCCAGCGTACTTTATCGTCAAATTCAATTACGTTAGTATCGTCAGGCACTAAACCATAGTAACTCCCATCGATTGGGGTATATCTTCCAAAAACAAGAAATGACGAAGTGAATTGGGTTGCTTCGTGTTTAGATGTACGCAAAGCTTGAGCAATTTTGAAAATATGTTCATCCCATGTAGTATGGTCTGAATCAATATAGGAAGAGATAGCGGTAACTAAAACTCTATTTACTCTTTCGGTAGGGTTTACTTGGGGGTGGTATTTTGCGTTAAACCAAATTTTTTGTACTTTGTAACTTTTGACGAAATTCTGAAAATCTTTAGAGATAAATTGTGCCCCATTGTCGCAAAGAATAATCTGAGGAACGCCAAAGATAAGAAATACATTTTGTTCTAGGAATTTAATTATAGCAGCAGATGTAGCTTTACGTAAGGGTTGCACCATAACAAATTTAGAAAACCAATCGGTGACAACTAAAAGATATTGGTTACCTCTTTTCGATCGGGGGAGAGGTCCTAATAAATCAAGCGATATTAATTGAAAGGGATAAGATACACGTTTAAAGTTACCCATTAAACCAGGACGAGCGTCTTGCAAACTCTTATGAGAACCACAAATTTTACAGCTCTTAATATAGCGACAAACAGATTGCTTTAATGTGGGCCAGTAATATAATTCAGATATTTTAGCGAGAGTTTTTGTAACACCAAGGTGTGCAGCAATGGGATCATCATGGCATAATTTGAGCACCTCACTGCAGTTAGCAGTAGGCACGACAAGTTTCCATTCAGGAATATTAGATATTTTATGTGGAGAAGAAGATACAAATTTATATAGTCTATTATTAGTTACGCGAAAGGTAGGGAATTTATCGGGATTGTCAGAAACTTTTTTAATCATATTGAGATACCAGGTATCAGGAATTAAATTTGGAAGGTTAAGAGAAACAACATCACGAGATAAGGCATCAGGTACGATATTTAATTTGCCAGGCCTATGCCTAACATCAAAAGTGAATTGAGAGATACGCAAGTTCCATCTTGCCAAACGACCTGCTGGTTGTTTTAAGTTACTAAGCCAAGTGAGAGCTGCACAATCAGTGATTACGGTAAAATGTGTACCTTCAACATATCCTCTAAATTTCTCGATGCCAAAGATAACACCCAATAATTCTCGTTCGGTAGCTGAGTATTTTTGTTCGGCAGAAGTTAAGGCGCGACTTGCATAGGCGATTGGATGTTCTAAACCATTTCTTACCTGGAACAACATTGCGCCTAACCCAGTAAGTGAGGCATCGGTTTGTATATAAAACTTTTCATCGAAATTGGTTGAAATTAAGATAGGCGCTGAAGTGATTAATGTTTTAATTTGTTCGAAAGACTGTTGAGATTCTAAATTTTCCACTTGATAGTTTGGGATTTATTTTTATTTTTAATTAAAGCGGTAATGGGTGCAGATATAGTTGAAAAGTTGGGTAGAAAAATGCGATAGTAGCTAATCATTCCAATTAAACGTTTGATTTCAGTAACAGTTTTAGGTGATTTGAATTTAGTAATAGCGTCGACTTTAGCAGGATCTACTCGTAGGCCAGTTCCATCGATAATAAAACGAAGAAATATAAGGGACGAACAACAAAATTGACACTTTTCCCAGTTTATCTTAAAACCTGCTGCGTTTAAGCGTTCTGCAACCTCATTTAATGTAGCGATATGTTCATCAAAGGAACTTGAGATAACTAAAATATCATCCAATAATACAAAGGCACGTTCCTGGTGTAAGATAGGACCTAACGTTTGATCCATAGTACGTTGTAGGGTTTGTGGTGCGTTACAGAGACCAAATGGCAAAAAATTATACTCGAAAAGACCTCGGCCTGGAACACAAAAAGCAGTTTTTTGACGAGAAGATAGGTCGAGAGGTATCTGATAAAAAGCTTGTCTAAGGTCGATAGATGAGATAAATTTTGCGTTTCGAAGCCGGCTTAAAATAGAGTCAGTTCTAGGTAGAGGGTAAGCGTCAGAAACAGTCACGGAATTCAACTTTCTGCCATCAAAACAAACACGCCATTCGTCATTCTTCTTACGAACTAATAATACGGGTGACGTCCAGGGGGAATTTGAGGGAGAGATAACACCAGATTCTAACATTTTATCTATTTCGGCATGCAAATGCTTTTGTAATGCAGGCGATAACGGATATTGACGTTGCTTAAAAGGAAGGGCATCACCTGTGGAGATAACATGTGTTCCAGTAGTAACGCAACCAAGTTCAGAGGTATTAAGTTTACGAAATTTGTCGATTGTAGAGTTAGGAATTACATTTTGGGAATCAGTAAGAGAAATTTTGTTAGATATTCCTGTAGATGCACAGGAATTTGTTTTAAGAGAGGTTTGCCATGAAAAATCCTGGAAATAAAGCGACAGATTAAAAAGTTTACAAAAATCCACACCTAGTAGAAAAGGATAAGCTAATGCAGGGACAATCAAAAATGAAACATCACGTTCGAGTGATTCTACTCGAATTTTTAACTTAAGGGAACCCGTTACATATATTTGATTATCGTCAGCTAAATTTATGGAAGTTTTTTCGGGAATAATTTGAATTTTAATATTTTGTTTAGATAATTGATGTAAACCTTCGTTGTTTATAAGGGAGCATGAGGAACCTGTGTCCAATAAAGCTATTACATTTAAGGAACCAATCGAGATAGATAAGTGTGGACGATTATCAAAGGGTTTCTTAACAAGCTGTAAAGCGGCAGACTTTTTATGATAAAAGGAATTGACGGTTTGTAACCAATTAGACCACTCTGATGGAGTAGTATAACATAATTCTTCTAATGAAGGTAAGGCATTTTGAACATTAACAGTAGCGGTATTATTGTTAGATAAATTTAATAACGGTACAGCGTTAGAGGTAGTTTTATGGTTTAAATTTATTGACGTCTGGGTCCGTTGAATGATTGGTGTTGAGGACGATTTTGATTTCTTGAGATATTCACGCCCTGAGTTGGAATATCTCGACGAGAGTTTCCGATACGTTAGGATTATAGTTCGTGCAGTTAGATTTATAGATATTTGAGCGGCCACAACCATAACAAAAAATATTTCTGGGGTATGTGCAGACATTATAGTTATGTCCACTTCTCTTACAGTTCCAACAGGTAAGCGAGTTATTTGTTGCGGTAGAAGGAACATTAAGGGTAGATACTTTATGGGAAGTTCGAGCTTGACAAGCTAAATCTGGTTCTAAAAGGCCAGATTGTTTTTCTGGGGGAGGACGGTATTTATCAATTCTTAACTTCACTTCCTGAAGAGAACGACATAGATCTTTAAAGTGGGCTAAGGAAGAAATGCGTTGTAAGGCCAGACGTTCAGAGAGATAAGGATTTAAATTCCTAAGTAACTGATCGATAATTTCAGATTCTGAGGGTTTATTATCGAGTCTACTATATAAGGCTTCTAATGAGGTAATGAAGGAAACAACATTTTCGTCAGGTCCTTGGGTTCGATTTCGTATCTCGTTCCAAAGGTCGGTAATATAACCATTCGGAAGAAAATCTCGTTTTAGGCACGCAACTAACTCCTCCCAGGTAGAAATTTGGTCTCGAATGTTTCGGTACCAGATTAACTCGGAGTCGGAAAACAACTCACCTGCTGAAACAAATAAATCCTGATCGGTACACTGGCGAGAGATTTTGAAATCATTAATCCTGTCAAGAAAGGACGATAAAGGGACTTGCCGTCAAACCCTTGAAAAGTGAGACCCCATTTGTAAACAGGTATGGATTTTCCTAATGGTTGAGGTTGAGCAAGTACGAGATTTGAAAACGGTAACGATATATCTGCGTCTGCGTTTGGATTGAGTCTCTCAAGAACAATCCCTTCAAGTAATAATATTTCTGACAATAAATTTTGTTTAGCTTGGTTCGATTGTTCATCGTCATATGGGGACAATAATTCTATACGCTGTTTGACATGCATTATTCTCGAAACCAAGCGCCTTAGCTCGATATCGCTTGGGCCAGGATCTATTCTATTTATTATACCAGTTATATCGTCCAAAGACAGTTTAATTTCAGATACGTTGTGAGGCCAATCGGAAACGATTTTCTTTAAGATAGGGAGGCCTTTCATTTCCTGGGCTAAAATGGCTCTAAGTTGTGATCGACGATCATTTTGGTTAGGCGCAGGAGTAATATTTCTACACTCAATCTCGTAGATGAGCTCGAGAGACTTAAGGTGTGCTATATTCATTTTGGATTTATATTTGAGACACGATATATATGAGATATACAATACCGAGATAAATCAGAAGATAAAAACGGTACAGCTACTTCAAGTCAGTATGATAAAGATATTTAAGGGTGAAAACTTCCTATGAAAGGATTCATAAGGAATAATATTCAAATTTTATCACGCTAAGTAACCAAAAAACTAAAACAACACGTAGGTAATATGTTATTTAACAAATACAACAAGAACTGTTAATCTAGCATTTTCAAAAGATATTCTAAAGGGGCAATTCACTACAATAATCGTTTTTAAACATAAGGTTTCTTTAAAAGTAAGTTCGAATATCACAATCAAACAGGTAAATGACTTGTTTTTTAAAAGTGTAAACACACAAGATAATTTATGTACGGTTTTTTTTAAACAGCAAGGGTTATGTTTTAATCTGATATAAAGTAGATAATTTTCGTAATAAAGGCATGCATTATTTATTTATATGTATACTTACGAGTAAAAAGTAGGGTTAAGTAATTGATGTTTCCTAAAAGCTCACACCTGCATCTAAAAACAAACTAATCACTCACAATAATGTAATTAAGGTTAACAAAAGCACACCATAATTAAATTTTGAAAACATTAAATCAGCTGACCATTTTAAATACACGAACTGTATATTTCAATGTCAAAATGGCCGCCTACATTCAGATTGCCATAGCAACTGATTTTGACATCTAAAGGAATATGGCGTGTTGCGAAACACGAAAATAAGATTTCAAGGTTAACAGGTATTAGATAATTAATTTTTTTAGTGAAAAAGCTATAAATTACCTTAGGTAATACATTGTATAGTCATAAAAACAAAGGAAAAACCTCACACGTTAATAAGGGCGCCAATTCTTACCGTTAAAAAATTTGTCAAATTCTTACAGTTAAAACGTGTTCTTACGTTTTTAAACGTCGATAAACACATCGCGCAAGTGCGGAATAAGCGACGTCACGGGCGGTTGGTAACGCTAACCTTGTACAGATTTGGCGCGCCCATCTATCAATGACGTCACCAATGCACAAATTATATTACGCAATATCGGAAAATATATAAAGTTAAGACAATAGGTTATACAGCAATTACTCACATGAATATGTCCCTGGTTTAAAGTTGGCTTCTGTTGAAATCCATCAGGGCTATGGAGGGCCCTTTTAAGGTAGTTAAAGATGGTACGCCCAACGCTCTTCCAAAGCGCTCGGACCAGCTCCGGCAGTCATGGGCTCGTTCAGCCGGGGTCGTGCAGTACGGTTCGCCAACGGCTGCAAATTATCTCTACCTATGCAGGGAAAGACGGGAACATGGTAAAGGGCGACAAACAAAGACAATCAGGCAAGGATATCTACATAAATAAAGATAAGGCACGATACGATACCTAAAAACGTCCACTCCACTCGAAGGTTCAGGCAAAAAAGATACGTTACAGAGAGTCACGGAAACACTTCCCCCACTTTTGTCTTTCACGCGTCGGCACGAAGTTATTCGTCCAACCCACTTTTGACGTGACGGAAATACGCGCACCGCGTCTTTTGAATTTATGGCGCCAAACTTCCGCACATCAAAATTAAACTAAAACATGTTTAAGGGTCAATTTGGCACGTAACATAACATTAATTGTATTAATCGTATTCAGTTGTAATACTCTTGCTTAGTTTTGCTAAAATTCGAAAATAAATATTTGTTTTTAATAAAAGAAATTCTACAAATCATTGTCTTAAGATACTACAAAGAAATTTAGCGAAATGTAATCCATCTCGCTATTAAATTTGAAAAATAGCGATACGAATATCGTCCTTATCCAGCAACATTCACGACAACCTTTCTACTCAAACGGATAAGAGCGACTGGTTACCTTTCCCAGTGGGAAAACAAGCAAGATATTCGAATGCATGTTTACATGTATAAACAAACAAAGATAATGACAACTTGAACATTGACCTTTAAAGCATTGCAAGGATTTTATTTAAATGCTAAAGCGTATTCGCTTACTATTAATCATTACTATTAAGATGAGGATCCCACAGAGTATTACGATTTTAATGAAATTTCGTATAAAAAAATAGAAGTAAATAAATATTGTAAAATTGGAATGTTACATGTTTATTACACCAGTTCATAACTAAAGGAAATTGCAATTGCTGACACTTTTTCGGTTCTCATTAGTAGCCATATTTTACAAAAATAGCTTCAAATGTTATTCAGGACTGTTAAAATTTTCCATCCGTTTCCAGTGTGAGCCATCCTAAAACCGCAGTTAAACAGCATAATTACTTTTCTGTTCATACACAATTCGATCAAAATCTGAGAATATATGTAAATTTGTGTACTTCTTTGTAACCATTATCTGCTATGCCCTAAACAATAAATGAATGTAACAGTTTGTAGTCATAGTTTTTGGCATTATTCTAAGGATATTGAAATTTTATATCATTATCAGTATTTGAGACAAAAAAGTACATCATATATAAACAAATATATTAACATTTAATTTGTGCGCCTGCTTCGATAGCACAGCACAAGCTTGGCACACAATTACCGACAACGCTTTTTAACGCTGCAGTCAGCAAAGTCGTTCACTGAACTCTGTCTGAGTTTTTGCACACAAAAACTATTGTTATTCCTCTTAAAGGTGGTAAGAACAAGAGGGGATGAAATGGGGCTAAGGTAGGTTTTGGTACCTGAAGAATCAATGTTAATATATTCTATTTATATTATGTCTGCCATGTTGGTATATAAATAAATAGTACTCCTGAAGACTGCAAGAAACTACACTAGTAATTTAATAACAGATGTTTTTAAAAAAAAGCTCGATCTAGGATGCGACCTTCACCACAAAATATTTGTTGAAATTGAAAGATAAATTTATAAAATGTTATAGAGATCTTGTAGCTAATTTCAAGTCAATATTACCATAGAATGCATAATTATTAAGAAGGTGATCAGTGTACTTTTTTAAAGCAAAATCTGTTGAAAACTAAGTTTTCTTCAATGGATTTAAAGCGACAAATTATGTTAATAACAATTTCTCTTGCTAAAACCTACATGTATCACAGAATCAAACATGAGAGCTGGAAAATATATGAACTAAAACATGTCATCAACCTATATAACAAATCAAAAGACCGATTAGGTTGAATGTACATTACGTTACAGAAGTCAATTTTTCTCTTTTCCAGCGACATGATAAATTAATATTGAAAACGAACGTTAAAAATCTAATTTCCGTCATTATCTATTTACTTTTTACTCTCGTTGTACTCTAAAACTAGCATAGCCATTACATCAAACCCCCCCGGTCTCATGTTTGCTTCTGTTGACAGTACTTCGGCTATTAGTACAAAAATATTAAGATATGCTGTCAACATTTGATCTACAATCGGTATAAAAGTACTCTTATATTTGGAGCAAAATAAATGCTTTCTTGCAACATTGAATTTTGTATATACATACCCACCATACCATTTTCTAAAAAGGGTAAGTTGGTGTTCTATAACCCTGGTTTCTAACATTAACTTTTATTTCATATTCTGTTAACAATTACGATTTATTCCTTCCTGTTCTGATACACTTTCTCTACTTGATATCCATACATCGTCTTGTATAATCTTTTTTATTTTTGAAGCTTTTCACATTTCTTTTAACACTCTCATTCACCACATTCAACTGCATCTTTTGTTCTCTACATCTTCTTCTTACACCACTCATCCAACTTTTGTTCATTTTTTTCAATAATTGCTCATTGTTCATTTTTTCTACCTGACTAAACCACCTCAACACTTCTTTCTTAGTGTTTATGTTATGACAAAAGCATAAAATTGCTGTATTGTGGTTCTCAGCCAACAATTTAATAAGTGAGAAATATGAAAGCACAACACAAGATGCTAATATATATCTGGCTCAATATACATAAAATCTGGCAAATACTTTTGCCTATGTTACAAATTTTAATAATGTATTATATGCTTGAATAAAGAAAACAATGGTATTGGTGTTTAAGATTTATTAGCTTTATTGCTATTTCTAAACTTTGGTTTGCTAAGGTTTGCTTTGCTATGCTATGCTAAGTATCATCTCTAATCCTAATAATACGATTACTTTTAATGTTGATATTAAAAAATTTTGAAAATCAAAAGCAGCGTTAGACCTACTTGATAGCAATCCTTGATGAACTGCAATTGCCTATTCAAAAATTGTGAAACATATCCTTTTGTACCCTATATTAATTCATACAGTTAATCTTCCTTATATCAACACACTTGAAAACAAATTTTGTCTAACAATTTTTTAACATTAATATGCACTTTTAAGCAAGCCTATTGTGCAAAATATATTTATTTCTGAATGCTATATCAGAAATATAATTTTGAAATCGCTCGTATATTGCCTAGTTGGTTAAAACTGACAGTATAAAAAAATTAGAAAAATAAACAACAATATAACTATTCTAATAAAGTTACTGTTATATCTACCTCTGTGCTTTCCATCCTCTACATTCAGACTTTGGCATTTTTACCCTCATCCAGAGACAGAGTGAAATATCATCTTCTTGATGTCGATATTCTGCAATTCTTACATTTAGCAAGTCCAAATTGGTTTCTATAGATCGCAATAGTCGATAGCAAGCTGTATCTAAACTTTTTTGCTGATATTCTCGAAATAAACGATGTACCTGGGATTGGAATAAAATAACTATAATGATAAATAACTTCAAGCGCATTTAAATAAATTTTGGGAAGCTGTACCTCTAATAATATATCAAATTTTAATAATATGTAATTACTTGTTACACTGGTATATGCATGGGTCTAGATTACTAAAAATTTTCCAGTGTTAATGTGTATATTTAAAAAAATATAATACTTGCTCAAGTAATTGAACTTGTTTAACTTAATGTAAAGCATTTTACAAGTATTCCTTTCTATAAACAAAAGCTTGATAGGAAGCTCTAGCAATGGTAAATCGGGACGTTTCATAATACTAGTCTAGAAACAATTAAACATTAACGAAAGGCAATACACACCGATAATCAGACCATAAAAACGGATTGCTTTTCGGTTTCTTGTTACATGACAAAATAACCACAAATTTTTAATCCCTTTTTATGTAGGTTTGGCATGGAATAGTTGCATGAATTGAATCTCAGACTACAGTCACTAAACATACCATCCTACAGAACACCACTTATATAAGCCTTAGTTGTGTAATTAAATCAGTAAACAAATTCAACAACTTTACACTATATCTACACTTTTCAATCATTAAAAATCTGATTTATCATAATCTTCTAAGGGGTTTTGATCCAGTTTCCTCTTTTAGGAAACATTTTCTTATATGTTTTTTTCTTTAGCTGACTCCATTACATAATATTTAACACTGCCGGTATGTATTTAATTCATTTTCCAGTACAAAACTAGTTTAACAAAGAGCTGTATATCAATCTATAAAACATATTTTGGCCACGCATTAGGTTTTAAAACCAATGCATAATTTTTTCATTAATTTTTATATCAGTATGTTCGGTCTTTGAAGGGACATGTTTACTTCATTTACAATTGCCTGATAAAAAGCTAAATATTATTAGCATATATCATCATAATTTTGAAACATTATCATGACCTTTTTTAGTTTAAAAAATTCAGACTTCATGTAATACAAAAAAATCAGTACAAATTCTTTCCTTGGGATAAGCATCTGGCTTCTGAATGTTCTAGCTGCTAGATAATTATTCCCACAATAAAGCAAATAATGACGAATTTAATTCTTACGTTTTATAAAATTTATAAATTTTACATTGCTTAGTGTACCTTTTATTGCATTCAGTACTCGTTTTATCACAAGCGCATAGCAATGAAGACAAGCAATGAGATTGTTTAATGTGCAGAGAACTTGCAATTATTTGTGATATTGTTGCTTTATTGAGGCCTAATAACGATTTTACTTCATCTGTACAAATATGCAAACATAAATATCAACATAGTTCGTGGTACTTCAAATAATTGTTAATAAGCTTAAATATTTCCCCATAGTTGATAGATAGCAATGCAAAATTGTCTAAAATAACTAAAATTTAAATTTAACATAAGATTCCGTCGATTATGGCAATAACAAAAACTAATTTAATTGTTTTAAGTCCAGAGCACGTGTAAGTTAACGAAAGATACTAGTATTCTGATTGGTGGAGCAAGTCACATCACAAAAGGTATATAAATAGGATGACAGTCAGAATGTGTCAATAACGTATTACACATTGAATAGTTAAGGACTAGATGAATACGAGATGTATTAAAGGCATGTATCGAGTGGTAGTAACATTAAATAAGCTGAGTGCGGTTAAATTAAAAATAAAAATCGCATAGTCGAAATTCGAGTATAGAACCTAAAGAAAGCAGATTGAGATTGCATAGAGAATGTATTAGATATCCCAGACAAGTGGAGTAGATAATGCAGAACATGACGTATGAATTGGTCTATGACACCCACCACAATATAAAAAACTCATTCTATCATTTGTTACATATTAAAAGAATTAAACCGTTACACGCCTTTTCATTTATTGGATAACCAGTTTCCATTTTCTTATATTTAATAAATCTATTGTATGTCGTTTAAATGTAAATTCCTGAATCCAGTCCTATTTATTTTACAAATTTTTAGTTAAATTATAGGTTAGAATGATTTATTATGTTTTAATATGCTAAAATATTTTCAGCAATTTTTTATTATTCTTCGGAATGTACTGTTAACACATACTATTGAGAAATACTCCCTGTATGTTTGTTGTGGTTTGTTTAGTATTCTTCTTAATCTTCTTTGGGGATTAAACCACTCATAGTTTTTAAAATGATCTTTATTAACGTTTCGATCCATGACCTAGGATCGTTTTCAAAATAATAAAAACTTCAAGTTTGACATTTATGACATAAATTGAAGGTGACTTTGATTTATTGATGTTTGAAATATTTGGTTTGAGTACACTAAACAAAAATTTTTAAAGTTTAAATGAATGATTGCCTTCAATTTGTGTTACGGCCTGGGACCGACTTTTTTAGGTAGCCAATACGCTTAACGTGAAATCAGCTGATTAATTTTTATTGTAAAAATTCAATAACTTGGGAATAATAATAATAACTAAAAAAGTCGGTCCCAGGCCGTAACACAAATTGAAGGCAATCATTCATTTAAACTTTAAAAATTTTTGTTTAGTGTACTCAAACCAAATATTTCAAACATCAATAAATCAAAGTCACCTTCAATTTATGTCATAAATGTCAAACTTGAAGTTTTTATTATTTTGAAAACGATCCTAGGTCATGGATCGAAACGTTAATAAAGATCATTTTAAAAACTATGAGTGGTTTAATCCCCAAAGAAGATTAAGAAAAACATACTATTGAGGTGTCAAGGTTCTCTATTTCAATTGATTGTAGAACATCATCCAATTTTAATGAACCGATCCTGAAAGGAAGGACTATAGTGTTGCAATGAGTAAGGAGTTTTTCATGAACAAAAAGTGACACTTCTGTACTGAGAATCAACCAAAATGGGTGTGTTTTGTCAGGATGCTACTACTGTGAGTGCATCAATGTAGTGCTCGTTATCGTTTCTCTCTTTCTACCCTTCCCATTAGGACATAGCTACTGCTATCAGCCAGCACTATGGCCAATCAATTTATAGGAACTCGATCTTCACTTCAACCCCTGAGAGGAACAGAAAAGCTTGTCACTGAGGGATAGAACAGTGAGTGTTTTAATTTTAAGGCTTATGTGTATAAAATTTGCCCTTACTAACCTTAACATTTAATTAAGTAAAAGGGTTACGTAAAATTTGGCATTTATGCTAACATGTATAAATTATCCTTAAATCGTAATAATTGGTGCTTCAAGTAGTACGCGGTTTCCTATGACAATGTTTCCTCTATATTAAGTAAAAAAAAAATTACTGTTTGTACGCAATCGTATCCTTTGTGTCAATATATGTTTCGTGTGGGTATACTAACTATCATCTAAACTAAAAAAATATCGATTCTATTACCACGCGAGAAAACATCCTTCAATTTCGTATCTAAATGCTTGCTATAAAGTCTACATAGGTTTTTATACTCTGGAATATATTACTGGCGATTTCTAGTGGTTTACTTGTGTATAGTCAAAACCATTTAAACTGACCGATGACTCACCGCGGTACATTATTAGAAATGATAATGAAAATTGCATGTCTTTGTCAGTACATGTAACTATTTGCCCTAAAACAGGATGGATAGAAAAAAAATACGTCTTTTAAGGATTGGTATGGCAGCATCAAAACGTATGTCTGTTATAACTAATATTTATGTATTATTATAACCTATAAATAATTTTAGTTTCCTGTCACTTTTTATTGTCTTTTCACATAGTTCTTGATTTTTTGTTGTATTTACGTTTTTACATTTAGCTCAAATCGCAAATATAAAAGTTTTTTTCAAAAGTAAAAGGATTTCTTACACATTATAAAAGGTAAATACAGCCATCCTATAAAAACACTAAATACTATCACCTCTTTGCTTTTAGTTGTTCAAAATGCTTCAAACAAACATCTCAAACCCCAAACACACCAGGTGATTTTGAACGTCATGGATTATTTTGAAAGAGAGCATGATAATGAATGTGTTTTAGTTTCGTTTGGAAGTGTTATGCAGGTACAAAAATAAATACACTTAATCCTTCAAATCAATTAATTATTTCTTCAGCAAACCTCTGAAATATGTGGTTTAGCCTTAGTGTTTTAACTAGGATTAAGAGAGGAGGCTCACAAGCTCTAAAGGAAAATTTTCCAATTCATTCGACGTGCAGGAAACGCAACCAAACAAAAAGCAGATCTTGCGATGTTGAAGATTTTATAAAACATGCAGTTCAACGTAAAATTTATGAGATGCACTTGAAAAGTAATATAAAAATTAATTGTAATTAGTAACTAATTTTTATATTTGTGGGACTTCATGTAACTGCACAAGCACTCCAAAAAGAGCTTGTTACTGCCGGCATATGTAATTTCAAATTAACTAGCTTAAGAAGACTTTTACCTACTATAGGATTTTTTATAAAGTAGATGATGGAAGGCAAGGATTGTTCGAGAAACAACATATAGCTGCTGCACGAATAAAATTCTTAAAGGATTACCATTCCAATAAGGAAACGCAACTATATGAACCTGTTTTCTTGACGAGACTTGGCTTTTAGTAGGGGATCTGCCAAAAGAATTGGCATGATAATTCTCACAAAAGCATCAAGAAGAAGCCATTTGGAACAGGAAGACGGTTAGTTGTTAATTTATTGCTGTCACTGTGCTTTGTATAGTTACCAAATGCTGTTTTAAATTTATTGTGATACATGCTGGAAATAAAATGGTTTTATACATGATGCATCTCTTTGTTTTCTTCAAAATCACAATATGCAGATTATCATGGTGATATGAACACAGAAATGTTCACAAAATGGTTCCAAGAAAGTTTATTACCAAATTTAAGCGGTCCAAGTTTAATCGTGCTAGATAATGCTTCATATCATTCGCAATTAGTCAAAAGGTTCCTAACAATTTTTCAAATAAAGAGGATTAATTAATTATTTGCTTCGACATAACGTATTTGCTGACACTTCAATGTTAAAAGAAAATTACTTGCATTAGTAAAGGAAAATGTTCAACCAAAAATATTCATACTTGAACTTGCAATACAAAGTGGCCATAAAGTATTAAGGCTCCCTCCATACCATTGCCAATTTAATCCAATAGAATTAATTTGGGGTAATTTCAAAGGCTATTACGACAATATTGGAAGATTTAATGACGAGCACGTACAATTAATATTGCATGAAGCACTTGGAAGGATAGATGACAAATATTGGCAAAAATGCACTCACTATTCAGAAAAATGTATGATAGAATGGTGGCAAATTGAAAAAAAAACATTATCAACTTAGAGGATTCAAGCAGCAACGACTCTTATGAAGATGATTCAATTTCAGAATAATTGATTAATATAAAATGAAGTGGTGTCCTAGATTTATACTTCTTAATGTAGTAGAGCAATATTACAATAAAATAATACAATACCGTTTTGTTTATTTAATACTAAATTTGATTAAATATTTACAAATACACTTTTATATGTACAACCATGCTTGTTAACCATATAAAACAGGAATAAAATAAAATCCCGAAACTACAATTTCCTTGATAATTGTGTGAATAACAAGTCTAATTCCAACAGGAATTATTAGTCTTCAGATATTATCGAATCAATTAGAACACACGCATCTTTATACTTAATAACAATATAATATCTTGAAAATTCACTTTATGTTTTCAAAAAACCAACAATATCGCAACACCATGCTAAATATCCAGTATCTGCAGTACATTTCTAAACTAAGATTTTATCTACATTCCTGAAAATAGCTTGTCCATTTCCATATTATTAATATCTTCATTTAAACACAATTCATCTAAATAAAATGTTGGTCTATTTCCCCTTCCAAACTTCCAATTTACCTTAAATGTTTTGGTTTAATTTTTATAAAAGAAAAATGTATTTGATACTTATGTTAACGCCGTTGGCAACTGTATATCCAACAAACATTTCTTATAATTCGTAGAAATTAAAGGATCATTTATAAAAGCCCTGGGACATACATTCTCAGCTAGTATTTGTCACAATATAAACTGCATGCGCCATTTTGTATAAACAACTGAACTAATCCAGAATGCTAGAAATACGTTCTGATGCATTGATGCATATGCTTTAACAAGATGAGTCATCGGTCAGCTTAACTGGTTTTCACTATACTAGGTTACCTAACTTATTGAGTAGTATCTAAAATAATAGGAAATGTTAATTTTCCTGTTTGGACACGTTTTTCAAAGTAATAATTAATGTTTAAGTTTTAATAAAGTTTAGGAATAAAAATTGTGGTTTTTGCGAATATTTAACGGAATTTACGTCTACTTAAAAAAATCTTTAAAATTTTATACCCAATACGCATTTAAATTTTGTGTTTAACACAAACATATAAATAATTTATTTTCATAATTAAACCTGCATATAGTGATTTATTTTGATACACCACCATATTTATTTTAGCTTTTTTTATATAAATAAATTGATCTTATCTCTATTTTGCCGTTGCCAAATAAAAATTTTTTGCTTTTACATTAAATCACCTAGAACCTCCATTTTGGGCACAAGAAAATTCCCCTTTTAACGGTTCTACGGAACCACTATCTGCATTTAGTTTTAAGTATATCTATGTCTTATCTTATAATTTTACCTTTATCTTGGGAATTATCTTATAATTTTATCTTTACCTTGGGGTTATGTTTCTTATCTTTGGGATTTTATCTTTTTCTCAGGGTTATTTTATCCTTGGGGTTTTATTCCCATCTTGAACGTATCTAGAGAAATCGTCCTTTGTGTTCTTATAATTGAACAAAATTTCTTAGCAAATTTATTCAACTTCTTCCTTTCCATTTCCTGATTTAGTGAGGTTGGTTTTAAAAAATAATCATTAGGTAAATTACACTTTGGCCACTTTATTGTTAAAAGGAATGCATCGATTTTAATAATTGTTTATAATAAGTTTAGGAAATATGTCCTCTGGCCACGTGTACGTTTTCAAATAATAATAATAATAATTATTATTATACTAAGTTTGTTTACAAACTTTATTGTATATCAACAAATAATTATCTTATCGAAACACCACACGAGATTCCAATAGATATTTCCTTATATGGTTAAATACAACATTTGGCCTTTATTTTTCTTGTTCAAAGTAAATTAAAAAGATAATAAATACAAATATCCAGTTGCTTGTAATTTGCAATTTCACTTTAGTATTTTTAATTATATCCACCTATTACAACAATACTACCTTCTCGATTTTGATGTTAGTGTGAAGGACTTAATTTCAGCCAAGTTTTTTTACAAGAACTTGATACGTTCATTTCCAGCATAATTAATTACCCTATTTTTCTCCCTTGTTAATTCAATACCCGCTCGAATAAATTCTGTTTCTACTGTTAAATCCTTCAACATAATTAGTAATAAACACGCTCTCGAATAAATTCCTCAACTTAAATCAAGTTGCTTTGAAACAACAAGTTGATGCTATAATAAAATATTTATATCCTGTTTTAGGTACCCGTTATTTTGGTATACATTATGACCGCGTATAATGGTTTTCTCTATTGTTCCAATGTAAAGACTTGTTAAAATAAGGTCGCGCATTATCCGATAAAACCAGGGTTTTCAGAGTTTTAATCGCGCTTCGATAAGCGAGGATTTGCAGTTCGAATTCTTGTTATTTGAACCATTGTTGAATTTGATTCTACAGCTTGTGTGTCAAAATATTTTCTACATGATTCGTCACCATATTTTAAAAGCAATGCACGTTTGTTTTTTTTTCTGTTCGACAACTAGGAGGTGTCTAGCGCGTATTGGTGAGGTTCCCCGCGCGGACCCATTCTAATCAGATTCTCTTTTTAACTTTTTTAGCTGGAGGTCAAATGGGTTCTTTCTTTGTGTAGGTCTACTTGTTCGTTGCCGTGGACCAGCTGCTGTTGTTTGTGGATAGCTGCTGTAGTTATGATGGCAGGGTGAATGGATCCTGAATACTGCGGCGTTGCTGTGTTGACTCACCCCCGACTGATTGCGAGCTAAGTATCCGGACACCTACAGGTATGCAACTCTCGTTTTCTTTTGTGTGTGTCAATGGCATATTCCCTATCAACGTTTGGTGTAGTTACGTGACAAGAAACGTGACATTGTAAAACTATTGTTCGTTGCTGCTACTCGATATTATCGCTCTTCAGGAGTGAGGTATCTTTGTTAAAAATGTTGAACAGGCGTGCGCTTATTCTTCTATACTGATTGGTTTATTTTACAAACGATACTATGTACAATTTAAAAGATGTCTGACAAAAGCTCCCACACGTTAATTCTTTCCTACTAATTAATTATTTTAGAAAAAGTATTAGGTGAAATTTTAAAAACGTTTGACAAAAACTCTCACAGGTTTATTTACTACTGATTAATTTTATTTTGTGTGAAATAGGAGATGCGCACTTTGTATCTAAATTCCTAAATTGTCCATACCATATAATTGTTTGCTGTGAAATAATAACACTTAATTTATTTTCTTTTTGCTTGTTTGTACAGAATCCTTTATTTATTTTTATATGTTAATAGATAATCGTGGGCGATGTGTTTTTTTTGTCTATTTTTGGTATGTAGGTGAATCCTCCCCCCCCCCCCCCAACTCTCCGCGTTTGGTAGTTGGCCTGGTATTTACTTTTCTTCTGGCTACGTCTAGGTATGTAGCAAACTACAAGTAAGCTCAAAAAATTCCCACTAAAATGCACAGTTTTATGAAGACGCCATTTTTAGCTTATATAACAACAAGTTTAAGAGTGAAACATTTTTATACCCTTTGTTACAAAGAGACAAACATTATTTAATGAAAATTGAGAAAATACATACCCATTTCCAGTTCTGCAGCTCTCGACGATTCATTCCCAATGGATCATCAATAAAAGAAGTTAAAACTTTTAATAACTGAAACAGAAAAAAAATAATAGCAATTATTACTATGTATTAATCCACAATTCGTCAAAAATATTAGGTGGTTTAATGCATTTTCAGTAGTGAGTATTGTAGAATGACCAAGGTTACTTTGATCAAAACCCTAAAATGAAATGTTTATGCAACATAGAATAAAAATTCATTGAAACTAAGATATAGAGTTTGTAGCATCAGTGAAAATATACTCTGCCAATGTCAATGTTGTAGGTAAGTATTAGTATTAAACACCCTGTTTCCAAATTAGTCGTTCAGTAAATTAATGGGATGTTTAACAATTACCCTTTATGCCAATACAAAGTACACGAAAGTCTCTTTACATTAAATACTTTCTCTTCTTATGTTAATTACCAAACATCAAACATTGCACAATGTATTAAATAGAATTACGCATTATTTATGGATTTAATAGCAGGTGTTATTAATACTAACGGCTGTCCAACAATTATTGTAGTGTTGAGTGGTAAAAACACTAACGTCGATTTTTACTTGGTGTCTCGAGTTAACATTTTAAATTTTTATTCTCAAACAACACATTAATTCTGTTTATGTATCTAATGTTTTGTTGCAATTTGAAACAATTATTTGTTAAAAATGTTTAAACAAGAATAGAAGATATTTTTGCTAGAAGCATATTTTTTCAACAGCCAGCCTTTGGAAAGTGGAGATTGAGAGTGTTCAAATATTGCAAATATTCCCGTATGTTGGTGTTAATGTTAACATATAGAAAAAAGCATGAAAATGTCGCTTAAGAAACAAAACACCATGAAGACAAACCTTTGACTTCTGTTAGGAGATTGACACGTTTAAATGTTAGCACAGGTATCGGTCACATCTTTCTTACTGGAAAACCTGTTTTGCATTCATACACAATTTTGATATACCAAGGACTTCTACTACCTGATTAAGCATAAAGAGTGCCATAAAATCTTTTTTTCCTTTAAAACCTCTACAATAATGCATTAGACCGTGCTTTCTTTGTGAAGGAGATATAGTTTCATATAAAAGGCTAAATAAATTCACAGAGTATGTGAATGTATTTTTCTTAAACTTCTTTGGGAATTAAACTGCTTATAGGTGTTTAAATCGTCTTTATTTACGTTTCGATCCATAACCTAGCATCGTTGTCAAAATAATAAAAATTTCAAGTTTGACATTCATTACATAAACTGAGGGTGACTTTGATTTATTCATGTTTGATATCTTTGGCTTAAGTACATGAGGTGAAAATTTTAAAGTTTAAGTGTGGCTTTCATAATTACTATGTTGTAGTCAGTGTCTATATCTGCTTCTGGGTAGCTTCTACAGTCTTTAAAATTTTCATCTCATGTATTCAAGCCAAATATATCAAACATTAATAAATCAAAGTCACCTTCAATTTATGTAATAAATGTCAAACATGAAATTTTTATTATTTTGACAACGATGCTAGGTCATGGATCGAAACGTAAATAAAGACAATTTTAACAGTTATTAGTGGTTTAAATCCCAAAGAGGATTAAGAAAAATACAAAACAAACCACAACAAACATAGTTAGTATTTATGTGAATGTGGTCTGCAGACAACCATATTATTTTAGCAAAGCTAGCTTGCGTCCTACCAAAGAGCTTGGTGTGCTATACACCGAAGAAGAACAATTATTCGATATTTTTGTGGGAATATCAATGCAACAATCGGTCGTCAAAATATTCTAGAATCGTTTATCAAAACAAAGAACTTCAAAATTGGTTTTTCCAGTACAATTGTGTATGCCACTATTGCTGGATTGATTTTTTGATGATTGGTTAATAAGTGTGGATTGGACCTATGACCTAATGATGCTGGATTTCTTGTTATTTGTATATTTAAAAAATATTATTTTTAAAACTCTACTATTAATTTTTTGTTAAATGTTAATGAAAATCACTTCCAATGCTTTACAATCGGTAAAGAACTGTAAAACGAGGCATGCAGTCCATTGTCATATCGTTCAGATGTCACCATGACTTGTTTTCAAATATTTTTCTTTGACTGTCTTAAAAAAAGTTAAATTTTTATCTTTTTTTGTCACTATGAACTTTTGTTAAATATCCCTGAAGCTTAGAAGGTTTTCATTGATTCATTGGACAAAGGTTTATTGCATAAACCATGCATAGGTAAAGTTTTCATTTCTGGTAATTAAACAAAGCTATATTCTAAGGCTACCTTTAGTGCTATGGAGATTTGGTGATTTGGATATTTGGAGAATGATCCTATTGGTTAAAGTGGTCACGTGACACCGCCGAGAAACGTCAAAATCACCGAATCTCCAATCTCCCAAAAGTTGGTTCAAGTTTAACTTTTCTAGCTATTTTGAGATCGGAGCATGCGCGTTTGTTCAGAAAAGCACGTGATTTGTTTGTTTTGTTACAACCTTAACCTTACCTTTTCGTTCGACGTTATATAGTTTGCGTTTTTTTGCCTATTAAACATATTGGAAATGAATAGGAATTCTGTTATTTCTTTAGATACTCATAGCTTAGTAACAAACATCGAAAACTTAACATCCAGTAACCCAAAACAATAACAAATATCATCTGTCAAATTTCTCCAAATACCCGAAGCAGAAAATACCCAAGATGATTAAAAGCGAAAATATCTAATTCTCCAAATATCCAAATCACCAAATCTCCATAGCACTAAAGGTAGCCTAAGTATTCAACACTATACTAATCTAAATTTTTTCTTAAACTTACTCATTCATGCTAAAAAATGGGCACATATTTGAAATATAAGAAGATAGGACAAAATTTCTTTACAAAAAAAAACACTTCTTAATATTTGTTTCACTTTGAAAACGGAATATTGTAAAGTAGCGCTAGCATCCATTAATTATTTAAGGTATAAAATTTTAAGTAAGTATTACACATTAAATAAGGACACACTTTTTAATTTAATTATTTATTTTTAATAAACAATAAATTGTTCAATTATTATAAATAAATAAATAAACAACAAAATATAATATTGATTAAATGTTATATAATAAAACAATTTTAAAACAGAATTTTAACAAATATACAAGTGCATATTTTGAACAAAAAAAGCTGAATGGACTCCTTTAATTTTAACACAGGCAGTACAAGAAGTAAACATTTATTATATAACAAATCTCAATAAATGTGGGTGGATGGTCATTTGACATTAGAAATTCATATTGATTCAAACAAATACAAATGATCACATGATAGTCTTCGTTCCTGTTCCCAATTATTTGAAACTTTGTTGCATGTACTTCATATCGGAATGGGAAACCAACACATTACTCCCAAGTACAAAGCATACTGAAATTGTTTTAAAATATTATGACATTCTCTGGGATAAAAAATTTTGAAGTTAAAATGGTCCCCCATTAAAATCTCCAGGAGGGGACTACATCGCAGGATGTAATCGGCAAGTTAAATATGAAGAAAAAGCAGAACAAGGAACACCTTACAGATTGGAGCGTGGAATGTTAGAAGCATGAAGCAAGTAGGCAAGCTAGAGAAATTCAAAATTGAAATGGATAGGCTAGCATTAGATATAATAGGAATTAGCACAGTTCAATGGCCAGAAGTGGGAGATTTTTGGAGCGGACACTTTAGGTTAATTCATACAGGATTAGAAGTAGGAAATTTGGGCATGGGGTTGGATATGCACAAAAAGATAAGGTACTGTGTGGAAAACTACTTACAAAAGAATGAAATGGTACTCGTGGTTAAATTAAAATCTAAACAGACAAATACAGTAATAATACAAGTATACATGCCCACCCCGAGCTACAGTGAAGAAGAAGTAGAAGCGATCTACAAAGATATCGAAGACACTAAGACACGAAAATTTAATAATATGGGAGATTTTAATGCAGTGGTAGGTGAGAGAAGGGAGGGAGCAGTTGTAATTCTATTTGGTTTAAGCACAAGAAACTACATGAGAAATAGACTGGTGAATTGCGACAAAAACAATTTAACCATCACAAACACATTATTTCAACATCATGTTAGAAGACGTTTCACGTGGAAGATGTCAGGAGAAAAAGGGTGGTATCAAATAGATTACATTCTTGTTCGACAATGGTTTAGGAATCAAGTAAAAAACTGTAGAAGCTACCCAGAAGCAGATATAGATACTGACTACAACATAGTATTTATGAAAGCCGACATTAAATTTAAAAAATTGAAAAAAATGGAACGGAGAAGGGCACTTTGACTTTGAGGAACTAAAAGATAAAGATATCCACAAAGGTTTGGGACACAGGCAAACGAATTGGTGAAAGACGTCGAGAAAATTTCTGATACTAAGGCGGTAGAAACAGGATGGAATGACAATAAATCCAGCTTAGACATGGCGGCCAAAGATATTCTGAGATATAAACAAAAAGAATATAACTAAACCATGGGTAACAAAGGATTTCTGAAAAAGAAAGACGAAAATACAAAACATACCAGAAGCAGGGAAATAGGGATACAAAGTCATAAAATGGGAAACTATCCACAAATATAAAGCTGCTAAAGATCAATATATGAACAACAGATAAGGCATACAAACTAACTAGAATCAATTATAGGGATATAAAACTGTATAACAAAAATATAAGAGCATTATAGAAAATGTAGAGAAAGTGGTTATACAGCAAGAATATTTAGGGAAAAATATGCAGGACTAGCACTAGAACAGAAATAAGACATCGAGAAGGTTGACTTAGGATAATCTATACCTAGAGAATAGTTTCAATTAGCATTAAAGGAAAAATAATAAAGCAGCGGGCATAGATAAGGTGCAAGCAGAAACTCTAAAGTCGCTGGACAAGCAGTAACAGAATGTCTCTTCCAACTTGTACGTTATATGTATGAGACAGCAAAGATATGTAAAGATTTCAAACATAACATCATAGTCACTATACTAAAAAGAAAGTGCGGATAGATGTGAAAATTTTTGAACAATAAGTTTGGCAGCACACATGTCATAAATATTAACTAGAATTGTACATGGACGGATGGAATAACAGACTGAAGAAATATTAGAGGAAGATCAATTTGGGATGCCATTTTAGCTTTAAGGGTAATAATGGAGAAAACAATAGAAAAGGAGAACGCGTGTATATAGGGTTTGTAAATCTTGAAAAAGCATTCAACAGTATAAAATGGGGAAAATGTTCAAAATTTTCAAAAAGATTGAAATGAGTTTTAGGGATAGACGCATAGTACATAGCTTGTACAAAGAGCAACTAGGTATAACAGAATCAAAGTAAGAGCGTAGAGAAAGTAAATAATAGGAAAGGGGTAAAACAGGTATGTGCCCCAGCCCCATTAATTTTAACTTGTACATCGATGAGGCAGTGAATACTGTCACATGCAGAAAGACATTCGGAATTATTATGCAGGGAGTAACGATTGATATGCTTAGATTTACAGATGGTATAGCGGTATTAGCATCCAGTAAGAAAGAATTAGACGCAACTCTTAATGAAATGGAAACAATACTAACCGAGAGATATGGTACTAGTAGGTAAAGGAATGGAAAATAAGTCAAAAATCAGAATACAAATGCGATACGAGAACTTACAAAAGGTTAAGAATTTCTACTACCTAGGAAGCCAAATAATGTAAGATGGGAAAAGTGCAAAAAATGTAAAACAAAGATTAGCAAAAGGCCATACTGCATTTAACAAGAAAAAACAAATACTATGTTCAAAGACAACAAACATAGAAACAAGGAAGAGATTGCCGAAAGCATATGTGTGGAACACAGCACTGTATGGCTGTTAAACTTAGACAGTAGGAGAAACGTACAGGAAAAAGATAAAAGTGTTTGAAATGTGGTGCCACAAAGAGATTTTGGAAATGGTAAGGGGAAGAAAAAAAGATGTGGAAAACAGTAAAAAAAATAGGAGAGATAGGATGATAGGTCACATACTAAGGCATGCGGGAATAGTGCAGAATAAGCAGATATAGGAAAAAAGAGAAGTAGAGGTCAACCTAGGTTAGGTTATTGCACACAGACAATGAAAGATGTAGGCTTTGGGAATTTCAGGAAAACATGTAGGTTAATTCAGAAAAGGTAATAATGGAGGTACGCGTCCAACCAGCTCCTGGACAGAAAACCTAATGATGAAAAAAGTGAGTGTACTTAAACTTGATTATTATTCTAAATAACTACAGGTGTTGGTTTTGCAATATTTTCAACAAATTTTGATTGTGTGAAAGGATTAATTGGGAAACTATTAATTCAGCAAATGTCTAAATGGTGGGTGATCTTGGTAGCTGCCATGTTGCTTAACCCCTTTTGTGTACCACTGAATATCGATAAAATAGGGTATATTTTTAGAAAACAATAGAAGAAAAAGCAGCTATTATATTCACAGACAACAAGCATAGAAACAAGTAAAGAATTATAGAAAGCATATGTGTAGAGCATAGCACTGTACAGCTATTAAACGTAAACAGTAGGAGAAGTAGACAGGAAAAAGATAGAAGCCTTTGGAATGTGGTGCTTCACACGTATGATGATGATATCATGGACGAATAAATTTAAGAACAAAAAGGTTCTAGAAATGGTAGGGGAAGAAAGATATATGTGGAAAACAAAAAATGGGAGAGATAGAATGATAGGGCATGTTTTAAGGCATTGGAGAATGGTGTGGGATATATTACAAGCAGAGAAGAGGTAGAGGTAGACCTAAATTAGATTATTGCACACAGACAGTGAAAGATATAGGCTGTGGGACATTCATGGATCACAGATCTTTTACAATTCCATATTATAGACAAGTCATTGCACATAGCAGCATGATTTTGTTCCTTTTTAACCTATGCAATACTTGTCATTACTGTAATTTTATGTACCTATTTATACTTGTATTTTACTCAGGACATATAAATCATTACCCACTTTATTTATTGCTAATCGTTTTAACTTTCATGATATTAAAAATGTGCCACAATTATTTTGCTTTGCATTAAACATTTTGGGAACCCAAGAGTTTCCATGCATCCTTAACTTAATTTTAGTTTGCCGCAAACTTTCTCAGCGATCATTGCGACCTTTTAGAGTGCACAGAAACCACTATTTTATACTACGCTTTTCCACAACCTATAGGTGATGGATTAGGCAATGGAATGTTGACTTGTAAGGCAGTTTAGATTAAGAAATCCTAGTCTAGGAATACTATGAACAAAAATATGTTGACTAATTGAGTCTTTCATCAATGCGACAATAATCTATCCATATTTCAATAGCAATTAAAGTGAACTATTTGCCTGTGACAACCAAATCTGTTGTGGGCAAGAGAACAAGCTATTACAATTTGTAATGTGAAAAAAGAGTATTATGGAAAAGCGAATAAATTATTTAAACAAATGAATTGCATGGAAAGTGATACTTTGTGAGCATAGAGGTAAATGTAAAAGGTAAAAGAAAGACTGTGATTACTCTGAATGAAGATAGTTTAATGTGAGATGATCACCTTTTCAAACAGATTCTTTTAATAAACAATGGTATTAAAAAAGAAACACTATATACAATATTTTGTACAAAAAGCCACTTTATTACTCAAAATACAAATTATCAAATTCTCAACCCAGACAAGAGCTTCATGCTCAAATATCTCGACCCTCAGAGATCTTATTCATTCTATCTAAAACGACACCTCACTTACCTGCACAATTTGAACACTGGCATCACAACACTGTATAAAATAATATGTGCTCTGTACAAATGGTATGTACAAAACTAAAATCTTAAAAGAAAGCCTAAGGAAAGATTGCTACGGGTTCAACTGAAGTTAGAATGCACTATTGAAATGTAAAAAGTGGGGTTTTGAAATACTTTTGTTCATTTAGTGTTGTGGTAAAATACTCCGTTATAGCTAAAAATAATTTAGACGCTTTCCAAAACTAGTGGTATTTACGGTGTGACATGTGAGTGTTTGCCAGAGAGGAACCAATGTTATCATTATTATCGTTACAAAAGCCATGAAATTCACACACCCAAGAACGCGCAGTGCACGCTACTTGTGCTCAGCGCCAAAACGAGATACTGTACAAACAAATGGCCGTCGAATGAACATTTAAAAGTAAACAAACATTTGTTACAATCTTTATGCTAAATCAACTTATTTGGAGTCACAAAATGCATAGTAACTTTATTTGTATTTTAAACTGATTAAAATTATGCTAATTGAGTCTCTGTAACTACTTTTAACACACTCTATAACCAAAGTTGAATAAGATTATACATACCTGTACATTAGAAGAGGGAATTATTATATTGGGAGATAATGCATGGTACAGTTGAATAGTTGTAACGACTCCGCGTTATTTACGCATTCATTCATCAATAAATAAACATTTTTCAATGTTAGCTAGTTTAGGAACTGTAGAAAAAATCCTTAAAATTTTTATAGAAGCTCGGTTAATTTACAGTTAGAAAGGGCCTGTCCTATTCTGATTGTTACATTAGGACAAGCAAATACACCAAGAGGTACTTAGTACATTTTTATATTAAACAGCAATAACGATAAGGATTTTACATCTTTGTAATAATTACAAAAACCACCGATAAAAATCAGGGACATAACTGTACACAATAATATTGTTTCTATTCACATGGAGTTCAGCAATCTCATAGCCACAAACTCATAAATGCAATAAAAATAATGATTGTTCTCAAAGGAACTGAAGACATCACTCTTGTCGTAAGAAAGCTTTAGACATTTATTGTGTGGAAACCGGGTGCGGAATTTTAACAAAGAATGGAAGATTAAAAAGAATCGAATGAAAATAATACAGAGAGATAGACAAGTACAAAATGTAGCGTGAATAACAACGGGCATGCAGGTAGGCGGTCGTCTTCAGCGACATTCCCTTCGACAGGGACAGAAACAACAATACGGTGTTGGTAGATGCCAATGGCCTTCAGGCCGGTCGTGAATTGTATTGAGCTCCGCTGGAATTTATTAACCGGGAAGTTCTCAAGCAGGTGTGCAGTATGGATTTATATCGCAACTCAGTTGTGAAGTGTTAGGGTGAAAAGTGAAGTTCACTCATCAACATATGTTGGATAAATCACTGAAATTTTTGAAGTGTTTTTTTTAGTAAGGTACAAAAGAAAATAGTTGAGCAACGAGCTTGGAATCGGAAGCAAAAAGAATTGGAATAACCGTCTTCCAAGTAGCAAATACATCAACGATATTGCTAAAAATTTTATAATTTGGCACCCTTTAATCTTGACAGTGAGTAAAACTATTTAAGGTAAGTAGTATTTTTAAAGAAGTTTTATATTTCTGCAACTTTAACTTTTTAGATTTTTATTTTTTTTTATCATTTTATCATAGAAACACACTCCCGTGCCACTGAAAGTTAGCGGATGCACTTTTGAAATTATTACTGGGGTTCCCGCCCCTTCTAGACAATTCAAAATTAATAATGTAACGTTATTTTTACCTGTAACAAAAATTTGGTGCCCAATTATGGGATATTTTTTAACAGGGCTGTTTATACCAACTTCAGGAGCTTTTCTTTTTTAATTGTTTGGCAGTTTTTGTGTTAGTGATTTTTCTGAATTTAGTTGGTAAAATAGAGAATATTTTTTTGAAAGAATGTTGTTTAAGAAAAAGTATCTTGAGAGGTTTAAGAAAAAATCGACTGATTGTGACAAGAAAATTTTTGATCTGAGAATTTTGATTGAAATTTACTTTTTTAGGGAAAATTAAATTGAGTTACAAATTACGAATTTGGACGTGAAAGAAAATAACATTTGACAATTACTGAATTCAAAAGAAAATATATGGAAGAATAATATTACAATTTACGACAGTATGAAGTTAGTTATTGAGTCAGAAATAAAGTTTGAAGAAATATTTAGCTCTCAAACACGGCGGACTTCTTCAGAGTTTTTTATGTATTTAATTTTTTAAGTTATTCATGTCTGTATGGATTAGTGATTATATAGGCCAGTCTCTAGGGATTTGGCACGAGGAAAATTTAAAACTAAGCGAACTTAACAAAAATTGGAAAAAGATTTTTTTTTATTAAAGTTATTTTAAGTTGGTTTAGTGACTTAGGTTTTTATTTGTATGATAGAGATTTATATTTAGGATTGGCAAATGCAGTGAACGAACGCCTATCCCACTATCAATTGCTCCATAAGGGTGCCCATCGCTTAATTTTTCGAATTGTTGCCTAACCCAATCAACCCTTCCTTGGCTGTTCACCCTCGGTCTTCCCCAGAAAAGGAGCCTTTGCAACTGACGTATGTTAACCACATTTGTGTGGCTAGACAGACATCTTTTTTCTAATGTTTACAATACTTGTCTCTGTACCCAATCACCCAACATGTGCTTCTTCACATTAATTCCTTATTTTCCTACTTAATTTTTCATTTCACTCGGTCTATCCCCAGAAACTTTTTAGTGTTGGACTTTGGGTTCAGGGACCTATCAATGGTAACGATAGCAGTTCGGCCCATCGCCATCACAGCGTTCCTTCAGTTAGAGGTAGAGGAAGGTGTCCTTAATGCTATATCCTCTAGGGATTTCAGTGGGTGGGGGTTTCCTTTTTATGGGTAGGATATCATAAAAAGGGAAGAGAGAGAGAGAGAGAGAGAGCGAGAGAGAGAGAGAAATTTTGTTGACTAACCGTCCAATCGAAAATTACATTTACATTTACATCTTCGTAATATTAAAAACCACCGATAAAAATCAGGGACATAATTCTCCACAGTAATATTGTTTCGATTCACATGGTGTTCAGAAACATAACCACAAATTCATGAAATGCAATAAATTTAATGATTATTTTCGCAGGAACGGTTACCATAAGAAAACTTTAGACGTATATTTTGTGGGAACCGAGTGTGGCATTTTAACAAACTTTTTAAAAAATTCGAATTAAATTAATACACAGTCGTGAACAAGTACAAAATGAGGCGTGAGAAACAATGGACGCATAGGTAGGCGATCGTCTTCAGCAACATCCCCTTCGACGGGGATAAGAACAATAAGACGGTTTAATGGTAATGGACATGTGTTCATAGAGGCCAGTGGCCTTCCGGCTGGTCGCGAATTGTATTGAACTTTGCTGGAAGAATTTACCGGGAAGGTTTCAAACGTGCGTGTGGTGTGAACTTGAATCGCAACTTGGTTGTGAAGTGCAGAGGTGAAAAGTGAAGTTCGCTTATCACCGTATGTTGAATAAATCACAGAAATGAAGTGTTTTTAAGTGCGGTGCACAGAGAGAAACCTAAGGAGAAAAGTTTGGAACCAGAAGCAAGAAGATCTATCCGGAATTGATGGTTTGGCACTCTTTGATCTTGACAGTTAGAAAAATCTTTCAAGGTAAGTAGTATTTTTAAATTAGTTATATACTTTGACCATTTTACCTTTTTAGATTTTTATTACTTTTTATCATAAAACCCACTCCCACAGCTCTGAAGGTAAGTCGGTGCACCTTAAAAATTGTTTCAAAATTCCTGCACCTTCTGAGCAATTCAAAATTAACAACATATGGTCATTTTTACTGGTAACATAGTAACAGCTGAAGTAGAAAGATAAAAAGCTTACAATTGAACGATTGTAGAGAGATACTAAATAAAATGTAAGAAAACGGCATGATTTTCTAGAAGAACAATGCAAGTAAAAGTAATGGTAAAAAAAGTAAGATCAGAAATACAACTACTTAGATTGAATAGAGTGAAATGATATGGAATGCATATGATGTAGCTTTATAGAATTTGTAAGATGAAAACTCTAAAGAAATACTGACAAGAAATGCTTAATATTAGTGTAAGTGAGCAGAGAAGCATTAGCGAAATACTTGGTGTTAGAAATTTGTTGCGGTATTCCGTGCAGACAAGAAATAAAGCACTAAAGTAAAGAAAATCGCCTACACCGAATACCGCAACAAAACAGGGACAGAATGATAGAATCGAAATTCAAAAGAATTAGAGTTTGAAAAACGTCGTAGAGTGGAATGAATGATACAGAAAGAAAAAAAATTGAAAACCTTAGTTAAGAGTTGTTATACAACAAATCGTAAGTAAAACATACACTCCCTAAAAAATATTTACAAAAGTTAAAACACACATTTACGTAATTGTTCGTTATAAGATGATGTAAATCCAGCATCAATTTATATATAATACAGTATAAACCAAAACATTTGAAAATATCGATAATAAAACCTTATTTTTTAATAATAGGTACATATACACATGCAAGAATACTTACAACATCTTCCATCCCTAAATATGTACAAGAAATAATATGGTAACATCCGCTTTGAGAAGTGCACCTCGTAAGATTTAAGAACGTAACATTAAATTTTAAATAAAGTAATCAAGTATTAACTAGCAAGTTGTTGACATTAACATTAATTTACACAGAAAAGAAAACGGGGATAGCAGGAATGACTTAATTATGAGACCGATTTTATTACCCATAAAACACAAGCGAGCTCGAACGCCTGCAAATATAATGAAGTAGGTTTTCTAACCATTAATAGTAGATTATTCAACGAGCGAGTTATGATAGCCATTACTCATTCGGAAGGTTTGCGCCATGAGCCCGTACAGTAGAATACTATAATTTTTCCATGACTACACACATCTTCATTTTATCAAATATTTTCTAAACGTTTAAACTAATATCGCAATCACTGACAAGCAAAAATTTATTTGTCAATGTGTAACAGCCTACCTCGCATGATACGAAAATTATATCTCGCAGATTATGAAAAAGTTAGCCAAGAGCGAGGCGAGCTCGCACTATTAGGGTTCCGTACGAATACTACAGTGAGCAATCAATAAACCAAATTAAACTGTTTTTATTTTTTATGTATATTTAAATCTTATCCAAATTTGATTGTGATAACTAAAAAATGAATATATTGTCCCACATTGTACTGGTACATTATTAGTAAATACGTTGTCTATTACTGTGTTTAAAAAATTTTTCCCAGCAACTATTACACTGTCAAAAAAACCTGCAGTTTTCTGATAATCTATGACTCAATAGCTACTATCCCTATTAAAATCAAAATTTTAGCTTTAGAAATGTAGGAGAATGGGGAGGGGGATGGTCATTTTTGGCACATTTTGAGCTATATCATGAAGACTACTGGTCCGAAAATTATAACAAAAATATTTTTAAAGGCCTTCTAGAATCCTCTTTCAAATGATACTTCACACAATATATTTGTTAAAACTTTTTCTTTTGACCAAATTAACCCCCGCCATTTTAATCTAAAAATATTTTTTTCTATTTTGTGACTGACGATATATGTGCACGCCCTAAAAACCTAGCATTGTGCCAAATTTCAAATTTTTATGTTGCATAGTTTTCGAGAAAAACCTCTGTGACAGACAGACGGACAGACACGATCTTATAAAGGTTCCGTTATACCTTATAAGATACGGAACCCTAGAAATGAAGGTTTGTACTGATTGGTCAGAGGTGTTGGATTATGATAATAATTCACGACCTGGAAGTTTCTAATTGGTTAAAGATGTTGTATTATGAATTCACATACAACTACAGAATAATGAGTACTGTTATTGACTTATTCTTAAATGCATAAGAAATGCATTACTGTATAGTCGTGAGAAAAAACTTTTATACAAAGCAGTTGTTTTGAACATGTTTCGTAGAATAAACTATTGCAAATAACAAGTGCATATTTCAAGGAAAGAGAAAGTATTAAAGTAATTTGAGGAGGAGCGAATGCTTGCTGGTTTCAACGAATTTAGGGAAGTTGCTAGCATTTTAGATGTGGTGTAAGATAGCATTTCAGAAAATTTATAAACGGTTTTAAAGTATATTCCACGTACTTTTACACTGAGGGAAATTTTTATACAAGACGGTTTAATATGTATTTATTGAACTTGTTAAGCTTGTATAATTTGAGAATAACATAAAAAGGGTTTAGATTAGCGTTTTGAGGAAGCGCATAATTATGGTAGTCGCACACCAATGTAGAATCACTCCATTTAAAAAAGTTAACGTAACAAATTTTACGAAAGGTACTGATGATTTTACAAAACTTTTTGAAAGAATGTAAAAAATACTATAATATAAACAAAAACATACCTTTAAAGCTTCCTTCGTGCGTCGTGAAGCATCGGCTATGGTTGTATTTTCCATTGATTCATTCCACTGGTGTAAATATGTATTCATTTGCTTTGAAACATACGGATCTGGAAGTCCATCACATATCAAGTATTGCTGCCACTGTAACAGAAAGTTTCACCTACACAAGTTCCAGTGAAAGTGAAAACAGTGCTTTAAAAGGTAACAAAAATGCTCTATTCTAAGTATTATTTAATAATATCACTTTATATTATAAAAATAAAATTAATCTGGTAATCACCGACATGTTTTGTACAAGTTAACATTTTAATTGTTTAATAAAAGATGCGTTTCACTAACATTAAATTAGAGTGAAAGAAAGAAAATTAATATTGAATGATAGAAAATTTGTTTATATGCACCCCAGATATGAGCTTTAAGAAGTTGGTTTAATAAATTCTATGCCATATGACATAGTTTTATTAGACAATGTTGCAACTACCACAAAAATAAATCACAAATACACTTTACTACAATGTAACAATCAGGCGTTGAGTCATCAGAGTACAGAAGTATAGAATTTAAAAAATGAGGTAATATTTGTATACAATAGACCACAATGTCTGCAATTATATGATCTCAGATAAAGAAATAAAATATTGTTTTGATGAACGACATTGCCAATACTTTGGGGTTAACGAATGCCTAACAATTAAAATAGAAAAACAGAAAAAATGTTGAGGCGAATAGTTTTGTGATGGCTTAGAAATAAGCTTTTTTGGAATTTATTATAGGATATTTTTATTTTAGCGACACCTAGCCAGATTGCAAGGTTAGATTTATTTTCAGGATACGGTATTTGTGGGCACATGGAAATTGTATGTTAATAGAAGTTAAGGTTAGGTTGATTTTTATTGAATTTATTTAGGAAATAGTTAAAGTCGGCAAATTGTAGATGGCCGAAATATAAAACTACTTTAGAAATATTACTTTATCTAGAAGCGCTTTACTAACTGTCAAATTAAGGGCACCAAATCGTCATATGCTAACAATACTGTTGATACATTTGCTACCCGGAAAATGGTTATTCTGGATAGCTCTGATTGCTTTCGATTCAAAACTCTCATCACCATAGCTGTTACCTTTTCTAACCCTACTCAAAAACACTTCTTGACTTTCTACTCAATTACAGAAACTCTTGAAATAACGGCCTTTCCCAAATATGACTTTATCATTACGTGTAACTGAATATCCTCTCATCAAACCTATCTCATAACTAACTGTAAATAAAATTTCTCCAATTTTACACTCCATTGACGGTAAACTTCAAAACATATCACTACGCTTCCATTAACTTAAAAGAAAACAAAACCTAATTTAACCTCCTCTGGCCAGATATTATTAACAGAACTCTTAAGGAAAACTTAAACTAATTGTAATACTGTTATTCCATTGCACTAGATTCCAAACTTGCCTTATATGGTATTTTATAAATCCCAATTGCTTCGAAATGCGCTTAACAACTGACAGAAATACCTAACACAATCTCAACTTGTGTTTTCCACCACTCCAAGGTCCATGAAAAACATAAAATATACACACAGATATTTATTAACAATACATCTTACAATTAAAGCTTGTTTCACTTAATATACAAACTTAGCATTTTAAAATTTCAAACTTATTTTCTAATAATATTATCCTTAAATGTAAAAAACTAATTCCGTTGCTTTACAAACCAATTATAATTATATTTACAAGTTAGTATTTACATAGTTTTCAAATGTCAAACAAAATACAATAAAACGGCTCTGAATAGCACTCACAATTTTGAAATTTAAGGGTTTCCAGATTAATTTCACTGATGGCACGTTAAGACACCTCATTCATGTGATTTATTCAATATAAGTTAGTAAGTGAAACTTCACTTTTAACCCTTTCACTTCACAAGCGAATAGCGATTTAAATCCACATAACACGCTGTTTGAACTTCCTAGTCAACTCATCCAAGCTCAATACCTTTCGTAATCGACACCGCAATCGAGGTTCATTATATGGCACACATGCATTACCCTTGAACCATATTTTAGTTCATCTTTTCGTCGAAAGGACAACGGTCTTCATATGCGCACGTTGTCACACATAATTTTATATTTGTCTACTTTTCTGTATTAATTCCATTCGAACTTAGTCCTTTTAAATTCCCATCCTATGTTAAAATTCTATTCACCGTTCACACTCATTATACATCTAAAGTTTTCTTAGAGTAAGTTCGATGTTTCAGTTCCTGTGAGAACAATCATTAATTTTATAGCATTTTCGTTGTTAATGCGGTTTCTTAAACTCCAAGAGAATTAAAACAAACATTATTATCCCTGATTTTTAAATGTGGTTTTTCTTATTTGATTATGAGTAGTGTAAAACCCCTATCATTCTTGCGGTTTATGTGAAATGTAGTAAATACTTTTTTGGTATCTTTAAATAACATAATAAAATAGCCTCTTTATAAACTGTAGATTACCAGAGCTTCTATAAAATTTTACAAATATTCTAACTAAAAGCTAATGAACTAGTTGAAATTGATAAATGTTTGTCTTTTAACGAATGTATGCTTAAACAACATGATAACGCTACACTTCCCTTGCAAACAAGATTTTTCCAAAAATCTTTACCCTAAACCACTAAAGATGTTGTCAGTGGCATTTGTGTGCTACATTTCCTGTTATATCTTAATTCTAAAAAAAAAAAGAAGTCTAAAGACTTTTTATTATGGTTAATGATTTGGCTATCAATAAATAAGTAAAACTGTGTTTTAATTACTACATATAATGTGCTTCAAAATGAATAAAAAAATTACAAAAAAAAGTGACAGACAGAAGTGATCGTAGTAAGAAGAAGAATTACCTTGGCAACAACTGTCCACCGCAATTTATGTATAATATCTTTTTATAACACTTCCTCTTAAACGTAAATTGCACAAAAATATTAAAAATATTATGTTCAATCACTCCAATTAGATTGCGCAGGAATTCAACACGAACCCGTGGTATAGTCTTTGTGGGTGGCTGCGTGGTGTAGTTGGTATGCGTGTGACTACTATGCCTAAGGTCCCGGGTTCAAATCCCAACACGGTTCGCTTGAAAAATGTTAGACGAGCATTTTTCACAAAAAAAATGACACCCGTGTTTGGATGAGAGGTAAAATGGAGGGCCCGTGTGTGAATGTTGTCATGCACGTTTAAGATCCCTACCTTGCTTGCAACAGCAAGGGTTCAGCAAAATAAAATTTCCAAGTAAAAAGACTCGCTTCGTGGCCAATGTAGTATCTTCGGGTGTATCACATTTACATTATCAATAAGAAAAGCCGAAGTTTTCTTTAGTGGTGAAATCTCGTTCAGTAAACAAGTCATCCAAACACATTCCTTTGCTGCTTCGCTTGTTGCCATATAATCAGTTTCAGTTGTTGATAAAGTGATTGACTGCTGCTTTTACTGATTCAGCCAATAGCACAACCACTATATTTAGTTAAAACTCCAGACACCGATCGCCACGTGTTCATGTCACTAGCATAATGTACATCGCTAAAAGTTTCTAAAATTCGTGGTTCTGAATTAGCTTTTTAGAGAATACCCTATTTGGAGCTTTCTTAAACGTATTTCAAAATTCGTTTAACAATTTCCTAATGTTTCTTTTCAGCCTTGTCAAGAAACTGACTAACAAATTCCACAGCAAAAGCGATATCCGGTTGTGTAGCAATAGTTAATTGCATGATGCTTCCAACAGCCTCTCAATATGGTGCAGTGACCATATCGTTCTCATGTGCTTCCCCTGAAAGTGAGCCCCGTTGTTTTGGTGTTGCCGTTGGATTTACGTCGGTTATATTAAAACGTTTTAGAATGGTCTTGGCATATAATTCTTGATCAATGAAAATAGTACCACCCTCACGTCTCCTGATTCGAATATTTAAATAAGAATCTAGCTCGTCTGTCTTTATTTGAAATTCAGTGGATAAATATTTTATGAAATCTTTTAGAACCAATTCATCTGATACAGCAATTAATCCAACATCAGCATATAGCACCAACAATAGTTTTTCAGGTTTAAAGCATTAAAATATAAACACGGGTCAGCTGTACCTTCTTGAGGACCAAACAATGCTAAAAACTCGCAAAATCATCTGTTCCAACATCGCGGTGATTGTTCAAGACCATACAATACTCTGATTAAATAACAAACCCGGTCAGTGTTATCTGCATATAAATCTCTTCCTCTATATTTCCATATAAGAAGGCAGTTTTAACACTGAATTTCATTAAGTGTAGTTTTTCGTTTGCTGCAATACTTAATACTATCCGTATAATGTCAAAGCGTACAACTGGACTAAACGTTTCAAAATAATCAATCCCGCTGCGCTGAGAAAAACCACGCACCACTAATAGAGCTTTGAGACATTGAATGTCATCATTGGCATTTCTTTTCATTCGAAAAACCCATCGATTGGTGATCGGTTTACATCCGTTTGGTAACGGAACTAGCTTCTATGTCCCGTTTTCATTTAATACAGCCATTTTGTCATCCAATGCAGCCTTCCACTGCTCGGCCTATTTTGAACTTATAGCTTCATTGTAGCTTTCAGATTCGTAAACTTACGCTGCCATGACTTCAATTAAGCGTTTCGTCCGATTAATCAACAAACAATTAGGTAGACAATAATGAACATTGTTTACGTTTGGTTGAATGTCATGATCGCCTTATTCAATTTTATCAATATTCATTTCTTTTTCAAACCTGATACTGTTGTTATCATTAAATTTGGCATCTGAAAGCGGAAGAATAATTGTTGATTAACTTGAACATTCTGGTTCAAAAACAATATCGCGACTATGTTTTACTATATTAGTTTCACATATCCACACTCGATAACCGTCAATGTTATCTGAATATCCAACAAGTATAGCCATTTGACCCTTCATAGCAATAAGTGCCAAAAACATGCAAATTATCAATACGTGTATTATTTTCAGTAAAGACTTCATATGGAGATTTATCACTGATGGAACTCGCACCAGTTCAATTCAAAATGTATAAGCCATATTAACTGCTACGCCCCACAATGATTTCGGCAAGTCTTTTGCTAGTAGCATTTTGTACGTGCTAATTCGACAACTGTTCGATTTGTATGCTCAGAAGATCCTTTTTGTTCTAGTGTGTACGAATTTGATGTAACAAATATTATTCCATTATCTTCGAAGAACCCTTTACTTTAACATTATCAAACTCACAACCACCATCACTCAAGAACAACTTGATGACTTTCCTGGATTGGTTCTTTACAAATTGTGAACACTCAATGCCTTTATTGAGGACATCCATTTTTCTTTCAGATAATAAATCAGTCAAAAGTGTGAGTAATCATCAGTGATACCAACAAAATACCTTGAACCACCAATTGAAGTTTCTTCCATTGGTCCACATTGGTTGATGTGGGATTATTTCATCAACAACAATTGTCCATTGCATCAGTGATTTAAAAGTTAATCGATATTGTTTTCTCTCAATGCATATCTCACAAAATTCCTCATTTAGTTTAACATGTTTGCTGTATCTATTAAGAACTGTTTTAACGTGTTGTTTATTTTGGTGTGCAAATCGTTCATGCCAAATTTGAAGCTTGTGTCCGTCAAGTAAGCTTCAGTTTGATTCAATAAGCTTATTTTAACGAGCATTTTAAATAGACTACTGGAATGTACTGCAATCGTGCAAGTTACACGGTTTTTAATAAAAGTACCTTGGATTTTTGTGGATCAAGCTCCATGCCTCTGTCCAGAGCTGCATTTACTAAAAATAAATTACAACATAGCTCTGGCACATACAAAACATCATTCATACGACAATCATGCCATGTCACGTTGACATTGGCCTTAAAAAGATACGTCCTTTACCAAGTGTTTGCATACTCGTATTGTTGCCCATTCGAATATCTACCGAACATGGAAATTTCGTAAATGTTGCAAAACCAGTTATGACATTTTGTCATATGATTTTTTGCTCCAAGGTCAATTATCCAGGAATATGTCATCTAGTTCGTTATTCATTACCTTGTTAGCAGTAAACATCACAGATTTGTGATTCTAACCAAGTATTAAAGTAAAACAGAATATATGAATTTATTATTACAAATTAAAGTCTGATAGACATAACATAACTATTTGTTATTTTCAGTAGATAGCTATTCTTCCAACTACCAAATATAATTTAACATACCTCACCGACAAACGCATCTGTTCGATTATCTTTTTCAATCATATTCATTTCCTTTTTCGCATATTTGCCCGATTTCCATGCATGCGTTGGACAATTTCTCCATATATGGCCAATTTTGTTGCAGTCAAAGCATTTAAAATTTCTCTTAATAGAATCTGCCCGATCTGCTTTACCTTTTGATTTATTTTTTGCATTCATTTTAGTATTGCTATTACTTTCGTAAGCGTTACTTTTAACTATTGTTTTAGCCATATATGCAACCAAATCATCTCGTTGACTAGTCCTGAATTTACAGTTGTTCATGAATTGTCAAAATATTACACAGATTATTATATGTTTGTTGCTCAGTTGAACGTGTCCAAAAAGCTTGTCTAAGTGATTGATAAGTATCTGGCAAAACATAAATAAATAAGTAAATAAACATATCTTTATTGGTATACCTATATATACACCAATTGGAAAGCATTTGGCATTGCTGATTTTAAATTCTTCCCTAAAGTAAACAAAAAAAGGAAAAAGAAAGACTACCAAGCCATTATTCCACAAATGCAGTTATCTGCAGAGTAACTTAACATATAATTAAATTGCCCTAAGACAATTGCTGTTCTTTTAATAAAATATCAAACAGCAGAGGGCCGAAAATACTCCCAGGTGAAATTCCTTGGAATACTTGACAGAATTCAGACTGTTTATTGTTTAATTTAATTTAATCGACCGCTGTCTACTAGATAGGTAACTTCTAAACCATTCAAGAACAGTGTCATAGCGTTCCATAGTAATGAAGTTTAGCTACTAGCAAAGTGTGTAAGTGATAATATCAAAAGCCTTGCTGAAATCTAAAAACACAAGATATGTGGCTTTTGATTCATCTACCAAACTTGCTAAGTCGTTAACAACTTTAGTTAAAGCCGTTGCAGTGCTGTGCCCAGTACGAAAGAAGCCTAACAAGCATTGTAGAGTTTGTTGGTTTTACTCCGATATTTTCCATTCTTAGAATTAGCTGATCATATAGTGATAACAAATCAAGAATTTCTTCATTACATTCCGTATTACATTCCTTAACTAAGGTCGGTGGTTTTGATTCTACCATTCTAGTTAGTACAGAGATAGCAAGGTTGTTATTTCTATTCCATCTTTCTACTTCTTTATTATATGTTATTGGTTGTTACTAGGTTGGCTCGGCTATCGTTGATTCAGGTTTCACATAAACACCGGTACATACGTCGTATGCTCGATTCTGAGCAAGTACAGCACCTCACGCCAATTTTTCACAGTAGCCAGTTATTTGCACCTCAAAGTCATTGGTCATTATATGTTATCATTACTTCCATCTCTTACACAAGTATAAGTCAATCGTTTGACACCGATAATAGGCAGAATTCCCTTCTCAACAGATTGTCAATTTGAAATACTTATCTATTCGTTATTTCATTATGATAGCAAACCATACTCTGTTACCATATTAAGGTTAACCATCTGGCTACCAATAAACAAGTAAAACTGTGTTTTAATTACTACATATAATATGCTTCAAAATGAATAAAGAAACTACAAAAAAAGAGACAGACAGAAGTGACAGTAGTAAAAGAAAATCTACCTTAGCAACAACTGTCCACAGCAATTTATGTTTAATATTTTCTTTAACACTCTTCACCCAACTCTAAATGTTGCTGAATGACGCTGACCGCGAAAAGTTGTAAAATTGCCTTCTCTATTCCTCCAGGAAATAGAACAGTTAAATGGGTTTATGGCACTTCATATCTGGTTCTGGAGTGCTAGAGTAATACCACCTGAAAAATAGAGAACCAGCTGAATTCTTTAGTCAAGTATTACCCCAACCCTCTGGCATAATTTTCGATTGGACGATTGCCCAATAACAAACTCTATTCAAAATCAACCCCAGCTACCACTTTCTCTTCCCTTTAAGTGATCACATCCATGAAAGAACAAAAAATCCCCTCCAATTGATACTCCTCTGTGGGATTTAGCATTAAGACCACCAATACCTTTAACAGTAGGAACTGTCGCGATGCTGATGGGCCAAACTGCTATCATAACTCTTGATAGAGTCCCAAACCCAAAGTCCAACACTAAAAAGTGTATGGGGATAGACCCAGTGAAATGAAAAATTTAGGTAGGAATTAAAGAATTGATGTGAAGAAGCAGGTACATGAGGTTTGGAGATAGGCTATAGAAACAAGTTTTGTCCCGAGTAAAAAAAGAGGCCTGTCTAGTCATGCAAATATGGCTAACAGACGTCGGTTAAAAACCTTTTCAGGAGAAGACTGAAGGTGATCAGCCAATGAAGGGTATGTTAGTGTTATCAGACGGCTGTTCAAAAAATTAGGTAATGTTCTCTTTTAAGAAGCAATTGGTAGCGGGATAGCAGTAAAGTACTTTCAAGACTAAATATCAAGAAAGGCTGTAACAATTTTTTTAGCTATATAAAAAATTGCATCTCAAAACAACATAGAAGTATTAAGGCAATAGGAAAAATATCAAAAAATCGCCAAGAATATTTATTTGCAAATTTAGATAGATTTTCGATTTTTTTTAACAAATTCTTGGTCCCATATGGAAAACAGCATGTGATTTGTAGTTTGATTAAATTGTAAGGCTAAGTTTAACATTTTGTACCCACAATCATATAGAAAACAATTCAGGTGTTTTGAAACGTGGTTTGTAAAGTTATAAATAGCAATATAATATTTCAAAAGTCCGTGCAAACACATTATTCACAAAATACCTCAAGGTTCCAACTTATTTCATACACACAGCACGTGGGCATTAAACATTTGTTCTGATAAGATTTCCCTCGTTGAACTGTCTTTGTAAGTCATTTTCTGAATCTGCTCACTTCCACATCATCTTCGCATCAAGTAGGATGGGAAGTAGTTGATGCGCAAATTTCGAAGAGCCAACAAAATCCTGTAAGGCCAACAAAATCCCGTATGACCAACCAATTCTTCAGATTGTATTAAATTCTGCAGAGCATGCAAATTCATTAAAACCAATAAATGCCGTCGAACCAACAAATACCTCCTAGCCTACATGTACTCTCAAGTTAACATCATTATTGTCCTAGCATCTTTGACCCGACCATCATTCTCGAGTTCAACCATTACGTACTACATCAGTCTGGGGCCATTACTTTTGTCGCTTCGAGCAACCAGCTGAAACTTGGTTTCAACCAAACTAAGAAGTTAAAGGTGCGTTTCTTTTGCCTATCCCGAAATGGATTTTAATTTCACAACCTCCTTTCCCACAAATGGCTAAGTTTAGAGTCGCGAAAACCTCAAAGTTCCAGTCTGTAAGACCCCGCACCCAACTGAATCGATATAATATTTTTGATTATTTAATATTTTTACTTAGAATACATTGTTTCTTGAAAATAATATTTGCTCTAATTGTTATATTTGAAATTCTCACTAATAACTATTTTAAGATTGCTTGAATAGCTGTTATTGATTAAATTTGTACCTGATAGCAGATCTGATGCTCATCTAAATGCTAAGTAATGAAATTTTGTTTAACTAGTAACTTTTTATATGACTAAAACATGTGAAATTATTTATTTCTTTTTATAATTATTATTGGATACAAATTATTTATTATAGAATAGAAACTTTCTGATTTTAGTATGTTCCATTTTCTAAAAAGGGTAAATTAAAATTTTTAAAATTATCTACTCCGATATGGTTTCTGTATATATCCTAAAGGTATATTTTTTTAATACTTGCTAGATACAGTGGCGTCCAACTTCACTTCATTGTGTTTTCCGTTTAACAAAAAATATTTCAACCCTGCCCTTCTCATGATCTCCCATGGGGTGATGGCTAACCGTTGTGCATTTATCTTTCTGTCTTCTACGCGTAAAAAATTTTAAGTCCCTTTGAAGTTCTAAATTACCAAACCTCACGTGCACTATTATTTTAAAAGGTCTTCATTATCATAATAAAAAATTTAGAACCATTACAACAGTTTCAACTCTCAAATTTCAAATTCGTTAGAAAACTATTACTGTTGCACGTGTATCGAGAGGTGCGAATTGTTGTTCTATCTCCTACATTAGGACAAGCCCTCAAAGCGTGTTCTGATAATAATAAAAACTGTTACAAAATGAAAGAGAAAAAGGCGTGGTGTCAGCCTAAATATTCCTTGTTTCTGTGTTTGTTGTCTTCAAACATAGCAGTTGCTTTTTCTTGTTAGATACATCTGGTTCCCCTTCTATTGTTTTCTAAATATATACGTATTTCACTGATATTCAGTGGTATGTGAAAGGAAGTAAGCAACCTGTGGCTACCAAGATACCCAACACTTAGACATTTGCCGATTTAATAATTTTGCAATAAATCCTGTAGTTGTTTATAATGATCATCGGCTTATATTTTCGTCAATAGGTTTTCATTCTTAGAACTGGTGTTACGTGCCGAAAAATTCGGCACTAAACCTTCTTAATTAAGTTTTAATTTGTAAGGATTTCGCGCCAATGAATTTAAAAGGACGTGTGCGTATTTCCGTCACTTCAGATAGTGAGTTGCGTGAGATTTGCGTCGACGCGGTGTGCCAAGAAGGAAGTGGTGGATTTCCGGCATAGGGGTTAGGACTAGCCACCGAAACGTGAACAAGGGTAGTGGTCTGGTATCTTATCTTGTTTTTTTGATGTAGGTTCCTTAGCTTTGCTCTGTATCGTCCCTTACCTGTATCCTGTGTTCCGCTACAGAAAGAAGACAAATTTGAATTTGCATTCAACCGGGCTCAAGAATTCCCACGCCCGAAAGATTAGCGAAGCAGCCGACGCCCGAAAGACTAGCGAAGCTGCCACCGACATCATGGAGTAATCATGCGAGAAGCCCTACATGTTCACGTGAGTACCCAGTTAAGGTTATCTTTAAAATTTTCATAACTGTTTAATTGTGTTGCATTAATTCGCATATTGTGTGACGTCATCTATAATTTGCGTGTCATTTTTACATTATCTAACATTGCTACCAACTGTCATCAGTGGCTCGCGTACCGGTGCGGCGGGGTTATAATAGTGGCGCCTAACGTGGAGCTCGACTATTACAACCCCGCCGCGTCGGTACGCAAGCCCCTGTTGACAGTTGGTAGCTATGTTAGATAATGTAAAAATGACGCGCAAATTATAGATAACGTCACACCATAGGCGAATTATTGCAACACAATTAAACAGGATAGTGGTCTGGTATCTTATCTTGTCTTTTTTGATGTAGGTTCCTTAGCTTTGCTCTGTATCGTCCCTTACCTGTATCCTGTGTTCCGCTACAGAAAGAAGACAAATTTGAATTTGCATTCAACCGGGCTCAAGAATTCCCACGCCCGAAAGATTAGCGAAGCAGCCGACGCCTGAAAGACTAGCGAAGCCGCCGCCGACATCATGGAGTAATCCTGCGAGAAGCCCTACATGTTCACGTGAGTACTCCGTTGAGGTTTTCTTTAAAATTTGCATAACTATTTAATTGTGTTGCAATAATTCGCATATGGTGTGACGTCATCTATAATTTGCGGTCATTTTTACATTATCTAACATTGCTACCAACTGTCATCAGTGGCTCGCGTACCGGCGCGGCGAGTTTATAATACTGGTTGGATGAGTACCTCCATTGATTTCTATTCTGAGCTAGCCTACACATTTCCCTGAAATTCCCACAGCCTACATCTTCGACTATCTGTGTGCAATAGTCTAACCTAGGTCTAACTCTACTTCTACCTCTATCTATCACAAAAATAAAAAACTAAAGTTACTCAATTATCCTACATTAAAAATTGTATTCCGAAAAACAAAAAAAATTAAATAAGTAACCTATTAGTCTAACTAATCTATCTTACAACAAAATATTTTTAATAAAAAAAAAAAAATTGCCATTTACATTATGTCCCGTTTGATTTAAAATTTTTTCCATGCCAAATCCCTTGGGATTGACCTATATCCTCACTAATTTATACATATCTGTAAAAAGTTTATGAACGATCGTGAATAACTCTAAAAATGTAAATAGCTATTCGGACTTGAAGAAGTCTGTCGCATTTGAGAGCAAAATTTTTCCCCAAACTTTATTTCCCAGTCAGTAACTAATTTCAAACCATCGTAACTTATAATTATATTCTACCCGAAATATTTCTTTTCAATTCAGTAACTGTCAGATCATTATTTTCTTTTTCGTCCTAACTCGTAATTTATAACTCAATTTAATTTTCACTAAAAAAGTATATTCCATCTCGATACTCAAATCCAAAAGATTTTTTCTTGTCACAATCAGTCAGTCCATTTTGTTCTTAAAACCTGTCATTAAGATAATTTCTCGAAAAAAATTCTTTCAAAAAATATTCTATTCTGTTTTATCAAGGTAAATTTTGAAAAATGACTATCGCAAAAACAACAAGCAATTAAAAAAACAAAAAAACCCTAAAGTTGAAAAAATTACCCCATTAAAAAGACACACCACGTGTTGGGCGTCAAAATATTTGTTGTGGGTAAAAATGAAGTTACGTTATTAAATTTTGAATTGCCCCGAAGGGGCGGGAACCCTGTAACAATTTTAAAGGTGCACTGTCTAACTTTCAGTGCTGTGGGTAAAAACCTCTAATGACATTAGTAGCGTATCGTTTCAAAAATAAGAAGGTAATTCCAACTTGATCTGGTGAACTGTAGTCAGGTGATTGCTTATGTAATTTAGTCGCAATTTTTATCACTCTAGTTCATCTACTATTAATTTACGTGAGTCCATTTATCAGTTACTTGTCTCAACGGCACTTGCAACACTTTCAATTTAAATTTACAATTAAACAATGGCCAAAGGTTTGCTTTGTATTTGAATGATTCTTGTCAATTCGGAATTTTATTAAATTTCAATAATATGATTATTAAAAACTGCAGCAAGTAGATAGAATGAATGCATATAATGCATGGTAAAAAAGAAACAATTCAATGTACCTACTTACTTCACGTTCATTTCTTTGTTCAATTGCCCTTTCCTCAATATGTTTCTTTATGCCAGAAATAATACTTAATGAGTTATGTAATTGCTCTGCTCGTAATTTTTGTTCGGCAGTTTCCTTTTTATCTTTAGCAACACCAGCATTACGTTCTGCAATTCTTTTTTGACGTTCTTGCTCTTCCAATCGTTTAGTTTCTTGCTCTTCTTTAATTCGAATTTCTTCTAATTGTTTTTGTGTTAACTTAGGTCCTTTTCCTTTCTTTTTTCCTCCCTAAAATAGAGAACAATTAGAGTTAGTTATGTAATTTTTTTAAGTACTTTTGCGTGTTTCTTTTCAGGCTTAGTTTTTTGAGCTAAAGACAAGTAAAATATTATTACATCACAGTTATCTATTTTGATTTCGGTAATACCTGGTGATTCCAATAATTTTTCTTCACCTTCTTCAGCTGTCCTCACATGCTGTTTCTATAATATTATACATATCCGTTTATATTGTAATGTTTTTATATGACACAGACCTTTTTCGATTTTACATCTTTACTTTCTGAAGTTTCAATAAGAGATTCGCTTTCGGCGCTATAAGATTCCCAAGTCCATTCATCAGCTTCTCGTTGTAAGGCATATTGTTGCAAAAAGTTGGTAATTTGGACCGAACTAGACTAATTTTTAAGGTAAACAAAGTAAAAGTTTCCTCTATCCTAGGACAAACCTTGGTTCTCTTTTTAGATAGAGACATTGCACTTTCGAATGCTGCTGTAAAAGTTTCTAAATCTTCTGTAGATTTTCCCTTTTTCTTTTTATCTTTTTTTGAAGATTTTTTGGAAGTTGATTCGCCCATTTCTGCTTTTGATCTTATTTTTAAGGTACTTTTAGGTAAACCTTCATCTTTAGATTTTAAAGAATAGTACAAAAATAGTAAAACAGATATTGGAAATACCTTCTAATACTGAAGTTGATCGTGGTAAGTCAGGCATTTTCAGATCATGTATTATATATAACAGCAGATATACATTTCAGTAAAATATCATTGTCAGAATGTCACAAATTTGATAAATTTTGTTGCCATAGAAATGTAGAATGATAAACACAACATAGAAAATAAGCAAGTATTTTAGTTTTTAATAAATTGAAGGTGACTTTAAAGTTTTAAATCTTTTGAATATTTAAATTTTTTAACTTTTAAACTTTACGCATTACGTTATTTCCTTTTTTTATTAAGTAATAAGTATATGAAGACATACAAGTGTTCGTGTTACATTTTACAAACTCTACAAATTTTATGGAAGACAAATGTTCTACTTCATTACTAGGATTTCAATGACATTTAAATATTTTTTATATAACGACAAAGCCCAATAAACGTATATATTGAAATTTACTGTATAATATATACAAGAATCCCTTCTTTAACACAAGTGGAAGACCGGAGCACCAATGTAGAATGTCATATGTGGTAAAACTTTAAAAAGTAGAGGATTGAAAATTCATATTAATAAAAGCCACCAGCAAACAATCCTGAAGAATGATCCAAATGAAATACCAATCAATCCAAATTTAACAATAAATGAGAGTAGTTCGCCGAGTTCATTAGATAATCCTTTTCCTTTACATACTTATTTGACTAACTAGAAGAGCTGTTCAAAAATCATAAAACGAATTCCAAAAACTGTCAGGATTATATCCGCAAACACCCTCAAAAATTTGATAAACGAATATGTTAATTGCAATATCGTGTCAGCATGGAAAAATCTTTTATTGTATCCATACAAAATTTTAAATACAATAAACAAGAAAAATGAACCAAAAGTTTCTCTGACCACTCTTATAAGAAGAAATATCAATAACCCAAATTGCAAGTTAATTTTGACCAAAAATTATTCAAAGCATTTAAACAATTTAGTCAAACACATATTGAGTAAAATTTCAGATGGTGACTTAACTGCAGCTATTAGAATGCTTTGCTTCAGTGATTCCATAGCTGATTTCAATGAAGAAACCTTAGTGGAATTGAAAGAACAGCATCCAAATTCGAAAAATCATGATAACTTTCCTGGTATTTCCAAAGATTTAAAATCACTGCAAGTAACATGCCATGAAGTGCTTCAAGCTGTTAGATCTTTTCACCCTGGATCAAGCTGATTTAGACTCTCTTAGACCCTCTCATATGCAGAACTTACTATTGTACAGCTCTGGAAATTATGGCAAAGAACTTCTTTGTGCATTAACTGCTTTATGTAATATGATGCTATTTGGTAGAGTATACGAAAATATTTATCCCATGCTCTATAGAGGTTCATTATGCGCCTTAAGGAAGAAAGAAGGAGGTATTCGACCGATTGCAGTTGACACCTTTTATCGCAGTCTTGTATCAAAAGTTATATGTAACAAAATATTAGGAAAACTAGGAGAACTATTAAGACCTACACAATTTGGCTTTGGAACACCAGATGGAATTGAAGCAGTTGCTCGTTCTGATGCGCGATATATTCACGGACAAAATTTTTCAAAACAAAAAGTATCGATCAAACTAGATTGCAAAAATGCATTTAATATGCTTCATAGAGATTTGATGCTTCAAAAAGTAAGCTCTAAAATTACTGAAATGTATCTTTTTGTAGCACAATGTTATCGAAAGCACTCCTACCTGATGTTTGGTAAGGAAACAATACTATTTCAACGTGACGTTCAACAGGGAGATCATCTGGGCCCCGCCCTATTCTGCCTTGCTATCGAAAATATTAAAAAAAATATCAACCGAATTCAATTGTTGGTACCTAGATGACGGATTCACATGTGGTGATGTTGAATCAGTTCTTAAGTCACTGGAAAACACAATCTTGGAATCAAATAAAATTGGCTTGACTCTAAATTTCAACAAGTGTGAAATTTTTGTAAAGCATAAAAATCCAGAAATATTAAAACAATTTTTACCTATTACTCCAGGTATTAAATTAACTAATGCTACCGAATGGTTTCTGCTTGGTGTCCCTCTTTCCAATACAGCAATTTCCAATTGCATAGAGACAAAATTAGAATCATTAATTCTGATGTCAGCTCGTATTGTGAGCCTCCTGACCATACATTTTACTTTTTATTGAAAAATTGTTTGGCAATACAAAACTGATGCATACATTAAGATGTTGCCCAACTTGGCACAATGAAGCTGGATTACAACGTATTGATGAATATTTACGAAAAATTCTTAAAGAAATTACTAATAACCACTTCAATAATAACCAATGCATACAAGCGACTTTTCCAGTTTCCAGAGGTGGTTTGGGAATTCGATTAACATCTTCACTTGCTTTACCGGCTTTTATCTCTTACAACTGTCGTATTACTCATATAATAGATATTATCTTAGCCAACACACCAGATACACCTGACCATACTTTCAATGAAGCAGAAAAACTGTGGATCTCAAAATGTAAGTGCACTCATCATCATTAGGTATTCAGTCCTGGAACTGGTTAGACGCGTACCATCATTGTTTCCTATTCTGAACTAACCTACAGATTTACCTAAAATTTACACAGTCTGCATCTATAACTATCTGATCTAGGTCTACATCTACCTCTTTTTTCCTATCTCTGCTTGTAATATATCCCATACTATTCCCCAAAAATGCCTTAGAACGTATTCTGCCCTTCTATTTTCTTATCTTTTTCCCCAGATATCTTTGTTCCCCTACTATTTCTATAACCTATTTGTTATTATCTTGTCTGTCCATGCTATCGTCCTCATACATCTGAAGCACAGCATTTCAAAAGCTGCTACCGTTTTTCTGTCTGCGTTTCAGACTGTCCGTATTTCATAGGCATACTGTGCTGTGATCCACACATATGCTTTCAACAATTTTCTTTTTGTTCTGTTTGTTGTCTTTCCTCATAGGCGCTGTTCTTACTTGTTAGATGCAGTTCGGTCACCTTCTAATGTTTTACAATTATATACCCTATTTCTCCGACCTTAAGGCGGCTCCGTAGCATAGTGGTATGTGTGTGACTACTACGCCCAAGGTCCCGGGTTCGAATCCCGACACGGTCCATTTGAAAAATGTTAGGCGAGCATTTTTCACAAAAATACACCCTCGTTCGGATGAGAGGTAAAATGGAGGTCCCATGTGTGAGTGTTGTCACGCACGTTAAAGATCCCTACCTTGCTTGGAACAGCAAGGGTTCGGCAAAATTCCAAATTTTCCAGGTAAAAAAAACTCGCTTCCTGGCCAATGTAGTACCTTCGGGTGGAGTATTGGAAAATTACATGTAAGGTTGTGAAGGGAGGTAAGCAGCCTGTGGCTGCCAAGTTCCCCCAACACTTAACCATTTACCGATTTAATATATTTTCCAATATATCTTTTCGCACAGTCATCATTAGTTGCAGATATTTCGCAACCAACAACTAGTTGTTTATACTAATCATCAGATTTATCTGCACTTTTTTTTACTCATTAGGTTTTCCGTCTCAAAACTGGTTGGACACGTATCTGCACTTATTTATATTCTGAGCTAGCCTACATAGTTCCCTGAAATTCTCACACAGCATGTGTATACAGCTCGCTCCCCTTCTATTGTTTTCTAATTTTATGCCCTATTTCACCGAGATTCAGTGAAGGGGGTTAAGCAACCTGTGGCTACCAAGATCCCCCAACTCTTAGACATTTGCCGAAGTAATGGTTTTCCAGTAAATCCTTTCACACACTTAACATTATTCGAGAATATTGTCCAACCAATTCTTGTAGTTACTTATAATAATCATCATGTTTAAGCACAGTTATTTTTTCGTCATTAGTTTATCCATCTTGGGATTGGTTGGATGCGTACCTCCATTGATTTCTATTCTGAGCTAGCCTACACATCTCCCTGAAACCCCTACAGCCTACATCTTTTACTATCTGCGTGCAGTAGTCTAACCTAGGTCTGCCTCTTCTTCTCTTTTTTCCTATCTCTGCTTCTAATATATTCCGCACTATTCCCTCATGCCGTAGTATGTGGCCTATCATCCTATCTCTCCTCTTTTTTACAGTTTTTCACATATTTCTTTCTTCCCCTACCATTTTAGTACCTATTCGTTCTTAACTTTGTCTGTCCATGATATTTTCATCATACGTCTGTAACACCACATTTTTCTTGTCCGCTTCTCCTACTGTCCAGGCTTCACAGCCGTACAGTGCTGTGCTCCACACATATGTTTTAAGCAATCTTTTCCTTGTTTCTATGTTTGTGGTCTTTGAGCACAGTAGTTGCTTTTTCTTGTTAAATGTAGCATGACCTTATGCTAATCTTTGTTTTATATCTTTTGTGCTTTTCCCATCTTGCGTTATTTGGCTTCCTAGGTAGCAGAAATCCTTAACCTCTTGTAAGTTCTCGTTACCTATTTGTATTCTTGTTTTTGATTTATTTTCCCCACCTTTGTTAATTTTCATACCGTATGTCTCTGTTAGAACCGTTTCCATTTCATTAAAAGCAGCTTCTAACTCTTCCTTGCTAGCCTTTGAAATGTGGTGTTACAGGCGTATGATGAAGATATCATGGACAGACAAAGTTAAGAACGAAGAGGTACTAAAAATGGTAGGGGAAGAAAGAAATATGTGGAAAACGGTAAAAAATAGGAGAGATAGGATGATAGGCCACATACTACGGCATGAGGGAATAGTGCGGAATATTTTAGAAGCAGAGATAGGAAAAAAGAGGCAGACCTAGATTAGACTACTGGAAAACCATTATTTCGGCAAATGTCTAAGTGTTGGGGGATCTTGGTAGCCACAGGTTGCTTAACCTCTTTCACTGAATCTCGGTAAAATAGGGTATAAAATTAGAAAACAATAGAAAAGGAACGAGCTGAATACATATACTCCCTGAAAAGAAGAAAAAGAAGAAAACCACCAAAAACGTCTGTCTTTCCTATTTCCATCTTCGTTTGTACCTCTTTGCACTTTTCATCAGTCCATTGTTCTTTGGCTTTCCTGCATTTTCGAATAATTTCCCTTTTTATGGCTTTGTATCTCTGTTTTCCTGTTTCGTCTGATTTATTTTTGTATTTTCGTCTTCTATTAAATTCAGGATATCATTTAAATTTTCCTGTCCTTTTACGTATCTTAATATGTCTTCGATATCTTTGTAGATGACTTCTACCTCTTCGTCACTGTAGCTAGAGGTGGGCATGTAAACTTGTATTATTACTGTGTTTACCGGTTTAGATTCTAATCTAACCATGAGTACTCTTTCGTTCTTTTGTAAGTAATTTTCTACACAGTATCCTATCTTTTTCCGCATAACTATCCCCACACCCAAATTTCCTTCCACTGCTCCTGTATGAATTACCCTGAAGTCTTCACTCCAAAAATCTCCCGCCTCTGGCCACCGAACTTCGCTGATCCCTACTATGTCTAGTGATAACCTATTCATTTCAATTTTTAGGTTCTATAGCTTACCTACTTGCTTCATACTTCTAACATTCCACGCTCCGACTCGCAGAATGTTCCCGACTCTTATTTTTACCTTTCCGATCGCATCCTCCGAAGTAGTCCCCTCCCGGAGATCCGAATGGGGGACTATTTTAACTCCGGAATCTTTTACCCCAGAGAATGCCATGTTTGTAACAATTTAAGTACGCTGTGTACTTGGGAGATAATGTGGTGGTTTCCCGTTGCCTTCCACATCGCGGTAGTGTGTCTTAGACTGACATACCGACCCCTATGGTCTCTGCCAATCTAATTACTGAAAGAGCCCCTGCCCTCTTTCGGGGACCTGTCTTAGTCTGGTTCCTCACTAACGACCCTACTACTTTGGTTGGACCTGTAGTTTGGCTCTTTAGCTCATTAGAACATGCAAGCCATTTCACCTGTTCTAGTAATTTAGAACTTCGGCAAGGTGCAGGTCCATTCGAAGTGCACTATTACAGGAAAATTATGTTTGATACAAAAATCCTGGGACAGCCCATTTTTAAATTTATTTTCGGAACTAATTCAGAAAGCTACGAATCCAATTGAAAAGGCTCGCCTGAATGCAATAAAGCCCAAAGAATCCAGTGCTTGGTTAAATGCACTACCTGTGGCTTCACTAGGTACACTTTTAGATAATGATTCGTTTAGAGTCGTAATAGGCTATAGACTTGGCACAAAACTAAGCGTTGAACATAAATGTAGATGTGGTTTGTTAGTTACCAAACAAGGTTTTCACGGCCTAAGCTGCAAATTCGTGTTGGTCGTTTATCTAGACCATAGGTTCCCAACGGGGGCGGTACCGCCCCCCAGTGGGCGCTGTAGCTTTCAAAGGGGGCTGTGGCGAGTACAGGGGCAAAAGGGGGGCGTTAGGAGGATCAAGGGGCGTTCGTGACGTACTTACCTTTTTAGAAAATAAATATATTAAAATACTTTGAAAATACCTAGTTGGCATGAATAGACAGTTTATTTAGCTATCTAAAATGTCTATGTTATTGTTATCGAGAAAATATACTTTAAAACATTTAATTCAGCATTAGGTCTATGAATACCTAATTCCGTTTAATATTGTCCGCAACAAGTCTTTGCAAGTTGATAAGCAAAGACGCGATATGACTTGCTTACAAAGTGCACCGGCATCGCAAACAAGATAAAACATACAAGTTGATGCTTGTATGAAATCAAACGTATAAAAGGCAGGGATAGCTCTAGGAATGTGTTATTATTTTTGTGTGCTTTGCAAATAATCCATGTTCGTGAGTGATAAGTTATATAAGTCATTATAACCATTAATTTTATAATTATCTATAAATTCGTTGAAAAGTTAATTTATTTTAAACCGTGGCAAGTTTTGGATTTCAAAATGTCTGAATCTAAGAAGAAATGCCGGCAGTACAGTCTTTTGTATTTGAAATATGGATTTACGCACTCTCCTGTAAACCCATCATTACCCATGTGTTTACTTTGCCAAAAAGTTTTCTCAAATGAAGCCATGAAGCCTTCTAGGCTACAAGAACATTTAAATAAAATGCATACTGATAAAAAGGACAAAGATTTGTCCTATTTTCAAGAACTGCAGAAGAAATATTTGAAACAGCCAACTATATCAAACCTATTTGCGTCGTCTTCTAAACAAGAAGATGATGGACTACGAGCATCATATAACATTTCATTGTTAATCGCAAAAACGGGAAAACCACATACCATTGGCGAGGAACTTATCTTGCCGGCAGTCAGAGAGGTAATAAAAACTGTTCTTCATTATAAGACATCGGCAGATGTCATCAGAAAAATTCCTCTTAGTAATAACTCAGTGCAAATGAGAATAGACGAAATGGCTCAAGACGTTGAAATATCATTATGCGATTACTTAAAAACTTGCAATTTTTCCATGAAACTTGATGAATCTACTCTACCAAATAACGAAGTACTGCTGTTATCATACGTTCGGTTCATAAAAGACGAAAAAATTTATCAAGAGTTATTATTTGCAAAAAATTTGGAAACTGATACAAAGGGAGAAACGGTATTTAATACCATGAGTACGTTTTTTCAAGAGAAAGAAATACCTATGCATAATATTTTGTCGGCAGCTACTGATGGTGCTCCAGCAATGACGGGACGTCATAAGGGTTTCATAGCTCATTTGAAACAAGCAGTACCAAATGTACTCGCTATACATTGTATTATTCATCGTCAGCACTTGGTTGCAAAAAATCTGAACGAACGTTTGCATTCGTCGCTTCATTACGTTATTAGAGCAGTAAATACGATTAGAAGCAATTCATTGCATGACAGATTATTTAGCCAACTTTGTAGTGAAAATGATGAAGATTACAATCGCTTGCTGCTGCACACAGAAGTTCGTTGGCTCTCAAAAGGTACTTGTTTGAACCGCTTTTTCAACTATTTGATTCAGTACTGGACTTTCTTGAAAACAGAAACGAAAATTGCGCGAAAATCTGATTATACATAAAATGACATCGCTTATTTGACAGACTTGTTTAAAATATTTAATGAAGTCAATTTACAATTGCAAAGTGACAAATTGAATTTAATTAAAACAAAAACGTCATAGCTGCTTTTGTGGGAAAACTTCTTCTATTCAAACGAAATCTAGGAGAGGTGAATACAGCCACTTTCCAACATTATCAGCAGTCTCTGCAAAACATGAAGATTTACTTACTTACTGCCAACACTTGGACGTTCTTCATGTTGATTGTGTGGAGCGATTCCAGGATATTTTAAACATGAATATACCGGGTTGGGTTTTAGATCCTTTCGCAAATGCAGATACAGCAGAATCATCAAATTTAGAAGAGGAACTCGTAGAACTCACAACTAACGAAGAACTAAAAGTAAAATTCAGAAATGGATATCAAGAGTTCTGGCTTCAAAACCAATACCAGTTCTTTACCCTGGATTGTGGTCAAGAGTACAGATATTTTTAATTGCATTTCCTTCATCTTATTTGGCTGAGCGTGGGTTCAGTGCAGTAGCTAATTTATTGTCTAAGAAAAGGAACAGACTGCACATTACTGAACGTGGCGATTTGCGGCTGATGTTAACGAAATTGGAACCCGACATTAGCAAATTGTTAAAACTTCACCAGCCTCAACTATCTCATTAATTTTTCTTCTTAATCTTTTTCTGTTCATTATGTATTCATATTTAAGTTTTTAATAAACAAGTTTGTACTACATTTGATAGTCGTTTTAATTAAGGTTTACTTTTGCGATTTTTAATATATATATACCTTGTCCAACGCTTTAGTGAACGCTTGTAATAGCAGTCAAAAGTGCAACGTTCGTATATGAGTATCTATGTATATATATAGATAGATAGATAATATGCAACAATATTTTAATATTCGTTATAATGCACTATGATGAGGAGGGGGGGCGTTGGAAGTTTTTTTTCAGTAGAGGGGGCGGTGGTTCAGAAAAGGTTGGGAACCTATGATCTAGACACTATGCAGTTAACAACTTGATTAAACGTGCCTTGAGCTTAGAAAATGTTCCATCCATTATAGAACCAGCAGGTATAAGTCACACTGATGGTAAACGTCCTAATGGCATGACACTTGTCCCTTGGAAATGTGGAAAATTGATAGTATGGGACTTCATTTGTACAGATACTTTAGCCACTTCACATCTAGCTGGAACATCATTGAATGCTGGAACCGCTGTATTGTCTGGTGAAAAACTAAAATGCAAGAAATCTACAGATTTGGAGAAAATTTTTTTATCTTTTATCCAGTGGCCATAGAAACTGTTGGCATTTTTGGTCCTCGGACGTTGCAATTTATACGCAAAATTGGAAAAAGAATAACACAGGAAACACAAGACTTCAGAACAACCGCCTTTCTTATACAAACAATAAGTATAGCTAAACAAAAAGGTAACGCTGCTTCATCTTTTGGTATTTTTCTTACTTCAGCTAAGTTGGATGAATTATTTTTTGTCCGCAACTAAAACCTAATACAACCAATATGAATAATCAGATTATTGTTGAAGCATATTCTGATCCATTAGGAAGCAAGCAGTTCGACAATTTACAAAATGTCAGCCCAGACTCTAGTAATTTCATTAAAACATATGCTACATATATACCTTTTAAAGACTGATCAAGAAAAAAGAAAAAGAAATAAAGTGGAAAATCTTTATGTAGATATAAAAATAAAAAAAGCAAAAAGACAAGAGACGCCAAATGTTAGTAGTTTTAACAATAAGGAATCTAAAGTATCTTCTAATAGTAGTTATAGTAAGGTTTCAGTATATCTAAATCAGGATGAAGAAGAAACAACAACATTACTGATGACACTTAAAATTTTTCAGATTCATCTGGATATTCTGATTGGATTGTATATAACGGAAAAAATTTAGAATTGCCAAAACAATCCAAGCAAAAACAGGTACCTGCAAATACAAAAGTTGTTAGTAATGTTCCATCTACTTCCTATGAAACCGGATCCAGAATTTGTTCAAATTGTTGGAATTAAATATAATTAAGACCTCCACGACCTTTATGTTTGAAGCTTTCCGTATTAGACACTGACAAGAGACTTACAGGTGGCATGTTCGCAATAAAGTATCATGATATGCGATACGTTATTGATTTTCTTGTACTTGAGCAAGTATTTCATACAGCTATTTCAAGGAATTGGAATATGTTTCGGTGTATGATTGATTATTTCTGGTGGACTGGAGAAGTAATAGAACATTCGGACGTATGTTCTGATTAGCCCATCACCTTTCCTATGTTTTGAAGTACGATGGAGTAGTGGTGAGTTTGAACATATGAGTTCCTTAGATTTGAAACTTATTAGAGAGACAGCATACCAGATAATGCAGGTGATTCTGTACCTGGTTTACTCAAAGAAATACAAAACAGTTTACATCACTCTCAAGAAGAGGAATGGCCCCATGGTGATCGTTTATCAGCTTGTATACAAATAGTTGAAAGATTGGAATATGTTATGGGTTTAGCAATTGCTGAACCATTTGTAGTGTCTGTTGACCTTAATGAATATCCAACATATTTACTATTAAAGCTAAACCGGAAAACATTCTATAGAAGAATTACTGCTACACAATTTGATGTACGTTACTTAGCAACAAATGCAGAAAAGTTTAACAAACTGCATAGCACCACAGTAAAACAAGCTCGCAACATCCTATAGTGATAGTTTGTGGTATCTATTCTTTTCATCATTCAAAATGAAGGTTTTTCGAAAAGAAGAACGGTCGACATGATTTTTATTCTTGGAGAATGTCAGCAAAATTGTTTACTGGTATCACGAGTTTATGCTGATAGATTCTCTAACAGAAATCATCCAGATAAGCGTGTTGGTTCAATTTAAATAAACAGGGAATGTTCAGTATGAAAAACCCAACAAAATAAACCCTGTGACAGAACACCAAGACACCGAATTCGTGGTTGTTGCCTCTGTAATAGAAAATACTCATATAGGTCAAAACCAAATATCAAAAAACCACAACTTAGCCAAACAAGCATTTAAAGATTTCTTCATAAACATTCTTTCCATGATTATAAAATTTAACTTCACCAAGAACTTTCTGAAAACGATTTGAGTAGAGTTTTGTATGTGGGCGTTAGACAAAGTGGCAGAAAATGAAAAGTTTTAAAATTTTGTTTTATTTAGTGACAAATGTATGTTTCACAGCAATGGACCCGTAAATAGGCAGAATTTTCATTTTTATTCTGATTCCAACCCACATCAATTTAGAATAATTAATAATCAGCACCGATGGTCAGTGAACGTGTGGGGCAGAATAATGGGCCCATATGTAATTGATCCTTAGTTTTTTGAAAAACACTCAAATGCAGCATTGTGTTTTGGATTTTTTGATAAATCGGCTTCCAATCTTATTACAAGACATTCCGTTAGATATAAAAGCAAAGATGTGGCTTCGAATGGATGGAGTTCCAGTATATTTCCATTGTGATGTCAGAGAATATGTAAATGTTCAATTCCAAAATCGGCGCATTGGACAAAATGGCTTTCAGAATTGGCCTCCAAGATCATCCGAATTGACTTCATCGAATTTCTTTTTATGGGGATATGTAAAAGGAATCGTTTATAATACACCTGCAACAACACCAGATGATATGAAGGAGCGCATCAAAAAAGCTTTTGGAAACATAAGCACAAAAATGTTGGAAAATGTTGCCGAAGGTTTTAAAAAAGGATATCTTTGTTTTTAGAGTTAGAATGTCATCATTTTGAATATTTAGTATAAACCATTATTGTTTGTTGTACCACTTTTCACCATTCGTTTATATTCATTCATTATTATTTGTTTGTTGTACATATTTTCACCATTCTTTTCTATTCATCCTTATTTGTGTAAACTATTACTTATTATTTAAAAAATTGTCAATCTTATCTTTTTGCCGTCAATTTTCCATAGGTGATTGGACTATGGAATTTTTAATATCTAATAAATTTGTAAAAATCAATTTGCATTCTGAAAATGTGCATTTTCAATGAACAGTTAGCCATAGGAAAGTATAGTATTCGATAGAGAATTAATTTTACATCTGTCGTTGGCATAAAATACAGGGTGTTCTATTTAAATTAAACAAGTTGTTTCCGTCCAGAGCTCGCGATTATTTACTAATGATTTTCGTACACCCTGTAAACATTAGCCAATGTTACACAAGTGCTAAACAAAACTTGATCAATTACTGAACCCCAAGTCAAATTTGGTTTAAAAACCAAAAGTGATGTTGAAAATTTAATTGTTAAAATTGTTGCTACATTTTCACAAAATACAAAATATTTCAAAAACTGTAAGGAATTAGTTTGGATGAAACACCTTTTGGAAATTGAATGTTCATATTTTGCTAGTTTTCAATGTTTATTTTTCGAAATTATGAAGTTTAAAAAATACTATTACTATATGGTATTTTAATTCATTCTATATAAAATTATTTGCATAAATTTTCCAAGTCTTACGATAATGTAGAAATGAGAAACCACACAATTTTTTATTATAATTTAACGATAATGTAACTTTCATTTTACCAGTTCATTGCTCGAATATTTACGAGAAAGTAATATCCTCATTCGAAGGCATGAGTTTTCAATCATTTCATCTTTGATAGTTTGAGTAAAAAATACTTTGTGAGGTGTTGTGGGATATTTACTTCGTTTTGAGTTGGCTAAAACTAATTTTTCGTTCATTCAACCCGTTTTTTTTTTAAAATAAGCTAAGTGAATTTTTTATTTAATACTGTTCTCATTTTTCTATTTATGATCCCGAATTGCCTTATGCTGATGAAAATCTACATGGCTATTAATTGAATATTTCTAAGAAGCCAGAAAATGTTATGCACAATATTTTTAAGATTGTAAAAGTACAATAGTTGAGATTCCCATTGTGCTGTTGGAAACGGTAAGAATAGGGCTAAAATCAAGCGGTGAATGGGATTTGGAGCTAAGGATAACTACAAAATACACTTCATAGGTAGCAACGGTCAGATGGTAGCACTGTTTAAAGAATTGTGGCTATAAGAACCAACAGATGACTGCACGGGTTAAAAATTGTGTGTGTAATATAAAATGCATATTGCGGCTAAGAATTGGTAAAAGCATATAATTTATTCGTGTACATTGCAGACAAATCAGTGTGCTTGTATAGGGTTGAATTTTCGTACTGAAGCCTGCCCTGTTGTAATTACAATTTGGTAACTGCAATTAGTGAAATTTGGTCTGTTAGCTGTCCTGTAGAAATTAAATGTTGGCCAGCATGCTATTTAAATATAGGAAATGTGTCAGATATAGGCAACACGTAGAACCTATACGGTACACGTTTCGATATAGTAAAAATTAGCAATGTACTTTTTACCATATGTATGCAACAAGCGTGTTATTAATGTGCCAAATTAAACTACCTGGTTTTAATATCTAAAATTTCTAAACTTTTAAATAGGTCTAGCAAAGAGGTTAAAGACTTACGGTTGGAAAATAGTGTGGCGTCACTCATAAATTACAAAATATACTTAATTCATTTCTAAAAAATTAAAGTTTAGCAAGTTGTCTATAAAAGGCGACACACGCCAACTTTATACACTGCAAGTGGGCAAAATCAATCTGTCTGTGAAAGAAAACAAACAATTCGTAATCCTCAACAGTACGTGAACATATGCACGGGGCACAAAGACATAGACAGGTTCTATTTCACCTAATTTTAAGTAGGCTAAGTGACAATTGTACAAATTTTAAGGACTTTTGTTATTAGTATAAGTCTGCAAATTTATTGGCAGAGTATTAATTGTGTTTTTAACTTTTAGAAAAGCGGAGAACGTCTAGGATGGATGTCTAAACGTTTTGGGGGAGAACTATCCAGGATATAAACCTAGCGAGTACAATAAAATGGATGTATTTTCTCATTGCAGTAGTGGACTAGGTGCTCTGGGTATACAAGGTTATTCATATTCACAGTATATGCCTCGAATCATTATAGGTAAACTAATAAATATTTTTAAAATTTTCTTTCACATATAGATAGACACATATTAAAGGTACATTTTAAAATTATTTTGAAATTATACAGAGTGTTCCAAATACTAAATAAATAACAAAGTTGTTTTTCTAAACGCAAGCCCCTGTATATTATTACATTTTTGGATTCACCGGTCCAAATAAAGGTCTTTATTATTAATGTTTGCTATACCTAAACCTAAAAGTTTTTGAAGTAATTTAATTTTTTAAAAAACAACCTAATTTTAAAATATTAAACACAAAACAAATATTGTACCTATCTAAACGAAATTTCTAGTAATAATGTGAGAATTGATCAGATTTTATACTCCCATTATAAAAACTTGGATATCTTATGCAGAGTGTTCAGAAATCTAATTTAATCTTTTACGAAGTTCGTTACTATACGTTAATTAGCTTAAGTACAACCCTGTATTTTTTAATACGTTACTAAATGCAGAATTTAATTTCCCATCGAATGGTATAAGTATATCCTATATATAACTCTTCATGTTTTTACAGAATTTGCCAATTAAAAATTTTTTTAAAACTCAATACAAGAATTTAACAATTAATATAAAAACCAGTCAAACTTATGAATTTAGTATGACTGTTCGAAAATTAATTCAACAAAGATTCAAAATGATGACCAATATTTTGTAAACACATACGAATTCTTTGCTAAAAATTATCCTGAATCTGAGTAACATTTCTGGAGTTACAGACCGAAAAGCTTTCGTTATTCGTTGCCTCATATCTTCTTGTGTAGTTGAAGGTATATGGTAAACAACTAATTGTATGTAGCACAACAAAAAGAAATCGGGTGTAGTCAGGTGAACTAGTGGGCTAATTTACATAACTGTCTATTCCAAGCCATCTATTTGGAAACATGTTATTCAAAAAATTACGAACCTCACGATGATAATGCGCGGGGCTCCATTTAATCGTAACTGTATGGTTCTTCTTTTCTCCAAAGGAACTTCTTCCAACAACACTGGTAACTCATTTTCCAGAAAATTCAGAAACATCAAACCATTTAAATGACCACTAAAATAATAAGGCCCAATTAAATATGGATCCATTATTCCACCCCACACATTCACTGACCATTTAGGCTGATACTTTATTATTCTGTATTGATGAGGGTTTGAATCTGAATAATCATGAAAATTATGCCTGTTCACATGTCCGTTGTTATGAAAAGTGCATTCATCACTAAATAAAAAATTGTAAACAAAATTTTCATTTTCTGCTTCTACCTCTTAACAACCACATGCAAAATTCAATTCTCTTCTGGAAGTCATTTCCATAAAGTTCTTGACATAGTTGGATTTTATAAGGATGCTATTTGTGTTTTGTAAGTATTCTTGAAATATTGGATTGGCTAATATTTAAATTTTTGGATATCTGGTTTTGAGTCACATAGGGATTTTCAATAACTGAGCCAATTGGCGTAAAAACATTATCCTCATTATCAATTACAGGTTTACTTGTAACAGGTTTTTTTTGGTATTCGACACTTCCCGTTTCTTAAACTATTTTAAGACGATGTTAAAAACTGTTGGTTTGGGATGACTTCTTTTCGGATATCTTCGAGCATATACTTGAGAAGCCAATAAACAATTTTTATGACATTTATTCAATGCACTCTTCTTTTTGATAAATTTTCATATAATTAAATTTAGTCTGTAAAGCAATAACAACTCACACGATAGATTCAAATAATAACAACTAGAGTAATTAACAATGTCGAAATGTCAAAATAATTTTACCCTTTAAAATTTCATAGACAACTATATAAATCATTGTTTTTATTCAAAATTGAACTGCAGTATGCAAGTATTGGGCGAGTTCTGTGAAAAAGTGAAGAGGACATCCTCATATGGTTTGATAGGGAATTAAATTCTGTATTTAGTAGCATATTAAAAAATACAGGGTTGTATTTAAGTTAATTAACTTATAGCAACTTGAACTTCGTAAAGGATTAAATTAGATTTCTAAACACCCTGTATAAGATATTAAAGTTTTTTATAATGGGAGTATAAAACATTATCAATTCTCACACTTCACTAAAAATTTCGCTTAGGTAGGTCTAATATTTGTTTTGTATTTAATATTTTAAAATTACGTTGTTTTTGAAAAACAATTAAATTACTTCAAAAACCATAAGGTTTAGATATAACAAACCTCAATAAAAAAGGCCTTTATTTTGACCATGGAATTCAAAAATGTAATAATACACAGGGGCTTTCATTTAGAAAACATAACTTTATTTATTTAGTGTTTGGAACACCCTGTATAATTTCAAAATAATTTTAGAATGTACCTCTAATATGCCTCTATCCATATGTGAAAGAAAATATTTTTTAAATATTTATTAGTTTACCTACAATGTTCCGAGACGTATACAGTGAATAACCCTGTATATTATTGTGAGTTGATGATTTGATTCTTGTATTCCTTGATACTGATGATTTAAATTTTGTTAAAGGCCAATTGTCATCAGAGTTTAAAATGAAAGATTTAAGTGCTACGGATAAAATTTGTTTTTTAGGCATAGAAATAAAAATAATAAACGGAGAGTTATATCTGTCTCAAAGACAGCTTCTTAATAAAGTTTTGAAGAATTTTAACATGGATGATTATAAAAGTTCAAGGTTACTTATGCAACATAAATTAAACTTATAAAAAAGGAACATGTGTAATTCGATAAATATACCTTATAAAAAATTAACAGGTAGTTTTATGTACATAATGTTAGGAACCCCTCCAGATCTATATTATACAGTAATATATTTTAGTTAATTACGGAATTGTTTTAATATTAATCATTGGCAACATCTTAAAACTGTAACGAAATACTTAAAGTATACAGAAGATTTTGGTGTAAAATATATAAAAACTAGTAGGGACAATTTAAATATTAGTGCTTTTGTTGATTCCGATTTCGCAAGCAATGTTAACAATTGTAAAAGTATTAGTGGATATATGGATATATTACAAGACTTAATGATATTAAATATATAAAGAAACAAAGTGTAGTAGCTCTTTTTAGTTGTGAAGTGGAATATGTAGCATTGTCTTATTGTATCACAGAATGTTTGTTCTTAAAACAGTTGCTCAGAAATCTGGTAAGTGAAGATAACCAAGCATGTAACAGATGTCTAATACTTTTGAGACAAAACGATCTAAGCACATAAGCATCATTTTGTAAAAGACTTAGTTATAAAGGGAAAGTAAATATTCTGGCGTGCTACTATTAACGCGTTCACCATTTAGAACAAGTATTAACAAAAGCTTTTATTATTCACTATTCACAAGTTTAATTAACGGTATATGCCTTATTTATAGATGTTTTCAGTCCAATTAACAATGAAGCACTATCACACTAATGCTATTTACAAGCACTAATATCTTCTTAACAACACTAATACTACTATAATTTATTGATTACCCTTTTGTCTATTTATGTACAAGCTGGTGGTACAATTTGCACGTTCACATAACACAAATTTATATTTACTATAGGACTTTCAAAACATAATGACCAACTAACTATACAATATATGATTTATATACGACATTTGGATATAGTCTAACTGATGTACACTTATCACCGATCTTATATATATATATATATATATATATATATATATATATATATTGATATGATAACGCCGTACTCGGTGTCAATGGACATATTCTACTTAACTCCACCTCTCTGTGTTGTGTAATCAAATTTAAATCTCACTAATTTTATTATTATGCCACGACTAGCTTTTATTATTCTACACAGTGCACAACATTACGATGATCAATTTTTTTCTTCTCTTCACCCTGTTCTGATTACCTCTTTGTTTGAATTATAACATGAAGTCAATTAATTCCATATAATGAAAAAAATATTATGTACAAGTTTTTGAAAATTATTAAAATACACCCTTCAATCAATCAATATTATAAGTCTTATTTATCCCAAAATTTATATGCTTTGCAATCAATCTAAAGTCACCAAAAACTACTCTTTTTATCAAAGAAGCCTGGAACGTTCTAAACCCCTTTATAATATTATGTACTTTTAACATATGCAAAGTTTGTTGTCGACTCTGTTACACAAGTTTATATAATTGAATAAATTCAGTAATGAAATTTAAAAATAGAAAAAAATATCTTAAAACTGAGAAGATCTGACCTGTTCTGTTCTGCTTAATTGAACCCCTTGGTTTCCATAAATTACTTCTTTATTTTCTCGCAACTCAAAATTATATCAAAATCGTCGACGCTGCTTTGAAGTAATACATTAATCCATTTAAAACATCCCCATACATTTGAAATATTATACCCTCAATTAGAATCTTCCATGCTTTTAAATTATTATACCATCCATTATCAACCTACATCAATTCAGAATTATTATCATCCAATTAGGATTAGATTTATTATCATCCACTTGAATTTATTATACACCCATTTATAATTTTATATCTATCCACTTGAATCAGGATTATACACCCATTTGGAATTATTATATTTGAATTTATTATACCCATCCACTTTGGATTATCATCAACTCCCTATTATTATTTTATTAGTTCAAATAAATCACCACAAATTCTACTCATGTTAATCGGCAAAATAAACTTTCATATTTGTAGCACTAACTTGTCACTATCTATTTTCACTTATTAAATTTTTACGCGTGACTTTTAGGTTCAGAGTATCGCAGCTTGGCCTTCTTGAGTTAAAACTGAACTCCGTTATCATTGTCGCTGTTAATATAGGCTCAACCCACTTGGATGTGGGTTGGGTTCCCACCAAGTCCGTCACTATCTTAACCAATGAGGTCTTTGTATTTCCTGCACTTGAAGTGGTTTTCTGATGTAATATACTTGGTTTTCCGAGTAATGGTTGTTTGCTTATAGATACCTCGTTATTAGACCATACTTTGTTTTGAGTAAATAATCGCATTTTCCATATTATACAAAAATACATGATGTAATTTGAATTTTACTTTCGTCTATTTTTATTTATTTACGCATCTTTGAACTGCATTTTCTTATCAAAAATGTTGATTGTTTCTACGCAGTTACACAAGGCTTTGTTAAGTTTTATCTCTTATCTCCGTATTATATTATAACTAATTAGAAACCTTTTGAATGCGTGTTTAATTACATTTATTATCATTCCTCTAAATACGCGTACCTTTACTGAAAAATATCGTTATTTGCATTACTTAAAATTACTAAAGCTTTATATACCGGGTGTTAAATACTTGTTATTCACCTAATGTACGAATTACCTATTTCTATGCCAAATATGCGTCCTATTGTTATAAGATGTGTTTATTTGCGTCGCTTAAAACTAATCATCCTCTATATACAAGGTGTTAAATGCTTACTATTTACATAATATAAGAATTATTAAATTTTCTACTAAATAAATGCAGTTTTCTGCTTCCTATCGTAATTTATGGTTTCTGCACGACCTTTGCTATACAATACAACCTTAAACAACCCCTTATCACAGCAATATATAAATATATATATATATATATATATATATATATATATATATTTATATATTATAATATATGAGCAAATTAGCAATGCACCAAATTCCCCTATAATTTCCTTTCTTTAATTAATAATTTACTAACTTCTCTATTGGGTCTTTAAATCTGCGCCTCGACCAATGAAACTCTTATCTCAGGTTAATTTTGTGAATAAATCTATATCTGCATACACCGTGAGTTCTGAACTATATACAGATGTACGTGACACTGCCAGTCAAATGACCTCTAGTTAATTCTACATAAGCAATTTCTAAATGTGACAGTGTAAACAATTACTTGAAAAATACGCACAGTAAAACAGATTATATTAGATAATAGATTAAGATTTCAATCGAGTATAACGGGTTAGGTGTTTAAAATATGACGCTGATAAACTACTACCTGAATTCCAATGAAACGTCTTGCTGCTGAACAATGAAGCTCCACTGCTTACAGCTACGACTCGAAACAGGTGCGGGTTCTTAATACCTGAAGATAAGTACGTTTTAAAATTTTGAATTACAGAATTTACGCTTTTTATTTTAAGGTTTAGGGTACGCCCAAAAAAATTTTTAGATACACTTATACTTATCGCCGTTGGTCTTATCAGGAATCTTAGCTCCGTAAAATCAACACCGTGCTCGACACCGAAGGTTCAGCAATCCCAGCGTTTCTGATAGCACCACTTCGAAACTCGTCTGTCTTCACAAACAACTCCCAGAAATAAAATGGTCAATAGTAAGACAATGACAAGGACTCTTGCATTTATCACTTTTTAATATCAACAGTTCCTTTATACTTTGAATATCACAGATACATTTTTAACATACGTTGAATTTTATGTTGGAGATTACAATAATAATAAAAGGTATACAATTCGTAAAATATTACAAAAAAGATTATACTTTTAGTTCTATAGTTTGTCAAACTCCTTTTTTTCACAGTCCTTGCTTTCAAAATCAGTTTGCTTATTTTTCTTATCTCCATGGAGATCCCTCTCAAAACATTAAACCAGCCTACTCTTTACAATTCTCCCCCAACTAACATTCTATGATCTATCTTTTTATTATCAGATCTTATTGCTCTTGTCAAATTCTAATTTGGAGTAAACTAATACACAAATGTCATTGGCCGAAAATTTATAAATTTTGATTGATGTTTTAATATTTTAATCCTAACAACATGTGCTAAATAATTTCTTTTTAGATGAGTTGGATGTCTACAAAGTTGCAAGAAGTGAAATTCAATGATATAATGGACTTACAACTATATACTGAAAAGTAAATAAAATTTCTACATCTTATAACTAACTTAAATCTAATAAAAACATGCTAATTGACTTTAATTTTTTAGGCTTTACGTACATATTCAAATGAAAGTGAAAGGTTAACATCTTATACCTAACTTAAATCTAATGAAAACGTACTAAGTGACTTTAAATCTTAGGTTAACATACATATTCACATGGCAGTGAAGTTTTCTTTTAAATATTGAAACAAAATTTTATGATATACAAGCAACAGCAGTCCACTTCATTGGAACATACTTTTCAAATTTACTTTACGAAATCACCAACACCCAATTTGAAATCTTAAAACTTCATTTTCTCTGAAATATCATTTTACATATCTTTAACAAGCAACTGCCATCACCATCTCCTTCATCAATCATTTTTCGAACTAGAAGTCTATATCTGAGTGGTAAAATAAAATAAATCCTTGAATCAAATAATAATAATATCAATTTGTTTATCCCCAAAATTATAGTTCCCTTTAGTTAGTTTAAGGCCAGCAAAAATGACACTGAATACTATTGAAAATACCCTTGAACGTTCAATGACCTTTCCCTTTTACGTAAATATTTACGTATAAAAAGATTTTTGATGACCCTTTATATAAATACTCTGGTATATTAAAAATATAGTAAAAGTTCAAATAAAAAAGAAAATAGTGCTATTTAGATAATGTTCAGACCTGTAGTTTTCCTTGAGTGTCTTTTTGTTCTCCCTATTCTTGGATCTGCTACTGCGTGCTGTTGACCAGTACCTCTGGATTGCTTTCAGTCGAGTTCACTTATTGCTTTTATAGTACTGCTTGACCAAACACCCATTCAATGCTTATAACAATCCTCCGTTTTGTGCTCCGATGCGTAGATGCAAACCAATATTTGAATGCAATGTTAGATCAATTTAAATTAGGATTTATTTGCAAATTTAGTTTTATGTACCAATCTAGAGCTTCCCCAGGTTTCAGCTTATTACCTAGATTTCCCAGATTTCAGTTTATTGCCTAGATTTCAGCTTATTACCTAGAACCCTGAATTATAAATATTAAAATTGTTTACTTTATAAGCTTTCACTTACATTTTCCAGTTAACGGCAAAATTTCTCTCGTATATTTTTCATTATTATTTTAATTTCAAAATTTTCTATTACTACTTCCACGAAATATAGTTATTTAATTTTTCTATGTTCACTTTTACGTAAATTTTTAATTTGATGTAAAGCGTGCTCAGGTTGAAGGAAGACTGCTTGTTTATCAAATTTGAGTGATATATAAAGCAACTCTTCCATCTGACACCATTAGTTATCGACGTTCTTTGATCAAAGTTTACGGCATGCTATAGGATATTGTCAATACTCTGGGCTTTCTAAAATATGAATTTGATAATAACGCGCCAAAACAATGCTGTCGGCCACGTAGTATTCGAGTTGTATATCGTGGATTTCTATAACTAGTGTACTTTCACCCGTCTGTTGTTACATGCCAAAATTGGCAATGTATATTGTTAAATACGTAAATAAATTCCCGCGAATATTTTCAAATAAACTTTTCAATTTCCGTGATTCCGGACAGTTGCGTTTGCGCAAAAGAATGCGCAGGCGCGGAGTGAACGGCGTAAGTGCGTGCGGTGTGATGAGACGTCATTAAACTACGAGACCTGAAGTAAATAACATCTACCGGTGTTGTGTGTCTGTCTTTTCTCTTTTCAGGGGGTAGGTTCTTTATCTTTACCTTCTATCGTTCCTTCTACCTGGTTATCCTTGCCGTCTCCCTCTACGAACATAGAGGTTGGGCGAATAAAAATTTGGACTCAACAAAGGCGTGGTGTAACCCACACGAGATCGCCCTGGGATATAACTGTAAGGTGCGATTTAAGTGAGTACATTACTTTTATTTATATTTTAAAAGTAAATCTGATCATTCTATCACTTTTAAACGTGTTTTGTATTTGATACATTTGCCGCGTAATCATGTTATAATAAGGATTGCGCAATAATATGAAACGCGGGGCCGCAATACTGTTTTGTTCTATAGTAGGAAATTTTAACTCTACTTCTCATGTAGACAAACTTATGCTTTTATTTTTGTCGAGATAATGTTTTGGGTTTTGAATTTACTTCATGTTAAAAATCACGTAGGCGAAATTTCTATAATGACGTAAATTGAAATGCGTTTATTTACATCCTGCGTTTCTAAAACGTATTTGTTTTGAAAGGTGCGTTTATGTCGAAGATGCTTTGTTATTTCTTTGCACTATTGCGTGTTTAATTTGACAGAATTCGTATCATGATTTTCTACCTTCAATGTTTTTAAAGCGTATTTATTTAGAATTTATGAATGCTTTTTTGGTTCAAAATAAGTTTGATTGCGTACAGAGTTATTTATCTTACTGAATGTGGTTGTATTATCGAAGGATGAGCTTCCTGCATTAATTAAAGTTAACTGTGATCCTTATACAGTGTGTTAAATATTTGATTTTTGCATAATTTGCGAATTAGGTACTTTTCATCATAAAATTGTTTAGTTTTCTAGCTTTTAGTACTATTTACATGTAGTGTGCGACCCTTGTGAATCTATATACCCCTAAATAAACCTATTATCATATATATATATATATATATATATATATATTGTGTGTGTGTGTGTGTGTCGCTAATCACATGTAAATAGTACTAAAAGCTAGAAAACTAAACAATTTTTTCATGAAAAGCTTGTTAACACGTTTGTTTGCAAGCTGTTACAGTTGGTATTTTTGCAGCTGCTGTCTGAAAATTCTTCACACTTGATCCTTCGGCGATATTTTTGAAAGCAGTAGAGAAATGCAACCGCTTTTCCTCACCCGAAGATGGTACCAGAAAGAAGCCGATGGTTCAAGGTACAGTCAATTCTTCTGTTTGCTTTATTTGTGTTGCTGTTTTGGAAGATAGATTGTAGTGATCCGTAGGGCTTCTAAGTCGATTTTTCATTGGTTGATAATTATTACAAATATTATAGTGTACATTTCGATATTCGAAGGTATTTGTTAGAGTAACTCAGTAACCACTTGCAGGCTTCTGAACGTATTCCGTGTGGTCAGAATTTACAGTATAATGGAGGCGCATGTGTGGAGGCGATCGATTTAGTCGACAAGGATTAAAGGACTTTATTTTTAGCTTTCAAAATGGCAGATTGTAAAATTTCACTTGGCGTTTTTTTATTAAACGTAATGTTTTTAAGTTTATAATGTGATGGTTGTTTAAGGTAATCTGATTACATCTTGTAATTAGAGCGTTGTTTTGAATGTGATGTTGGTATTTATTGTAAAACCGTTAGTTATTTAATCATTGAAGGAAATATTTATGTGTTACCTGTTGCTTTTGGCTTAGAATTTGATGTCGGTTGTTTTATGTATAAATGAGTGTGGTTCGGTTAAACAACTGAAAACTAATATTTATTTATCTGAATTGTTTATTTAGATCTAAATCAGGGTAAAACTAATATTTGTTTATTTGAAATAATGTTTATTTAGTATGTAATACAGAGTTGTAATTCCAATTACATTGCACCTGTTACCGAATCAATAGTAAATGTACCCTTACTGTGATCCTACGAGCAATTAGTAGCAACATCCCTTACATATATTAAATCAAATTATTAGGCAAGTTTGAATATTAACAGCATTATATTTCTATGTTATATTTGTTTTGGTTTTAAAATAAAATTGAATTAACCACAACGTTGTTGTGTCTATATTTTTTGTTTGTAATTTGTAATGCCACGATGTGTTTAATTTTTCAAAAGGTACGTTTTAACCGATGCAAACATAATGAATAAATTTTTAACATTTGCTTACTAGATTTAATATATTTAACAAACATGCACTTATATAAAGATTTGGCGCCTGACTCTGCGCTTGTTTTTATGTTGTAGAATTTTGGATAGGTATTTGCTGCCAACATATTTTGTATTTTGTTTGATATTTGTGATTCATTTGACATTTTATTTATGTGTAATTGTTTTATTTCAGCATATTAATCACATTTACAACTGCATTGCTAACATTTGGGTTTAACTTAATGATATGTTTGTTGTTTTGTTTATCCTATTATCTAGCCGATGTTCCTATATAATTAACTAGTATTTAACGTTTGTGATAATTGTTGTGATGTAATTAAATTGAATCTCTGGTATGACCGACCATCCTTGTGTCTTTCGCGTTTGCATTTATGACTATGTTGGAGATAGTCTATTCAGTAATAAGCGCCTTTTTAACTATGCGCAATCATACCATAAGTTCATTTCAGCGATTCATGTCGTCTTGTCAATGTACTTGTAGTTGTACACGTGCAAATAATAGGAAGCCAGCTAGCCTTTGTGAAATATTTTGTAACACGGGCTGGAAACTGTTAATGTATGTATGTGGGCGCGTGTAATCGAGCCTTGTTGAGTAATACTAAAATTTTATGTCCGTGCGGGGAGGAACATTGGTAGTCAAGGTGCAGGTTATCTTCCTGGTGTCCCCCCTCATCAACTTTAGCTGAGTAGTACTGGCCTAGCCGACCTCAGTACCTACCAGAAAAGACTAGCTGGTCTACACTAACGTTTCTTCAGTTGTCATGTGTGGTGTGTCTGGGTAACAGTTGACATCCTGTTAAACTTAATTTTGGTAATCTGGGGTACTTGTACGTTACCCGTCCTTGTCGAGATGTGCCAAATGCACTTGGAAGTGTGAAGGCAGTTTGGGGTTTTTTCTGCCGTGCTCTTTCTCCAATCACCCAGGTTGAGTACGGCACTGTTTGCTTTGAATGTCGATTTTCTATGCTTTCATGCCAATGACCTATTTAGTGGTTATTGTTTTGATTAAAAGTCAAGTTAGGTAAATTCTGTAGTTTTATATCAAAACTTCCCGCCTTAACGCCATCTTCCCAGTGTGAATTTGGGTTACACTATAACAACACAACGTAGGTGTCGTCGAGCCACTGCCACTAGATGTTAGATCATGAAGCCCGGTGTGCCGTCTGTAGAGGGCGTTTGGGTCAGCCTTCAGGTCGGTTCCACTACAAGATATTTCTTTTTTTTGAGTTGATTCCGCACTATATTGCAGACTATACGCTATCAAATGTAGGCTAACAACACGAACGATTATGTACGTTATTCCTAAAGCTTGCGTTAGAGCATTTTTTTATTGTTTACTTTGCTGTTTAAAGTAATGTTCACGTCAACAACTGTTTAGTTAATATTTGATTATAATATTTAAAAATTTAATGATACGTTATTTCTTAAATTTTACGAGGTGCATGCGCCAAAGCAGATGTTACTGTAAATTTTATGTATAATTTCTTCTCGTATATACCAGGGGTGCTCGATAGGTATCGGGAATAAGTAACAAAAACAAAACTTAAGTTGTGAAAACTTCTTTTCTGTTTTCAAAATATTCACCTCCATGATTGATACGCTTTTGCATACGTTGGAACCAATTTTCATAACATTTTTTCCATTCAGATTGAGATATCCCCAAAACATGGGTTTTGAAAGCATCAACCGTCTCTTCTGTTGTCGAAAATCGTTGGCTACGCAGTTTGTTCTTCGCATGTGGGAACAAAAAGAAATCATTAGGTGCCAAATCAGAACTATATGGCGGATGACCCATCAATTCGATGTTTTGAGTGCTCAAATAGTCATTTGTTAGAGCCAATGTGTGAGAGCTCGCACTGTCATGATGGAAAATGATTCGGTGTCGTTGGTTTATTTTTCTTATTTCTCTGAAAACTTGTGGCAAACAAATGGTTGTATACCAATCAGAATTAACTGTTTTACGATCCTCGAAAGCAATGGTCGTGACATGTCCATTTATTCTAAAAAAACAGGCAACCATTTTCTTCGAAGTGCTTCCAGCGAAGACAACTTTTGTTGAATTTCGTTCATTTTGGACGACCCATACAGTCGACTGCTGTTTACTTTCGGGTTTATACGAATAAATCAAAGATTCGTTACCTGTGTAAATGTTATACACTGCGTTTGATGTACAGCAACCGTATTTTTTGAGCATTTCTTTGCACCAATCGACACGAGTCTTTTTTTTTGAGCGATTGTCAAATTATGTGGAATCCAACGTGTACATAGCTTTTTTACAGCTAAATGTTCATGTAATATAGAATGCACACTTGTCATACTAATGCATATGGATACCTGAGTCTCACGATAAGTCACACTACGATCTTACATTATCAATTCGTGCACGTCATCGATATTTTCTGGCACAACAGCCGATTTTGGACGACCTTCTTTAAATTCATCCGCTAGCGAACTACGACCGCGATTGAATTCACTATACCAACGATATACAGTGGTTTTAGTTGGAGCCTCTTCCCCAAAAGTCGAAATAAGTTGATTCGGGCACTGTTGTGGAGATAATCACGTTGGAAATCGTAAAAAATCATCACACGAAAATGTTCCATTTTTTGGTAGAGACGTAATTTTCAACTCAATCAAAACTAAACAAAAAGTGTTCCTATGGCAAAATGTTATAAGTATGTATACGAAAGTAAGGTGAAAAGTTCTCGGCCTACAATGAAAGACTGCAATTTTCAGTAAAAAAAGATTTTTTTTTTTGACATAATCCTCCTTAACTTCAATACAACACTTGGTCCAGCGTTTCTCCAACACCACTATTCCTTCTCGGAAGTGAGAGTCTGGAAGACTGAAAATATTCGTCTACCGCCCTCTCAACTTCTTCATTGGACATGAAGCGGTTCCCAGAAACAAATTTCTTCAAGTTTGGGAACAGATAGAAGTCTGAGGGCGCTAAATCAGGGGAATAGGGAGGATGGCCGAGCAAGTCGTATCCCAAATCCGTCAATTTTCCCATCGCCAACGCACCCTTGTGTGCAGGTGCGTTGTCTTGGTGAAAGATGATTTTTTCTTCTTCAAGCCAGGCCTCTTCACGCGAATTTTGGCACACAGCTGGTGAAAAAGGATGGAGTAATATTGGTCTGTAATTGTTCTGCCTTTTTCAAGGTAATCTATTAACAGGATCCCTTTCGCATCCTAAAACACGCTGGCCATCACCTTTCCGGCAGATGCAATCGACTTCGCTTTCTTTGGCGCTGAACAACCGGCTTCCACCCACTGCTTCGATAGCTGTTTCGTTTCTGACGTGTAATGGTGGACCCATGTCTCATCCATAGTGACAAATCGCCGCACAAATCGCTCGGATCCTTATTGAACCGGGTCAAACATTGGTGCGAAACTCGTTTTCGCATTTGCTTTTGATCGGCATTCACCAAATTCGGCATCCATCTTGCGCAGAGCTTTCGCATCCCTAACTCTTTGTGTAAGATGTTTCACACCCTTTCGTCCGATATCCCTACAGCCTCAGCTATCTCATTCACTTTCGCTCTCCTATCGTCCAACACGATATCATGCACTTTTTCGATCGTTTCCGGTGTGGTTGCGGTTTTTGGTCGTCCTTCACGTGGGTCATCTTCGACAGACGTGCGACCACGTTTAAATTCAGCTGCCCACTTTTTAACGGGTGACAGGGTAGGGGCAGAGTCTCCGTAAACTTTTGTCAACTTAGAATGAATTTTCTGAGGGGTTAATCCGTCCAAAACGAAGAATTGTATGACCGCACGATAATTAAGTTTATCCATCTTAAGGAAACACGTAAAAAACATTTGCTTGAAAAAATTCGTGTAAACAAACTACTTGAGATAGCAAGTTGAAACTTGTCATACGAACTAATGACATGTGCACGTAGGCGGGAAGCACAAATTTTTGCTGATTGGAACGCCATCTCTGTGTCAGGCCGAGAACCTTTCACCTTACCCTCGTACTGTGAAAAATATCAAACTTTAGGTTAGAAACGTCAGATCGCACCTAGCAACACTAGTGTTGTCAATTTCCGATATATATCGAGCACCACTTGTATATAGAATAGGAAACATTATACTGGTATGTAGATATGCAATTGCTATTTAGAAATAAGATTATAATTCTCGCTATTTTAAATGTTTAGGTTTATATTGTACTATATGTAAATTGACGCTTTGTGTACATCACGTTATACAGAACTATTACGTAAATGTGTTTTTCTGGTCTCTGTAAATATTCTTTTTTGTACGATATTTATCTAACGGTTTGTGAATAAAATTACCTGTTGAGGTTTCCAATTCTTTTCTTTCTGTATTACCCACCCCACTCTATGACGTTTTTAGAGCTAGCTCGAAATCTAATGCTTTTGAATTTCGATTCTACCATTCTGTCCCTGTTTTGTTGTGGTATTCGGCGTAGGCAATTCTCTTTACTGACTTCCGTGTCTACACGGAATACCGTAACACGTTGTTTTTAATGGGTTTGTACGACAGTCAAAATTTCATTATTCAAATGAATTCAAAAATCCCCTAATTCTAACATTAAAATGAAATTTGATGTAGCCAAAATGCGCAAAAACCTTTATAGGAGTAAATATAAAATATTTCTTATATCTTTGGCTAATTTCATAGTATTGTTCTCAGTCGTTTGGCACATAATGCGTAATTAATTTTATTAACTGTTAGCACTCAAATAAAAAAAAACACTTCGCAATTCGATTTACATATCCAGTTACTGCGATTTTCCGATCGATCCTTCGACGTTTTCCAATATTTTCCTACATAACGCTACAGTTCACTGCTTCAAAGAAGAGATACGGCGAAGCCATTGTATTTTCGCCTTCACCGGCGTTTCTGCTTCACTAGACCCCTCCCGAAATACGTATTTAGTCCTCTGCAAGCATTTACCATCCTCTTTCCCTGACTTAGTTAGCAACATTTACCTTGTTTACAGTCGAGTTAATGGTAATTTCCTAGATTACAAAATTTTTGACGATATACTTCACCGGACTTTTCTATGAAATATTGCCTGATTTTTTGGCTTAAACTGTACGTAACAAATTATATTAAATTATGATTCCCACATATTATCTAGTCAATTCTATTTCATTAGAATGTGATAATTAAAAGATTGAAAACTTCAATTTTTCAACAACTAAACCTCAAATTACAGATAGAGTTAACCTCGTTGACCTACACAACTGTAGGTTTTGTTTTTCATGGGCTACTAGATTGTTTTATTCTCAATAGTATCAGCTTGGTTCTGTTTTAAAATAATGTTGGTTCACTTGACAAATCTTTCTATGGATGCTCAAAATAGTTTTAGTTGTTTTCATAGAAAGTGTCAGTAGCTTATGCTAATACTAAAAATCAGTGTTAAAAAATTTAAATTGAAGGTTACACTTCCTCAATAATATTTTAATAATGCATTACACGAATATTTATTGTTCTGGGAGAAGTAATAACAATACATTAATTTATACAATGACCAGCGAAATTTGAACAATCAACTAAATTATCATAAAGATTTCCTTATTTTTGCTTTGATTTTAATCAGCTACTAACGTTACTGCGTCCAACATCTAAAAAAATGTCTTTGGAGAACTTAAGTATTAGAGACTTCTATGCAGGTCGTAGTATCTTAATCACAGGTGCAACTGGATTCATAGGCAAAGTACTGGTGGAAAAATTACTACGTTCATTTCCGGAGATTAAAGATATTTACATCCTGATTCGTCCCAAAAGAGGAAGAACTGTGGAACAACGCATAAATAAAATTACTAGCACACCTGTAAGTACATAAATTTTTCTGGGTTTATATTTTAAAAGGAAAATACGTTTGCAGTTGTTTGAAAAACTGAGAAATTTTAAACCTGATGCACTTAAGAAGATAAGGGCTGTACCGGGAGATGTTTCAGAGTTAGGACTAGGTGAGAGTTTATTATTAGCGCACTCCAAGTGAAGAGCATAGGTATAATCTTTGGAAAACTAAAGCAAACACGTTTTCTTGAATACAATAGCCTTGTTAGGTATAGTTTTTGTTCCAGAAAATCTAACCGGTAATGCATAGAAATACTCGATGAAGTACCCCGCTAAAAATTGTGTTTCGAGAAAGTAACGAAAACTTCGAATGTACTAACAAGAATGGTTATCAACTAATTCGTTGAGACAGGTAGTGTAAGTGTTTGAAGAGGGTCTGGGAACGCTATCGTGTGTGAAACAAATTTTAATCGAGAATTATCTTAAACGCTATCTAATCTCAAACTACGGAGACGATGCCAATTGACTCGAAAAATAATCGAATACACTCGTGCTTAACAAACCTAAGACAAACGTCAACGATAAGAACACTAATGAACCTATGTAAAATTGATCGCCGCAAGAAATGTTTCCAAAATCAAATGTTAAATTACCTGAGTATTAATCACGCCTCTAGATAATTGTAATATAATTTATTACAAGGTTGGAGCTATTGCCCTTACATCAGTTGTGAAAAACATCAATTTAAAAAAGTATTTACTCTATCACACAATTATGTTTCAACTCTATTACACAATTATACTTTTCTCTCTAGCTATTATCTGTGGTATTATCTTACTTGAAACTTTTAATTACACTAAGAGGAAGGGACTTTCTATTTTTCTTACTCAGCACATTTTGCGTGTGAAAGTTCTTCGTGCCAAAACGATGACGTCATAGGCGCCACCGTGATACATTATTAATCAAAACAAATGAATCATAAAACTGTAATACTTAAAAATACAAAGTTACCATTCTTAATTTAAAAACCGCCATAATGAATTCAACAACCTAATAAAACTTAACAAAAGATACAAATTTAATCGTTCCTTAGATCAAGAATGCATGCAACCTAAAAATTATATAAGAAACTATTAAAACGTAATATGATTATAAACATTTCAAGGGAGTGTCAAGGCTTAAATAATTTCAAATCGAGTTAGTAATTGAAAGATGGAATATATATTGACGTAATAAGGAGTCGCGAGAGGTCTTTGAAACCCAAGACCAAGATATAAAAGAATCCCCAAAAAATAGAAATTTCTGTAAATTTATGGTTACCCCATGTATAATACAGGCGTACTTTTTATTCATTAAAATGCCAAGTAAAAAATGCAATTGCGCGTGTATAAATAATCACCTTGTATGATATAAGCGCATTGTAAATACATAGCAAATAATGTAAGCCGCATATGTAAAAACAATTACTTTTAAGATACCTTAGAACGCATTTAATGCGAGTGCATATGGATCATTCAAAAATAAATACAAAGCCATTTATTTTCACTTATTAATTATCAATACATTTTTAATGCATATAAAAATGATTTGCATTTGTTGTAAATAGCATAGAATAGTGCTAGCTTTACGTATTTTTGTGTAGAAAACTACAATTAATCTTAATTATGTGTATTAAAACACGTTTTGAATGTGCAAAACCTGTGGGTAAAACAATTGAAGCGTAAATTAATTACCCTGTGTATAGCATAAAAACATTTTAAATAAAACATGTTCTCGACATTTCGAGGGGAATTGAGAAGAAATACGTCAAATAGTATGACTTAATTAATAAAGAAACGTTTATTCCAAGAAGCGGCCGGGACATTAAAAACCCCATAAGATGTACTAAAAATTGATACAATTACATGATACATTTCGCAATTACTGGATTAGTATACGATGCCACAATAACCTTGGGTGTTAAACAAAGACGAGCAGCACACGTCGCTAATAAGTATAACGCGCTAACGAGGTAATAAAACGCAACAATTTGACCGCTATTGAGAAATAACTAGAAAATTACGTCAGATAGGCGTGTATTATTTGGAATGGAATCACGTAAACACTAGTATATTCTAGAAAATCGATAATTTATGTATATAAACGGAAACGTTTATTAAATACATTCATTCAGAAATTCGATCGCGAAAATATCACATTCAAAAAAGGATTTCGAAGCTATTGTTTTCAAGTATGCAATACGCATACTGTAATTACTAATTACCATGTAACAGTAAATACAGATGTTAGTTATATTTGTTCGATATGAACTTGGAAAACTTCAGTCAAACTAACTTTGACGTATGAATTTCTCTTTCTTTTTTAATTACAGTTTGAATTTCTATTCAATTTTTTTATTATTTATAATTGATTTTTTTTATTTTAGGTTTATCGGAGTCTGACAGGCATGTTCTGATCGAAAATGTTTCTGTTGTATTTCATGGTGCGGCCTCTGTACGATTTGATGACCCTCTCAGGCAAGCCATTATTTTAAATACAAGAGGAACACGAGAGATTATCAAGTTGGCACTTGAAATTAAAAACTTAGCGGTATGTTCATACATTTAATTAATAATGTCTTATAATATTTACATATTTATTTAGAGAATATTTTGTAATAATTTTAATGTGTACTTGGTCCAAGGAGAAATGGAGAGAGTCAAGATTTAATTATTTTGTAAAAAATGAATTTTTTATTAATTTATCCTTTATAAATATAAGGTACAAGAAAAACCATTTGGCGTACAATATAACAAACTATTTTCTAAATATTACGTTTGCCAAAAATCCTCCATTGAAATGTTCTTGGAGTCATTCGAGCCTAAAAATTTTGCATTACCCTCGTAACATATTAACAGATACGTTGTATGAGGTCTTGGATAGTTAGGAATGAATCGCCTCAAATATTCCTGCTTTTAAAGTCGCAAGCCAGGCAAGCGAAGGGCTGAGGGATATCCCCTTGTTAAGAAATGATGCAGTCCGGAAGCAAAGCATTCAATGCATTGCATTTTTTTCAGTGCAGCTTGTTGCCTGTTTTGCTGGAAAAATTGCGACGTTCGTTAGAAATACTTATAATAATATTTTTTTAATAGTTTCTGTAATTAGCAAGATCTACCAATAAGATTAGGTTATTTCCTTTAAGAAATATAATTTTTAGGTTACTAAAATTTTGATCTAAGGAAAAATTATTTTGTATCATATATGGTTCATATTCAATGGTTGTCAAATTCATTATGTCGGTTTTTCAAGGTTAGAGATGATGTCTTCATTGTAATTAGTACAGTTTTGTAATCAAGTTGTTTTGATTAATAATGCATTATGCTTGTGCCCGGTGATCTTAACGCCTGAGCTCAAAGACAGATCATGTGCAGATTTGTGCTGACTCAAATAAATGGAAAGCCTCTGTTTCTGATTCTAGTTCCATTATACGTAAGTTTAAGTAGACATATACGTCAGATAGAAAAACGACACAAGGTTCATGGTGTGGGCACTCTATATACAATTCTGTTGGCTCGTTTTAGTATTAACACTATCCGAATAGATGGCGCCCACAATTTTAACAGCAATTATTGATTGTCATTTATCTGACATTAATTTTATGTTTACAATTATTGTTTATCTAACCGTAGCGTTATTTAAAGATTGTTTAATTCGAATAGCTGCATTTCAAAAAATTCATTGTGAATTGTGATATTGATAATCGAATTCTTGAATATATCCAGGTGTATGATTAAAAAACTACAATTAGATTTACATAAAATTACATTAGAATACAATAGAATACAAATAAATAACGAGAACTTACAAGAGGTTAAGGATTTCTGCTACCTAGGAAGCCAAATAACGCAAGATGAGAAGAGCGCAAAAGATATAAAACAAAGATTAGCACAAGGTCGTGCTGCATTTAACAAGAAAAAGCAACTACTGTGTTCAAAGACAACAAACGTAGAAACAAGGAAAAGGTTGCTTAAAACATGTGTGGCGCACAGCACTATACGGCTGTGAAACCTGAACAGTAGGAGAAGCGGACAGGAAAAGAAACCTTTGAAATGTGGTGCTACAGACAATCTAAATACAATTTATTTTATTGCAAACATCATTATTTATCTATATTTAAACATTATTTATTGAGAGTAATGATTTCAGCAAATAAATAATTTTAATACAAACTTTCGTTATTTTTGTTGGGAATTTAAATATGTATAGTTGAAATCAAATAAAGTCGAGCATGACTCATTATTCAAATCTGTAGGAACTAATAGTAGTACAACGCATTTCTTAACTTTATACAGTCGTCGGTTAAACTTTATTAGAGGTGGGAAAAATAGCAACGATTAAAGAACACGTTAAATACAATAAACGAACGCCCTTTAAAGTGACTCGTGATACCTGGATTGAAAAATATTATTGAAAGAGCGACTCATCTCTACACTTCAGTCGGTCCATGAACAAGTTATAGGTAATGACGGTTATGTTGAGTTTCTATTTAATTACCCAATTGGATATTTTGTTCAGTGAACAATTATATTTAGATTATAAACGAAGCAATGCAAAGGTTTATTGAAGAGTATGCAAGAATCAAACAGTTAAATTTATTACAATATTAAAACATCGAGCATGTGTGTGCAATATCTCAAATAAAATTCCATATTGTAGTTTGTCTGGTCGAAGAAATTTTGTTTTTGAATACGTGCAGAGCTAATAATTTAGGGGTTCTACGACTTGCCGATTTACAATATCAATATAATTGGAATAGCGAAAACACTTTCAGTTTACTGAAAGCCCTAACGTATTCCTTTCCTTGTGGTAGCCAACACACTTGGCCGATTTAAATTGTCACGTTAGTGGTAATGATGTAATGATTGTATCCTTTTTTAACTTTTGAAAGCAAACAAGTTTTCTGTAAACGAGTCGATATAAATTTATTTCACATATAATAATGACAATGAAACTTAAATCTAAATTTTTTGTTTGTTGTATATCAGAATTATCTTTAAAAGAAAAGTAGAAAATCGCAAGTTAAATAACAAAGCATAAATTCTAACCTAACCTTAAAAATGTTTGACAATTATTTACAAACGGAAATATTTTATGGACATACGTTCAGAGTGGTTGCATTGAATTATACAGCCGACGAATATTTTTCTAGCTATCCTTTTTAGATGGGGGAGAGCCAGGTAATAGAGTAGCATAACAATATTGTGGCTGTGTTTTATTCATATGCGCAACGATGAGTCATGCTTGACTTTATTTCATTTCAACTATATGTCTTATTTATAGCATTTGTGTGTTGTACAATGATACAACGGTGTGAAAAATGTTTAAAAGACAATTCTTATATTTCAGGCGTTTCTTCATATTTCAACGACGTACTGTCAGATGGACAAGTTAGTAGTGGGGGAACACTCATATCCAGCTTTATGTGACTGGAAAAAGACTATAGAAATTGCTGAATATTTGGATGAATACACATTAGATATATTCGCAAATAAGTATATGAGCAATTTGCCAAATTCGTATACTTTTAGTAAGGCATTGGCGGAAAACGTTGTGTACGATCTATGCAAAGATAAAATTCCTGCTGTTATATATAGACCATCTATAGGTATATCTGTGATAAATTACAATTCTGAAATGATTTTAATTGTTTAGTAATATCGACCATGGAAGATCCCATAAACGGCTGGATTGACAACTACAATGGACCTGTTGCTTTAATGGTAGCTTCGGGGAAAGGTATAACAAAGTTTGAAAAAGCAATTTTGTTTTATAAAATTTGTTTAGGAATTCTTCGAACATCGTATGCAGACCCTAACCTCAGAGCCGACTATGTTCCAGTCGATATTTCAGTTAGGGCTCTGTTAATAGCAGCATGGCAAAAAGGAATTACAAAGTAACTAATATTTTTTTAATTAAAAAAAACTCACCCTAAACATATTGAATTTAGCATTAAGGAAGCACAAAGTATTTACGTTGCTTATTGATTAAACACCCTTTCATTAAAAAAATGTCTTAAATGTTTGATCGATGTATATGTGTAAGTATTGGCAACAGTGTACACACAAACTTTTTTATTTTAAACCTATCAGAAATATTTATCTCTCATCCTGATCTATTATCCTCTTCAAAACAAAGAACATGAAACCCTAAAATGAAAACCTCAGGCACCGTGGGCATATATGGTGTGTTATTTATTTACAAGTTTATACACAAACATTATGAAATATAAAATAAACTCTTCCGAAATTCAAAAATTATATTCAACACCAAAAATACTTCTCCTTTACAAAATCAAAACTGCTATCTAAAAAACCCAAAATCCTAACTCACAAAATCATAAATAATGCTCTTCCCATTCTGTTAATAAACAACTCCCAAAAATTACAAAAGGTATGTACAACACCAAATAATTTAACAAAATCAAAATGTTGTTTACTTAAACAAAACTTTATATTTCCCATACTGTTAATAAATATTTTATAGTTCATCATTCCCAAGGACAAATCTCCCAAGGTCAGAAACCATTTCTTAAACCCCGTATCTCATTTTATAATTGATCAATTGCCAGAAAAAGGGCTATATAATAAATCCTAAAATCTGACACTTTTAACTAAACTTCACTATAAATAAAACCCCGAAATACGCTTTTTAACTTTCGACAAAGAAGCGTATCAAAAAACTAGCAAATCAAAATGTCTACAGTGGCCCTACCTGAAAATAAACAGGGCGTTGCTCCAATCAGGTTTCGTTCTAATCGCTAAAAGATTATGATTTTGTCATGTTCCAAAACGTGAGTAATTAATAAATGTCAATTTATAAAAATAAAAGTTGTTTATTATCGCTATTAGCGTCTCAATACTATTTACATGTCGTAAAAACGATCGGGATCCAATTAAACTAACATTTTTATATCCGTATCTTGAATGATGTGTCTGGAAACACGATAAATTCATATAATTAAGAGATGTTTTGTTATCGCTCGAAACGCCTAAAAATTATGAAAATGATTGACCACTTTCACACTTAATTAAATGAACATCTTGATTTATCATTATCTTGATTGATGTTGTCTGGCAACATCGATAAAAATTATATATTTTCATCTTTTACGTTTCAAACAAAACTTCTAGCCTTTTAACTTTACAAGGAAATTAAAAATATACAACTACGTTATTATACAACTAAAACCTTTAAAAATGGTGACTGTCCGATACAACTCTAATACCCCTGTTCGGGGCCTTATATTTTCTATCTTTAAATTACTAGCTGATACGTATATATATATATATATATATATATATATATATATATATATATATATTGCTGTGATAAGGGGTTGTTTAAGGGTGTACTTTATAGTAAAGGTTGTTTAGAAATGAGAAATTACCATAGGCAGCAGAAAACTGCATTTATTTAGTAAAAGAATTGAGAAATGGACATAGTTTGTAAATAGTAAGCAGTCAACACTCTGTATATAAAGTATAAATAGTTTTAAGCGACGCAAATAAACATAGGAAGACGCATAGTTAGCGTAGAAACAAGGAAGACATTCATTAGGTAAATAGAAAATATTTAATACCCTGTAGATAAAGTTTTAGTTAATTTAGGTAAAGCAAAGAATGGGATTTTTCAGTGGAAGCACGTGTATATTGATATGTAAACATAATAAAGTGTAATTAGACACGCATTCAAAAGAGTTCCAAACAATTAGATTAATACGGAGATAGAAATAGGGCTTCAGGAAGCATAATATAAATGCGTACAAATAGTTAACCATTTTTGATAAGAAAGCAGATTAAAAATTGCGTAAATAACATGCAGATATGAAAACTAAAAGTCGAATTGCATCAGTTGTTTATGGAAAAGCAATTAGATTTATCAAAACACCGCATGTTGATAACGAAGACAGCTGCGACCAGCTTACAATTATTGGAAAGCATACAAAATTACATCAGAAACTACTTTAAATGCAAATATTTGATTCGTTAAAAATTAGCGACGAGTTTGTAGACCATACCCACTGACGGAGTGGGAACTCAATAATATATTAGCAGGTACAGTGATAACGAAGTCAATTTTGAACTCAACAAAGGCCGAGGTGCGCCACTATGAAATAAAGTGATACGTAATAATAATAATTCAAAGTGAAAAATTGTAAAAGTGCAAAGATGAAAATTACGATTGCCGATTAAACGTAAGTAGATTTTGGTGAATTTATTTTAAACTAAAACATAAAAATAATAATAGGGCTACGAGTAAGAGGAGAAAATAAACTACGATATTCGAGTACGTGGAGAATAAATGTAATAGGGAAAATAAATGATGATAATACAATTCTAAGTTTGGGGAAATTGATAAGAAGTAATTCTGAGTCTGAAATGAAACGACAATAAATTGGGGTGCATAAGTTAATAATGGTAGTCCAGAGGGCGATGGCAATGATTTAAATGCAATGGGTTCAAGCGTGTGGATAGACAATATAATCCTGAATTGGGGGAAGATAATTTTATTCAAATGGATGCGTCGATGTGAAGAAGATAGACCAGACCAGATTTTTAGTTATAAGACATTTTATTTTTCTATATTTTTTATTTTGAATATTGAATTTGCTCAATATAATATGAATGTGAAAGTCAACAAAAAGAGGATTTAAAAACGTATAAAGTGCGTGATATGATAACAGGTTTAGAACGTTCTACACTTCGTTTATAAGGATAATAGGTTTTTTGGTGACTTTGGGTTTTGAGTAAAAAGTATATGATTTTTAATAAATGAGATTTATAACATTAATTAATTGAAAAGTATATTTCAAATAATTTACAAAAACTGTACATAATATTTGTTTCATTATATAGAATCGAAATTAACTGAATTTTATAATTCCAAATAAATGCTAGTCGAGGTCATAAGATAAAGTTAATGGGAGTAATTTAAACAGTTCAAGGAGGAGCTACGAGTTGAATAGAAAATTGATAACAAGTAAGGCGGTAACGTATCAAATTTTGTTATTGGTAGACAAGGTTGGTTCAAGATAAAATCCAGTTAAGTTTCTGGAGGGAATTTATAGCAATATTAATAAGACGGCCCAACGTCGGAGGAGATAATTACAATCGTGTTTATTCATAGCATAAATAATATGGTCGCACAAACGATGGGGCGCGAATAATTTAGAGGGTCATAGTAATATATATATATATATATATATATATATATATATATATGTATATATATATATATATTGCTGTGAAATGCACCATTATTCGGGAACTAAGGTTTTCGAATCAAGCCCCAGCGTTGGGCCGTCATAGAGATGCTGTGAAACCTACAAAAAAACTCACCCGAGTAAAAAAAAACACTCGAGCCTCTCGAATTGGGCACCAAGATTTGCTGTGATTCTCGCCCTGTTGAATCTCTTCTGATAATCGGCTCTTTACTCTTTCCGCCTCGGCTGCTCACCTAGTTAAAACTTTCATCCTCATTCATAAAAAAAACACATTCCTACCACAAACATCAACGTTAACTCTATTTACATCAATATTCATAATACATTAAAATTTCAAAATTAAATTTCAGCATCATAAAATTTCAAGTTAAAATTTGTCATCATTTTAATTTGCATCCAGAATTAGAGTCCTTGTAGGATGCATACTAATTAAGTTATCAATATGTGCAGACCTCAGTCTGAATAAAAGGGAGCATCTCCCACCCCTTTACGTTAATTTAACAGGTTAGTCTAATTGAGCTCAAAGACAGACCCAAATTTTCATCATAATCCAAAACATAAACCTGATAAATACTCCTTTCTACTTATACAAGAAAATTTTACCTTAAAACTAAAAATTTGTTGTTTATACAAATTTACTACTGTCCATTTTTTATCAAACAAATTATAAAGATATTCAACACACACCAAAACATCTAAGATCGAACAAAATGCATAATTTACCTGAAGGTTACTGCACTCGTGGCTTCAATGTACATCAGACTTGCTCATCCCACCATTTCAGCTGGTTTATGTTTACGGCTTTAGATTCTGCCCGCTTTTAAAATTTTTCTACACCACCATTCATCTAAATTGTTTCAGGGCTTCTCAGGAACTCATCTACGTATATCTAAATCTTGTTTTGTAGATTCAATCACGTTTACGAATAACACTTGATTACTCACTCCCGAACAAAATAGCAAAGAAATTCATAATTCGTTCACGCTATACTAAAAACTGCATACTTCAATGTATTTATTTATCGCTACCAATTTGGATAATTGGTACAGTAATACCCGCAAATATTACTAGACTTTATTACCTTATCTATCTTCTCTAAGTGTACTAATAACTTTTATTGTAGCACGTAATCACCACGTATTCTACTTAAAGTATTAAATAATCAAAAAATAAAGAGCAAAACTGTTTAAAGAATCGAATAAAATCAAAAATCTAAGAGAGCCAAACTCCTATAAACACGGGTTTATATAATGGCCCGCTTGTACTTCGAATTTGTCCCGCAACGGACAATTTTTAGAATTTCGCATTCTCTTTTCCCTTTCGACGGTCCGGCACAGCGATTCTACTAAAATTTGCACACGTCCAAGTTGAAAATCTAAGAATTTTCCACACGGCTCGCAACGCGTCCGCGAACAACTAACTAATTTTATACAGAAATTGTTATGTTTACACCTCTCATGTTTGCATCTTATTTTAACCAATCGTAGCCCTAGTGAAGCTTCGCAAATCACGCCTTTATTATCCGTGTCTCTGCTCTACGCTTTTATCCATCCCTTTCTACCTCGGTCTGAGTGGTACAAATCGATATTCTTTACTATCTGCTATTTAAATCCACGTGGATTCGTACGTAAGTAAAATAACCCCTCGTCTAGCATTTCCTGCTAAAACATCCGACCGTTTCCAATATACGTAGAAGCTGCCTGTTTATCTATTCAAATTTATTAGAATTTGACATTTAAAAGTTTGCAGGTGTGTGCTCCTAATGAATGTTTTAAATATAATTCTCCGAGCTTTGTTTTCATGGTATTTTAACCTTGGATTTTCACAGGCTTTTATGCTTATTATATATTACTAATGGTTTAATTAACTCCAATTAAAATAATAATAAATGGCATTGACTTCTACCCTTTAATTTTTAGCGAATACTAATTAAATATTAATTATTATTTGTACACTTTGTTTAATACCCGTTACTTAAAAATTGAATTAATTAATATAAATTTCGCAGGTAATTTCTATTTGTTTCTTTATACAGTGTGATTAAAATTATTTGATGTCGTTAATTAATTTTCTACCCTGGTCTAAATTTGAGTAATATAGGCCCCGAACAGGATTCGAACCTGTATCTTAAGGCTTTCGAGGCCCATGCGTTTTCCAATTACGCTACCCAGGCCGCTGACAAGAATTGGAAAATTAACATATCTAAATCATGTACACAACCATACATCAACTTAACTTTCAATTACGCTTGGCACTTTTGTCAATCATATCTGACAGTGTCAAGTTTTTGACTTGTTAGTTATAGACAGGAAGTGACGCTCAAAATTACTAGCTCGATTTGAAATGATCATCTGGGCTTTGCATAAAAGTCTTAAGTTATTATTTCATCATATGAACTAATAATACATTAGTATTTACCAACTCACCTTGTGTAATTAATTACCTAATATATATATATATATATATATATATATATATATATCGTATTGTCGCACGCTCCGTGCGTGATTAAAACTGAGCTAGCCGAGGCATTACAATTAAAATTATTTTTTTTAAAATAAAAAGTGGGGAACCGGGTCATTGCAATGATATCACAGCAATATATATATATATATATATATATATATATATATATATATATTGCTGTGATATTTCCCGCCCCTACGCTAGGGCGCAATAAAATGCTGTGATTATTTTATTTAGGGTTAACAAACCCTTGTAAAAATGTTAATTTATAAATCTCTTTGCCTCAACTAGCTGATTCAATTAAATAAAGCAATTCTACAATACACAGTATAATGATTAAATATTTACAACCTTTTTAAATATCTTCCCTTTTTTAAATTATTTACATCTGTCAGATTTTGAGAAAATGAAGCCAACCAAACGAGCTTTTTATTGTATTTAGAGACCTTTTGAAACGTTTCAAGATGCCTTTTGCCTTTCATAAATTTATCAAAGAACCCCAGTTTTGTCGGCTCTTGCATTTTTGAATTATTATTGAATTAAAACAGTTTACAGAAATAAATCATATCAAAATATCTAACCTGAAGTGGTTCAGTAGCTTCTCTGCATCCCCAAGAGTTTTCGTGTCCAGTCTGAATGTTTTGAGTCGAATTTGAAAGTCGACATCCAACCAAAACACTATCCAAATCGTTATTAATGAGTTTATTCCAATAAAAGGTTTTTCATCTCCGTAATTAACGAAACGGTAATAGAATATTTACCATTGTCAGAGATTACCAAATTAATTTAACAGGCAGTAATCTCCAGAGTCTTCCTGACTCGTATCCAAGACTCGTACCCAGAATCGTATCTAAGATCGTATCTAAGAGCCCTGTTTTATTTATTTTTAGAAATTGTATAATTTCACTAAATCTGGTTTACTTACGTCTGTAGTAGAACGGCTCGCTTACACAATTTTTACATTCTTATAAAAATGATTTTCACTTTACTTTTAATTAACTGTTCGCGTAAATAATTTAGCACTTTTGAGTATAGTGACTGCCCAGTTTCAAATGTATACTAACTCGTTGTTCAATTGTTATCATATTTATAGGCCTTGTCGCTTTGTTTGCGATTCGTTGATTCCACGTGTTGGGCGACACCAATTGTCTTATCTCTTGTGTTATTTCGGAAACTTTACCAATTGTGTGGTTTAATTGCATGGAAGAACGGTTAAGTTGTCACGTAATTCATTCACATAACATCACATTTAATTCAGAAATCTCAGGAACCTTCGTTCATCAAATCACGTATTATTGTTGTTTGCTTTATTCTAATATAAATAGAAATAAATTTGGTGTTTGTTTATTTCCTAGATAAATTGGATTTTTGAACAAATGTAATACTTTTCTATCACGTACGCTTTTCAAATAATGCATAATTTCTGTCTGCGTATATGATAATATATTAACGCACTTGTTGAATATTTATCTAGCCAATTCATACAGGTTTTCCCTTGATTTAATTTCGATGCATTCCGTTACATTTTTAAATTCTTATATTTGCTCGTAACTACTCTTGGATATGCGTTTAATCGCTTGTACTGTTATATACAGTGTGCTCTCAACTAACCATATTTATAATGACCTATTTACTCTTCTAATATCTGTAATTATGTGCTTTTGTTATTTGGTTTCCTTTTGTTTATTCTACGACCCCTATGACTTAACCTACCCCTAAATTAATCCTATAATTACAGCAATATATATATATATATATATATATATATTGTTGTGGATTTAGAGGGGTAAATAGGAGTAGACAAGAAAATTTTAGCAACCGTGTATATAAAAAAGAGCAAATTATTTACGCGCCAAATTAATTTAATTCATATAGTGAGAACGGACGAGCATTAAGGTATTTTTATATTTAATAATTGGAATGTTAGAATTACATGAAGGAAGAAAGCTTTAAAGCATTTAGAAGCTCAAGGATACGCATAATTAATCATAAGTTCTTTTAATCAAACGCACGAAAGCAGAAAGGGAGCGGGCTGACATAAGAAAATCAATTATTTATAAGCCAACGTTCATTTACACACATACTACGAAGCAGAAAATCGAGGAATTATTATTTTCAAACGGTCGATAATTACAAGAAACACCTGTTGGTTAAATGTTACGTTCAGAGAATTTGAGGCGAACGTTAATATAGAATTCATAGAAATTGTTTTCAACGGTCAATTGGTATAAGCAGCTATAGTAACAAACATCTTAAGGAGGGAGTGGAATGAACAATCGGTAATATACAACAGATAGAGACAAATATAAAGCAAGCGTTGAATTGAAAGTCACGTAAGATATACGCGTGGAGTTGATGGAGGACGTCGACAATATCGCTTTTCTGTAACTCAAGTGGGGTTTGAAAGGTGACGACGAACATGCATAGAACAAAGATAAATAGCGGTTAGGTGGAGCTTTGTGACGACAGATAATTTTGTCATTAGTTGAGAGCCAACAGTTTTCGAAAAGAACGTACACGGGAAGGTAGAAAACGAATTCTATATAAACAGCACGTAGGATGGGAGAAATTTTCCGAATTTAGCGACGGTTACGTTCAAAATTTTAAGCAGCCGCTTTGGAAAATAAGCTTTTCAAATGAAACGGGTCCAATAGGGGGTTTGAATAATAATATAAATACCCGAGCAAAGATATTAAAGCTCTCTTCTCTTTTACTTCCATCAAGTTCTGAATACGGATTCAAACCAACATAATTAAAAAGCTTTTGGTTAGAATTTGTGTGTGTAGTAAAGTTACATTTAATATCTCATTTGAAAGTATAAAACTGTAATAGCGGACCTCAAGTTATTGAAGTGATGCACGAGTTAGTGCGTATTTAAATAAAAGGTCCGGCTATTACGACAAAATTATTAAATGGATGCATGATATTTGGGTATGGAATGGTACTGTGAGACGAAGCGAATATCTTGTGGAGAACAAGAGCGGTAGGGGAGATAACAGATGGTAGAGGCCTATGGATGCGGCAATCAGCATAGTAAATGGAAACAACGCCGAGGGGTTTGTGGTAGCCATCTCCGACGGCAATGAAGAGTGAAGATGTCTCCAGGTAATTAATTTGAAATTTCTGTTTTATATAAACATTTGTGGATATTTTGTGTTGTGTGATTGACTTTTTGGTGGCATATTTATTGTTTTAGAAACTTGTTTTAAAAGATACATGTACAGGACAATTTAATAATTTTGAGTATTGAAAAAGGGTTTATTTAGAATATATTAAAATTTTATTCAGGCTATAAATTGTGTTGTAAAGGGTAAACGGGTCTGTAAATTTGTTTTCATTAATGCAAGGTTTAAAAAGCATATACAAACAAAATTGGGTTATAATGAGCTCACATTACACCAGTGTGAAGTCAAATTAGGGTTACACGTGGGGCCCATCTACTCATATTTACTCGAATTTGTTTAAAATCATTTTAAAAATCAAGGACCTTAAAACATTCAATAAATTGAGCTGGTAATTATTGTACCAAATTGGTTGGACACATGTGTAAATATATTTTATCTGTTAATATGTGTAAATAAAAGGTTGTATGGTTGTCGTATTATTTTGGTAATTTTATTTGATGGCGTGTGAGTGTGAAAGAGGTATGTACGTAAAAATAGGTATTCAAGAAGAGGCCGATTGCTGAGCTAGCCAGGGAAGCAAAAACAGGGTAAGAAATTTTTCTTTGAATTTTTTTGCATTTTTCATATGTTAGCTCAGGTGGGGCACGAATTTTACTGACCTTCCACGGCAATTTTATGACGCCCAATTCGTGGGACTCGAATGATATTTAGGAGAAGGCACCAGCGTCCCGGAAAGTCCACGGCACTTTTATGACGGCCCAACGCTGGGGCTCGATTCGAAAACCTTAATTCCCGACTTCCACGGCAATATATATATATATATATATATATATATATATATATATATATATATCTAGACTTTACGACCTACAAGTTTAATAATTATGCAGATATTTGTGGGTTATAGGTCTCTAATAAAAGTATACTCTTTTTATACCATCTGAATTTTCGAGTTTATTTTTACTCTTGATCACAGATTTAATATTTGAAATTAAAATTAACTGGCATGTGTATAATAAAACATTTTAAAATTTTCTGAACCGAACACTGACTGGCAAATACATATATAAATTAAACGTCTTTACAGAACATGTATGCTAAAATAAGGTTGAACTACATTTTCTGTTCAACCTTATTTTAGCATACATGTTCTGTAAAGACATTTAATTTTATATATGTATTTGCCAGTCAGTGTTCGGTAACTGTGACTAAGAGTAAAAATAAACTCAAAAATTCAGATGATATAAAAAGAGTATACTTTATTAGAAACCTATAACCCACAAATACTGCATAATTATATATATATATATATATATATATATTGCTGTGATAGGGGTTGTTTAAGGGTGTATTGTATAGCAATAATCGTGCAATAGCCATAAACTACGATAGGAAGCAGAAAACTGCATTTGTTTAACAGAAAATTAAGTAATTTGGATATTGTATAAATAGTAAGCATTTAAACACCCTGTATATAGAGCATAATTAGTTTTAAGCGACGCAAATAAACACATCTTACAACAATAGGACGCATATTTAGCATAGAAATAGGTAATTCATACATTAGGTAAATAACAAGGATTTAACACCCGGTATATAGAGCTTCATTAATTTTAAGTAATGCAAATAACGACATTTTTCAGTAAAAGTACGCGCTTTCAAGAGAAAAGGATAGTACATGTAATTAAACACGCATTGAAAAGGGTTTTAATTAGTTATGATATAATACGGAGATAAGAGATAAAACTTAACGAAGCTTTGTGTAAGTGCGTAGAAACAATAAACATTTTGATAAGAAAACGCAAGGTTCGAAATATATAAACATACACGAAAATCAAAATTGAAATTACATGATGTATTTTTGTATAACATGGAAAACGCGATATCTAAACAAACAACGTATGGTAGATAACGAGGCATCTGTAGCAAACAACCATTACCCGGAAAGCCAAGTATATTACATCAGAAAACCACTTCAAGGTGCAGGATATACAAATACCTTATTGGTTAAGATAGCGACGTACTGGTTGGAAACCCAACCCACATCCAAGTGGGATCAACCTATATTTAATAGCGAACAATGATAACAGAGTTCAGTTTCAACTCAAGAAGGCCAAGCTGCGACACTCTGAACCTAAAAGTCACGCGTAATTTAATATTTAATAATATAATAGTGAAAATAGATAGTGACAAGTAAGTGCTACAAATATGAAAATTTCTTTTGCCGATTAACGTGAGTAGAATTTGGGGTAATTTAGTTAAACTAATAATATAAAAATAGGGCTCCAAATGTGTGTATAATCCTGATCCGAGTGTATTGACAATCCTAGTTGGTCAATAATGATTCAAACGTGTTGGTGGAGAATAATTTCAAATTTTGGTTGATACAATGATTTAAATGTGTGTATAATTCTAATCCTAATTGGATGATAATAATTCTGCATTGATGTTGGTTGATAATGGATAGTATAATAATTTAAATTCATGGAAGATTCTAATTGAGGGTCTAATATTTTAAATGTATGGATAATTCGAATAAGGGGATATTTTAAAATGGATTAATATAATATTTCAAATCAGCGTCGAAGATTTTGGTATAATTTTGAGTTGCGAGAATCAATAAAGAAGCAGGAAATAATTTATGGAGAACAAGGGGTTCAACTAAGCAGAGCAGGTCAGATCTAATTAGCTTTAAGATATTTTTTTCTATTTTTAAATTTCATTACTGAATTTATTCAATTTATATAAACTTGTGTAACAAAGTCAACAACAAACTTTGCATACGTTAAAATTACGTAATATAATAAAGGGATCTGAACGTTCGAGGTTTCTTTGATAAAAAGGGTAGTTTTTGGTGACTTTAGATTGATTGCAAAGCAGATAAATTTTGGAATAAATAATGATATTGATTGATTGAAGGGTGTATTAGAATTTGATTGGAAAACACAGAGAGGTGGAGTTATAGTAGAATACGCCATTGACACCGAGTACGGCGTTATCATATCAATATATATATATATATATATATATATATATATATATATTAGTCAAATTTAGACCAGGGTAGAAAATTAATTAATTACATCAAATAATTTTAATCACCATGTATAAGGAAGCTTTGGGAAAAAGTACGCGTAATTAAATGCCTAGTGTAAAGATTTAAATCATTCAATTAGAGAAGGTAAGGTTTGTATAGAATTTTATTAGATAATACGCGTTATTAAAAAACCGTGAAGCATAAAAATTTATTCGTTTCATTAAAAATAAGGGATTTAAATTATTCACTAGACGCTTTCTATAAAAAGAAGCAGAATTAAAATGCTCAACTTGTATGTAATTCAATTATTCCAAGTAAAGAAACAAATAGAAATTACGTGCAAAATTTATATTAATTAATTCAAGTTTTAAGTAACGAGTATTAAACAAAATGTACAAATAATAATTAATATTTAATTTCTATTCACTAAAAATTAAAGGGTAGAAGTCAATGCCATCCATTATTATTTTAATTGGAGTTAATTGAACGATTATTAAGGTATAATAGGCATACAAGCTGGCTTGTTGGGATTAAGGAGATGATATAAATATGCTAATTACAGGGAAGGACCAATTGCTTTTTGTAGCAATACCGATTGGCGGTGGAGCGGTTATGTAATAATTAAAAACAACTACACCAAACTACTTAATAAAGGGTATAAATACCTTTTATCCTGTGCCGCTGTGGGCAATAACGTTCACACATAAAAGCTTTCGACGGACAACCAGTAACACGCACGATTTGGTGTCGGTGTCGCTTTCAAAAGCTCTCACACGACCGTCTTTTGCAAGGGTTCGAATGCGACTGTGTTCTTCAACGCACTTTCACTCTCGGTCTATAAAATGTTTCACTCAAAACTGTAGGATGCACGCACAAAGTATTTATTGTCACCAATTCCAATAAATGTTCGATGATGACGTAACATACCGCCCACCAAATTCATAGAATTTTGAAAAGGAGGGAAGTAGGTGGGGTGAAGAAAATCACATGGGATTTGACCTTGCTAGGAAAACAGGTAACGAAAGATAGGGTGGTACACTACAGCGAGCGATATTACCAACTATGAAAAATAAAAATATATATGTAAATAAGCAAATATGTAAAAATAATATACTACTATACATGTAAGAAATGTGTATATACATCTAAACATAAAAATAAAATTAAAATATCGGTAGCGGCGCTAGTTTGACCAAAGGTCGTTTTAATGTGCCATGTGCAGTTTTGATCTGGGTAATACGTGCTGCCGGTAGGTCTCCCATAGGAGGAGTTACCAGGACCGGTTTGGTACGAAAACATCTATGACATGATGATAAGTAATTTCTAATTGAATTTTTAATAGAAAGGATCATGAAATTCTGTTGGATAAGATACGCTGTGGTATTAACACCAGGATGGCAATACCTTTCATGAGTTGACCGAATGATAAGTTCGGTTACTCGGTGCCGCTGGGGCAATAACGCAGGAAACTTTTCGAAATAGGAAAGCGAAGAATGTGTCAAGCGCCCACCTACTCTTAAGATGTTTTGTGGATCAACAAATGGAGAAAGTTTTCGCAAGCTTTTAGGTAACTTACGGTTTGCCTTGATCGAAGCTATTTCCTTTGAAAATGTAACATTTTGTACATGCCGAACGATAATCATGAGAGCATTGTGTAATTCAATGTCTGTTAAGGGACCCGTATGACGTTGAGCCATGGGTTTAGAAAATCTATAAATGTAAGCCACGATGCCTTGGATTTTATATAACGATGAAAAGCGACTTAGTAAAATGTCAATGACGTTTGGATCTGTTTGAGCGACAAATGTTAGGATCTTCTTTTCCGTAGTTACCTCAGCAATTGAGGTTGACAATGTTGGTTGAGGCGGCCACGAGTCACTAGGGTAGTGAAGCCATTCAGGCCCCGCCCACCATAGCGAACATGAAATAACCGCGCTTGGCATTAATCCCCGAGATGCAGGATCAGCCGGATTATGCGAAGATTTAATATAAAACCATCGGCTAGGTGCAATGATTTCTTGAATGTGGCTAACACGGTTTGCCACAAAAGTTTTCCAACGAAAAGGTGGAGAACGTATCCAAGTGAGAGCGACCGTAGAATCACTCCACGCTGAAACATCGGAGATGTCAATCAAGCCTTGATAAGACCGAATGGTAAAAGAAAGTAAATCGGTTAATAAAACGGCGGCACATAATTCCAAACGTGGAATTGAAATGCGCTTAATTGGAGCTACCTTTGTTTTAGCGGCTACAAATTGTACAGTTATTTCTCCAGTAGTTTGATTTATGAACTGAAAATACACTACCGCTGCATACCCTACCTCGCTAGCATCGCAAAACCCATGCAAATGACAAGTAAAAGGATCCGAAGGGGGTAAACAACGTGGTAACTTTAATGACGATAATAACGGCAATTCTTCTTGATACTGCTGCCATTGAGACGAAATGTCTGCTGGTGGGATGTCATCCCAATTTAAACCTAACATCCACAGATGCTGGATTAGGCGTTTTGCAAAAAGTGTTAGTGGGGCTAAAAACCCTAATGGATCATATATTCTGGCAACTTGCGAAAGTATGTTGCGCTTTGTACATATTGGGTTTAATGGTTTAACCCGAAATGAGAAAACATCTTCTGTAGGTGACCATTGAAGACCTAATATTTTTATTGATTCGTCAGAATCGAAATCGAGAGATAAGGCGAAGACTTAATACCATAGGTCACTGTATTAAGCCGATAAGTCTGAATGGGTTCTTCTGCGGAGAACCGCCAAACAATTAATTGAAACTTTCGATGTTTTTCGGTAACCAAAATTTGTCGATACATTTGGCGAACATCACAAGTAAAAACGAAACGATGAGAGCGAAATTTAAGTAAGATTGACGAAATGTCATTTTGGAGACTAGGTCCAGCCAATTGAGTGTCATTAAGTGACACGTTGTTTTTAGCCTTTGCAGAGGCGTCAAAAACCACACGAATTTTAGAAGTATGACCTTCCTCTTTAAATACAGGGTGATGGGGTAAAAAATAATTATCGTTCCCAACGGGCGGAGAATCGAGTAATGCCATATGACCCGCATCAAGATAGTCCTGCATGAAATTGTTGTATTGGGCGCGTAGCTCCGGTTGAGCATGCAATTTGCGCTCCAACGAAAATAGTTTTTAGCCATGTCAAAGGAATTATCAAAACGGGCAAAGTATCGTTGAACGGTAACGCAACAATAAAACGACCGCTAGGGTCACGAGAAAACGTGTTTTCAAAATCAAATCTGCCTTTTCTTCTTCCGGAGAAGTATAAGGCTTGGATGGCAACTCTTCTATCTCCCAAAACCGCCTTAGGGTCTGGTCGATAGGATCTTCTACAGAAGTAAAAAATGCTTGGACAGTATCAGACTGCAAGCCTTTTGTGGGACCAATAATAGTCCAACCAAAAATTGTATTTATGGCGGCAGGCTGAAGAAATTTGCCATGTATAACACCGCCATTGATGATGAACGGATAAACATCTGCTCCAAGGAGCATGTCAATAGTTCCTGGAGAGTTCCAGGTCGGGTCTGCGAAGTGCAGGCCGCATAAGTGTTCCCAATTATTAGGAACTTCAACGCTAGGTAATTTGCCAGATATTGACGAAAGGACAAAAGTTGTGACTTCTAGAGATTTTTCAGAGTCTAACATAGAGCGAATCGTGCAGCTGACGGCACCCCTATTGACTGCTGAAGTTGTCTGTCCAAGTCCATAAATCGGAACTTGAGAACGTATGCGTGGAAGCCAAAGTTTGCTCACGCAATCGTCTCGAATAAAGCTAGCTTGAGAGCCAGGGTCTAAGAGTACCCTGATCGGTTTGTATCTACCAGACCGGTCTTGAACTTCCACAACAGCAGTGGAGAGTAAGACAGTAACCCCAAGATTTGAATTCGTCTGTGAAGACAAAACATTTGCCGGAATAGGAGAAGCTGACTGCGTCCTATTGGCATTTTATGCATGTGTAGCGATCGGTTCAGCTGAACGGCTAGAAGCAGGTTGCGGTTCAAAATGTAGCAAGGTATGATGCGGCTTGGCGCAAGTTCGACAGGAATTATAAGATTTGCATCGCATGGACGCATGGTCTGTTCGTAAGCAATTTAAACAAAGGCGTAAGCGTTTGACAATGTCGAAACGTTCTGTCGGAGTTTTCTTTAGAAACGATTGACATCTGTAAATTAAGTGATTGCCTTTGCAAGAAGGATAATGGTGCGAAAATGAATTATTTGAGTCACTGGAGCTACTTGGTGTATCCAGTGAAACTACGTTAGAAGAAACCTTTGGTTTAAATTGAAACGCTGAGGATTTCTTAGGCACTGATGTGTGAGATGTATGGACAGTCGTCGAATAAGAAACAGGTGCGGTTGAAGAAAAGGTTTCCAACGCTGCACATTGTTGAGTTAAAAAATATCTCAAATCCTCGAAATTAGGTATTTGCTTCGGATCCGATTGGAGTTCGAAGCGTTTTCTAGTGAACGGATCGAGTTTTTTCTAAAAGACAATCGACCAGAATAAAGTTCCAATGTTCCGTGGGAAACTTTAAGTTAGTTAGAACAGCAAGGTTCTCTGAAAAACAATCAATAAGTGCCCTAAGTTTCTTAGGGTCTTCTGATTTTAAAGGTGGAAAGTCTTTCATTGCCTTCCAATGCAAAGTTGCCAATAAACGCGGATTGCTAAATCGCTCACGCAAGGCGTTATATGAGATAATGAAATTATCTCCTGAAATGGGTACCGATTTAATGATTCTCAAAGACTCCCCGGTACAGCAACTGATAAGATAATTTAGCTTTTCGATATTGGACAGCGACGCGTTGTTATAGACCAGACTGTCAAATAAATCGATGAAAGATGAAAATCAGTTACCTCATTATTAAAAAGTGGGAGCTTTAACGGTAACAATTTTGATCCCGAGCTGCTTGGAGCATTTTCCGTAATTTGTGGTGCTTTCATTTCTTGCATCGTTTCGAGATGCAGCAGTATGCAATAATAAGCGGAATCTACTTCCTTCCGTAAGGCGTTGTAATTTAATAATTCTGCCTCGTCACAGGAGGCTAAGACAGCGACTAAAATTGTATTGAAATTTCTGTAAAGGTCATTTACTCCCCTTGTTTGAATAAGGAACAACGTTTTTAAAGTTGGGTCACTTTGTATAGCGTTACTAAGCTCAAACATTTCTATAATACGTGTTTTCAGTAATTCTAGTTCGGCTACCTGCATTTTCTTGGGAGCCATTCTGAAAGCTTACACTATAAAAATGCTTTAAAACGGTAAAGCTCAAAAGTGCACTGAGAAATATTAAAATATTATGAATTGTTCAAGGCACGAAAAGGTAAGATAGCGTATAAACCAATAAATCACGTTTTATGACTATTAGCCTGCAATGTGGTCTTAAAACGAGACGTCGAAAACCTACCGGTTTGTCAAACAAAGCGTGAAGATAAGATTTACAGTTCAAAGGCGGCCTTTACATCCAAGCTCACAGGAACGTTTAAACATGTGGCTTAACGTGTTTGCAAGAAGCGTTCAGCTTTACAACTTTATTCCCTTTGCAGATGTATTAAATATTTTAGGTTTACAAACCGAGCAGGTTTGTGTGTAATACAAAAACGTGCAATGGCTTTTAAATGCAAATTAACAAATTTTATATTAAGGATTTGTTTGTAATTAAAACGCTTGCTGGTTTTAATTACGGCGAAATCACTTAATTTAGTCTAACGAAAGTATGTAGCTAATATTGTACATATTTTAACCCGCTAAATATGGAGCTTGAACACAAATTTAAAGCTAAAATAATTACTTAAAAGCTCGCTGAAATGCAAAATGATATTTAATTTAGGACATGCGTATACCATAGGACTGGTGAATCCGGATCGACTTATAGGACCAATGGCTTGTTGGGATTAAGGAGATGATATAAATATGCTAATTACAGGGAAGGACCAATTGCTTTTTGTAGCAATACCGATTGGCGGTGGAGCGGTTATGTAATAATTAAAAACAACTACACCAAACTACTTAATAAAGGGTATAAATACCTTTTATCCTGTGCCGCTGTGGGCAATAACGTTCACACACAAAAGTTTTCGACGGACAACCAGTAACACGCACGATTTGGTGTCGGTGTCGCTTTCAAAAGCTCTCACACGACCGTCTTTTGCAAGGGTTCGAATGCGACTGTGTTCTTCAACGCACTTTCACTGTCGGTCTATAAAATGTTTCACTCAAAACTGTAGGATGCACGCACAAAGTATTTATTGTCACCAATTCCAATAAATGTTCGATGATGACGTAACACAAGCTTTTAAAAAACCCAATAATATTCAAATCGTAGATGTGTTATTTAAAGTATTACGATTGAACACCTGCGTATTTTTAAATGTCAAATTCTAATAAATTTGAGCTGATAAACATGCAGATTCTGCGTATATTGCAAACGATCGGATAAACCGTAGCTTATATTAACATATGAATCCACGTGGACTGAAATAACCGAGAGTAAAGAGTATCGATTTGCACCACTAAGGCCAAGTTAGAAAAAGACAGATAAAATGCGCAAAGCAGAGACACAGATAATAAAAGGCGTGATTTGAGCAACGTCACGAGGAAACGATTGGTGGAAATAGGATGCAGATATAAGACGTGTAAACGTAACGATTTCTATACAAAATTAATTAGTTGTTTGCAGACGCGTTGCGTGCCGTGTGAAAAATTTCTTAGATTTTCAACTGGCGCGTGTGCAAATTTTGTAGAATAGCGTGCCGAGCTGTCGAAAAGGGAAAATAGAATGCGAAATTCTGAAAACTGGCCGTTGAGGGACAAAACCGACCTACAGGCGAGCTATTATATAAACCCGGACTTTAAACAGTTTCTCTCTCTTAGATTTTTGATTATTCGATGCTTTAAACAGTGCTCTCTTAGATTTTCGATTTTGATTCAATACTTTAAACAGTTTGCTCTTATATTTTGGTGATTATTGAATACTTTAAAACAGTTTGCTCTTTACGTGCTACGATACAAGTTATTATGCATTAGTGCACTTAGAAAAGAAGATACAAGGTAATAAAGTCTAGTTATATTTGCGAGTATTACTGTACCAATTATCGAAATTAGTAACGATAAATGAATAAACAAAAGTAGGCAGTTTTGGGTAATGGGGGAAAGAAGTATGAATTTCAGTGCTATTTTTCGGGAGTGAGTAATCAAATGTTATTAGTAAACGTGATTGGATCTACAAACAAGATTTAGATATACATAGATGCGTTCCTGAGAAGCCCTGAAACTTTTTAAACGAATGGTGTTGTAGATGAATTTTAAAAAGCGTTCAGAATCTGAAGCCGTAAACATAAACCAGCTGGAATGGTGGAATTAGCAAGTCCGATGTACATTCAAGCCACGGGTGCAGTAACCTTCAGGTAAATTATACAATTTTGTTCGAATTTTGATGTTTTGGTGTGTGTTGAATAACTTTATAATTTGTTTGCTACAAAATGGACAGTAGTGAATTTGTACAAACAACAAATTTTTAATTTTAAGGTGAAATTTTCTTGTTTAAGTAGAAAGGAGTATTTAGCAGTTTATGTTCTTGATTATAATGAAAATTTGGGTCTGTCTTTGAGCTCAATTAGACTAACCTGTTTGATTAACGTAAAGGGGTGGGAGATGCTCCCTTTGTACTCAGACTTAGGTCTGCACATATTGTTAAATTAATTGGTAGGCATCCTACAAGGACTTTAATTCTGGATGCAAATTAAAATGATGACAAATTTAATCTTGAAATTTTATGATACTGACATTTATGCTACAATTTAATTTTGAAATTTTAATGTATTATGAATATTGATGTAAATAGAGTTAACGTTGATGTTTGTGGTAGGAATGTGTTTGTTTTTTTATGAATGAGGATGAAAGTTTTAACTAGGTGAGCAGCCGAGGCGGAAAGAGTAAAGAGGCGATTATCAGAAGAGATTCAACAGGGCGAGAATCACAGCAAATCTTGGTGCCCAGGTTGAGAGGCTCGAATATTTTTTACTCTGGTGAGGTTTTTTGTAGGTTTCACAGCAAATATATATATATATATATATATATATATATATTTATATTGCTGTGATAACGTTGCAATGACCCGGTTCCCCACTTTTTATTTCAAAAAAATTAATTTTAATTGTAATGCCTCGGCTAGCTCAGTTTTAATCACGCACGAAGCTTGCGACAATACGACAACAAAGAATTTTAACACAATTAACCACAATTTATATAATGTTCTCAATATATACAATGTACAAAGCGTTTATAATGTTTTGAATATAACCCCTTTTGAATTAATTTTTCCCAAAAATTATAACTCCCTTGGTCTAAAATATCTATATCTATCCTACTTAGGTTACTTTCCAATTATACATATTTCAACTACTCCGCATTAAATGCATAACTCCAGTCTTAAATGGTTCACTATCAATAATTTCTAACTAATTTTCACAATCAGTAGCAATTCTAACTCTTTATCTTTCAATTCATGCGATTCCTCTTTTACAACGATTCTATTTCAATTATTACTTTACTTGGATATATAGCAACAATTGAACCCTCATCTACATTATCTTCACATGCTCTATCAAAATAATTCCACTTATACTCTTAACTACCTCATCCTCTTTCATCTCAATAATTTCTTTTTTCCTACGCTTCCAATTCTTTCTTACATTTGCATATTTGAATGAATGTTTCGACAAACCAAACGCTACTCCTCCAAATCTGTACATACGCCATTTCGAAAAACGATCTGATTCTCTAATTGCAATTATCGCAAACAAATTATTAAGTTCAACTTTCCAAATTATTTCATCATTATTTAATATTTTACTACCTTTATTTATTTTTAAGAGCTGCATTCACAGAAAGTTCCTTTCTCTTCTCTTCAACACCTAAAATTATACTATTTTCCACAGTTTCATCTATTATTTCCATCTCTTCAACATCATCTTCTGCAGTTTTCAATAATTCTGAGTTTTTCTCTAAAAGTGCTACAATTTCACTTCTTACTTCACCAGGACACAATACTTAAACTCTTATCTTCTGCACCTTCCATCTCCTTCTCAAATTGATTCAAATTCATACAATCCCTTCTACATCTATATGGACTTCGTCCCATTTAAACCTTTCATCTTCTATAATTATCACCTTATTCTCGGTATCTATTATACCTTTCATCTTACTTATAAAATCCATTCCCAGAATGGCACCTACTCTTAATCCTGGCACTATCAAAAGCTCTTGCTCAACTTCCATCTTTCCCAACTTAACTTTCAGAATTATGATACTCTTGATAACTGCAAACTTCTTGTTATTCGGCAATACAAATTATTTCTTCTAATATGGATAACTTTCTGCATTAACTCTTCATTATCTTTAATAAAATCTTCACTTACTAATATTGCTTCAACTTCTTTATCTACCAGTAATTTTATCTCTTTTCCATAAACAATAAAATGGATGTCGACAAATTTCATAACGTTCACTCTGCTTTATATGTGGATCATTTCAAACATCGATCAAGTTATTAATACTCTACGAAGTGTGACTGTTGTCATCTTTGGAACGTACCCATTGTAATATCAAATAATTATGTTAGACTAGTTCTTTCTTTCTGCTTTGAACCGTCACTATAGGACGATGTGCCCTTCTGGAACTTTTAAATTGTTAATTTATTAATTCATTTTTTTATATCAAGTGAATCTTGTCGATTTACTTACATTAAATCAAAGTAAGTTATTTACGTCTTTATATATATATATATTGCTATGATAAGAATGTTATTTAGGAGTATATTGAGTCATAATGGTTACACAATACATGTAAATAGTACTACGAGTTAGAAAACCACATTATTTAGCAAGAAAAATATGTAATTTGCAAATTATGCAAAGAGCAAACATTTAACACCCTGTATAAGTATCGCAGTTGACTTTAATTAATGCCGGGAAGCATATTATTCAATAATAACCACATTCAGCAAAAGAAATAACTCTACACGCAATCAAAACTTCCCTTAAACCAAATGTATTCATAAATTGTAAGTCAATACGCGTTAAATGCAGTAAAAAGCTAGAAAATCATATTACAATTCACATTAAACATGCGATAGTGAAAGTAGATAGCATAATGTCCTGATAAGAAACGCATCCTTCGAAATAAATACGCTTTGGAAACGCAAGAATGTAAACAGAAATATGTTAATTTACGTCACTTTGTCTACGTGATTTTTTGCATAGAGTTAATACAAATCCCAAAGTATTATCTAGACAAACAAAAGCCATAGGTGAAATTACGTGCCCAGGCGAATTAGAAATTCCTGTAACAACATCAAAGCAGACGGTATAAAATAAATACAAACTAGAAATCCACTGGTACCTACGTGATCAAGGAATCGTTCCGACAAGTAATTCTCAGAGATATACCTGTGAAAGCCCAGAATATCCAAAACAACCGATGGTTGGTCGTAAACTTTGAACAACTGTTCAGATAACCAATGAATTTTTAGATGGGGCGTAGACTATATAACACGCGAATATGATAAGCAGGCAGTCTTAGTTTGAACCAAGCACAAGCTGCATCACTCATACTCAAGAATTTACGCATCGGATAAATATTCAAATTAAATCATCAAAATTTTGTGAAAAGTGGTATTATAAAATTTTAAAATAAATTATAGTGAAAATATATGAGACAAGTTCGCCTTTTTGCTGGAAAACGTGAGTGGAAGTTTATTAATTAATTTAGGTTAAACATTTATAATGTAGGGCTCTAAGTGAGAGACATTACCAACCTCTAAGTGACATTACGTAAATTAAAGAGAGATCACGAAATCTAAAAACAAATTTCTTTTTGACATTTTAATACTTTTACAAATTATACAATTTTACAACTTCAAAAAGCAATAAAATCTAAAACTTTTATATAGAAAATCCATTCATTTAGATGTCAATTTTCTCAATTTGTAAGTAAACTTTAGCCTAGTTAACATTATTTTAGAAAAGCCTGTGATCAAGGATAAAATAAAGATCCGAAAATTTAGGCATTTATAAAGAGTTTACTTTTAAATCCTACCAGCTGACCTTAAACCCATAATTAAAAAATATTAATCATATATATATATATATATATATATATATATATATATATATATATTTCTGCGAATTAACGCTGGATGATTCGTGACCCACAAATTGGGCGTCATTACTTTTCTGAAGTTAACGACGTTGACCTATTAGTCGTGCTCCACGACTGGGTCGTATTATTAATTCTCTGAAGTTGACGATGTCCTTCCTTAATGGACGCCAAACTACTGCCAGTTTTTTGCTATAAATACCTAAAACTCAGTTTCGTCAGTGAAGTTCGCCATTGCTGTTCAGCTGCTATCTGAAATATACTACCATACTATTCTACGCAAACGCGGCTACAGTGACGATTTATTCATAGAAAGATTGTACATAAAAAATCCTCATCAATCCTTATTTCACACATTGGTTAAATTACAAACATTCTTCTTTGAAGTAATATATTTTTCCTTCAAACATTTCTTGATTAATTTTTATCCAAAAATTAACTTTATTTTAAAGTAAACCTTACGTTACCCCAGGTTTAATAAGAGCTCATAGTAAAACCTATAAACACTCGTGCTAAGTCGGTTTTACCTTGTACATAAACAAATATTACAAAATTATTTTCCACATATAAATTCCCACATAAAAATATGGTCAAATAATAAATCATAAAAGTTCATTCGGCACCTCTTAGTCCATTAAATTTATAGAAATATACCCATAAGGCATAAAATGTCATTACACACCAAATAAATCCACAAAAGCAATTATATACAAAGATCTGTTATCTGGAATACACCACCACACATGTATCCACAATCATACCATCGATGACTATTGCCCTCATCAATGACTGCACGTTCTGGAACCTCCCCAAGTTGTATTATACCATTCTAGACTGCAAGCTGCTACTCTATTTTCTCAATCACCACTTGATGATACAGCCAGACTCCACCAACTCTGCTACGGGTCCAATTTACCATGGATAAACCACCAAATTGATCGATCAACAATCTCTACTGCATTTTTGTGCATGCCTTGCACCAACAACCACATATAAAGCAGTTTGTATTTACTTTCATCAAGTATGCTTCGGATCTTTAAACTAGCGTTCTCATTAATTTGTATACTGCTAGTACAAACTCTACACCAACTTGTGTATAAATTTTATTACAAGTACTATATAATTACTTGTTCACCACTATTAGCGGACGCGTCGATGAAAATCAAAAGAGAGCTCTACTACCTCCTGCTGGTGTTTATATGGCCATTTTGCCCCCCTCAAGCTTCAAAATACTCGCAACTCCGTTGATACAATCAAAACAGCCTTCTTAGTAACATTTTAAACGGTTAACACATTTCTTAAAAATCCCTCACAAACAAACGCTCAACTACCACTTTAATTCCGAAAACACCAGTTTAGCCTTCACCAATTCTCTGTATTCGAATTTACTAGAACCGGTAACCATTAAGCTTGTTTCTCTCAAAACACTTTCACACCTTTTATAAATAATGCTAGGAAAATATCTTCTTCTACACACTGTTTAACGAACATTGTAACGGCCATTTGTCCTCTTGCTATAATTAGGATTTTGAAAGTTATACAAATGCTAACGTTTTACCAATTATATTTTATAAACTATGATTAAATATACACGCTAAGGATATTTACATTTATTACACCTGTTAATTCATGAAAATAAATATTTCAACTTCCTTGATTATGACATTAGAATTATTTTACGCTAAAAGAATCTGAAAAGCTTTTGACTACTATACATCCAATCCGCTATAATTTAAGATGCTCGCCTTTCCTGCACGTTAACAAATATTTACAACTGCAATTGATTAGAAAGATGTTTGTTACTTTGCATCTAAGCATCCTTGAAGTTCTTTATCCGAATTAAATTCTATCCTAATCATTCGCAAAGCGTTAAAAATTGTTGCTTTTTGCTGTTTACTTGTCCAATTAATTATCTAATCAATTTTAACATTTACATTTCACAGAAAGACGATGTTGTTTCGAATCAATCTTTGTATTTCCACGCTTAGTAGTGTTGGTGCTTTATCACCTGATGGTGATATTATTTACTTTTGCCATAGTACAAGGATTCATTCGAAATTATATTAGTATAATAACTTCGATTACTTCATAGCGTTGATGGAAACTAATTCGCTCTGGCGAAGCTTAAAGAAGCTGAAACCGGTCGGTAAGTTGATTTTTCCTTCCCTTGCGAATTAATAAAGCTATTGCTTTGTTAATGGCTATACAACTATTAGCTCGATTTGTATAGGTGAATAAAGCTCTCATTATTTTCATAAAAGTTTATTCACAGATACATCTTATTTTTTATTTTGTTCTACTTATTGCGGACTGCAAATAACTAGTCTTATATATATATATATATATATATATATATATATTGCTGTGAAACCTACAAAATCCGTGAACTACGCTTTTCGAATCGAGCCTCACGAATTGGGCGTCAAGAATGCTGTGAAACCACCAAAAAGCTATTCATTACCTTAACTGTGTTGGTCCATTGACTTTCTTCTGTTAATCGCCTCGGCTGCTCCTCTAGATAACTTTCATCCTCATACATAAAAAAAACAAACACATTCCTACCACAAACATCAACGTTAACTCTATTTACATCAATATTCACAATACATTAAAATTTCAAAATTAAAATTCAGCATAAATTTTAATATCAGAAAATTTCAAAATTAAATTCATTATCATTTTAATGTGCATCCAGAATTAAAGTCCTTGTATGATGCCTACTAATTACTATAACAATATATGCAGACCGGAGTCTGAGTACAAAGGGAGCATCTACCACCTCTTTACGTTAATTAACCAGGTTCGTCTAATTGAGCTCAAAGACATACCCAAATTTTCATCATAATCCAGAACATCAATACTAAATACCCTTTCTACTTAAACAAGCAAATTTCACCTTAAAATTAAAATATTATTGTTAGTACAATTTCACTACTGTCCATTTTAAGTAAATCAATTATAAAGTTATTCAACACACACCAAAATATCAAAGTTCGAACAAAATAGTATAATTTACCTGAAGGTTACTGCACTCGTAGCTTCAATGTACATCGTCCCTTTGTTAATTACACCATTCCAACTGGGTTATATTTACGGCTTCTGATTCTCAACGCTTTTAAAATTTTCTCCATCACCATTTATTTAAAGTTGTTTCAGGGCTTTTCCGGAACTCATCTGTGTATATCTGAACCTTGTTTTGTGGATCCAGACACGTTTATGCACCATTTAATTATTAATACCCCCGAAAAATAGCAAAGAAATTCATACTTCTTTCACCAATATACGCCAAAACTGCCTACTTGTATCTTCTTTTCTAAGTGCACTAAAGTACATTTATTGTAGCACGTAAAGAACAAGCTGTTTTACATCACAAAAATATTCGAGCAAACTGTTTAAAATTATTTAATCAAAACCGGAAAACTAAAAAGCACTGTTTAACGCGTTGAATCAAGTCGAAGATCTAAGAGAGCTTGTTCATATTCCCCTGGGTATATATAGAGGTTAGCCTGTCTGTCGGTCGAGTCTCCAAAACGGACAATTCTAAAGAATTTCGCCTGCTATGTTCCCATTCCGCAGCCCGGCATGCGATTTTTACGAATTTTGCACTCTCCCCAGTTAAATCTCGGAAATTTCAACACGGCACGCAACGTCTGGAAATAACTAATTGAATTTTATACAGAAATGTTATTTTTACCTCTCAAATTTTGCCTTTTACTTTCATCCAATCGCAACCCTATGACGTTGCTCTACTCACGCCTTTTACTATATGTGCCTCGGTCTTGCGCATATTATCTGTCTCTATCTACCCTGTTCTTATTAGTGCAAATTGATATTCCTTATTATCGATTATTTCAGTCCATGTGGACTATCTGGGTTAAATAACCCCGTATCGCGCCTTCGCGTGAATATTAAGCCACGGTTTCTCCAAGATTCTTTGTAACCATTAATTATCTGCAACATTTACGCAGAATGAGCTTTTTAAAAATACGCAGGTGTTTAAACATAATACTAACACTTCTACGATTTGCATTTTATTGGGTTTTTACAAGTTTTTATAGATATTATATGTTACTAACGGTTCAATTAACTCCAATTAAAATAATACCCTTTAATTTTTAGTGACTCCTAATCAAATATTCAATTATTATCAGTACATTTTTGTTTAATACCGGTTACTTAAAATAGAGTTAATTAATATAAATTTTGCACATAATTTCTCTTTGTTTCTTTACTAGGAATAATTAAATTACATGTAGAGCTTTTTAATACTGCTTCCTTTTTTTTTATAGCAAGCGTCTTGTAGATGATTTAACTCCCTTATTTTTAATGAAACGAATGAATTTTTATGCTTCACGGTTTTATAATAAAGCGTATTATCTAATAAAATTCCTTATACACGGTGATTAAAATTATTTGATGTGATTATTTAATTTTCTACCCTGGTCTAAATATGAGTAATATATTGCTCTGAGGTTTACTGAACTGCTTTGGTGAAGTTAAAATTTAAAACGCCCCACAGCTTGGGTGCCATAAAAATGCTATGAAACTCTCTTAGTACAAACTCGTATTTCTCAATTTGAGCGTCATTCTGCTCCTCTGAAATCTACCTGAAAAACAAAAACTCCTCTTAACTTACTTTCGACTTGAATACTTATTTTATCCTCTGAAGATGCTACTCTTTTTGGACGCCAAAACTTCTAAATTTTTGCACTGTTTAAAAATGCTGCTTCCTCAGGGATATACACCACGGCTTCTCAGCGGCTGTCTGAAATTACTGCCCTGCTCTTTGAAGAAAGAAAACTCGATCACAAAAATTATCACCATTTCTTTCAATAGAAAATTCAATATCAAAAAAAAATTCTTCCTATTATTATTGATTCTCCCATAGATTATATAACAACCATCCTCACTTTAGAATAATTCCTTTTAAAATACATTTTCTAGATTTAATAATTATTGAAAGTAACTGGGCTTAACCATAACCTACTTCAAAACCCTGGTCTAATAAGAGCTCATAGTAAACCTTTTTGTACTTGTGCTAAACTTTATTTTGCACTGAAAATCACCTAAAACCCATTTACCTTTTACATAAGCCGTTAATATACAATTATTTTATGATATGAATTTCGACCTCAACATATTTTTAAATAATTCATTATACATATCAAATACTCAATTTCATTGTTCACAGAATTCACCAAAATACACCCCCAAAAGTACAAAATGTCATAACACCAAATAATCACAAAAATAAATGTTTTTTTTGTGCAAAAAATCAGTTACCTGGAATGTAGCACACACAGGTATCTGCCATTAAACAATCGCTGACCTCAACGACTGCACGTACAGGAATCACCCCAAGTTGACTCACATCATTTGGGACAGTAATCATCTATCCAAATTTGTATTTCTCCAATCTACAATAACTCCAATCCCATATACATCAGCTAAGTTCCATCTACATCCACTATTCCATTTGAGTGCTCAATAAGCACCAGCCACCAAATTAAGAAAGTAATTTCTACTTACAGTACATCACGCTTCGATTTTTCAAAATATATTTCAAATACAATTAAACTGTTATCTCAACAGTACACCAACCTGTGCACATTGAAATAATTTCAATAAAATATCAAAACTCACTAGTTGCTTGACTCATGTACTTAAGTCGTTCGAAGCTTGAAAGAAACTTTCCGAGTAAATTTGTACAACGGTTCACAATTCTCAAAAACAATTCGTATAAACAACACTCAACCGTCGTCGATTCTAAAAATCGTATCGTTAACTTTCAACAATTCAGTGGAAAACTGGCAGCCGTATGCCAACAGTTCCGAAAATCTCGGAATTTTGAATGCAAAATAAACGTTTTACTTCGAAAATCTAATTAAATTTTAACGGCTGTCGAATTCATTCAAGTCCCTCGCCAACTGATACAAACACGCGCAACTAAACACGCCTCACGAATACACGTATATACCGTCACCTCGCTCTATCTTACCTACAAAAATGTTCTGTCTTCTATTTTGTACCCTTCTTATTTTCCCCATGCCAGTTAACAGTTTATTATGTCCTTGTCTAAGCCGTATTTTATATCTCTTATCCCAAGTTTACAAGTGTAATAATATTCTAACAATATCTACCCTCTCTCAAACATCATCCACCTCCTTTCTATATGTGTATTCCTACCAACTATCTCCGTTTCTCATATGTTTATTATATTAGTCCTTATCTCCCCTAGTCGTTTCAAAGTCAATGCACACCTAAACTTTGTCTCACTCCAATACATGTTAAAACAGGCTCTCTATTTAATATCGATCCATTTATACAACCTTCAACACCCTACCTCAATACTTGTTGTTCGTTTGTTGATAACGATCCTAAGCGTTTAATTAGAATCCTTGGAATAAACCATCTTCCCTCCTTTTAAAATAATACCAGGAATATTTTCAACGTTCTCCTGTTGCTAGAAATAAATTGTTTGCTTGCACGTTCTTTCTTAGTACCTTTAGCCGTTTAAAAGTCGTTTATCGACAACACTTTCCTATCTTACGATACATCTTTTCAAGGTTAACTAATATTAAAACTCTACACTATGCTAATTTATGTACACTTTATGCAATTAAAGATTTCGCCCTCCTCACTTATTGATTTTTGCTATATACAGAGACTGAAAGCTTTCGTATTATTAAACCTACCAGCTACTTCTTAAAAATGCAAGTCTTTACCCTACGCTTTACGAAACTACGTTTCATACCTAATATTAGTAATAAATATTTACAGTTATTTTACACCGATGCAAAATTAATACTAGTTAAATGTAAATGGTAAATTCTTAAACTAACGTTTAGAAAAACGTCTTAAATTCTAATTGATTTTTATAGTCATGGTTTACCCTGCCATAAATAATTATCAGACCTATCTAACATCCATTGTACCCTATAAATCCACAGTAATATATATATATATATATATATATATATATATATATATATATATATATATAATACAGCTGTGATAAGGCGTCACGTTGGAGTGGGAGCTAAATTTGCTGGGTTAACTTCTAATTTTGGAGTAGGGAGCCTTTAGTTATAATTACCAAAATATTTTGCCCTGCATTAAGAGTGGCATATTTTTCAATTTTTATCGTTTTCAAGCATGCAATTATGTAGTATAAATAATTTAATTTATAGGAGAATTGAAAAACAAATGGATGTAACATTTTATAATGGAAGTAACAATAATTTGCATTCTGTAACAATGGAAGAGATTGTGGAATTAGGTACGCAATGTATATGGGATGTACCGTTAAGTACGATTCTGTGGTTCCCAGGAGGACACGTTACTTATTCTAAAACATTGAATTATATACAAACGATTCTCTTTCAAGTTTTGCCTGCTATTGTAGTTGACAGAATTCTGACTATGCTAGACAAAAAGCCAATGTAAGTATTAATATTTCCTAATGAATACAAATTTAAAACTTACAAAATGTATTTGAATATATGTCAGTACTTACATTTTAGTTAATTTTGTAATAAATTAATCATTATGAGTGGTGCAGTTGTTAATCACAGCAGATATAACTTAGAATACGTCCGCATTGAATTCTGTGTAAACTTACCTATTAGTGAAAACTAACTTGGATATTATCTTATTTATAGAAGTGTTGAGTAACCTTTCATAACTTTAAAATAAACTTTATATGCCTGTAACTGTTGTCTAAAAACTAACAGCTTAATCTAAAAGGAGGAGTTTAATAAAAAACTCATAAAAAACATAATTTGGCCTAACTTCATATCCTCGTATTTTTAATTGACAAACGTTTATTTAATAAACTCGCCGGTTTACATTTACCTTTATAAAAATTTGCATAACCATTTACCCTTAAATAAAAGTTTGTTAGTGTTTTTATAACAAAAAAAGTGGATTACTTTTATCTTTAATCATATAAATTAGTGCTATTGTAACATATTTATGAGAAAAAATTCTCTAATAACTTATTTTTATTAGATTCTTGAACTTGTTTTCTTAATTAAATAAACTTTTTATTCTGAATTAGTGGAAATCATAAACAAATATCGATATACAACTGTTGACTAGTGTTTTTTATAAAAATGCGTTACATAGTTTTCGAGAAAAACCTCTGTGACAGACGGACGGACAGACACGAGAGTGATCTTATAAAGGTTCCGTTATACCTTATAAGGTACGGAACCCTAAAAATGGTAGTTACCTTTATCTTTAAGCAAATAAACTGTCAGTATTTAACTGTATGCCTAAAAACTACCTAATTATTTATCTTCAACGAGTAATCTGATTGAATCTTGTTTTCAATAACAAAAACTGTGTTAATTTCATTCTAAAAAGTAAATAAATACAACTAACTGTCATTATCAACTATTATATTTATTTTCTGATTTAATTTTATTGTATATACTGTATCATCATGCATTATTTCAATCTCAAATCTAATGAAAGTATTTTCAAACTTTATTCCTAATATATCAAATGATGAATTTTTCTGTGAAGCTTGTAAACTTGGCAAACAAAGTAGTAAATCGCACCCCATTAGTACTCGAATGAAAAATTTCAAATCTGGCGAAATGATGCATAGCGATGTTTGTGGGCCTATAAATATTATATCATCAAGTGGGAGTCGCTACTTTGTACTTTTTAAAGATGAAAATTCAAGTTTCAGAAACGTTTATTTTTTGCAAAATAAATCACAGATCTTTGAAAAATTCAAGGAATGCCTGGCGTATTCTGAAAAAAAGTTTTTCGCTCAGATAATAGTACAGAATTCACATCATTTCAATTTTCAATGTTTCTAAAAGATAAAGGCATAATTCATGAAATGTCGTCGCCATAATATCTTCATGAACAAAATGGTCGTTCACAACGGGAACTGAGAGCAATTGTGGAATCTGCTAGAAGTATGTTGTATAACAGGAATATTTCAAAAGCACTTTGATTGGAGGCCGTTGCATATGCGGTATATCTTTTGAATAGAACGTTTTCAAAACAGTCAAATGGTATGACTGCTTTTGAAGGATGGTTTTGTTTTAAACCAGATATACAATATATTCGAGTTTTTGGGTGTGACGCTTACCTGAACTTACCTAAAGAAAAACGACATTAAATTTGATCCAAAATCAATTAAATTAATCATGGTTGGTTACGAAAAGGAAACAGTTCTTTATCGTTTATGGGATCCTTCTACTAAGAAAATTTTTAAGAATACTAATGTCGTGTTTAATGAAAATTTGTCGTCGGTGAAGAATTTGCTTTGCCCGCCAATGCCATTCGGTAAAATCTGTACGTGAATGTTTTTGTCTGTATCTCAAACTCAATAGAATCTGCTTTTGGAATACGACTACCTGGTAATTTCATGACTTTTGTGATTCCAGTGAAGTTGAACGGTTATCTATTTTCGATTTATCAATTTAAGCTCTGGGGAAATAGTCGCAACCCTAACCGCAGCTAAAACTATAGTCTCGCCCACAAGACATACTTCAATTACTCATTTGGAATTATGCGTCACCGGCTTGTTGGCTGATATACTCGTTTTAGTATTAGATGCCCATCATGCGCTTATCTCAATTTTGGAAATATTTGCCTGGAGCCACTCAACTGTGACTCTCAGCTGGATTCATGCACCTCCCTTTCAATGGAAAACAATCGTTACTAATCGTGTTAACCACATTCAGCAAATCATCTTAGCTGATGGTTCCACATAGTCTTCTGATAATCCTGTTGATCCAGCTTCTAAAGGTTTTTTGCCGAAGACAACACTAGCATGTTTTTTTGGTGGGCGTGACCCAGGAATTATTGTCTCCTCCGATTACTGTTCCCACTTTGACTCTTGATATTACCATCAAATAAAGAGTATTGTCATTTCTTGCTCAAATAATTGAAGTTGGGTTCAACATTGTTGACAATGCAGTGGAAGGTTTCTCGTGTTTAAGAAAAATCCAAGGTACTTTGGCCTTCATTTACAGATCATTACGACTTACACTTCAGTGTCTTATACGACCCCTTTCCGCTGACGAATTATTCAATTTGCTTGTGATTATTGTTGGAGGATTCAAGCTATAGTCTATATTAACAAAATTGCATGGATCAAAACTAGGGGGAAGTTTACCCAACAATTTATGTAGACTATCACCTTTTTTGGGCACACAAGACGTTTTACGTGTTGGTGGTCGTTTGGTACATTCTAAGTTATCCTTCTCTATAAAATATCCGTTATTATTGCCTCGCGTCACCTATTGAAGGGACTTGCAATTTTATCCATTCATCGTACGTACTGCCATGAGGATAATTCTCAACCACAGGGTACCTGATTCAACAAAACTTTTTCCAATCATTTCAATCAAACAGGCGATTTTATTTTATCATTCGAGGTGTATTAAGTGTTTCCACACCAAGATGATTCCGGTGACACCCTTTACGGATGACTTGATTCCAGTTCGTGTGAATCAAATTAAACCTTTCCGTTGTGTAAGTGTCGGTTTCGTAGAACCCATTTCAACTAAGGTTTCTTGTTTGAAAAAGTCAAATCTCCTTAAATCTTATATATGCATATGTCTGTGTTTTGCTAGCAAGGTCACACACATTGATCTTGTTTCAGATTTATCTTCTACCGCAGTTCATGCTGCCTTGCAACATTTTGTTGCTCGTCCTGGACGTTGCGATAATATATTTAGCGATAGATGCCAGCTTCTTTCTTGCATTCAAAATAGTGTTGAACAAGAAAATATTACTTGGTCCCTTAACCACCTAGTGCCCCTCATTTTGGTGATCTATGGGAAAGTGGCATTAAAAATGTAAACTTCTCTTTTTCGTGTCATCGGGGAGCAGGTACTCACGTTTGATGAGCTATATACCGACCTTAGAGGCATTATTGAACTCAAGACCCCTATGTGCCTTGAGCCACGATGCAAGTGACCTGCAATGCCTTTCATCCGGCCATTTTCTAACAATAGAACCTTTAACCTCCCATCTAGACGAGGTTCTGTCCTAAATTAAGATATCCCTACGTGATCACTGGAAATTGTTACAGAAAATGCACCAAGATTTCTGGTCGCGCTGTAGAGTACTTGAATACCCTATGTCAGAGGTCAAGATGGCAAAAGCATTGGGCTCAACCAATTGAAAACGTCTTAGTTTTAATCAAAGACAGGCGACTACACCCCTCCTACAATGGACGCTCAGGCATATTACCCGTTTATATCCTGGTCATGATGGTGTTGTCCGAGTTGCAGATGTTCGAACCCATAATAAAGCTATTCAACTACTCATGGTCAAACTGTGCTCTTTGCTTTTATGTCAGTAACCCCTATATCCTCTATTTTATGCTCCGTTTTTTCTCGTGTGTCAGTTTCCTTAATCCCGTACTTTCCTAAATTCATTGAATTTGGAGGGCGATATTTTCCGTCCTGCAAGACGCCAAGTATATTGTGTGCGCTTTGACAACAGGACAGTACGAGCCAAGAGTGTGCTTTATTTTACTAACTTAATGAGTAAATGCCGAGAGCCCAATGACGATAGATGCACGAAAACACACTTCCTGCTTCAACAACAACAACGCCAAGTGCCATTATGCCTTGTTGAACAAGGTATTTATCCACATTTAGCGTAAGTAGGGTGAGGAAGGCGGCTCTTGACCCACCACCACAACCACACCTTGCAAAAAACCGCCACCACCATCACAAGTGCAAAAAATCTTAAAATCAGCTTTCTTTAACTAAGCAGTTTTAGTTCCAGGCATGGATAATTTAATTAAATTCTAATTTGCTTTTATCTTACAGTATACCCTTCCACCATTAGCAAATATTCGCATTTTAGAGCCTGATTTGGCCGAACCAGTTTCTGTAAATGAAAGTGACTGTGTATTAGGTAGGTTACGTGATTGGAGCAAAATTAAACCACCTATTAGATAAAATGAATATGAACTTTCAGCTTTTATCCACAGTGTGGATAGTGAACCGTTAACGTATCAAGAAACAATTTCTGGTAAAGACTCATTGTCTTGGTCACAGGCCATGCAAGAAGAGATCGCTACATTTCATGAAAATTCGACTTGGACATTGGTAAAACTTACTAATAAAGAGAAAATTCTTGGGTCAAAATGGGTTTTTAAAAAGAAGTATGAACCTAATGATAGAGTTCGGTTAAAGGCACGTTAAGTTGCTCAGGGTTATGACCAATGTGAGGGCATAGACTTACAGACACTTTCGCACCGGTTGTGTGTTATGAATCGGTACGCATGTTATTGGCAATTGCTGCTGAAAACGACTATCACATCAACAGTTCAACGTAAAAACGGCGTTTTTATATGGTGAATTGAAGCAGGTTATTTACATGCAACAACCTCTGGGTTTTGAAAAAGACTTGGATTCAGTATGTCTCCTACAAAAGTCTTTGTATGGACTTAAACAGGCACCTAGGTGTTGAAATTCAAAATTTGTTTCATTTTTGGAAGAATTCCATTTTAAAGCAACAAATGCAGACAGCTGTGTTTTTGTTGGAAAAGATAAAATAAACACAGTTTTTCTGGCCTTGTATGTTGACGATGGATTGCTAATTTCCAGTTGTTCCAAAACAATTTCTGCTATATTGATGCAAATGAAACAAAGCTTTCAAATGGCTTATATTTCATTGGCATGGAAATAATTCGTAATCAAAACGGAATGGAGCATAAGTATTTGTCAAGCAAAGAATGTTAAGAAAATGCTTAGAAAATTCGGTAAGGATACATGTAAACCATCGAAGGTTCCGGCAGAACCTAGTTTACATTTGAGTTCATTGGAAATATCCAAACTGGAAAATACCAAAGAAATACCATACAGAGAGGCAATCGGTGCACTTCTATTTTTGGCCAGGGTCAGTCGATCAGATATTGAGTACGCTGTAAATCAGGTTAGTCAATATTCTACATGTTTTGGTACTCAACATTGAACAGCCGTAAAGAAGATTTTCCGGTATCTTTAGGCTACCAAAAATTATGGCATTAGCTACGGAGGTAATGGGAGCAGAATTGTACATTAACTGCTTATACTGATGCAGATTATGCCACTGATGTAAACTCCAGAAAATCTACTAGTGGTTGTATATTTATACTAATTGGTGGTCCTGTGTTATGGTTGATTAGAAAACAACGAGTCGTTGCTCTTTCGACAACAGAAGCTTAATATATAGCTCTAAGTGATGGTTCAAAGGATTCTATTTGGTTGAAACGTTTTCTTCAGTATTTAAAAATTCAAGAAGAGGGTGTTACAGTAATGGTTGAGAACCAATCAGCTGTAAAGTTACCAAAGATATGCAAGATGGCCAAAAGTAAAGTGACACATAGTGAATCTCCTCTATTAAACTTTAAATGCTGCAATAACAAAGCATGTAAAATATATGTGTGTAAGTTTTGTTTAAAAATTATTTCATAAAAGTTGTCTTTTTCGTATCAAGAACAAAAAATTACTATATGATAATGTGTTCGTTTGTGGTGATTGTGTTGACAAGCAGTTTGTGGACAATGAAAAGAAAACAAATGATCATTTGATAACTGAACTTGAAAAAAGCATTGCAGATGTTAAAGCCAAAGATAAATTTTTAAATAATCTCAAAAAGCAGTTTGATGAATTTGTTACAGAAGCAATTGAAAATGAAAATGCTATGACTGACCTATTGCACAAATCTGAATGTAAAAAGGTGGAGTTGAAGAAACTGCTACTTACAACCAAAGTTAATAAGGAATTTGTTTCTACTCAAACTCAGACACATTTCATAAACAATGAGTTAAGTACATATATAACAAGAAACGAACATTCTGACAAAAGCTTTTCTTATGAATGGTTTAAAATAATGACTGGATATTCACCTATTTTTAAATCGAAAGATATAGTAAATACAGAAACAACATTAATTAATAACTTTATATCACCTGATAAGGTCATACACTTAAGAGATAATTCTAATCTCAACAAAGAAACAGGTGCTGAGGAAAGGTCAAGTAAAACAAAATATGAAGATATAAAGAAATATGAAGATAAGGTAAAAGATAGCAACACAAACAAACTTGGAACTGGTTTAAATTCAGATTTAGCCAGTATCTTAAGATACAGTAAAACATCTATTAATGCAAATTCAAAAACATACAATGAGGAACTTGATAAGCAATCTCCACTTAACATTTCCAAGTGCATAAATGATAGTACTAAAACATTAACATCTAAAGATACCACAATTGTCCAAAATAATGAATGTAGTAGCATTATATCTGTCAAATTAAATTTTAATGATGGAGGAAACATCAGATCAACTGCATCTAATAATGAACTGCCAAGGCTTACAAAACCTAAGATAATACTACTTGCAGATAGTCATGGACGAAAATGTGTATCTATGATAGGTGATGACAATTTTAAAATAGCATGTTTATTCAAGCCGGGTGCTATATACGAAGCCGTTACTGAAAGTGTCGAATCTACTATAAAAAACTTCGGCCTGGATGACTATTTAGTCATTTTAGCAGGTTCCAATAATGCTATTCGTGGGAATTCTATAGATAAAGAAAAGTTTTGTAATATATTAAAGGTTGCCACAAATACTAATGTGATATTTGTGACTGCACCGTATTAGTTAGGATGTCCTTACTTGAATCAATTTATTTACAAACTTAATTTGGATATTTATAGAGAAGTGCAGAATACTCACCATCACTATGTAGATTTAAATAAAATATTACATGCCAAGGATTTTACACAACATGGCCTTCATATGAACTCACTTGGTAAAAATAAACTCTGTAAAAAAATAGTTAACCTAGTACAGATCAAAAATGCAGGGAAAATTAATACATACAAATGTAATGGCAATCTAATAGAAATAGCTCCAACATCAAAACAATTTAAGACAAACATTAGTGATAATGCTCAGATCTATACCACCATAAACACTTCAAATTCAAAGTCAGTATCAACTTCTATAAGGGGCCAAAATGTATATCAACATTTTTTAATTCCTTTGACAAGGCACTAAAGTGTACACTCAATATTATTCATATTAATATTAAATCTCTTCGCAACTCTAAGAATCTTCAATTACATACACTAATAGAAAGTTATGACAAAAAATATGACGTTATTTGCATTACTGAACATTACCTACGATTAGAGGAAATTGAAATCTATAAATCATGTATACCAAGATATGAGATGATAGAATATTATCGTAGGTCTTACAACTTACAAGGGGGCACCTGCATTTTTGTAAAGAAAGGTATCAAAGCATCGAAAATTTATAGACTAAGTGAACTATGTGTTGAGAAGCATTTTGAGACCTCAATAATAAGTGTTCAAAACATATTTATTGTGTGTGTTTACAGAACCCCAGATGGGGACTTTGAATTATTTCTGGAAAAATGTGATTGGCTCCTAAACAAACTATCAGTGATTAAAAATCATATTGTATTATGTGGTGATTTCAATATAGACATTTCAATTACTACGAAACAACAAAAACAAAAACTTAAAATTTTGAACTTTTTTGCATCCTATGGTATGCGGCCACTTATTCAAGAACCCACTAGGATAACAGTGTCAAGTAGTACATGCATTGACAACATATATACTAATGATCCTTATATTTTGCAATCAGGTGTAATACCTTATAAAATATCAGACCACTTTCCACTATGTAAATATTCAGAATAATATCAGTGGTGCATAGCAGGTCAAAAAAGAGCACAAATGGTTTCGCACATTTAAGAATAATAACATCATAAAATTTGCTAATGAAATAGAAAACATTGTGATAGCAACAACTGATAATATAAATGCCTTAGCTAAGGATTACATGTCTAGACCAGTAGAGTGTTTCGATAAGTGCTTTCCATTGGTAAAATCCAAACAACGTAATAGAGATAATGAATGGATCACAAAAGGTATACATGTTTCTTGTTGTAATAAAAGAAGTTTAATTTTTCTCTGTAAATACTTTAAAGAATCTTGGTTTCATAACTATGTAAAAAAACAGGCCAAAAGAATTTCCTACATAAACAAATCTTATTGGCGAAAAATAAACCTAAAATGGCTTGGAGAATAATAAAAGGCGAACTCTCTAGCAACACAAATGTCAACGAAATTAAAATTCGGATAGATGACAAGGTTATATCGGATTCTTTACAGATAGCAAACTTGTTTAATAAGCATTTTAGTTTTTAATCTCAAAATTTCAGTACAGGTAAAGAGAATTGTAAAGTAAATATAAAATCTAAATTGAATTCTGTGATGGCCCAAAATAGTAGAACAATCTTCCTAACGCCGTGCAATCGATATGAGATAATAGATATAATAAATGGTTTCCAAAATAAAACTTCATCTGGGTTAGACTCAATTTCCATCACAGTAATTAAACATTGCAAGTATTCAATTGTTGAAAATCTGGTGTATATTTTTAATTTGTTTTTAGAATGAGGGATTTTTCCAGAATGCTTTAAAACAGTCAAAGTTATACCAGTGTTTAAAACACACAACATTAATACTCCCTGTATGTTTGTTGTGGTTTGTTTAGTATTCTTCTTAATCTTCCTTGGGGATTAAACCACTCATAGTTTTTAAAATTATCTTTATATTATTATTTTGAAAACAATCCTAGGTCATGGATCGAAACGTTAATAAAAATAATTTTAAAAACTATGAGTGGTTTAATCCCCAAGGAAGATTAAGAACAACATTAATAATTATAGGCCAATAGCATTGCTTCCATGCTTATCAAAAAATTTTTGAAAAAGTAATTTACAACCGATTTATTAGTTTCTTCAAGGAATGCAATATTATCTCTAGTTTACAACATGGATTCGTCAAAGGACAAAGTGTAGAAACAGCACTTTATAAAATAACAAAAGAAATTCATACCAGCATAGATAAGAAGCTGTATGTTGGGTGTATATCCTGCGATTTCAGTAAAGCACTTGAGTCCGTAATACATGAAATACTGTTATTTAAATTAGAACATTATGGTATTAGAAGTATAGCCTATGACTTAATTTGTTCTTATTTGTTTGAACGAAAACAATATGTTGCAATTGGTGATATTGACGGTAGGGTATCTTTGTCATCGGAGGCTGTACTAAACCAAGGAGTTTCTCAGGGCTCCATTTTGGGACCATTACTATTTTTGATTTATGTCAATGATCTCCCAGCAAACATTGAGTTAGGACGTAGTTATCTCTATGCGGATGATACTCTATGTATTTGCAAGTCGACGACTCCCTTAGGATTGAATACTTCAATACAAAAAAACTTAAAGAGTATAACTGATTGGTGTGAATTAAATAGAATACATTAAATTTGGATAAAACTAGTTGCATATTATTCAACAAATGATTACAATTTCCATGGATAACATTGGCTTAAAGGTCAGTCACAATATAAAATTCCTGGGAGCTACTTTAGTTTGCTCGCTTGATTGGGAGAATCACATTACTCAAATTCATAAACGTCTCGTAAAAGCCAATTTTGCACTGCGCAAACTTCTTACAGTAATGTCACATTCAACACTATTGATGGTATATCGTGCATACTTTTATAGAATAATGCGCTATTGCATTATGTGTTGGGATATATCATCTCATGCATATAAAATTTTCCTCGAACAAAAAACAGCCATTCGCATACTTAGTAAGTCTCCTAGACGAGAAAGCTGCAGAAAACTATTTGTATCCTTAGAGTTGTTAACCTTTCCATGTGTCTACATCTTTGAATGTCTGTGCTTCGTGTATGAATTTAAAAATGTATTCTTTGAAGTCTCCAAAATATTTAAAACCAGGCAATCGGGCCAATTGCTGGTAGCGCCACGACATGATACCAGAAAATTTGAAAACAGCTTGCAATATATGGGTGTTAAATTGTACAACCATCTTCCTAACAGATTTAAAAACCATTCACTTCAATCATTTAAAAGGATGCTTAAAACTTTGCTGCTTCAGAAGGCATATTACTCAGTGCATGAATACACTGATGACAAAACTATATAAAACAGAGCTGTTTATACTACAGTGATATTTCTAACATTTAATTGTAATTAAGACTAGTGATTATATTAGATTAGGACATGTTTTAATAGCCTCTAAGATAATTTTGTAAATTAATATAAGTATAGTTTCCTAGGTATAACATGGAAATGTTTTGTGGAAATAAATAAATCAATCAATCCCGAATTTCATAAACGGAGCAAGCACATCAACGTGCATTAACACTTTATAAGAGAATTATATGCTCGTGGTGATATAGACATTGTTTTTGTGGAATTTAGCTGGCTGATATACTTACTAAACCTTTGGGTCCTCAAATTTTTTGTTGTCTTCGCAAAAAATTAAAAATTGTGGATTTGGTGCAGCTTAAGTGGGAGTGTTTGAACTATAAGCTGCAAGTGCGGTTATATTTGTGTAATAATGTGACGGCGATATATTTAGCCTTGCATTTGTAAGACAAGGATGCACAATGGGTATGTTGATATTGGTTGCGCAGAGTTTGCATCCTTGTCTAATACTTAATTTTTAAAAAAGAGGGTAGTGTGCTAATGACATTGGTAAATGTCACACAATTTTATTTAAAAAAAAACAGTAACTAGTTTTTCCTTAACGTAAACACATATAAACATTGTATGCTGCTGTAATACTTGTTTATTAATATAGATGCAAACCAGCAAGATTCGACGGCTTCCAAATATTTATTTACATCCTATTTTTGGTGAAATCCTTTCAAAACTATACAAGCAGCTTCACTTAATGATGGTAAAATCTTATCAATTAACTTATATCATATTTTTGTGCTGTAAGGGTTTGTAACATTATTTTGAAATGTTAACTTCTAAACAGATTAATTGATTAATTAAATTTCAATAACTTGCATAACTTATAGGAAAAAATCCATAATAAATTACTTTTATATTTTAGTTAGCATCCCGTATAATAAAAACCAGGTTTAGAAATAGCTTAAGGCTTAAATATTATAAATTCCAGCGGCAGTCATCATAATTTAATGGTCCTACCTTGCAAATCCGAATACAAAACCCTTGTAAAGCTTATGTCGGTTATAGATTGATGAATCTGCTAAATTTAAATGGCATAGTACCTTTTAAGGTAAACAAAGAAAAGCAATTTTCAGTGGTAAAACTTAATCTTCTTAATATTTTCGTTGATTAACAAGGGTTACAGAAAACATTATAAATAGCCAAGCTATTTCCCAATTTGATTTGGTCAAAGATTGCAAGTAATTTTAAGTAGTCTGGAAACAACCATTGTATTTAAATCCATTTCGGCTCAAGTGGGTTAACCGGTCTTTTATTAATGGCAGACAACTGTCGCCAATGGGTATGGTCCACAATTTAATAATTAAAATTCCAAGAAGATACAATATATTTAAACCTTTAGAAAAATAATTGCTTTCCGTGATCCTCATCTTGAAAGGGGTTGGATTTGGGTTTCTGAAATATTGTTTTGGGAGGTTCTGTTAATAGTCATTGGATAACAGAAATATGACGTAAATAATGGTTAGAGTAGGGATTAATATATAACTTAAGGCTTTAGCCAAAGGACAGAGATTCCAATGGGGTTGTTCGTCATCAAAAAGTAGAAACGTAGCCACAGAAGTTCGCGGGTAGCGTTCTCCGGCATCACAAATATGATATTGCACTTAGTATCACGATGGTGAAATTGGAAAGGAGTAATTAACTATTCCAGTTCCCGAGGGTTACGCCCGTGTGTTCGCGGATTTATCAGTGATATAAAGTAAATAATAAAAAGCTTGTATGCGTGTGACGCACAAGTTAAGTTAAATTATCAACAAGATCCTACCGGGTTCATGTGCCATTCAATTATTTAATAACTGCAAGAAAAAAGAGCAACAAGCGAGATTCTCTCCCCCAATTTAAGAGCTGTTCTGCATTAGAAGGCAAGCCATCAAACAACTGATGATTTTTAGTAAGTAAGTTTTTATAGTTAAGTTAGTATGACCAATTTTTAGTTAATTTATTTGTTAGAACGTTTTGGCCATAAACCGTAGGATTAATTTAGTGTAAAATTCATAGTATAAGTTTTCTTCCATATAAAATGTTTGGGAATTACTTATGTACGTAAAATTATCATAATTCCATATCAACCATTTAATCTAAATTTCTAAATTAAAATCAATGAATTTCAGAATGTAAGAGGTTCACGTTTATTGCTCTGTTAATTAAATAGTTTTTTGTTTGCTGTTGATTAAGTCAATAGTTTTTCTATGTGTTATCATGAAAGTTGCGTAAGTAGTCAAAAAGATAAGAGTTGATTAAAAGAAACAATTGTCTTCCTTGGCATGACAAGTCTCTCAAGGTTTTGCATGAACATTTGGACATTCTCGACTTGTCTGGTGCCCTTGGTAATGGTCATTAAGCCACAATATTTATGAAAGGTAAGTGCCAATTTTTTTGTAGTATATTATATATTAATTTAACCCTTTTTTTGCAAAATTTTAACCCTCTATATGATCCACGACCTTCCGCTAGCTAGTGCCGGTGACCTCCCTTCAATTTTTGTTTTACAGGCTGCCCCCATTTTATAATTTTAATGAAAAATATAGACTTAGTAGCTCTTCCGCCTGTAACAGGTTCAATTAATAAAGTATGACTCTATAATTTGATCTCCAAATATTCCAGCTTGCATTTAGTTAGAGGATATTGTGAATGAACTGAAATATACAAATGGGGATTTTTAGTGCTCTGAAACTAAAAGTTTTGATAGTAGGACTGCTATACAAAATAAATGATGTCGTTAAATAAATATTTTTTACAAAAGTGGGAACATGATTGCATAGTTCAATTACATTTCACACGTGTACTTGTATATTTTAAACACCAGGTGGAAAATTAATTATAATTTATAACAAATGTTCAAATAAGCTTACCATATATCATCATCATTAGGTCTTCAGTCCTAGAACTGGTTAGACGCGTACCATCATTGTTCCCTATTCTGAACTAACCTACAGATTTCCCTGAAATATGCACAGTTTGCATCTATAACTGTCTGATCTAGGTCTACATCTACCTCTTTTTCCTATCTCTGCTTGTAATATATCACATACTATTCCCCAAAATGCCTTATAACGTATTCCGCCCTACTATTTCTCTTTTCCCCAGATATCCTTGTTCCCCTACTATTTCTGTAACTTATTTGTTATTATCTTTGTCTGTCCATGCTATCGTCCTCATACATCTGAAGCACAGCATTTCAAAAGGCTGCTACCGTTTTTCTGTCTGCGTTTCAGACTGCCCGTATTTCCTAGGCATACTGTGCTGTGCTCCACACATATGATTTCAACAATTTTCTTCTTATTCTATGTTTGTTGTCTTTCCTCATAGGCGCCGTTCTTTCTTGTTAGATGCAGTTCGATCACTTTCTATTGTTTTACAGTTACATGCCTTATTTCTCCTACCTTCAATGGTTGTGAAGGAGGTAAGCAGCCTGTGGCTGCCAAGTTCCCCCAACACTTAACCATTTGGCGATTTAATATATTTTCCAATTTATCTTTTCGCACAGTCAACATTAGTTGCAGGTATTTCGCAACCAACAACTAGTTGTTTATACTAATCATCAGATTTATCTGCGCTTATTTTTCGTCATTAGGTTTTCCGTCTCAAAACTGGTTGGACACGCACCTGCACTTATTTATATTCTGAGCTAGCCTACCTAGTTCCCTAAAATTCTCACACAGCATGTGTATTCAGCTCGTTCCCTTTCTATTGTTTTCTAATTCTATACCCTATTTTACCGAGATTCAGTGAAGGAGGTTAAGCAACCTGTGGCTACCAAGATCCCCAACACTTAGACATTTGCCGATATAATGGTTTTCCAGTAAATCCTTTCACACACTTAACATTATTCGAGAATATTGCCCAACCAATTCTTGTAGTTACTTATAATAATCATGATGTTTAAGCACAGTTATCTTTTCGTCATTAGTTTACCCATCTTGGGATTGGTTGGATGCGTACCTCCATTGATTTCTATTCTGGGCTAGCCTACACATCTCCCTGAAACCTCTACAGCCTACATCTTTTACTATCTGTGTGCAGTAGTCTAATCTAGGTCTGCCTCTTCTTCTCTTTTTCCTATCTCTGCTTCTAATATATTCCACTATTCCCTCATGCCGTAGTATGTGGCCTATCATCCTATCTCTCCTATTTTTACCGTTTTCCACATATTTCTTTCTTCCCCTACCATTTTAGTACCTCTTCGTTCTTAACTTTGTCTGTCCATGATATCTTCATCATACGCCTGTAGCACCACATTTCAAAGGCTTCTACCTTTTCTTGTCCGCTTCTCCTATTGTCCAGGCTTCACAGCCGTACAGTGCTGTGCTCCACACATATGTTTTAAGCAATCTTTTCCTTGTTTCTATGTTTGTGGTCTTTGAGCACAGTAGTTGCTTTTCTTGTTAAATGTAGCACGACCTTGTGCTAATCTTTGTTTTATATCTTTTGTGCTTTTCCCATCTTGCGTTATTTGGCTTCCTAGGTAGCAGAAATCCTTAACCTCTTGTAAGTTCGTGTTAGATACTTGTATTCTTGTTTTGATTTATTTTCCCCACCTTTGCAAACTAGAACTTTAGTTTTAGTTTTGTTAATTTTCATACCATATCTCTCTGTCAGAACCGTTTCCATTTCATTAAGAGCAGCTTCTAACTCTTCCTTGCTAGACGCTAATACCGCTATATCATCTGCAAATCTAAGCATATCAATTTTTGTCCCTGCATAGTAATTCCAAATGTCTTCCTGCATTTGACAGTATTCATTGCCTCTTCTATGTACAAGTTAAAGATCAATGGGGATAGGGCACATCCCTGTCTCACCCCTTTCCTAATGTTTACTTCTCTACGTTCCTGCTCTAATTCTATTACTGCTGTTTGCTCTTTGTATAAGCTATGTACTATTCGTCTATCCCTATAACTCATTCCAATCTTTTGAGTATTTCAAACATTTTTTCCAATTTACATTGTCGAATGCTTTTTCCAGATCTACAAACCCTATATACATGCTTTCCCTTTTTCTATTGTTTTCTCCATTATCACTCTCAGAGCTAAAATAGCCTCCGCGTTCCCCTGTTTCGCCTAAACCCAAATTGGTCTTCTCCTAGTATTTCTTCAGCTCGTTTTCCATTCGTCTTTGCACAATTCTAGTTAATATTTTTGACACGTGTGCTGTCAAACTTATTGTTCGAAAATTTTCACATCTATCCGCGCCTTTCTTTTTGGTATAGTTACTATGATGCTACGTTTGAAATCTTTGGGTATCTCGCCTGTCTCATACATATAGCTTACAAGTTGGAAGAGACGTTCTGTTACTGCTTGTCCAGCGGCCTTTAGAGTTTCTGCTTGCACCTTATCTGTACCCGGCGCCTTACCATTTTCAGACTCTTTAATGCTAATTCAAACTCGTCTCGAAGTATAGGATATCCCAAGTCATCATTTTCAATGTCTGATTCCTGTTCTAATGCAGTTAGTTCCTCTCCTGCATATAAATTCTCTATATATTCTTGCCATCTACTCACTTTCTCTCGTTTTCTATAATGACGTTTCCTTGTGCGTCCCTTATATTTTTACTATACGGTTTTATATCCTAAAATTCATTCTAATTAATTTGTATGCTTCGTCTGTCTTTCCTATTTCCATCTTAGTTTGTACCTCTTTGCACTTTTCATCAATCCATTGTTCTTTAGCTTTCCTGCATTTTCGAATAATTTCCCATTTTATGGCTTTGTATCTTTGTTTTCCTGTTTCGTCTGATTTATTTTTGTATTTTCGTCTTTCTTCTATTAAATTCACGATATCCTTTGTTATCCATGGTTTCTTATTTTCTTTTGTGTATACCCCAGAATATCTCTGGCCGCCATGTCTAGGCTGGATTTAATTTTATTCCATTCTATTTCTACTTCCTTAGTTTCAGATATTTTCCCGATATCATTCAGCAATTCATTTGACTTTTTTTCGAATCTTACTTGAATATCTTTATCTTTTAGTTTCTCTAAGTCCAAGTGCCTTTTTCCGTTCCTTTTTCAGATTTTTAAATTTAAGTGCACGGTGTTGTGGTCAGTATCTATATCTGCTTCTGAGTAGCTTCTACAGTCTTTTACTTCATTCCTAAACCGTTGTCTAACAAGAATGTAATCTATTTGATATCTTCTTATATCTCCTGGCATTTTCCACGTAAATCGTCTTCATGATGTTGAAATAATGTGTTTGTGATAATTAAATTGTTCTTGTCGCAAGATTCTACCAGCCTATTTCTCCTGTCGTTTCTCGTGCTTCAACCAAATAAACCTACTACCGCTCCTTCCCTACCCTCACCTTCCACGGCATTAAAATCTCTCGTAATTATTAAATTATCATGTCCTTTTACGTATCTTAATATGTCTTCGATATCTTTGTAGATGGCTTCTACCTCTTCGTCACTGTAGCTAGAGGTGGGCATGTATACTTGTATTATTACTGTGTTTACCGGTTTAGATTCTAATCTAACCATGAGTACTCTTTCGTTCTTTTGTAAGTAATTTTCTACACAGTATCCTATCTTTTCCGCATAACTATCCCCACACCCAAATTTCCTTCCTCTGCTCCTGTATGAATTACCCTGAAGTCTCCACTCCAAAATCCCTGCCTCTGGCCACCGAACCGCTGATCCCTACTATGTCTAGTGATAACCTATTCATTTCGATTTTAGGTTCTCTAGCTTACCTACTTGCTTCATACTTCTAACATTCCACGCTCCGACTCGCAGAATGTTCCCTACTCTTATTTTTAACTTTCCGATCGCATCCTCCAGTAGTCCCCTCCGGAGATCCGAATGGGGACTATTTTAACTCCGGAATCTTTTACCCCAGAGAATGCCATCATGTTTGTATCAATTTAAGTACGCTGTGTACTTGGGAGATTAATGTGGTGGTTTCCCGTTGCCTTCCACATCGCGGTAGTGTGTCTTAGACTGCCATACCGACCCCTATGGTCTCTGCCAATCTAAGTACCGAAAGAGCCGCTGCCCTCTTTCGGGGACCTGTCTTAGTCTGGTTCCTCACTAACGACCCTACTACTTTGGTTGGACCTGTAGTTTGGCTCTTTAGCTCAGAACACGCAAGCCATTTCACCTGTTCTAGTAATTTAGAACTTCGGCAAGGTGCAGGTCCATTCGAAATGGCTTACCATATAATGATGCAATTAAAGCTGTTGCCTGAATAGGATATATTAGACTGAAGAAGCACAATTTATAACAGAAAAGGTTCATCCTTCACGAAACTAGATTACACAGGCCACAACTCACTCTTTTAATAAAGAAAAGAATTTAATTTAGAAATAAAACCATCATGGAACACTTGATTATTAATGAACGGTTTTGTTAACACATTCAGGTTTGTCTAAGAGTTTAATAATTCTCGATGCAGAACCTACATGCTAGGTATTGCTTGCTGTTCATATAACACAGAAAAAAGAGCACATAAATTTCTGCAACTTTCTTCCCATACACCCTCAATGATTTCAACTTTTTAAGGGTTAGATAGGAATTCATATTGGGCTTTAGGCAAAATGTTATTTTATGCACAATATTTTGTTTTGTCTGATTTTCATTTGTTGATGCTAACAACTACATATTCAGCTATAAAACGAGTAAACAATAAAAGTAATCAAGCTGCTTGTTGTTTATCTATTATTATTGGTATTCAAATACAATAACAAAACCAATTAAGAAAAATTGTACACAATATGATCTGTAAGAATGAAATGATCGTTTTTCTGGTATGAAAAATCTGCTTACGCTACATAGTAATGTGGAGTCCATAGTTCTATACATTCACTAAAATCAGTCACAACGCAGAATCTAAAGAAGGCACGTTAACATAAAATAAATTATTAATATAATAATTCCAAAACAAAAAGGAATTCTAGGTTAGAAATGCAAAAATTGAAGAGCAGTTATAACCTACGGATAATGCGCTGTTGCCATGTATCATCAGTTGTCTACAAAGAACATAATGTTCTTTGGTTGTCTATGCATGTATCTTACTTTATTTTGACTGTAAGGCGATTTTTCGCGACATACTCGAATTGTTCGAGTATGGTATGTTGAAGTATTCCCCCACTATTTAAAAAATAGTTACTTGTGCGGCACCGCGAAAACGTATTGTAGTTTCCTAACCTCGCTTTGAATAATTACCCAGTAAAAGTCAAGTGTTTAACATACACAAGCATAACCTGGTACAGATCAGGGTATGTTCGTTTATCTGATAGAATGGTGCCGTACAATTTCCCCTCCAGTAAATTTTATCGCCAAAACGCAAGTTTAACACATACACACCAAGTATGGTTATCAAATGTAACAAAGAAATTCACAATTCAAAATGAAATTAGAGAAAGCTGGAATACGTGCTACTAGTCGCGTTTGGGCCTGGATTTTTATGTTCTAACTAGTTAAGCTTTTTTTTATATAGTATGTATTGTTATGATAGTAGGGTTATTCAGGGGATTATGGGGTCAGAAGGGTTGCACACTACATGTAATTAGTACTAAAAGCTAGAAAACTAAACAATTTTATCATGAAAAGTACGTAATTCGCAAATTATGCAAAAATCAAACGTCGAACACACTGTATAAGGATCACACTTAACTTTATTTAAAGCAGGGAAGCTCAGCCTTCAATAACACAACCACATTCAGTAAGTTAAATAACTCTGTACGCAATCAAATTCATTTTAAACGAGTTGAAAATGCAAGGCATTGTCGCAACGAACTTCCAAATGTAAACTTACTTTAAAACAATTTAAAGAAATTAAAATTATTATGTTGTAATAATTATAAGTATTCAGATAAAATACAAAAATTTATAAACAACAAAAGAGACATTTTAATATATTTTATTTTATTGAATAAATATTTTAAAAGCTATATATGTGTGTGTGTATGTATGTATGTATGTATGTGTGTTTGTGTGTGTGTGTGTAAATAAGGGGGCATCATATTTCGATTCAGTTTTTTCAGAGGATTCTAAATATGTATCGCACATTAATTTTGGACCTATTTGAAATTTTTGATAAAATTAATTCCCCAGGGGGTCGGGTATCCGTGGTCAGATTTTGTGGGGGGTACCATATTTCGACTCGGCTATGTTAGGGGAGTCCAAATATGTATCGCACATTAATTTTGGACCTATTTGAAATTTTAATTTTCCCGACGGAATATCGCGGGGGCGCGGCGTCCCCGTGGCCCGATTTCAACTGACATCAAAACTTAAGCTCAGGACACCGAGCTGAATCGATTGATGTATCACATTGATGTCCGACCATTAGAAAGGCCTCGGACGGACAGACGGACGACAAATCGATTTCATAAACGAACGAAGTTCGTTGACTAGCAAAACATTCATAAATTCTAAATAAATACGCATTAAGAACATCGAAAGCTAGAACATCATGATACGAATTCTGTTAAAATAAACACACCTTTCAAAACAAACACGTTTCAGAAACGCAGTATGTAAATAAACGCATTTTAATTTACATCATTATAGAAATTTCACTTATGTGATTTTTAACATCGAGTAAATTTAAAACCCAAAAGATTATCTTGACAAAAATAAAAGCCACAAATTTGTCTACGTGAGAAGTCTAATTAAAATTGCCTACAACAAAACAAGACGGGATATAAGGAATCCACTATATAGAAATTGAATGCTACGTGATCGATAACATCGTTCCAACAAGTTATTATCAAATTCATACCGGAGAAAGCCCAAGGTATGGACAATAACACGCCTTAAACTTTAACCAAAGGACGGGGATAACCAATGATGTCAGCGTTGTTTTAAATAATTCACAAATTTGATAAACAATCAGTTTTGCTTCAACAAAAGCACGCTTCAAGCAGTTTAAATTAAAAATTTACGTAAAGTGAACATAAAAAACCTAAATAATTATATTTCGTGGAAGTCGTGATAGAAAAGTTTTTTTAAAATAATAGTGAAAAGATACGAGAGAAGTTTGCCGTTAACTAAAAAAAACGTAAGTGAAAGTTTATTAATTAAACATAATTTTAATATTTATAATTTAGGGCTCTAGGTAAAAATCTAAGTAAAACTATAGGTAAAAATCTAAATTAGCACATCTAAATTGGTACATAAATTTAAATTTGCAAATAAATCCTAATTTAAATATACATTGATCTAAATTTACATAAAAACATTGGTTTGCATCTATGCATTGGAACTATAAAATCAACAAATGAACTCAACTGAAAACAATCCAGGGGTACTGGTCAACAGCACGCAGCAGCAGATCCAAGAATAGGGAGAACAAAAAGACATGCAAGGAAAACTACAGATCAGAACATTATCTAATAGCATAAAGTATTATTTTCTTTTTTATTGAACGTTTGCATTTTTTTTATTATACCAAAATATTTTTGTAAAGGATCATCAAAAATTTTTTTATACGTAAAAATTTACGTAAAAGGGAAAGTGATTGAACGTTCAATGGTATTTTCAATAGTATATAGTGCCATTTTTGCTGAATTTAAACTGACTAAAGGGATATAGTTTTGGAGATAAACAAATTGATATCATTGTTACTTTAATTAGTGAATCATATTATCAAGCTGTAAAGTGTACATAATTTTTTTGTCATTATACAAATCTTGGTCAATTTCGTTTGTCTCATTAAAGTAAGAAAGGGTTAGATAAAAAGGGGGTAAATTCTTTGTTATCGTAACGTCATACACTCTGTGTGAATTAGACTAAGCTAGTCACGAGCGTCTCGCGGTAGAAATAACGCGGCTGTAATGACAGTTGCAAATAGATTGAGGTTACGTAATTTTTGTTGTTTACATAAATTGGATGAGGTCTGTGTTAATGTTAAATTGATTGTTTATCTCCTTATTTATATAGGAGAAGTAAAAAAAATGAATATTTGCCTAGATTGTGGTTCTGAATTTACGTAAAATAAAACTTTGTATGGCCACTTAAGAAAATTTCATGATTTGAATATAAGAGACCAGTTTCTATAAGCAACCAACTTTGGATAAAAAAGAAGTTAAATTTAGTGCAATGAAGGAAATTAACTTTACACGAATGTTATCTATATATGTTAGCTCTTGTATGTAAACAACTTGGTATTTTGTACTAACTTGTTGCTATTCTAGGTATCTTTCGTACTTGTGTCAATATGCAGTTTAAAGGTACTTTGCTGGGATTTCTTTAATTTGATTTGTAAATTATTAATTACTTGAGTGAAATGTGTTTAATATTAGTAATAGAGGTGAGGTTTCGATAATTGTATTTTTATTTTTTAAAAAGTAAACACGTTATGTACCCATATACATTCTCAATAAATACCTAAATTAATTAAGAAAGAAACTAATTTTATTTTGTCGAGAATTTTGTTTGCACTGTCAGTCGACTAAAATGTGTAAAAAAACAAGGTAGAAAATTAAGATTATTTTGGTACTCCGACAAAAAGTAAAACTAAAATACTGCACTGTTAATATAAGAACACTCAATCCAACAGATTTGACGAAATTACAATAACTTACCAGCGCTTGTAACACTGATAAAACAAAATGAGAACTGAGGATTAAATTAGATTAGTCGCGTATTTGTAGGTTTCCCATCAAAATCGCTGGGATTGTAATAATTTCCAGTAATTTGTACATGTATTTCTGCGAGTGGTTTCCCCATCGGATTTTATTCCCAAACAAGAGAAAGCAGAACAAAATCTAACCTTATAAGCTTTAGCGTTAATTAAAACTACTTTCTACTGAGATAATACACTGTCTTATCTTAACATAAAATCAGGTGATGTATGATCAGATCTTGTATGAACATTAATATTAAGGTTTGAGTTATTAACCAAACCATCTCTAATAAAAATTTCTTCTGTTAGGGTAGGCTTTTTAAGATCATTATTCCTTGTTGATTTCTTCTTTGTTGAAAAAAGCCGCACCTGATGTTCAACTTTTTTATTAATATTAATCTCCTCTGTAGTTTTTAGATCAATAGATTTTGCTTTATTTAATGTAAATGTTTGTCATCAGTTAACGAAGCATTCTCACATAGGCCTATTATTAGCTCGGCTTTTTTTTTAATAATATCATTTTTTGAAGATTTTGCTTCATGTAAAATATTACTGCTGAAAAGTTCATTAACGTTACTAATATGCAAAGGTGTGGAAATGTCAAGATTCGATTTGTAAAACCGTGTCGCACAAGCATGTACGTGTTTGCAAATGTTAAGCTTTATCATGTTGTCAATACAGGTGCATTGAAATGTATAAACACATATGCTGCACTTTGTACAACTTAGGCATGAACCTTCACAGGCCTCATCTACTCTAGTAACTTGATACTGTTGAAAAGCACAAGTGGACGACGTAAATAAAAAAAATTCCTTATCATTTTCAAGACGTCTAATAAAATCTGATGTAATTGTTAGACTTGCTTTATGACTTTTTAAATTCTATTAATTTTGTCATTGGAAGTATTCTTTGCAAGTTTAATTATACGTTTAAACAAGCTATCTCGAGCAATTTTCATTACTGCATTAATGCTATTGTCCAAACGTTTTACTTTCCGACCTTCCAAATACACATACTTCAAAACTTTGTGCATCGATTCAAGATACATGTTAGTGTTTATTCCTAAACCCAATAGATAGCAATATGCCCAAGATGTTGGACGATTTGCATAATTATTATGAAAATATTCAGCAAATGATTGTGTATCAACATCGTTATAAAGATCTTCTACTACCTGATTTAAAATGTCATTAAATTCATCAATAGATACACACTGTAATAAAACACGAAGGGATTTATATACTACTACTTTCTTTTCAATCCCTCCATTGATTTTTGACAAATTCGTGCACTAATTACGATCCAAATGCCAGGTACATAGCAACTGGTGAGGTACCTTGGCCATAACATAAGACCATGCATTATAAAATGCTGGAGCATCATCAGACATAAAAACAGTAGTTGATATAATACCCACTCTTGATTTAATTTTTCCAAAAAACAACTTGAAAATCATTTCGTCAGCACGATTTGAAAAACAAAATGCCACTGGGCACCCTGAACCAAATTCATCCACTGTCATTAGTGTGTAGAGCTGAAAATCGTAACTATTTGTACCGTGTATACCATCAACGCACATCTTGTCGTTCCCAGATTTAAGCAACTGTTCACGTTGAAAAGAAGTGATTATGACTAATGCAAAATCTTGAACATCTAAAATTATTTTTGAGTCATTTGGGTTTCCTTCTACACCTTGGCTTTTATAATATAACACTGGGCAGTCGCTTCCTAAGTTCATCATCTCCTCTACCCAGAGCCGTACGCTAATTGCATCATTTAGGTGACGTTTCACACCATACTCAATATTGAAGTCCCTAACAATATTGTGCATATCTTTAGTTTCTAACAACAAAATTCTCTGTGAATTTTCTTGTTTTAAAGCAGAATCACGAACATCATCCAATACATGTTGAAATGTAATACCTTCCTTAAATTTTCCTGAAACACATCAATTGTAAAATTTCAAACTAGAACTTTATGTTCGAAAATACGTGCAATTTCTGCTTTACTCTCTTTACTTAAAAAAACTCAACCAATATCGTTGGTATGTCCAACATGAGTTGTCCAGAAGTCTACTGCAACAGACCCATCGTTCTTTATTGTCGATTCCAATCTTGAGGGACAGACACTTCCAATTTTATTAGTGCCTGTGCTTTTAAGCTTCTAAAACCCTTGCCTTTTGGAATGTAGTTGTACGATCGATGGCAATTATAGTACTCCTTTTTGGTGCTATCAGACAATAATTTAGCTGAAGTGTGAAGTATATACATTGCCAAGGATTTTTCCTGTTCTTGGTTTTTCAGTTTTTGAACTCTGTTGAACAGAATAAAATTAGTATATAATTAACACTTTGCATAATAATCTTCAAACCTAATTGTGAATTAAAATGTAGTTGATCAAGTTTAGTTTCAATTTGATGTTCATTTGCCAAATGTTGTCGAAGTTTTTATATCCCTTTAGATGTGTTGTACAATTTTCATAAAAGCACTTGATTCTTGACGAGTTGAGAATTATTGGAATACTTTTATGAACAGTTCTGCAATGACGACGTAAAGTTGCTTTACTGGTCAAGGATTTGCCACATGTATCACACAAAAATTTACTAGTTAAAGTAACTGGTTTCGTATATTCAAAATTATGAATCTTTCTTAAATGGGCATACAAATTCTTCTTTTGTGTAAACTCAAAACTACAATCTTCGCAAGTATTGATTTTTACTCCTCGTTTACAAATAGCACGATAAACAAAATTAATAGGTAATTTCCATGGATCTCATTTCCTATATGTAAACAAAAAATTATGTAACCTCAATCTGTTTACAACTGTCATTACAGCCGCGTTATTTCTACCGCGAGACGCTCGTTAATTAAGTATGTTAGTTTATGTTAAACTTGCGTTTTGGCGATAAAATTTACTGGAGGGGAAATTGTACGGCACCATTTTATCAGATAAACGAACATACCCTGATCTATGCCAGGTTATGCTTGTGTATGTTAAACACTTGACTTTTACTGGATAATTATTCAAAGCGAGGTTAGGAAATGTTTGTGAGTTATAATTAAAGTGACATTGAAGTGCTACTATAGACACGGCAATAAACAGTGCGACCAGAATGACAAGGGAAAGTCACCAATGTTCGTTTTCCGCCAGCATTATTCTTAAAGCTATGTAACTGTACACGCTGTAAAGTTATCCTTATTAATAAAGTATAGTTTGTTGCCATCATTACTTAGTATTTAAATCCCGGTAATAAACATGGCGCAGTCGTTATAAAATGAATATATTTTGTATTAAAATTAACTGGGAACTTTGATTCTGGCAACATTTGAAAGTAGGGTTAGAAGCACGTTTATTCAAGCAAAATTGGAGTAGTTTTTCGTGTAAGAAAATGTCTGAATACAATAAACCAGGCGAATTGACACTGGAAGGCAACCTTGCAGAAAATTTTAAATCATTTAAACAACAGGTATCGATTTATTTTACAGCAACGGAAACCGACAAAAAAACTGATGCGGTTCAGATTGCGAGATTGTTAAATTTAATGGGCAGTGAAGCTTTAAAAGTTTATAACACGTTTGATGTTGCGTCGTTGACAACTATTGATTTAATTTTGAAAGAATTCGAGTCTTATTGTATGCCCAAGAAAAATGAGGTAATGGAACACTATAAATTTTTCTCGAGAAAACAAAAACCAGGTGAACCCTTTGATGTATTTTTAACTGATTTAAGGAATTTAGTGAAATCCTGTGGCTTTGGGGAAGCAGAGAGCAAAATCCTGCGTACTCAAATTGTTTTAGGCATTAATGATCCCGATATACAAGCAAGATTATTGCGGGAGGACACAACTTTGAAATCGGTAATTGGATACTGCCAAGCAGCAGAAATTGCAGAATTAAATAGAAAAACCCTAGAGGATGACCGTACAAGAATTTCAGTTGTTGATATTAGGTCCAATAAAATACATGGAAAGAAACGATTTGGCACAAATGAAGAGACCAACGTTCAGAAAGTTGCTAGCAATAACGGTAGAGGTAAAGCTTTTGTTTGTAAAAGGTGTAACCATAATCATATTAAGGGCGAATGTCCTGCAATGGGACAGCAATGTCTTAAATGTTCAAAATATAACCATTTTAAAGTCTGTTGTAAATGGCAAAGTACTGGTAGCGATAAGCGCCAAACATTTGAATTAAGTGAAACAGATAATACGTTTCAGATTAATGTTATTAAAACTATTCACTACACAGATAAAGAATGGCATACAGAATTGCTCTTAGATAATGTTAGTATTAATTTTAAATTAGATAGTGGAGCAGCAACTAATATAATACCAATGCGAATTTTTAATAAATTGTCTAATCACAAATTAGATAGGACCAATATTAAACTTGAAGCTTTTGGTGGATTTAAAATAACGCCATGTGGCGAATTCAAAGCGACTTTAAACTATAAGGACAAATTAATTGTTACAAAATTTATTGTAGTAGAAAATAATGCCTGTATTCCCATCTTAGGACTAGATTCTTGTGTAGAACTAGGTTTAATAAATAGAGTTAATGATATATGTACAAAAAGTGGAAGAATAATAAAGCCACCCAACCGATTAAATTTATAGTTTATAAGACTAGATACATACAATTTTGTTATACTTACATTACATTTGAATTGTGTTTAGTTTAAATATATTTTGATGTATAGGTATAAGATTTGTCAACCAGAATTAAGCAGTTTGATGTATTAATTTTCGTGTGTTGTTTTGTAAAAAAAAAGGCAAGTTTGTGAGTTATAATTAAAGTGACATTGAAGTGCTACTATAGACACGGCAATAAACAGTGCGACCAGAATGACAAGGAAAAGTCACCAATGTTCGTTTTTCGCCAGCATTATTCAAAAAGCTATGTAACTGTACACGCTGTAAAGTTATCCTTATTAATAAAGTATAGTTTGTTGCCATCATTACTTAGTATTAAAATCCCAGTAATAAACAGGAAACTACAATACGCGTTTTCGCGGTGCCGCACTATTTTTTAAATAGTGGGGGGATACTTCAACATACCATACTCGAACAATTCAAGTATGTCGCGAAAAATCGCCTTGTATATTTAAACGGTTTAGTTAGAATAACTATTTGGTTAGGTTTAATTGCAGTATTAGTAAAAAACAAAGCGTATTATTATTCTATCGTAAAAATTAAAGTAAATTAAAGTAATTTTATTATATTACTAATATATTTATTATTACGCATGTTCAAGTAAAACTGTGCGGAATTACTAAAGAATAATGATATTAGAAGAATCTAATGCGAAAGATTCATTGGAAACTATGGGATTTAACAATTAAATTACCAATAAATGGTGGCTGTATCTTGTTTATAAGAAAATAAAGAACTTATTGCTACTAAATTATTAAATGGCAAGTAAGCAAAGTGGTGTACTGCAAAAATTTACGACCAATAGCTGTTTTCCACATAACAATTTATTAATCAATTTCTAGAACTTAAAAAATAAGTAGAAAATTATTAAGAATCTTGATGACTTTGAATAGTTCTACACACATCAATTTATGAACTATTTCTGGTTATTTCAGAAGGCAACAACCGTTTTTAAAAGTGTACTTTCTATTTACATACCTTCTATAGATTGTTGACGTGATCTATACCAATTTAAGTTATCAAAAATTACACTACCTTAAGTAATTCACAAAAACACCAACATTAAATTAACCTTTTACTTATTTTAGAAGTAAACAAGTTAGTGAACATCGTATAGGTTGGTAATAGAAAATAGCTAGAGAATTGATGAAAAATGAGAACTTGTTGTAAGTTGACTTAAATTGATGAGCCCCAAGTTCTTGAGATTAATCTATAAATTTTTGTAGTACACATTTATGAGCCGACTTGCAGCTCAAGGTCAACGACTTCTAGAAAATGATCGATAAATTATTGTGTGTACAACGGCTATAATTGTAGTAGTAAAGCAGTATGTTAAATTTACATTTTAAGATTTTTTGGAAACTACTCGTGATAAGATACTCATATCAAAACGCATCTATCAACATCCAAAGATATTCATACTATCAGCAATGTAAAAATGATATAAGTATATGTATTTATTGTTAAATGGTTGTGAAGAAATGCCAAACATAATCCCGTTATTTTACAAGGAACACATGAGTTACCTAGTAGGGAAACAAGTGTAGTTACAATTACATACCATATAAGATAAAAATAATATTGTTACAATATAATTAAATCACTTAGATACAATAATAATCTATAGGAACACCGTGGCACGATTTAAATAAAATTAAATAAAAACCCTTAACCACAAAAAATATTTAAATTACTAAATACGTATTTCGACCACTATGTGGTCATCATCAGTAGAAAACCTGTAATTAAAAAAAATATATTAGCTGTTGTTCTGGAACACTTCAGAGGATATTCTCCTCACCACTTAGGCTGAAGTGAACCTTCCCAACCTATAATTTACTATATTGTTGCTTTAAACACTATCGAGGATATTCTCCTCACCCGCAGGCTGGTGTTCTCAACAACAAATAAGTGAATTGTGACATTATAACTTAAATCTACTTAATTTATACTAATTCTAAATCTACTGAAGCGGAACCAGTTTAATCTTGCTTTCTCATTGGTTGTTGACCAATAGGAAAGCAAAGCAGATGACTCTATTGGCCCTTTATCGGTGTTTAAGAGGGTCCTTTATGTTTAACAATTTTAATTGATTCATAGGCATTTAAGGAGGAAAACGTTGGTACCGCTTTTAACAATTTAACATTTTCTAGTTTAACGGGGTGGCTGGTTTCAAATATATGTTTGGCGACCTGAGACCTTTCATATTTACCATATTTGAAGTGAGCAATGTGTTCTTTAAATCTTGTTGTTATATTCCTCTTGGTCTGACCAATATATTTTTGAAAACACCCTGGCCCTGCACAACTAATTTCATAAATCCCCGACTTTTGCAATTTTCCCCTTGCCTTTTGGATTACCTAGCAAATCTTTAATTTTATTAGTATTAGTGAAAGCAATTTTGAAATTACACTGTTTGAATATTTTATCAAGACCCTTTGTGGTTTTGTGAAACGGAAGTTTAACATATTTAACATTATCGTTAGAGGTGGTTGATTGCAAAGTCGTTGATTTACGGATGTTGATCCTATTTTACACTTTCTAAAAATATTATCTATAATTTCAGAAGAGAAACCATTGTAATTCGCTATTTGTTTAATAAGAGCAAATTCCTTATTAAATCTGTTTTTATTTAAAGGAAATTCAATAATCTATTAATTAAAAGTTAAATGAAGCCAACTTATGTTGTATGCTATGATTAGAGGAAGACAAAATAAAGCGATTTACATTGGTTTCTTTTCTATAAATGTCAAATTCTAATTTATCACCATTTCTAATTACTAATGTATCTAAAAAGGGTAATTGTCCATTATTCTCTAGTTCATACGTAAATTTTATGCTTTGAAATTTTGAATTCATTTCTTTAAGAAAATCATCAACATTTGATTTAGAAGTGTCAAAACTGCAAAATATCATCCACGTACCTTAACCATATTCTTGGGAAGTATTTGGAGTTTTCTTTTAACTCGGTTTCAAAACGAGACATAAATAAATTTGCTATGAAAGGTGATAAGCTATTTCCCATTGCTGTGCCTTCATGTTGTTCGTACAACTTGTTGTTGAATTGAATTGCTTTCCCTATTGGTCAACAACCAATGAGAAAGCAAGATTAAATTGGTTCCGCTTCAGTAGATTTAGAATTAGTATAAATTAAGTAGATTTAAGTTATAATGTCACAATTCACTTGTTTGTTGTTGAGAACACCAGCCTGCGGGTGAGGAGAATATCCTCGATAGTGTTTAAAGCAACAATATAGTAAATTATAGGTTGGGAAGGTTCACTTCAGCCTAAGTGGTGAGGAGAATATCCTCTGAAGTGTTCCAGAACAACAGCTAATATATATATTTTTTTTAATTACAGGTTTTCTACTGATGATGACCACATAGTGGTCGAAATACGTATTTAGTAATTTAAATATTTTTTGTGGTTAAGGGTTTTTATTTAATTTTATTCACTTAGATACAGTTCATCACTTAAGTGGAAATCACAAATATAATGTTACAAACGATTTCACTAGACACAATAATAACATACTATATAAAATGTTTCAATATAATCAATTACAGACTGCTCAACGCATAAAATAAAAGTAATCACACATTTTTCACGTAATCTAATATCAGCTTGACAAAAGAGCACCGCAGTACAACGACATGTCCCTCGAAAACATAGCAAGCAAGGGACGGACGAGAGCTAGACAGCAGACGGAAACAAAAAGTTAATTAATCGTGAACAGGTAGCAGAAATACATGTGAGGGCAATCATTGATAGGGTGTAAAAAAAAACCTTGGAATATAAAATTAGCTAACGGGAGTTAAACATAGCGATATCCGCAGATCGCATCGGCAACGACCCGCCAACAAAGATAGACACTAGGACAGTTTGGTTCCCAATCAGCATAAGTTGGAAATAAATTACCCGTCGCAAAATGGACTCAATCCTGGCTCTAAAGAAATATATATTCAAGCTAGTATTCAGCTATAAGTTTTATTAGCTATTTGCATATTTTTTGTTCCTGTTGCTGGTGTTTATGCATGAAGTCCACCACCATTGTAGGATATAATGTTTACTTTATTAACTGTACCACACCTGGAAATTGAAATTTAATTTGAAAAATTTGAGGACGTGCCTAAATTACTATAGTTGGATAGTTAATGTTATAACAAATTAAAAGTGAATCGATGTATATAATTTTAAAATTTTGTGTGTGTAGCTGATTGCAGAAATGATGTTATGATGATTGTATTCAAGAGACGGAATTAGGCGACCCAGTGAGACGAAGGTGTTTTACTTTGTTTAGAATATAAATTGATCGTAAAAAAACACTTAATTCCACCAGTAGGCCAACATAATTAGAATTTACTTAGAAAACTTGTTTTTGAAAGGATCGTCTCGTGGACCAGACAAGATGGCGCTCATCAAAAAGTAAATGTTTATGGTAACATAGCTTGATAATTTAACTTCCCCATTATTTTTTACAATTACCAATTTCTTTAGACATGGACCAACTCCCGCACCGCTGTAGTTAGCCGATGCAACCTTAATTTGTTGTGGGATTCCTGTCTCTTCCGAGCATTTCAAAATTTAACAGTCTAACGATTCGTTTGGTCGTAATACAAAATATTAAACAAGAAATCCGTTTGCCACAATTTGGTCATCAATTGCAATAAACTTTCAGACACGAAATTATATTCCTACAAAAACGTCGTGTGTTAATTACTCTACAAAAACGTCATATTCACCTTCAAATGTGTTTTTGAAACTATTCCTTTATAGTTTATTTTTATTCACAACTAAATGTGCAAATGAACACATTGTAAAGTTTAATCGCGAAAAGACTGAATATATGACTGACGCAGATGAAATTATGATAATAATAGGGTGTAACCTAGTAATGTGTTATAATACGGTACTAAAAGAAAAGCCATTTCTAGTCTTAAAGTCATTGGTAGGGAATCGACTGATACGTTCTTCAATATCAAGAAGCAGACGTCTGTTCATTATGTTAAAACTCTACTTCTTGCTGTGTAAAAGCAAATAACTGTTCAAAATTGTATTGCATAGAAAAATTAATATCATATTTGAAATATACATTCCAAAAATACTGTTCTGATAATTCCAGACAAAGTATAAATAGGAGCATAATGAAATTCAAAGGCTGGTCTACGCTGAGGCAATATATAATGAAAAAGCCAGTGAAGAAGAAAATGAAAATTTGGGTAAGATAGGATTCGCTAACTGGGAACACCTATGATTTGAATATACAATATTGTCAAAGAATAGTAATTACTAAGTTAATATTCTTTGCGTTAAACCAGAATCACACTTCTGATCTCAGATTTTGGCACCCTCTTGTTATTTTTACTAGGGCTTTTCCCTAGTAACCCTACGAAACTAGGTGGCGCCCAAGATATTTTCCGATCAAGACATATTTCATTCCCGATAGCATTCTGAAAGCCTTTTCTAACACTTACACCACCTGTCCCACTGAGTTAGTCGGCAACCATTTTTGTTAGTACAGTAGAGGTTTTCGGTATTCTACCGGAACAGAATTTTTAGCGAAGTACTTCACCGAGTTTTCTGCGAATAGCCGAACTGATATTGTGGGGGCCAAAGATGTATGTAACAAACAAGAACTAGACAAAAGTATATTACGATAAGGGATTGGTATAGGAATCGACAAGTAAAACTCCACTACATTTTATAGGGCACTTCTGCACAGGCAATTAAAGATAAGAAAGTCGCATCAAGACTGAATATGGCGGCTTATTTTTCAACTAATACAAGCACCGCCCTTCTTCGTTTACTGCCCTTATTGGTTGGAAAAACGACGTATCTATTTCAAATATATAATTATATCTAACATTTCTTTCCAACGGTATGAAAAATTGTTACTTTGAAAACACAAAAGCTAATTTACAGAAGACTAATTTCTGAAACGGTATTGCACAAATATGTGTAATATAGCTAAATTAATTATAGAAAATTTTCCTAAAATAATTATTTACTAAGAATAATTTGTGAAGCGCGCTTTTATGCGTAACAGCTTACCCCTTGAAGTAACACAAAGAAGAAGATGTACTACAATTTACTCTTAAATGTCTGGTTCAGCTTTGTTTGGCAAAAATGTTTATGGATAATTTGAAAACTGTCATTTTAAAAAAAGTACTTGTTTTGGTATACATGTTCTGTTATACAAAAATACTACGTTGATATTACTTTTGCTATACTGGAAGGTAGTTAGGGTATTTTTTAGGTTATATAAATGGGTTAAGTACTTGTTCAAAATTAAATTTGCTGCTAAGTTAGAGCAATACAATAACTACTTGGAGATTTGAACCAATGAGTACCCAAAATTAGTCAATTCTAACGTGAGATTGGCCTAATTAATAGTCATTATTTCTATCCTCTTTTATTCGTACGCGTAGATGAATCTGTATTCAATATTTGCCAGTGTTGGTCATGTTCGAGGTTTATTCCAAGTAAAAGTACATCTTCAAATATATAAAATTATTTTGGAGCATCTTTTACAAAATTGTCCTTTTAAATTTCTAATAAAGCAGTTAAAGTAATATAAACTATTGCAAATTTCAGACTCTTGAAAATACAAAGGCGCATCTTTATTGCCAATATGGCTCTTCAGGTATTTTTAACAAATGAATGGTCATTTTTAAATGACAACGCACTTGGACTTAAGGATACATTATTGCCCATAGAGCGAGAGGAGTATGGTTTTGAAGCTGAGAGTATTGATGTTATTAAGTACTTTAAAAATTGTCTGCTAGCTGGTAGAAAATACTTATTAAAAGAAGACGAATCGACTATGGAAAGCGCTAGAGCTAATTTATACAGGTTAGTAAAATTGTACTCCAAGTAATAATCTAATATATGAATTGCAGAATGTATGTTCTAGATAGAACGGTTAAGCTTGCTTTTTACTTTTTTGTGTTCTGGGTTCTTTTTTATAAAATTGGAATTATAGGGCAAGCTAATCGTATTGCTTCTAAAGTGTTTGATACATTTTTTACCTGGGAATAAGAAACATATTTTCTTATGAGTTGTTTATTGCATTAAACTTAACAATATGTTGTTTTTATTTCTGTTATTTACGTTAATAAAATTTGACAAATAGATTATTTATATTCTTTAATCAACAATTTATTTCAAGTTAACTTCGACAGTTGGAGCTTTATTCTCGAATGCCTATTTATCACTTTTCAGATGCTTTGTAATTGTATTAAGATTGTATTGGTTTAAATTCTAACCTTACTGTATGTTCTCTATGATTCTAACTATCTGGTTCTGCTGTTACCACAGGACAAATTTAGAAATCCTACGATTCCTTAAACCTGACTTATATTGTTTTAGAAACTACTTTTTCTGTATAGCTGTAGATTTTATCACGCATTAAACGTTTAATTATTAATATAGTATACAGGTGCTAGTATTAATAATAATAAAAAAAAAGACCATTAGATCAAAAAATCTTTTGTCGTTGAAATATGCACATTGAGAAAAAGTAGGATTTAAACAATACTCCTCAAATTAGATGGCGGACAACAAAATTACCAACTCAGACAAATATTCTCTGATAATAATACTTTGGTGCTATTCAATTATTCACCTTTCTATTCACGGTGTCCTTTGGTAACACCTACCTTGTTTTATAATCGAGGTCGACTGTAATTTGCCGAATTACCCAATTTGTGTAAGCAGCAAAAATCTACTGGGTCTTCTTGACCGAAGCTGTATGCAACACCAAGATAATTTATTTGTTAAAAACGTATTTGATAATTATATAAAGAATGATATACAAATAGATTGTTATAAGTAGAGGATATAATGCAGGAGTTTCTCTACAGAATTCAATCTTAAAATGTTTGATCTAATGTATAATTTTTTAGGTTATTGAATACGTCCTTAAACGATAGTACAATTACAATTGCGTACATAACTTTTAGGTTATGTGTACTTTATTATATTATATAATTTTGTTATAATTGACTTTGAATTTTATCAAAGGTAAACAGATTTTCAATCTCATTTTTAAAATTCATGGCTACTGAGGTGGACATTTTTATTACCAATTTTACGCTAGTTGATTCTGACATTTTCCAGTTATGGGTAGATGGATATTCAGGTACTCCAAACTGTAGATATAACTTATGTTTATGTACTATTGGTGTTGTAGCAAACGAAACAGTTTCTATATTAAATCAGCGAGGACTTGGTCAAAAAACAGGAGCATCGTTGGAATTAATAGCGAGTGATGTTTTAGATCATTACCGATCTTATTCCTTGCTTGAAGATTTATTGACAAATCCACATAAAGTAGAAACTCAATGTACACTTCAAATAAAACCACAAACTTATCTGTCGTTAATTGAAAAGTACATTGTTTTTTGAAATATAACAATATTTGTAAGTGTATTTTAGATATTATGCATTTGATGATATTGTGATTAGAGAACTATTGGGAAAAAAATTATCTTCTAAGCACCGTAAAGACCTTGATGAAGTAGCGGAAAAGACTGGTATTACGTTGAAATCATGCAGGTAGATTTAAACCCATATATGTCGATATTTTTCTAAATCTTTAATAAATAGGCGCCAGTTTGATAACATTAAGAGAGTTTATAAAACGATTGAGGAATTGCCTGGCTCTCTCATTCAAAACATCCAAAAGCACTTTTATTTACAAAATGAGTTATCAAAAAAGTATGCCGTGCTTGTTTTTATTGCTGCTGTTAGATTTGAAATATCAAAGAGACGGCTGCAACATTTTAGATTTGGAGCTTTAAAAAAATGTGTAGAAGCCATTATGGATATGTGGACTTATCCCAAAACGTCGAACTGTAATGATTTATTTTATTAAAATTTTCAAAATTATCTATATATGTATCGCTTATAGCTGAATATTTTGCTACGGAAATGGATAAGGAATTTTTATTGGATTTGCGAGAATTGCGAATTCTACTAGATAAAGAAAAAGAACATAAACAGTAATTTTTATATTGTTTTAGTCAATTTTTAATCGAAGAGTTGTAGTCTTGTGTGTGCTCGCCTAAAAGCAAAAATGTTACAGAAGGTTTATCAGGAATTACAATCACATTTTCGCTCTTACTCGCGTTCCATTTTAACATTAGCAATGGCTTTACATAGATCACGAGAATTGCGTAATTTATTTTTGGAATTAGCCCAAATTTTAGACGGATGGAAACAAAGTGGATGGACTGCACAAGATGTTGAACAATTTTTAAGTGCATATATACAATCTGCTTTAGAAATGGATGTTTTAAGGTAATAGTCATATAAGTGGTCCGTTTTTAAATAAGTTCTGTATTCAAATGAAGGGTGAAAGTAACTTATTATTGACAAGAAAATTACAATTGTGTATTTTTAGCAGTCGGTATGGTTTCTGATTACTTTTATATCATATCTATTTGTATTTTAAACTATCAGTAGTTTGATATCATTTTCAAACTGTTGTTTTATATGTAACAGGTGAAATGATTATACAGTTCATTTACATTTCCAATGCTCCACCTGTTGGTACTACATTGGCCAGGAGGCGAGTTTTTTGTTGCCTGGAAATTTAGAATTTTGCCGAACCCTTGCCGTTCCAGGCAAGGTAGGGATCTTTAACGTGCGTGACAACACACACACGGTACCTCCATTTAACCTCTCATCCGAGCGAGGCGTAATTTTGTGAAAAATGCTCACCTACCATTTTTCAAGCAGTCGGCCGTGTCGGGATTTGAACCCGGGACCTTGGGATCCGTAGTCTTACGCTTTCTACATTGATCCACGGCGACGCCTGAAATGATTATACACCAAATTCTAGTTTATTAATTGACAGATCCGTCATAAAAAATTTTATCCTCAAACAGTGGCATCTCCAGGTAAGAAATGTAGGATGTGTGGTGGCAATGATGTTAGGAGTGAGAGTGGTTCTTAGAAGCTAGGATTTTTTTTTAATATTACACAAAAAGCTCAGATTTTAGTATATCTTATAACAATTGCATGGTGCAAAATACAGTTTGTTTTTACGTTCAATGCCACGAAATTTATCGAAGCTTGAAGTAGAATAGGCAGCATATTTCCACACCACACAGTAATGGATATCCAAAAGAAATTGTTTTTGGAATACACATTACCTAGATGTACTGCAATGAGATGGTACTTTTTATTATAGAGGGTTGTTCGCCAGTAACTCTATTTCCCATTTATTAATTTAAAAAAATGTACAGAAATTCATAAACTCTTTAGTTCTGTAATTTAAATATTTAAAATGAAAATAATTTCTTATGACAGAATATATCTATTCCGAATGGACCTACACCTTGAAGAAGTTCTAGATTAATAAAACAGATGGAAGCTTTTGCGTTCCAGTGATCTAAAGAGCCAAACTACAGGTTCAACAAATTCGTAGGGTCTTTAGTGAGGAACCAAACCAGGCAGGTTTCCAAAAGAGGCCAGCAGCTTTTTCTGTACGTAGAGTGGCAGAGACCATAGGGGTCGGTATGACATTTTAAGACACTACTGCGATATGGAAGGCAACTGCAAACCTCCACTGTAACACTTTGCCCTATTTCTCTGTCTTAAGTTACACTCAAACAAACAAGGAACGAGTTACCTAATACATATCAAATAAAATGCAAATATCAATTCTTAAAGTTCACATTTCAATACAAGGGTCCACTCACCTACTCCAGAACGTTGTCAACTATTTCTGATCCAACAGCAATCACTGCACTTCACTCAAACGCCTCGGCTCCTCTACAGCAGAGAGTACATGGACATTCCTCAGGGTGGTTAGGCATAGAACTCTGAAATCGACACTGGTGAGTTAACTTACCAGAGAGTTTACAAAATACCTGTACCTAAATGTATTTCCACGATCACCTTTTAATTGTAATATATATATAATATATCTCAACATTCGTTTAATAACCTTTAATATGGTGATATAACTATATACATTACCTATCTCGACATACTTTTCACTTTCTTGGTCTTTTACCCAATAAATTAAAAGACATACTTGAATGCAACAAAAGAATATCTATTATTTAACTAAAAGTTACCTTAACCCGGGTTGTTATACACTGTACTAATCAATGTAAATTCTACAATTAAAACAAATTGGCCCCGAATTAAACATAACCAAGAACTATTGATATTCTACACAAAATTCATAATATTAAGTGGTAACATTAATAATAATGTCCAAAAATTCCAACATTAACCTAGCAACTTAATAACATATTCATATAAAAGCATATGTATAAATATATAAAAGTTCATACCTGCATTCTCACGTGTATCCATGCATATACACGTCCGTTCTCTCGAATCATTTATTCAAAGATTCACCCAATACCTGTTTTGGGTATACAATACCCACTGTTGCTCCAGTGTCTAAAGTACTTCCAAGATAACTTAACCTCACCAGGGTTGATAGTGCTTAACACGGGTGTTGATAAATTTTGTGCTCGAAACTCTTTATATTCCCCTACTTCTTCACCAAATTGGGTTGGAACCAAGCTTCCAAAAACCGAACTTCCACCATCACTAAATAATGAACCATATGGGTGTGGTTCTTCTTCGTAACTTTACTTTTATTTAACCCATCACCATCGCCAAACAACGAACTGTATGTTGTTGGTGAGTCACCATCTTTTTCGCAGTTAGTAAAACTGCACTTCCTACCATTAAACGACTTACGGCTTAACCATTTAGTTTTCTTATAGAATGAAACTAATATTTGTATATCTCCGAATATGGATATTTAGTATTATGTCCACCATCAACTACTTAAATTTACTATTTTTTCCGTATAAGCATACTCACTTCTCAAATTTATTCGCTAAACATTGCCTTAATTTAAACTGGTATATAACCAATACTGCTACGCGGCATTACAGCATAACACGCACCAGCCCTGGGCTAGTTACATTAACATTCACGTGCCTCCTTTCATATCTTTGTGTCTTTGTGAGGTTTTGTGTGTTGTCTTTTTTAATTTCCCACTTACCGTAGTTATATACCTTCGATCACGTGACTGGTCTAGCCAATCAAAAACCTTACATATTTCACAATCTTAAATCATCCCTACATGTGCTTTCAGGTTAATTGCTTAAATCAACTTTTATTATTACCATGGGTGCTTGGAAACTACTCTATATTTAAATTTAAATTATTCTTCAATATTCTAAATTACTTTCTGTTAATATTTTTTTAGATATCGCAAAAAATTAAATATTATTGCATACTTCCGGTTTCGAATTTTCTAGCATTTCCTTTGACGCCTTAATTTAAAAATTCCTAAATTTCATGGGATGTTAAATATCAGTTGATAGGTTATGTTCATTTAAGTTGTCAACTGTCACCCAAAACCAAACTAGGGTTGGGTAACTATATTAATTCTGGTTAGTGATGAGTTACATTTTAGATAGAATTGTCTGTGATTGGCAAAATTTTGTTTGAAATTTGGATTAATTAAAAAATGTTCTTGGGTGTTACTGATGAAAGAACGCGGAATAACTACACAACGTGTTTTAATAACTTTCTTTTATAACAGTTTAATATGGAAGCATAATATATTATATTGAAACATTGACAGTTCAAAAGGAACACTCTAGAATACACAAATCTTAACCATGACTACAATCTAAATCATGGCTTACTTTACAACACCTCCACTTGAGCCGTAGAGTAAGTTACATCCTCTTGTACAGAACCTATGCTTTTCTACTGGTACCGGTTTCGTCAAGTTATCTGCTATCATTTCATCCGTGCCAATATAAACAAATTTTACAGCCTTTTCGGTTACCTTTTCTCGTAGAAAGTGGTGACGTATATCAATGTGCTTTGTGCGTGAAGAATAAGCGGTAGTCTCTGATAACTGTATAGCACCCTTGTTGTCGCAGTGTATGATTGTCGAACCCTGTTTTGTTCTTTGACTATTCTCCTCTTATCGTTCCTTGCCTGGTTGTTCCTTACCGTACTGCTACAGACGAAGAGGGAAGACAAATTAATCTGGCTTCAACGAGGGCTTGATGTAACAAACAACACCCAAGGACCCTGAGTTTGAGCTGAAGGGAGCGTTTTAAGTGAGTACCTCGATATATTTATCTTGTTGAGTGCCAATGGTATCAAGTGGAGACTTTAGGGTAATTCATACAGGATCAGAGGAAGGAAATTCTGGTGTGGGGATAGAAAATAGGACAAACTACTTACAAAAGAACGATCGAGTATTCATGGTTAGATTAGAATCTAAACCAGTAAAAACAGTAGTAATACAAGTATACATTCCCACTTCCAGCCACAGTGAGGAAGAGGTAGAAGCGATCTACAAAGATATCGAAGACATAAGAAACGTCAAAGGACATGAAAATTCAATAATTACGGGGGATTTTAATGCAGTTGTACGTGAGGGTAGGGAAGAAGCGGTAGTAGGTTTTTTTGGTTTAGGCACGAGAAATGACAGGGCAAATAGGTTGGTAGAATTTTGCGACAAAAACAATTTTTAACCATCACAAAAACATTATTTCAACATCATGCTAGAAGACGATACACGTGGAAGATGCCAAATAGATTACATTCTTATTAGACAACGGTTTAGGAATCAAGTAAAAGACTGTAGAAGCTATCCAGAAACATATAGGCACTGACCACAACATCATAATTATGAAGGCCGCTCTTAAATTAAAAAATTTGAAAAAAAAGGAATGGAGAAAGGCATGTTGACTTTGAGAAACTAAAAGATCAAGCTATTCACGAAAGATTTGAAAAAAAGTCAAATGAATTGGCGAAAGATATCGGGAAAATTTCTGATACTAATGAATTAGAAACACGATGGAATAACATTAAATCCAGTTTAGACAATGGCGGTATACAATGGGGTATACACAAGAAAATAAGAAACCATGGATAACAAACGATACGCTGAATATACTAGAAGAAAAACGAAATACAAAAATAAACAGAGATACAAATCCATAAAACGGAAAATTATTCGCAAATGCAGGAAAGCTATAGAACAATGGATTGATGAAAAGGGTAAAGATGTACAAACTATGATGGAAATAGGAAAGACAGACGAAGCATATAAACTAATTAGAATGAATTTTAGGGATATAAAATCGTATAGCAAAAATATAAGGTACAGGGGGGAAACGTCATTATAAAAATGTAGAGGAAGTGGTTAGATAGCAGGAATATATAGGGAATTTATATGCAGGAGAGAAACCAACAGCATGGGAACAGTAATTAGACATTGAAAATGATGACTTGGGATACCCTATACTGCGAGATGAGTTTGATAGCATTAGAGGGTCTGAAAAATGCTAAGGCACAAGGTACAGATAAAGTGCAAGCAGAAACTCTAAAAGCAGCTGGACAAGCAGTAACAGAACATCTCTTCCAACTTGTAAGCTATAGGTACTAGACAGGCGAGATATCCAAAGATTTCAAATGTAACATCATAGTTGCTGTACCAAAAAAGAGAGACATGAATAGATGTGAAAATTTTCTAACAATAACTCTGACAGCACATGTCAAAAATATTAACTAGAATTGTACACAGACTAATGTAAAACGAGCTGAAGAAATACTAGGATGAAAACAATGTGGGTTTAGGCGAAACAGGGGAACACGGGAGGCTATTTTAGCTCTGAGGGTTATAATGGAGAAAATAATAGAAAAGGGGGAAGCTTGTATATAGGGTTTGTAGATCTGGAAATAACACTTGACAATGTAAAATGGAAAAAATGTTTGAAATACTCAAAAAGATTGGAATGAGTTTTAGGGATAGATGGCTAGTACATGGCTTATACAAAGAGCAAACAGCTGTAATAGAATTAGAGCAGGAGTGCAGAGAAGTAAATATTAGGAAAGGGGTGAGACAGGGATGTGCCTTATCCCCATTAATTTTGAACTTGTATATAGAAGCGGTAATGAATACTGTCAAATGCAGGAAGACATTTGGAATTACTATGCTGGGACAAAAGATTGATATGCTTAGATTTGCAGACGATATAGCGGTATTAGTATCTAGCAAAGAAGAGTTAGAAGCTGCTCTTAATGAAATGGAAACAGTTCTAGGAAACAGGAATACAAATAGGGAACGAGAATTTACAAGAGGTTAAGGATTTCTTCTACCTAGGAAGCCAAATAACGCAAGATAGGAAAAGCACAAAAGATATAAAACAAAGATTAGCACAAGAACGTGCTACATATAACAAGAAAAAGCAACTACTGGGTTCAAAGACAACAAACATAGAAACAAGGAAAATATTGCTTAAAACATGTGTGGATCACAGCACTGTACGACTGCGAAGCCTGAACAGTAGGACAAGCGGACAAGAAAAAGGTAGAAGCCTTTGAAATGTGGTGCTACAGACGTATGATGAAGATATCATGGACGGACAAAGTTAAAATCAAAGAGGTACTAGAAATGGTAGGGGAAGAAAGAAATATGGGAAAACAGTAAAAAAATTGGAGAGATAGGATGATAGGTCATATTCTAAGATGAGTGAATATTGCGGAATATATTATAAGCAGAGATAGGAAAAAAGAGAAGTAGAAGTAGACCTAGGTTAGACTATTGTACACAGATAAGAAAGATGTAGGATGTGGGAATTTCAGGGAAATGTGTAGGCTAGCTCAGAATATAAATAAATGGAGGTACGCATCCAACCAGTCCCAAGATGGAAAACTAAGGACGAAAAAAATAAATGTACTTAAACATGATGATTATTATAAACAACTACAGGTATTGGTCTTGCAGTATTCTCAACTAATGTTAATTGTACGAAAGTATTTACTGGAAGCTATTCATTCGGCAAATGTCTAAGTGTTGGGGAATCTTTGGCAGCCACAGGCTGCTTAACCCCCTTTACATACCTTACATGTGATTTTTCCAATGCTCCACCTGAAGGTACTACATTGGCCAGGAAGAGAGTTTTTTTTTACCTGGAAGATTCGGAATTTTGCCGAACCCTTGCTGTTCCGAACAAGGTAGGGATCTTTAACGTGCGTGACAACACTCACACACGGGATCTCCATTTTACCTCTCATCCGAACGAGGGTGTATTCTTGTGAAAAATGCTCGTCTAACATTTTTCAAGCGGACCGTGTCTGGATTCGTACCCGGGACCTTGGGCGTAGTAGTCACACACATACCAACTAAGTCACAGAGCCGCCTCCCCTTCGCATATCACTGAATATTGGAGGTATTCATGTGCTACAAATGCTTTTATATAATTCGTTTCATCTATACAACAGATTTTCTGGAAAACGCATTTCTTTCTCCGACTTAAGTCCAGCAGTTTTAGAACAGCTTTTGCTTGAAACTGGTACAACATATCCATGTCCCTTTAAGACAATATCTGAACACTTGCCTGTAAAAATTGAAAATGAATGTGAAACAGGTAAAAGATGATTATTAAAGGTAATGTTAATAAAAGACAAGCCAGGTTTCTATTGATTACCTTTCCAAATTGCATCACAGTTGATTTAGCAGGAGCTTACTAGACGCCTCAGCTAAGTTGCTAAGATCCTCATTAATGATGCATATTGCTTCATGAATTTTAGAAAGATGAAGGGAGTTTCGTAGAGGCCCTAGAATCGACCCCTGTCGTACTCCACAAACAATCTCTCTTAAGGTGGATAGTTTGCCAAAGGTCTTAATCGTTGGTGACGGTTACAAAGAAAGCTGGGAATAATTCCAGCCATGTTTGGACTGAAGCCAAAAAAATTTAAAATGGATAAAAGAAGCTCATGGTCTAACGTATCAAACGTTTTAGAATAATCACTTAATACTAACACAGTATGGAGCGATTTATCAGTAGCGGTGATAATATCATTAATAACACAAGCAAGGGCCATTGTACAACTATAACCACTCCTAAATCCAGATTGTACTTTTTAATCTGTATTTCCAGAATATTTTTGAGGATGTTAGAGGGTAGTGGTAGGATACTAATAGGTCACTGATCTTTTAAGCTTGACACCGGTTTTGTTTTAGGTATCGGTATAACTTGTGCGGTTTTCCAGTTTTGCAGAAAATAATAGTCCACAATGCAACAGAATCGACTAAAAAATGGCCAGCACAGTTTTAACATATGAATAGAAATCCCATCAATGCCAAGAGACCTAGAACAAATGTTTGACAAGATAGTGACTAAATCTGATTCCGTGATTAAGACAAGAGGCATCTGGAGGTAATTTCATTGTGGTTTTAGCATCAAGAAAGAAATCAATAATTCCATTGACATCATTAAACTGATCTGGTATAGTTCTATTGCCTGCCTTTACCAAATATTCATATCCTTTAAAATATTCCTTGAGAACCCATAATTTATTGATGTATTCCTTTGAAAAACTTTTCCCAAGCCGAAGAAATGGGTGGTCATCGCCATACCCAATGAAAAACATTTTATTATGGTGTGGACAATGGTGAGTTCATGCGAAAGGCATGTTTTAAACACTTTATTGCCAACTACCATTTACCGATGTATTAAACGCAAGGCACGTTAATTGCAAGAAGTGTACCTGTGGAATCCTTTACCTATCTCGTATCTGACCACCATAAGTATCTGTTCCAAAACTTTGTGGGCTGAACACACTTCACTGCAAGAATCTGGACAAAACATAAGAAACAGACCCCCACGACATCCTGCTCTATATAGAGATAGCTGCATATCTTAAGTACAACTGTTGATCAAGGTATGTCTTGTGCTTATTTTTTAATTGCTTTCTTTGTATGTAAAAAATGTAACCCTTTGACATCAATAATTTGCAACCGCATTTGGGGCATAATAAATATAATAATCTTTTGCACTATTCCCATCGTGCGTTATTTGGCTTCCTCTTCATTAGGTCTTTAGTTCTGGAACTGGTTGGATGCATATCTCCAGTGGTTCCTACTCTGTTATCCTACACATTTCCCTGAAATTCTCACAGCCCACATCTTTCACTATCTGTGTGCAATAGTCTAATCTAAAAAGACATCTACCTCTGTTGTTCCTTTCTCTGCTTCTAATATATCCCGCACTATTCCCTCATGCCTTCGAATGAATCATATCATCCTATCTCTCCATTTGTTTATTGCTTTCCACATATTTCTTTCTTCCCCTACTATTTCTAGAACTTCTTTGTTCTTAACTTTGTCTGTACATATCTTCAGCATAGATCTGTAGCACTATATGTCAAAGGTATTTACCTTTTTCCTGGATTCTTCTAATGTCCAAGTTTTACAACCGTACAGTGCTGTGCTCATGCTCCACATATATGCTCTCAGCAATTTTTTTTCTTTGTTTGTTGTCTACGAACATACCAGCTGCTTTTTCTTGAAATGCGGTTCGACCTTGTGGTAATCTTTTTTTACCTTTTGTGATTTCCCATTGTGCGTTACTTGACTTCCTAGGTGACAGAAATTCGTAACCGCTTGTAAATTTTTGTTTCCTATTTGTATTCTTGATTTCGACTTATTTTCCCTACTTTACATGCTAGTACTTTAGTTTTATTTTTATTAATTTTCATAAGCTATCTCTGTTAGTACTGTTTCCATTTCATTAAGTGCTGCTTCATGAAACGAAGAAATTTTAAAAAAAGAGAAAGACCTATTTAGATGTACATTAATAAAAAACAAGTATCCTAAAAGAATAATAGAGAAAAATGAATAAAATCCCCAAAAAAATAAAGAAGAAGAAAACAAAAACAACGATATGCGCCAAAAAATACTCTCAATACCATACATAAAAGGATTCTCCGAAAAAATCCAAAGAATAGGAAACAAATTCAGTATTAAAACAGTATTTAGAACCAACAATACACTAAGAACACAATTAACAAAAACAAAACGCAATATAAAGTTCAAAAAACTGCAACTACAAAATACTGTGCGAATGTAACAAGTTTTATATAGGGGAATGTTTCAGACCATTTGAAGTTCGATTACAAGAGCGTAAATCATATATAAAAAATAGAAAATTTGAAAAATCCATTATTTGCCAACATGCATGAGACTCCAGTCATAAAATAAAATGGAAGGATACTAAAATCATTGCCAACGAAGAAAACCACCAAAAACGCAAAATCAAAAAAGCTGCTTATATAACCCTACATAAAAATAACTGCGTAGCAAACGAATCCGTGACTTTCAGTAAACAATGGATTCCATTACTAAAAAAATAACAAATAAAAATCAAATGCCCCCAATATCTAGGTAGCTAGCGTTGCAAGTTTTTCCTAGGTTTTCCTTGCAATATTAACATGAAATACAGCCTACATACATGATTTCTATTTATACATATAATAACTAGTTACATAACAATAAGCATATTAGCAACCCCTATAACCAATTGTATAAATAGAAACATGTGGAAATAAAAATGTTTTCCAATCCTCAAGTTGTTGAATTTATATGAAATTTAACAACAAAAATTAATCAGCTGATTTCACGGTAAGCGTATTGGCTACCTAAATAAAGTCGCCCCGAGGGCTGTTATACTCCCGAATAACTACACGTCATTGTTATAATTTAACGCATAATTATACGGCAAATTTACCTGTTATATTGTAATTTATACCGATAGGTATTTCCATATCGATGATTCACTCCTTTATACCTCAGACTATGTAATAAATAAACTTGCAAATCTAAAGTTATTGTAATATGCCTTTATATCCTAACCTCTTTTTTTATCAAATAAAGATCGAAGGAATTGCTTGTTTTTAACATCCAGTAGCATAATAAGATACTATAATTTATTTCACGAAACAGTGTGGGGACGTAATATAAACTAGCAGCTGCTATGTTTCCATACATTGTATATATTTTCTAAGTTCAAATAAATGGAATTAGGGGTTGCTAATTCATGGGTCTAATTTTATAAAAGGTAGTTGTATGAAAATATACATTAAAAAATTCTTAACCTCTAAAATTTTAACACACTGCTTGGTCGAACTTATATTTAATGTTGAGCTGACACGCCGTAATGAAATACAGATATTTTTATTAACACAAAAGGCACATTTAACCTCAAACGATACAAATGTAATTTAATAACAACAATAAATGTATTTTTATTCAATAAACTAGGGAAGTAATGGCGCCCAATTATTAAGTTCTATTTAAAAATATGCATTTAGTGCTAATACCAATTTTTGTAAGAACATTTGCCTAAAACCTTAGGCATATTGTTCACTGTTAATTTGGAATAATGTTACAAAAAGCGAAATTTGTTCTGAAGAGAAAGTTTTAATACAAAATTAAAAAAAATCGTAAAATTTCTAAATACAAATCACAAATGACAGACGATAGATGCAAAATTTAGCTAAATGCTAATGACAACTCTGTAAGGTTATGCCAACCGTAGCATTTACTTTTCCTAAATATTACACGTACATAGTTTTGAATTTCATTTGGCTACAAAAATTACTGGCTGTGACGTCACTACATCGATTTGTGAAATTGACTATACATGCATGATTTTTTGGTTATTACAAAAGACTTCTAAAGCTTTATGAGATAGAAGAAATAGAAAATGTTAAAAATAATGCTAATTTACTTGATGCAATTATCATTCTACCACTGACTAATGCAAATGGTTATAATACTGAGGACTCCGGAGACAAAGACATCTCGAGTATAAGTAACTTTTCAGGTATTGTTCATTATTTAGTCACCAAACTTGTGTACAAGTTTCGCAGGAAACACCGAGTGATTTTGATAGTGAGGATGATTTACTATCATCTTCATTTCGTACACTTTGCAATGGCAAGTGACGCTATCTGACCTCTAATTAACAAAAAGAAGAGAACCTATTCATGGAAAAAATTGATATAAAATTAAATTTTCCCAAGTGGCAGCAGGTTAATGGTTCTCGTCACAATTTGTTGCCATTAGAATTATTGTTTTATTTATCGATGGTCTAACTAATATGATATATCATTATCCTGACACAGTACAATCATGTTGGAGCTATATCTTCAGAAAAAATTGAATGTTTTGTCGTGGTTCTTCTTTTAAGTAGTTACAACACTTTTCCAAGAAGATCGATGTACTGGGAAAACACCAATGATGCTAGAAATAAACTCGTGTTTGTTAGTAATCGAGACATTTAATTTTATAATTCAGAATTTACACTGCAATGACAAGAATACTCTGGATACATCTGATAGGTTTTTAAAGACTAGTCCATAATACCTTATTATGGTGGCCATAATTCTAAAAAAATTTGTGTGGGAAACCCATTTGAAGTGGTTACAAAACAAGGCTATTGAATGATTTGAACCTTACCAAGGTTTAAACATCCAATTGCCAGATAGATATAAATTTCTTGGTTTAGGGGCAAGTGTGGTGTTGTAGTTTGTAAGACAAGGAGAAAGATAAGCTGTTCCATATTTTCTTTGATAATGTTTTAATTCGTTACCATTATTTGAAGTATTGGTGTTACAATGGTTGAAAGGCACTGTAAAAGTTCGAGGCAATCGAAATTCTAATTATCTGATACAACATTCAAAGAAAATGTAAAAAGACATCAGAAACGGTTGTTTTAAACCTAGCATAAAAGGAAAACGTAATTATATGTAATGAGCATGGCTCCCAGTATTACAGTTGAATCAAATGCAATTTTAAGAATGTCAATCCAACCAATAGAAAGGTACTTATAAAAATAAAAACAAAATATATACGTCGAACAGTCATTTTTTTAATTAAAAAATATAACGAAAATGTGGGCAATGTGTATCATACTGATCAAAATGTCTACGTAGGGTATCGATTAGAGGATACAAATAGCGTTTTCCTGTTTTCTCACTACCTTTATATATGCATAAATAATGCATGACAACTGCATAAATATAGCAGTGGGGAGATGAATTATTTGCTGTTTCAAAGAGTTGTTGCCTAAAGACTTCTTGAAACTTACAAAAAACAAACAACCAAACGTCAGTCTTCCAAAAGAAGCAACAATATACATACTGAGTCAAAGTATGTTTTATCAAGACAGGCAAACGAGATGTGGAGCTAGCTATAAACAAGTGACTTTCAAGTGCCAAAAGTGTGACATCCCTCTGCACCCAAAAACTTGCTTTCAAAGTTATCACATAAAAGATTAATTTATGTTTTATTTGCATTTTTTTTTAAATAAATATTTTAAGAAAGTTTTTAGTATTATTTAAAAGAATATATTTGATTTTATCAGTAGGTCATATTGCTACTATTGTGTTTACATACTGCCAATTTTTTAAAAACCTTATCCCAAACAAAGAAGAAGTTTTAAATATCTACACTTGTTTGTTTCAATTAGGTTTTCACTAAATTTTTCAATAAGGTTCAAGAGTATCTGGGTTAATTCTCAATTATAGTGAACAATAATTTGAATATGGAACTTACTTTAAAGATGTATCTTGTTTACAGACACGTCATGAACATTTTAATTTAGGGAACCAGATCTAAGAACAACGTGGGAACGTTGTATGTCAGTTATAAGTAAGTGTTTGTTATATATGTATACTAATTAGAGTATTTATTGTATATTTAATATTTAAATGAAATAATGTAGTCATTAAGCTTTAAGTTGTTTCCATAAATTAAAGTGTTATTAAACCTTCACCTTTATTATTTTATTCCTTCCCTTTTAAATACTTCAGTCAGTGTCATAAGGGGTTAAGATTTGCAACAAATTTAATCAACTCGCTTGCTTGTGATCGGCAAAACATTACTAATAACTAATGGGCCAAATTTAAGTAATTATGGTTACAGGATTGTAAATGTTAATCTATTGTACTGTAGAATTTCAATGCACATTTAAACATCAGTGTTACAGGTTTAAGTACATTTTACAATTTGTTACTACTTGTTATTAATCACACAATTTTTTGGACTGATGCAAATCACTATATTTGCCTCTATCTTATCTATGGCTGTACACTTTAGGATTGTAAGGCATTTTGATGTGCAATTCACTCAGCAATGTAAGTTATATTAACCCTTTGCCTGCTGTTAACAGATATAGTTCACCATGCGGTAAACTACTCTAAATGAATATATCTGTATTGCTGGAAAAAATTGGATTGGGCTGCTATAATCAAAAATACTACCTCACTTCCCTTTCTTTTCTACAAATGATGGACGTACAGCAATGAAATATTGAGAGCTGGCGAGTTAGGAATTATGTCAAGGCTCCAGAGGCCAAAGGTTAGATTAGCTTCTAATATTTGTGCTTTTTTGAGTAAAACACTGTGTGAAATGATTTAACTCAACACTTAGTATTTAATAGTTTTCTTGTGAGAAGTTGTAACTTTAAGATTTAAGTAATTCAAAATTTTGAGATTTCAACTTAGTAAATTTATTTATACAACAAAGGATAATTTACACGTATCTTCGATAAAAGAAGGAACACTTTTAAAAGAGAAGGTATGGTTGCGAGAGTATACTATGACGCTGGAAATTAAAAATAAGTTTATTGGGTATAAGTATAAGTAGAAACTTTGATATTTTTTTATGATTATACTGACATTTTCATTTTCACTATATTATTATTTGTAAATATTCGTGCTCTAAAAATTCTAGTAAAGGTTAATATACTAATCTATTCGAGTAGGAGAATCTTTTTATATTCCACAAACTGAAATAGTCTAGGAAGTGCATTCCTAAATTTAGATTTGAGATTCTGCATTTGTTGTATAGGGAAGTGAGGCTTGTTTCAACATCATTGCAAATATAATTGACACCCAACTCGTGGGGTTTTTAACCTAGCTTCAAAAGTCACAACAGATAAATTTGACACACCAACTCAGCGGATCAAAAATCCAACATCATTAGGTCGAACTTCGCAACGCTAGGGCTTACGAACATCACGATATGATTAATCTGGAGAGGCTCGATTCAACATTCAGGCTTGATTTTGTCAAGAAGTCATAGGTTAGGGGGATAAATCAGTTACATGTAGTAAAAAATTTTATTTAGTTAATTTTTTTGTGATTCTTGATACAATGGAAGGAGAAAAAGTAAAGGCTGAAGAGAACATAATGAACTGGCTAATAAAAAATCGAGAAGAATTCAATCCGAAATTTGTGACAAGTTGCAGGAATTAAAACAAATCAATGACAGATTAGAAAATTTCACTTTTTTCACGAAACACAAGGTACTTGAAATGGTTGATTCGAATATGACGGAGCTAGAAGCAGCAATAAATTCTAGGTTGGGCGATGTTGATATTACCTTAGAGAATATACAAAAAACTGTAGAGGCAAATAAGCTGAATACAAAGGTGGAACTGAGCAAGGAGGTTCAGGAAGTAGTTAATTCAAGTATGGCGAGATGAAAAAGGACACTGTGAGAAAATGAACAAAATATAAGGGTGGAATTTAGTGAAGTAGAACAAAGTATAACAATATTAAATAATGAAATTACGAAGATAGAAATCGACAATTTAAAGGGGGGAGCTGACGAAACGCGGGAAGACAGCTTTGTGTGTGATAGTAATGTTGTTCAATAAGACCAATTTTCAAAACTTTATGAAGATAGGAAAACCAACCGTACAATAATTTTAAATAATTTAAAAGTTAGTGTAGCAACTATAGAGTTGAGTAACAAATTAAAAGTGGACAAATCAATACCAAAAGGTAACACGAAAATTTGGCTTATGTTAGTGGAGATGAAGATAAACACGTACTTAGAATTTAAACAGTAATTGTTAACCTATTACCGGGGGGAATAATGAACGATATAACTTACGGATAATTTAATAATGGAATAAACAAAGAAAACCCATGAGAAAGTATAGTACTAAGAAGATGAAACAAAAATGAACAGCGGAATATGAGTTAGATAATGGCTGTAAAAATGTTTTGACGATTAAAAATTTATAATTATTGAAAGTAATCGAATTAAAATGTCAAGTTGATACAGGCCAGATGCCAATTTGATCTAACAGAATTTCATAATGCAACAACTGCATCTTTCTGATAAATTTTAAATTACCTTGGTTTACACTTACTAAGAAACGTCTTTTAAAATATCCAACTCTAACGACTTTACACCTTAATGTTATTTTAAATCATACGAACTATCATTTAACAAGTTCGTTTACCTTCCAATTGAAATGAGTGCCTATTTAAAACGTCCTATAAAATTTTCTTAAGTATTTATTCTATAATAGCTTGCTTCGTTAGTCGCATTATAAATTCCCTCAAATAAGTTAAACACCTGCATCAAATACTTTTATGGTTTTCCTTGAAAGATTAAAACTTCTCGCATCCTTAAAATACTTTTAATGGGTTTGTTATCTACTCTCTTACTAGGAAATAATCAACGCGGTATTTCGTTATCATGCAAGTGTTGAACTTACTCAAGTTTATGGGCAATAAACCCGGCCCCTCATTAATTCGTTCTCGGTATTGTAGTTCGAAAATAATAAATCGCTATCGTTTCTATAACACATAGGCAACCTGTTATACATTTCACTCCATATTTCCGTAAAGAGGGTTGCAAACTTACCTGACCATTTAAACAGACGCCGTTTTCTCAGGCGGACAAATTCACATAAATCATTATGGTATATTGAGGCCTTTTGCTTTCTTTAATTGGCTGTTGCTTACAAGCCGTATTCTGTGAATATTTTGTAGCTGTTGTCTGGAAAATATACTCTTGTACACAACCATATATCAATCAAACTTTCAATTGTTTGACATTTTTGTTAATCATATCTGACTGTGTCGTTTTTTACTTATATAAGAGAGAAAGCGGCGCTCAAAATTACGGCTATAAGCCAAGTATTAAATATATAGAAATATTAGGTAATCAATGACACAAGGTAAGTTGATAAATACCAATGTATTATAGTTATCATTTCATCTTATTGAGTATAATACGCGAGTATTTATCAAATTACCTTGTGTAATTAATTACCTAATACATGTGTGTATATATATGCGATTAATATAAATATAAATATATATATATATATATATATATATATATATATTGATGTGATATGGTCATGAGGTCATTTAGCGCCACATTATGTGAGAAAAAACCGACTCAAAGCTGAGAAATGCAAAATTTACCAATTTTTTATTTTTTCCCTGTATAATGGTCTCATAAGATTCCCATGTAAAATAACACGCTTTAGGTATACATAGTGTTGTGACATAGCATTTAAAAACGAAACCCAATCTTAAAACAAGTTTAATCCGTGAAAATACAAACGCGCATTCATTATTTAAAAATCCATGTGTAAATATTCAATCTTTTGAAAAATATCTTTAAAACAAGTTTTATTGTATTTATGCAGACTGAAAAGACCATAGAACGAGTTTAAGATGTAAAGATGCATCCACTTTAATAATACCAAATAACTTCAAGGTCAAGTTATCTTCCTTAAAATATATCATTTAAAACAAGTTTTGGTCGGCGGAAACACACAAATTCGTACTTTTCTAAAATGTAAATTAAATAACACATTCTATTCATTGATTTATTTATTTTAAAAACATACATGTAAAACCCTATTTAATGTCTTCATACTTCAATGTATCAATAATAAAGTATATGAATTAACATAGCACCCTATGAACCCTACCTATAATGGTGTAACATACTATCTCCATTTATATACTAGTGTATACAATTAGAACTAGGTATAAATACTTAGTCTAATACAGTAAAATACAATAACCTGCTCACTCTAACTTTCTATATGCGGTGCAGCGTAATTGCAGTAAGTGCTGTCTTAATTTTGGTTAAGCTTTCCCCAAAAATATTAATATTAAGTAATGGAATGTAATGATTCACTAACCTAAAGGAAATAAGTAGCGGTGAGTTCCTTCTAGTTAATGTTTTACATTTAGGTATGTGATAATTTCAAATGCCCTTACCCTACGAAACAATCTACTTGCCCATTCAGTAACTTAACTATAAGTAAGATATATTGTATAATTCTCCCAAGTTCCAACTTTGGTAAGTTAAACTCCAGCCTATGCTGTTGATTTGAAAAGAATCCTGCTGTATGCCTCTTTAGAAATATGTCAATAAACGTTATTTAATTCAAAACGGTATAGCACAATTGCGAATTTCTAATGCGAAGTAGTTTACTTTCAAAGAATCCTTTTGCGGGATGGTTCTTGAATCCATTTTATTTACATTAACAAGCTATTTATCTTGCGTGAATGAATACACGTTAATTCGAGGAACGCAATGTGATCTAAATATGAGAAAAGATGACGTATTAAGATTATGTTAATATAAAAGCCGGAATTTAATGAGGAGCAGGCATTCAAGATTTGAACTTAGACATATTCGATCATTGATAAGATAGTTACTGAAAAGCTTTTTACAGAGTGCAACGATGATTAATTTATTACTCCAATATAAATAATAAGTTATCTTGGTGCAAGGTCATCAGCTATTTTAATCTATTAAAAATAATAGTACTTTCGAAAACTGATAAAACGTACTTCGACATGAGATTAAGTATGAAAATCTAAAAAAAAGTTGGAACCAAGGGTTTTTTGATGCAGTTAATTCGAATGGAAACGATCTTTAGATAGCGATTAGAATCAAAAACAGGTGGTGATAAGATATGAATACCAGCAAGAATTTGATGATCTAAAATGCGAGTATAACTTTATTTTAAACCTAAAGAGACAATTTGTGTAGTATTAAGTAGATTAAGCTAGTATAAGTTTTTATTTTGCATATAGACAATTACTTAACAGTTTTTTTAGTAATTTTGAGGTTAGATCTCGAGGTAATTTGACCCTTACACAAATATCTGCTCAAGGTTGCTGATCAGCTACACTGAAGCGGGATAGAAGAACATTTAAATTACCCATCAAAATTTTAAAGAAAATTTTGTGACTTACATATGAAATGTTTTGGGGTTGTCTAATTATCAGCAAGGATTATGTGAAGATTGTATTAATATGTAAATAGTGATAAAATGTTGTTACTTTCTAAACTTAAGCTGTAAATTGCATTTATCAGCTTTCTTTATATCTGTGTGTAAGTCGATTTCTTGGATAATCTGTGTAGAAGAAAGTTGCTTTTCAATGTAGAGAATTGTTCATAAAAAATGTTTCTTATAATTATACCTGTAATGTAGAGATTCTTTGTTTCATTTCATTTTTGTAAAATCCACAACCTATTTATCGCCGAGCTGGCAAGAGAAGATGTGCATATTAAGGTAAGAATCCACATTATATCATTTTATCTTTTCAATTAATAGTCCTTGCATCTTTATTGGTCAGGGCGGCTGTACCCGAATATTCATAGCATATTTCTTGGTTCCCAACATTTGGGCAACCTATTTCATAATATTAATAGCATAATTTAGTATGAAAGAAATGAGTGACAAATTTGATAAAAATATTCAGGAGTTAACAGTGGAATTTGTAGCGAATTTAAAGGGATGAGTGAAAAAGTAACTTCGAGCTTAAAAGAAAAACCAACAAAATCATGGAAGAAATAAAATTTGAAATTAGAGAAAAGTTGGTACAAATTGTAGAGGATATACATGACATGATAGAGGAAATTGTTCAAATAAAGGCGAATCAGGTTGCACACGCGAAAGAAACTAATGAGGAAATTAAAAATTTAGATATTAAAGTCAACGAAATAGAGGAAGTTTGCCAAGCAGGATTTAAAACATTTAGAAATGATTTGGGAAATCTTAAAACGAATGGGGATTAAGGTTGAAAATTTACAAGATAGAAACATATACGTGTTGGGGAACCTATGAGATGGAGTCCAACTAGTGATCTGTTAGAAACACAATCAAAATTTTCTGGGGATACCAAACCTAACCCTAAAATATTTTTAAACAACGTGTAAACTTTGTTACAGGGCAGTTGGGCTGAACAAACTAAATTAAATATTATGAGATTCGTGTTAAAAGATAGTGGAAAAACTTGGATTGGACTGATTGAGAGTGAGTTAAACTTCTTTAAAGATATCGAATTTTTGGGGGGATAACCAGCAATTTAAGGTGAGAAAGAATTTACTTACGGACAAGTACAGCAGTGGTTTTGGCATGGCAAGGGAGTTGTATGCTATAAAGAAATTTGTGTTGTCAAACAACTTGATCCTCCTTTAGAGGATAAGCAAATTATCAAATATTTAGTGGGACACTTTGAAACAGAGGTAAGGCAATGTATAGCCTTACAAAATATTGTAGATAGAGATGTATTTTTGGAGTATCTTCAACGATATGATGAGGTGGGTCAACCACGGAGGATGGAGACCAGAACAAGGAGTCAGTCCATAAATTCTTTAGATTTCAAAGAAGCAATGGACAAGAAAGGCACCAAAGCAGAACATTCGATAAGAATGTGCAAAGAAGCAACTGGGGTCAGAATAATGCCATCAGGAGAGACGGGGCAAGGGAGAACAATGAATCCCGTACCATTGAGAACCATAGCCCAACCAGGGGAAACTAGTGAAAACTCATACAGATGGCACAAGCAATAATAGGACATTTGCGGAGATGGTGAACAGACCAGAACTGCCAATGGCTAGGTAAGATTTTTATTAGAAGACAAACAGAGCACACCCTTACAAATTAACCAGTACAAACATCAAAAAGAATTTATAAAATTTGATTTAGAAAATAATGAAAATGCAAACAAAAACTTATTATCTATGTTAAATATAAATGTAGAAGATAAAATTATCAAAGTACTTACAGATATGGAAGCTGAAGCCATTACTAATTTCTGAGGATTTTATTAAAAACAACGTACAAAAATTAAATAATAAGTTGATACCTATAAAAAAAATTAACTTAGTAGCATTAAACAACAGAAAGTTTGCAAGTATAAATAGCATGGCAACCCTAAGATGTGAATTGGGCAAGATAAAATTTCATGATTGTACCTGGATTAAGGATCGAAGCGATTTTTGAAATGGATCTGATTGATAGATCAAAGTTGGTAATAGGTCCGAAGGATAAGAAGATTATATGTGGTGAACAATATTTTAAATGGGAGGATGAAATAAAGGTTGAAGTAGAGAATGACTGCATTTATTTAAATCATATTGAATTTCAAGTGACAAAGCAGGAAAGAAAAGAGGAAGAAGCGAAAATTTTGTTAAATGTCCAGGTGAAGTTAAAAATGAGGTAGGATAGTTACTGAAGGAATATTCTTATTTGATAAATGGAGAGCCGCGGATTGCTATAAATTACGAACACAACTTAGAAGTTATGAATACTGAGCCAAAATTTTTCCAATACCAGCAGCATATAGAGAGAAAGTCAAAGACAAGAAAAAAGATGTTGATTGAGGGCATCCTAGAGAAAACAAACACATTTTGTAAATTCTTTAGTTGTGATAAAGAAACACTATGGTAGTATTAGATTATGTTTGGATGCGCGAAAAATAAATGTTGTCCACCATCAATGAACAGTATTTTGGAAAAATCAGAGTCTTTTCGGAAATCGGTCTAAAAAATTTGTTCTAGCTAATTCCACTTTCAAAAAAATAAAGTAAATGTACGGAATTTTCGGTAGACGGGTGCATTTATCAATTCAAAGTTGTCCCATTTGGTTTGTCTACGAGTGCCACGGTCCTAGTTAAGGCTATGCACTACATTTTGGGACCATATTAGGAATTCTGTATCCACGACATGGATGATATCCTAATGTCTAGTGAAGATAGACTACAGCATTTTGCGCATTTAGAGAGAATTTTACTAGAACTGAATCCAGCTGGGTTAAAATTAAATTTAGAAAAATGCAAGTTCTTCCAACAGAAAGTGAGCTTTTTAGGATTTCAAATTAGTGAAAAAGGCTTGTTTATCAACAAAGATCGTCTGTCTGAAATTCTAGAATATTCAAGACCTAAAAGTATCAGGACATTAAGAGTTTTTTTGGGAATAATGAATTTTTACAAAAGTGTGTTTCACCCTTTTCTCGAAAAGCAATACCATTATTTTGTGAAACATGTTCCCCTAGCATTTTTCAAGTGGTCCGTCTCGGGAATCAAACCCAGGACCTTGGACGCAGTAGTCACACACTAACCAAGCCATGGAACCGTATCCGCTCATGCTTCCCAACATTTGATTTTCCAATGCTCCATCCGAAGATACTACATTGGCCAAGAAGAGTTTCTTTTTACCAAAAAATTTTGAATTTTGCCAAAGCCTTCCTGTTCCAAGCAAGGTAAGTATCTTTAACGTGCATGAGAACACTCACACACTGGACCTACATTTTACCTCTCATCCAAACGAGGGAGTATTTTTGTGAAAAATGCTCGTCTAACATTTTTCAAGCAGTCCGTGTCGAGAATCAAACTGGGGACCTTGGACTTAGTAGTTACACACAAACCAATAAAGTCATGGAGCCATCTACTCATGTCTCCCAGCTGGCCAAATTCTCACCAGAAGTTTTTCTAAGTTATCTTGGTCATTATTTCCATGCCCACTTATCCACGGGCCTGATTTACTCGAAAAATCTTACGATACCATCCTTACAGAATTTAACGACACGTCTCGTTTCTCAAAACATTTTGTCTATTTTAGGCTTGGTAAAATGTTGCTAATAAAACCTTGATGCAAACTTGATTGAAACACTAAACCGAAACAAGTACTTCCTGAAGGTTCAGTTCATTCGTATAACCAAATATAAGATAGCTTTAAGAATAAATTCTGTACAGAAAGTTGATAATGTGCCACGTACAACTCGCAAAAAAGCTATTATATTAATTTATGCAAAATCAAAACAAAGTAATCCGGCATCAATAAACTAAGGAGAAGTATAGGTTGAATGACAATAAGTTATGCAAATAATAAACAGTTATGTGGTACTGATTGAATTATACAAGTATATTTTCAAGAACAAACAAAAATCTTCCTTAAAAGTTTGTAAGGAAGCTACATCAGATGGGAAAATTCAAGAATGTTGATTAGTTAGAAGAATAAACAATGGTACCTTCAAAGAATGAACTGAATTTTCAATATTTTTAATTTCCTATAATGGCATGTGCAATATTAAATGAAAGCAATTCCGTAGATGTTGATGAGCCAATTGGTAGAAATTATACCATTTCGTAACATTTCAAATGATGTGAAACTGTTTTTAATGAGAATATCTACAAATAAAGTACATGTAAGTTTAAAATTTTTAAGCTTTTTAAATAAAAGTAAACTATCAGATTATGTCAACACAAGTATTTTTCTTCTGTATTTTATAAAGCGAAATTAGCGTGTGTTACTACGTGCACTTAAAAGTATACACGAAAGAAAAAAATGTTAAAAATAAAGAAAAATAATGTCAAACACGAATAAAATGTAAAATATTCCTCACATTTATAAAAACCAATCTAACACAAATTAAAGTACCTAAATTTAAATGCAACTTATCTAAGTGTTTAAAATCAACTGTGTAAATGTTCTTATAATTATTTCTGTATTTTGGAAAAAATACTATTTTTGACTTTTCATTTGAATTTGTTTAAAAATCAGTTTTACGTCTTAATAAAACCCTATCTTGCATAATGCTATTCATTTGTGCAGACAATTTACAATTATATAACTATACATGATTGCACCTTTTTTTTTTGTAAATCAGTTTCTGAGAAAATTTGTACATCAGAAACATAGTTTAGTTTTTTAAAGTGAAGTTAGTAATTACTAAAGAAGCAAAAAAATATTCATATAAGTGGTTAGTAGAATTCATTGCAGCTGTTGGTTGTAAATGCATTGCATAAACACTTGACGGTGCTTCAAAGATACTGCTAATACTTCCATTATTTTAAAATATATAACAAAAACTTGATTTTCAGTTTCCTACCACAAAAAAAGCCTTCATAAGTGCTCTTTAATGTATCAAATATTAGGGTTAGTGTTCCTATAGTTTCAAAAAAATATCAAGAAAAAGCCAGGGTTCTTAAACACTATATAGAAATACTCTTAACAGAGTAGTAAAATGCTATTTTCAGATATTGCAAGCTTGGAAATATAAATGTTATTATGCATTCCTAGTAAGATATTTGTTTCACATGAAAGATCAAGCTGTAGATCATATGGCATGTCTATCCTGCACAATCAACATTTAAACTTTGCTAACAGCAATACCGTTTTATGAATTTATAAATATCTAAGTGTTGTATATCTTGTCCCATATTGCTTGTGATTTCATACAATACAATACAACTGAAAATAACTGCAGGATTATTTGAAGAAGGTGTCTGCCTACTAAATTGGCTAAGAAGAAAAAATATAAGTACAGGGTAGAATATATTCGAGCATTTGGTTGTTTTAAATGGATTACATAAACACTTGATGGTGTTATATTAATGCTTCAATATCCTTAATACTCCAGTGTCTCAAATTAAATAAGAAAAAAATCATGGCGAAGGCATTGTTGGAGCTTTTAGTGGCCTTGTTTTCAAAAAAAAAAAAATCAAGAAAAATCTTATGGAAAGAGGACAAGGGGTGTGGCAATCCATATCAAGTGGTTCAGCACCAATTGTCACACCTTCGCAGAAAAAATCACATTTTGTAGATGAATTCTCTTATGTTTTAGTTAATCAAAACTAAATTTATATTGAGTGTGGGTCAAAAATGGCAGCCTTTTCTGTTTTAGACTGATTAAAATCTTAAAATTGCACACATTATAAGTCTCTACGGTATCACTATTTGAAATAAATTGCAACTTTGAGATTCAACTCAAAATAAGTTTAAAAAATTGTGAATCTGAACAAAAAATGCTAATTTCCACATGCAGTAGAAGTGGTGGGGTATAAGAGCATAATACCTAATTCATTATTTAAACATATCAAGCAACATAACTATATTGATAACTATTCAGAATGTGCGTTAAATCATGTGTAGTAAATCTGCTCTCAATATTATATTATAAATTTATAGCCTATCTAAAGAAATACAAATTCTTCAAAAATATAATTAGAAAAAAAACAAGTAGAATGTAATAAATTGTTTTCCTGAAATACTTGCACTGAATTACAACTATTAATAAACTGACAACTATAATGTCTCATCTTCAAACAGTTTTTACTTTTGTTGATTTAAGAGCGGTGAGATTTCTTAACAAAGTTTGGGTGTGATGTTAAATGTGCCAGTAAGTGTTAATTCTATGGGCAGTCAACTTCTTCAATATAATTTTAATTGGCATCCAAACTGGGTCCTTTCATTTTTTAGAATGAAATTCTTTGGTCCTGCTGGATGATATAATATAACATTCAAAACTTTGTTTCCATCGTCTATGTTGTTCAGTTCTGCGATCCACCACCCATCATAAATACATTTGCTACTTCATAAAGTTCACTCTCAGATGCTGAAGATGTGTACTGATATTTTAGCACATTTTTGTATAAAACAGTGAAATGATCTAGTGCCTTTAATTTTTGTCGTGTGTTATCTTTCCTCTAAGGCATTAAACAGAGTTGTTGGGTTTCCTGTCTTCACAAAAACTACATCATTTCATCATTTTGTTTTCGACCTTACTTAAGGTCGGTTTGACGCAGCTCTAACTTCTTTTCTATTCTGTGCTAATCTAAAAAACTCTACATACCCTTGACAACCTAAATTTCTAATAATTTGACTAATATAGCTTGGTCTAGGTCTTCCTATATCCTTCTATCTTTTTCCTATCCACCTGGCTCTACATAGATATTAGCAACCTGATGGTTGTTAAAGAACTCTAACATGTTTACATAATTTCCATTTATAAGGAAATAAACTATAACCTGGTTATCCGCTTCAAAAAAGGAAAAGTATTAAATTATATGTTATGGTAAGGCTTAAGCAACGAATCGCTACCAACATGCCAGACCGCTACCTAATTGTGAGTTATGTCATGGTGACGTTTATTAAATTATATGTTATGGTAAGACTTAAGCAACGAATCGCTACCAACGTGCCAGACCGCTAACTAATTGTGAGTTATGTCATGGTGACATTTAGTTAACTGATTTTTATTTACTTATTCTTTTTGTTTTGTTTTCGAACTTACTTAAAGTCGGTTTGACGCAGCTCTAAATTCTTTTCTATTCTGATCTAGTCTAAAAGGTCTACATACCCTTCACAACCTAAATCTTTAATAATTTGACTAATATAGCTTTGTCTAGGCCTTCCTACTCTATTTTTATTTGGTAGTCTATAATCTAAGACTTTACTAAATAGTCCCTCGTGTCTTAACTGGTGCCCTATCATTCTATCTCTCCTGACCGTTAATTGTTTCCACATACAGGGTTCCTCACCTATCCTTCTATAAACTTCCTCGTTTGTTACTCTATCTGTCCAACTAATCTTTAACATTCTCCTATAACACCAAGTTTCAAAAGCTTCTATCTTTTTCTTATCTACTTCTTTAATTGTCGAAGTCTCACTACCGTATAGTAGAAAGCTCCATACATACGACTTTAAGAAACTTTTTCTATTATCTAAACTAATACTATTAGCTATTAGTAAGTTTTTCTTTTTTAAAAACATTTTTCTAGCCTGAGCTATTCTAGCTACTATATCCCTTCTGCTATGTCCATCCTTTGTAATTATACTACCTAAATAGCAAAATTCATCTACCTCCTCTAACTCGGTATTACCTATTTTTAATTTTGGTTTAGAACTAGGCTGTTGCAAGGACCAAATTGAAAAAGACTATGAATTCAATATTCTTCAAAGGTCTGATTAAATACAATATTTTACCAAAAGATATTTGAGACTGTAATACACTGACATCTTTTAAACGAGAAATGAAAAAACTAAAACCTAACTAAAATGTAAGTACTTTATAAAATAAACCAAATGACCTAAACTTGGTAGGAGTAATTATAATTTTCACACTTTTTATTGTTTTTTTTATTGTATTTTTATTTATATTTACTTAAATTAAGAAAGCATGTTCTTTTTATTTTATATTCTAATGTATTGTAATATTAGGATTACCTACTTTAAATAAATATTATTATTAACTCACTTGTCATTATCTTTGTCTTTACTGAGTTAATTTTCATACTATAGTTACTCTGTAGTATCTCCTCTAAAATATTTAAAAACTCTCCTAACTCTTTTCTAGACAAAAACTACATAATTCCCTTAATATTTTCTTTGCAGAATTAAAAAAATTTCTAGTGGTGTCAAAATTTGATACCTAAACTAGCCTTTGTCACTGATCGCTTTGTAATATCCCCTACGACATCACAGGCATTTTTCCATAACACGATGCATAAGAATGCCATTCTATGTAAAGTCCAAAATCTACTTTGTAATAACACATATTTAAAAACTTTTTATTTTTATATTGGTTTGCAGCCCCGCCAGAGAAATAGATTAATTTTTTTTTACAGAAGGATGGTACTCTTTAATGTAGTTTGTTAAGTATAGTTGAAATGCATGGACTGTTATGGTATTATGACCTCGATGATCACATGATTCTTTACTTTCTCTTGATCTCTATATCTTTATAATAAAATATAAATGTATGAATTGTAGCCTGCATGTACACTTGTGCTTTGTCTTATACAACAACGGAATAATTTTCTGAAAAGTCAATCAGAATAATGCATTTATCATTTGACAAGATTAATTTTTTTGTCTTTCAAAAATTTTCCTTGTAATTTTGCAATAAAATGATGTATCCTTGGAATTTGAAGCTATACAATCAATATTTTGAAAACTTTTCTCGTGGTTTTACAATTATCATTTCAGGTCTATCGTGTGTCGCCCGTTAATTGTATTATAATATTGTCTGGCATTGTCTTCTTTAGATTCTTCAAACATGTCAACCAAGGCCTGTTTGCCAGGACATTGTTAACATTTTCCCATTATACAATCATAATTATGTTTTTCAAACCAGAATATCCAAAAGATCTTTAAGATTGGCACAATCAAATCATTTTTGTCTTAACTCACAGAATTTCGATCTTCCAATTTTAATGTCACACTGCTTCTTTTTAAATTCAGAAAAAAATAGTTCATTTATATTTCAAAGCACTAACAGTTTTTGTCTTTGAACCTCGGTACCAATTTCCTTCAATGAAACGCAATTCTTTTCCCCAGAATCACACGACTATTTTTACATGTTCCTAAAAACTTCTAAGCATCGTATCTTAATTTCTAATATTGGATGCTCTCTTTTTTTGTAATTCAGGTAAAATACTGTTCTTTTACTAGATTTTTTGTTAATTTAACCATACACTCCGATACCTTAAATTTTTGCTAACTTTTGCACCGGTCCAAGAATTCGCAATTAAACTGATAATTTAAATTTCATTCTTTGTTACAAATATAACTTTTAGTTTAGAGTTTTTCTATTAGATCATCATATTCGGTTTGAAAATTTTGAGGATAATCAGAAGTAGAAATTTGTTTTTGAAATTAATCTTCCAAATTTTCCTACAGTACTAATAATTTTTTTATAATCTTTTCAAGATTACAGATCTTTTATGTATATTTATTTTCCGAATTTTAGAAGGTGATAAACCAGAATGGCACAAGCTGAATCTACCTTTTCTATAATTCCTAACGAGTCTTGAAAATCTTTATCTGAAGTTTCACTATCTCTTTTTTTGTCTAGGAGCAACATGTTGGACACAATGGTTTTCGTGGTATAAGATTAAAAGGAACGCTCATATTCTTAGAATAGTGATTTAAGCCATTAGTTATAAGTTTTTTATGTTTTTTTGAATAGAGATGATGAAATTTTTTCAAGTATTTTATTTTATGATACTTACAAACTGAAGTGACACTTTAAAGATCATTTTTAAAGGAAACCACTTTTTCTTCTTCACTGTAATCTTTAGATGATTTAATGTCTTTACGAAAAACTTGGTATTGTTTTATAGCGAGCTTCATTAATAAAAATACCTGTAGAACGACACTCCATTGCGATAAATGGTCACACAACTGTACACATTAAGACCACAGAGTAAAGTGGGACAAGTATTGGTGGCCACAGGGAACACAACAACGAGCATTTAAAATCCTAAATCTATCTGAAGGGAATTGTGACTCAGTAGCACCATATTACTAAAAAATAACTAAAACATGCTTATTTATAATAACATACTTGTTTTTTTTCTAAGAAATATTGTTTTCTCAGTTGAAAATTGCCTCAGAAATAGTAGAATAGTTCCATATGCCCACTTCTCCTGGATGTGGAAATCAGCATTTTTTGTTCAACTTTACAATTTTTTAAAACTCACAAGTTGAATCTAAGATGAAATTTACACCAAAGCTTGATACCATAAAGACCTTACTGTGTGCAATTTTCAGATTTTTAATTGGTCCCACAACAGATATTGCACTTGAAAAAAGGATAAAAAAATCAATTTTTAAGTATGTAATTTTTAAAGAGTAAGCTTCACACCATTGACATTTTATATACAGTAACTATAATCTTAAATATAAAAGCACAAAATAAATTGATGCTGAGAAACCGTTCATTCTTTGATAAATTACGCTACGAAAATTGAATTTTGATCATTTATGTACAATAACTTTGGCTATAAAATAACATAAACCAAAACATATTATGCATGTAAATAGGGCTATGATTTTTGGGTTAGAAATTACTAAATATAATGCACTTTGTTAGAAATGCCTAAGACAATCAGAGCCGAGTAATTTGGAAAAGCATAAATGCCTGCAAATACAAAAAACAGTGAATGGTCTAAAACAAAAAACAGTCACCATTTTTTACCCAGACAATATAAAAATTCAAAAAAATTAGTTTTGAATTCCCAAAACATAGGTTTTTTATGTCAAGCAACTAATTATTTTTTCTGAACCACTTGGAATGTATAGACCCTTAAACACTATATAGGTATACAAAAATTCTTAACAGAGTTCCAAAATTCTATTTTCAGACATTGCAAAGTTGGAAAGATAAAACGTTATTATGTATTCCCAGTAAGATGCATCTTCCACATAAAAGATTGTAACAATTTTATTTTAGCAGTAAAAGAACCTATTCATTAAACGTACAATGAATATTGAAATACCTTTATTAACTAAAATAAAGATTCGAGTAACAATCAAATTTTTATAGTATTACTATATCTAGGATTAGTAGTCTATTTGTTCCGGAGTTCGGTGCAATTCCACAGCCACTGGCGCGCGCGTGAGAGGTTCGAGAACCCCACTTATGATCCTCCCACCATGCAAGAACGCAGCGAGCGCACTCGTCGATAGTTAAAGGCAGCGTGAAGATGCATTCAAAAGAATGGCGAGTGACCTCCGGGTCGCCTTATTTTGGTGAAACACTTCCTGAGTAACGGTTAGTACTTAATCCACATTTTGCATATTCGTTATCATATTAGCTAATTTAAAATTTATTTAGCGCAACGACATGTCAGAAACCGCAACAACACGTCAGAAACCGCAACGATAAATTAGAAACCGCATGACCACTTTGAAATTACAATGTAGAAACCTTAACTTATGGACTACACAATGAAAGATTATATTTGTAAATAAAATTAGAAAACGGAAGATTACGCTATGAAGTAATGCTGCCTTGAACCAATGTGAGAAATCCGCTTCGCTCCTACATCTGTATTAAAGCATGGAAAACAAGCATATTTAGCTGCAGGCCCCGCACTGCGAAGTTGTTTCCATTGCAACCAAAGACGACAGCCGGTTTTGGGTTCGTAATAGAATTAAGAATTTCCTCAGTACTTCCTTCTGAAAGTACATTATTTCATTTTGTTTGTTGGATATACAAAATTGTTATTCAGTTTACCTGTGATTAGACTGGTTTTCCCCAGTATCGGGTTTGATTTCACTTAGTTCCGTAAATATGTGACTACACGTGGCTACAACGTAAATTAACAGCTGCTATTACGTCACCTGTTTGTTTGAACAACGCCGTCAACAATTGCACAATGGCTTACAGATGTTTAGCATTACAGTACTGCCACTTTTGATAAAATTAGAGAATATCTTGGTGATTCTTTTGACTTCAAACTAATATTAATTTTGTTAAATTAATAAGAAAATTTCGTATATTCATTTGTAAGTGACCTACACAGATCTGGTTGGGTTATAAAAAACCTTAATATTGTTAGTTACACTGAACTGTAATATATTTGAGTAAGGATCAGTTGATAAACCTTACAACAATTTTGCAAGAATATCAAATATTTATTTTATTTAATTATAATGAAATTTTATTTACTGAAACAAAGAAAATTCTTTCTAGTAAATTAATAATCTACCTTTAAAGTTTTTTATTCTGATCTGGTTTGATCAGACCTGATAAACAAAAGACAGCAAGAGTTAAATTTTATGATTCCATTATGTAGAAAATATTCTCTATGCATTTTAGGTATACTTGAGGGACGCAAATAGTGTTCCCATTTTTTTTAGGTGACTTAACTATTATTCTTTCTTACAGGAGCAGTGTCTTATTCTGTTAAGACAAGTTTGTATGTCAGCGAAGGCGATTTTTTTTTCTTTGGGTCTCCACGTCCGCCCTTAGAAATTTGCTATGCCATTAATATAAATCCATCTGGACTTGGTGGCGCCTGTTTGTTTTAGTTTGAGTGTGACCCCCACAGATTTCGACTTACCCCCCCATTGCTCATAGCTCTACCCAAGGAATAGACCCCTAGTTACGTCGGAAGACTTTGTTTTGCAGACACCTGACTTGGAGCATGGTGATAATAAAGTAGTGTCGGCCAGGAAAATTCGTTTCACTAGCGCCCATGCGTGAGGCTAGCGGAGCCAACAATTAGAGAGAGAAAAAAAAGCGTTACACTGGCGCCCAACGTGGGGCATATGTAGCACTTGCGCCCAACGTGTGAGGCGTCGAAATTTGTTTGTTCAACGTTTGGGGCTTCGAAATTTGTTTGTTCATAATTTGATTTACTTCGAAATTTGTTTGTTCATAATTTGATTTACTTCGAAATTTGTTTGTTCATAATTTGATTTACCTCGAAATTTGTTTATTCAAAATTAATTTTACTTCGAGATTCGTTCGTTCAAAAATTATTTTTTACTCTGAAACTTGTTTGTTCAAAAATAATTTTACTTTGAAATAGTCTGTTCAAAATTTATTTTTGCTTCGAAATTTGTTTATTCAAAAATTTAATTTGCTTTGAAATTTGTTAGCTCAAAATTTATTTTGCTTTGAAGTCCATTTGTCCAAAAATTATTTTGCTCCAAAATTTGTTTGCTTAAAGTTTATTTGACATTTAGATTTGTTTGTTCGCTTTTGATAAAAGATTGGTTGTAACGTTAAACCACAGTCAATCAATTAATTAACTTAGTTAAATTTATTTTAACTTTCATTCTGTTTTGACCCTTAAATTTTTTTGATATTGTTTTGGCAAAAATAATTTTACCAAAAACATTTTTTGATTTTTACCTTTAGCAGTACGAATTTGTTTTGATCACTTTTGTAAGTTTCAGATCATTTAGATCTTTCAGTTTGATTCCATTAGGCTTTTGTAATCATGTCGGATATTCCGAATTGTTTGTCTGCTTAAAGAAGAACGGGAGTAGTGAGTGAGAAACCAGTTTTGAGGAAAATTTTAGGAAGACTGTCAGCTAAAGAAGCTGATAAGCCTGTTGTTTGATTTGTTTGAGTCAATAAAGAACATCTTTGTCGAAATTTGATGATAAGGCTAGAGATTCTATTTTGAAGGTACATTGGAGTGAGCTGTCGTTGTGTCGTTTGAGAATTGCTCTTTGTGCATAAGCACGTTTTTGATTTTGTTAGCAGATTTTGTTTAGATCGGCATTGCAACGCAATTTAGTCTAGGCGGAACTTGTCGTCGTGGTTGGTCGCTCAGCAGTATGTCAGTCCAGACGAGACTCAGGAAGAGTTGGTCGCTCGGCTTTACATAAGTCTAGACGAGACTCGAGGTGAGTTAGGCGCTCTAGAATTTTTTGCATCTTTTTTGATTTGATGTAAACTTTTGGTATTGTTAGTCTAGGTGAGACTCGTAGAGGGTTTGTCACTCTAGCATATTTAGGCGTTGTGAAGCTTTATTGTTGTTTCGACAGTTCAATTGGTAGTAGGGTGTGAGTGTACCTGAACACTGATTTTTTGTTAGCTATTGTCATGATTAGTTTTTATTGATGACTCATAAGCAGGTAAATGACTTTTAGTTGTTGGTGATTGGTTCTCGAAGTATTCGATTTTGCAACCCTTACGTAGTGCCACGGCACATTTGATCGAGAAATTTTTGGAAGAAAAAGTATTTCTTGTCTACGGAGTACCACAGTTTGTTATTTGTGATAATGGTCCACAATTAATCGGACGTATTTTTAAAGCTTTGTGTGCAAGGTACGAAATTCAAAAGATTTGGTATAATGCTGTTTATGCTCCTCAATGCAATTTTGTGGAAAGAATCAATAAGACAGTTGGTACAGCAATCCGTTCATACGTAGAAGAACATGATACGTGGGATATGGAGATATCAAAGATCCAATACGCGATCAACTCAGCAAAACATGAGTCCACCAACTATTCGCCAAATTTTTTAGTTTTTGGTCATCAGGTACCTTTAAGTGGAAAAGCTTATAATGATAATTTTATACCGGGTGAAGATGTTGATGTCGTCTCCAGTAGTAGACCTTCTTATGTTTTGGATCGTCAACCTTTGTTTGATATTTTGGAAATGTCCGTGAAAATTTGCATGTAGCTTACCAACGTTCGAGTAAACGCTACAATCTTAGGAGAAGAGACATTTCATTCCGAGTCGGAGAAAGTGTTTGGAGAGCTAATAAGGTCCTCTCGAGTGCTAGTGATAAATTTTCCGCTAAGTTAGCCCCTAAGTTCGTTATGAGTAAAGTTCGGAAAAACATTCCAATTTAGTATATGAGTTAGAGAACGAAGATGGGACAAGAGCAGGAAATGGCACGTAAAGGACTTGAAACCAGTTGAAGCGTCGTATCCAAAGGAAAATGATGATCCTGACGATTAATTCCGGTCCGATCATCTCTTTGATATTAAGTAATGACGTAGTGGTTTGTTTTGTTTTGTTCCGATTTTTGATTTAGTGTCGTTTCACTAATTTTGAGTATTTTATTTGAGAAGTGAAATAAGTGGTTAGAGATTTTGTAAATTTTGTAGGTTTGAGGTGTGCCTTGGTGTGCACGCTGGACATTTTGCTCGCGCGTTGCTCAGAGATGTGTTTGGAGGATGTCTTTGACAGATATCCTTACAATGTAGAAGTAGGTGGGAATTGTTGGTCCTGATTTCTACATATCGAGGTAGAGAGAATATTAGATTATTCTTTCCCTTGTTCCTTTTGACCGTTCGAAGTTCTTTGATTTGATAAGGTCAAAGTTGGCTTGGTGAGTCTCACCATTTGGTCCATCACTAATGAGATCAGTTGTTTGTTAGAACTTAGTGATAGGATATTCAGTAGGGTGTAGGATAGTACAGCCCTGACTGGCTCAGTTTTGTATTTGAATTTGATAAGTAACCTTATGGTTAGGTTACCTTTGTTTTGATCATCTCTTTACGATGAAGCGATGATATTTTGTATTTGGATTAGATAAGTAACCTTATGGTTAGGTTACCTTTGTTTTGATCATCTCTTTACGATGAAGCGATGATATTTTGTATTTGCATTTGATAAGTAACCTTATGGTTAGGTTACCTTTGTTTTGATCATCTCTTTACGATGAAGCGATGATATTTTGTATTTGCATTTGATAAGTAACCTTATGGTTAGGTCACTTTTGTTTTGATTATCACTTTGTGATGATGGTGTTTAAATATAAACCTATTAGTAGGGTCTTACTTTTGATTATCACCTTGTAGTGATGATGTTTTGAATAGTTATGCTGTCTTGATGAGGAAGCATTCCTTTTTTTTGTAGATAGAGCTAAATGAGCTCCTGGAAGTGAAGTTTTTTTTGAAATTAGAAGTAAATCGTAAGTGTTTGGTTATAAGTAAGAAATATTAGCCTTGTTAGAAATATGAATCTCAATTCAGGAAATATTGTAAATTTGAATTTTTTTTGTCCCGTGGAGTGTTTGACTTTCTAATTTGACCCCCTCCCAATTTTGATTATTACCGATTGTGACTCCCCGATTTTGTCTCCCGATGGACGTCAGGTACGCGTAGTTACCAACACACTCATTTGTAAATATTTGTCCCCCATTTGAATAAATTTATAAAATTGCATAGTTAGTTAGGAAGGTAGGAAAGGCTAGTATTGTTATAAAAAATTTTTTTTGTATTTGTTATATTTGAAGTTTTTCTAAAAAAAAAATTTTTTTTCTTTTAGGAAAGGGGTAGTGTAACAATTTTATTTTAGCAGTAAAAGAACCTATTCATTAAACGTACAATGAATATTGAAATACCTTTATTAACTAAAATAAAGATTCGAGTAACAATCAAATTTTTATAGTATTACTATATCTAGGATTAGTAGTCTATTTGTTCCGGAGTTCGGTGCAATTCCACAGCCACTGGCGCGCGTGAGAGGTTCGAGAACCCCACTTATGATCCTCCCACCATGCAAGAACGCAGCGAGCGCACTCGTCGATAGTTAAAGGCAGCGTGAAGATGCATTCAAAAGAATGGCGAGTGACCTCCGGGTCGCCTTATTTTGGTGAAACACTTCCTGAGTAACGGTTAGTACTTAATCCACATTTTGCATATTCGTTATCATATTAGCTAATTTAAAAATTTATTTAGCGCAACGACATGTCAGAAACCGCAACAACACGTCAGAAACTGCAACGATAAATTAGAAACCGCACGACCACTTTGAAATTACAATGTAGAAACCTTAACTTATGGACTACACAATGAAAGATTATATTTGTAAATAAAATTAGAAAACGGAAGATTACGCTATGAAGTAATGCTGCCTTGAACCAATGTGAGAAATCCGCTTCGCTCCTACATCTGTATTAAAGCATGGAAAACAAGCATATTTAGCTGCAGGCCCGCACTGCGAAGTTGTTTCCATTGCAACCAAAGACGACAGCCGGTTTTGGGTTCGTAATAGAATTAAGAATTTCCTCAGTACTTCCTTCTGAAAGTACATTATTTCATTTTGTTTGTTGGATATACAAAATTGTTATTCAGTTTACCTGTGATTAGACTGGTTTTCCCCAGTATCGGGTTTGATTTCACTTAGTTCCGTAAATATGTGACTACACGTGGCTACAACGTAAATTAACAGCTGCTATTACGTCACCTGTTTGTTTGAACAACGCCGTCAACAATTGCACAATGGCTTACAGATGTTTAGCATTACAGTACTGCCACTTTTGATAAAATTAGAGAATATCTTGGTGATTCTTTTGACTTCAAACTAATATTAATTTTGTTAAATTAATAAGAAAATTTCGTATATTCATTTGTAAGTGACCTACACAGATCTGGTTGGGTTATAAAAAACCTTAATATTGTTAGTTACACTGAACTGTAATATATTTGAGTAAGGATCAGTTGATAAACCTTACAACAATTTTGCAAGAATATCAAATATTTATTTTATTTAATTATAATGAAATTTTATTTACTGAAACAAAGAAAATTCTTTCTAGTAAATTAATAATCTACCTTTAAAGTTTTTATTCTGATCTGGTTTGATCAGACCTGATAAACAAAAGACAGCAAGAGTTAAATTTTTATGATTGCATTATGTAGAAAATATTCTCTATGCATTTTAGGTATACTTGAGGGACGCAAATAGTGTTCCCATTTTTTTAGGTGACTTAACTATTATTCTTTCTTACAGGAGCAGTGTCTTATTCTGTTAAGACAAGTTTGTATGTCAGCGAAGGCGATTTTTTTTTCTTTGGGTCTCCACGTCCGCCCTTAGAAATTTGCTATGCCATTAATATAAATCCATCTGGACTTGGTGGCGCCTGTTTGTTTTAGTTTGAGTGTGACCCCCACAGATTTCGACTTACCCCCCCATTGCTCATAGCTCTACCCAAGGAATAGACCCCTAGTTACGTCGGAAGACTTTGTTTTGCAGACACCTGACTTGGAGCATGGTGATAATAAAGTAGTGTCGGCCAGGAAAATTCGTTTCACTAGCGCCCATGCGTGAGGCTAGCGGAGCCAACAATTAGAGAGAGAAAAAAAAGCGTTACAAGATCAAGCCGTAAGTTATTTCGTTTTGCACAGTTAACATTTTTACTTTTCTAACAGTACAGTTTTATAAAATTATAAATATTAGTTGTTGTAAATCTTGGCCCACATATTGCTGGTGATTTCATATAATAGAACTAGTCCAGAATAAAACTGAAAGTAATGCAGGATTATTTGAAGAAAGTGCTCACCTAATAAATTAGTTAAGCATTTGATTGTTGTAAAAGAATTATGTAAACCATTTATATTGTTTCAAAATAAATAAGAAAAAAATCGTGGCGAAACAAACTACGTTAATTTTGTTTTCCAGCACAAAAAAGCCTTCATAAACAGCTTCTTAGTGCTCTTTAGCATACTAAAGATCATCATTAGTGGTCTTAAACACTATATAGAAGTGTATGGTATGCGATTATTAATAGAGTATTAAAATTCTATTTTCAGACATTGCAAGATTGAAAAGATAAAACGTTATTATTTATTTGAGTAATATACACTTTCCACACGAAAGATTAAAACATAGCTCATATTCATGCTCATCTTGCACAGTTAACATTTTTACTTTGCTAAACAACGGTAGTTTTATGAAATTGTAAATATCTTAGGGTTGTAAATCTTAGCCCATATTGCTGGTGATTTGATATAATAATATAATTAGTTCAGCATAAAACTGAAAGTATCTGCGGGATAAATTAAAGAAAGTGCCCACCTACTAAATTAGTTAAGTATCAAAAAAATATTCATATAAGCACATTGTAGAAAGTATTTGAACATTTAATTGTTGTAAATGAATTACGTAAATCCTTCATGTCATTTCAAAATAAATAAGAAGAAATCTTGGCAAAGCCAACGAAGTTAATTTTGTTTTCCAGCACAAAGAAGACCTCACAAACAGCTTTGTTAGTGCTCTTTAGCGAACTAAAGAGCATGGTTAATGCTCTTTAGCAAACTAAAGAGCATGGTTAGTGCTCTTATGATTTCAAACAAAATCAAGAAAAGCATAGGAAGTAGGGGCTTAAACAATATATAGAAATGCAGGCATGCGATTATTAATAGAGTACTAAAATTCTATTTTCAGACATTGCAAGCTTGAAAAGATAAAATGTTATTTATTCAAAGTAATATGTTTTCCACATGAAAGATTTAGACGTAGGCCATATGCATGTGTCATTTTGCACACTTAACATATTTATTTTGATAACAGTAGTTTTATGAAATTGTAAATATCTAAGTGTTGTAAATCTTATACCATATTGCTGGTGATTTGATATAACAACAAAATTAGGCCAGTGTAAAATATAGCTAACAGTACCTGCAGGATTATTTGTTAAAACATTAAAGAATAATAATAATTTTTGGATATAATGTGCAGATAATTTTGACAATACCGTGATGCCATTTTAAATGTATTATATTGTATAATAAACAAAAATAGAAAACTACAATATTTATAGTAAAATTAAAGTTAAAAGATTGTGGTTAAATCCATACAATAACAAATTATATATCTCCTTTATCACAACAATATTTTTATCTTACACAAGAATACTACCAAACTTGATAAATGACTGAAAACGCTGTCAACATACAAAGCAAGCTAAAGTGAATTTTCCAAAAGAAAGAAGATTAAAAACATTTCTGACATATAAGACAAGCTGAAGTGAACCTACAAAAATAAAAATTAAACTCAATATGTTGAACTTATTCTCAGATGGTCAACATTACAAAGGGCCACTTGCCAACATTCATCAATTACAATTTAAACTTGTTATTTGTGGTGTTTACTTCAGCTTGCGTTGATGCTAGAAGTGCCGCCGATAATTTAGTCATTTTCTAAAGATAACGGTCACTTGGTACATCGCATACTATTGAATCTTGTAAATATTATTGCGTTAAAGGGTATAATTGGTTGTTACATTTATCATAAGTAGGGTATACATTTTAAGAAGATATTTTTAAAACACTTTACATATCTTCTAAATGAAATCAAATTTCACTCCACTCAAAGCAATCTTAGATGCAAACTAAACAAAATGTTTGTTTGAAATGAAGTAACCCATTCAAACTTCCATTTCTGCTTTTAAAATGACAGTTATAACCATAACAAGATATAATATATTTTTCTTAAAATACACACCACACGAAGGATTTACCATCTATCTAAACACAGAAATTTAATATTCATTAATAAATAATTAGTTTTTTGTTTACTTTTGAAAATGAAATAATTATATGCAATTTCATATTAAACGATAGTAATATTTATTCAATTATACACTGCACTAACAATAAGTAGTTGGCAAGAACTTTAAAATTTATGTTCAAAAGGAGATATCAAAAATTATTTTACACCTATTGCCTAAAACCACATTAATCTTAATACTGGAAATTTAATATTAAAAATAAACACACTGCAATATATTCTACAACTCAACCTTAATATTAAATTACAAAAGCTACTACTAAGCACCAAAAATCCAATATGAATAATTAATATACATACCTCCTGTTTAATATCTTTTGGACTGTGCATATCACACGATACCTATATTTTTCCTGAAAAAAATTAACACCAACTGCATGGTAGGACATATCTCAACATGTCCAGTTAGTCGAGGTTTCACTTCCATATTATGTTAAGTGTAGCAATACATATTATTCATCTACGAAATTACATTTAAACTATCATCATGAAATCCTGGCTATCTACTATAATTAAAATGAAATATGTAAAAATGTTGGCGATATTTATCAATTTCCACTGCTTTTTGTTTATTACCCAATGGGTACTGCATTTTAATACAAAATTTTTAGATAGTCAAAACAATATTGAGAAACCATTCGGCCTAAGAGGTAGCATGGTTTAAAACTCCTATTTACTGAAGTTATTCATTATTGAAACGATTTAATTAGGAGCATTGGCACATTTTCAGTTAAATAAAGCATTAAAAACATACAAATTTCTCTGCTGAGGTCCTTTGATATAATTTTTACAAAGAATGAATAATTATTATACATTCATTTTTTAAACAAAGAACTTTTAAATATTACAGAAGATCTAGTTGTATTAGTAAATACAATGGATGCATTTATAATGAACAGAACATCAGTAATGCAAAGCTAATCAGTGTATAAAAATATAAGGGTGTCTCTATCTAACCACTACATTATACCTAATAACATGGAACGCTGGCTAGTAACAGTAAAAGTTCAATCACCTTTCGAGATGCACCCTCATGTACATCAAATTTTTTGTATACACAGAAACAATGGAACTACCCTACAAATATATTCACAATAATCAATAAATTAAAATCCAAAGTAAGTTTGTATATACACAAGTATCATTAAAGTGTACTATTTTAGGCAAGGTCTTTTTAATAATTTATGCTTGTATTATAACGTCAATGACCTTACGCTAAATAGTACACATTTGCCGCACAGCAGTAAAAGCTTCACCTCAATCTTGCTATTTTACAAATTAAATGCGGATGCGAAACTCTGCATACTACTTACCCTGTAATAATTACTTTCAAATCAAGTTGCCAATTAAAAGAAACGAACATCGCAAACACTAAACAAATACCTAGCACACAAATGAAGTTTTACAGTAATAAATACGAAGTTTCAACATTATTACAATTGCGCAGAATGGAAATGATGACGTTCTATCAATAAATGGGTGCGGCTTTAAAAATAACATATATTAGTGACTACATTACTAAATCTAAAATAATTATATAATAATTACAAGTGAATCAACGGCTAACGATTTTAAAGAACACTTCTTACAGCTAAAGTGAATTCTTATATGCAAGTGGTATTCCATACGAAAATGAAACGATTGTACACGTCGATGTTGCACCAGTAACGGAACGTGGAGAACTCCAGCTTTATTTAGTACAATTTCTAGGCCAGACCCAGGAACAAGATACGAGTGGCGTAGGATTCGCATACAATTCGGTAATAGTCGCTGTCGTCCGTAATATTGAGGCGCAGTTCAACAATGCTCAGCTTTCTGGATCTTGTTTTTCTGAAAGGTCTTTAGAGATTTAAATAGACGTTAAATGCACGCCATGTTTTAAATTATTCCTGTTAGCTGTATTTATAATGTATAGATGTAATGTAGTTAGAATATTAGAATGACGAAATTGTGAACATTCTAAAATGAAGTGCATGTATTAGTGTAATAAGACGGACAAACGTTTATAGTTTGTAGACATCGATGTGTTCTATGCCGTGCTTAGGTCAGTAGCATTAAATAGGTACGTATATGATATAGGCGGTTGCCGTTAATCTGCGTGACGCCATTTTCTGTATGGTTCGCGCCTATTTTAACCCTCGTAATACCCGCAATGTTCACCAAGTATTTTGTTATTTTCATTTGTTATTGTTATAAACGAAACGGCCTCTAATAGCTATTACAATAACATAAACCTAGCTGTACTTGGCTTTTGGAAAAATTGTGTAGTTAGAGAACTGTCCAGTAGGTGGTGGTGGTGACGATAGGTTCGCCATTTTGTTACGAAAAAGAAAAAGGGAAGAATAAATTTAGACCATATAGAAGGTGAATCATGCATGACAAAGTGTAATAGCGAGCTTTTTTATTTAAAGCAAAAATGGAGGAAGAGGAGTATAATAAAATGCTTGAGCACCTCCAGCAGTACGTACCGCCGCTGGAAAAACTTATATCTCAACTAAAAGATCCGAAACGAAAAAATCGCGAACTTCAATTGAATAAATTGGAAGGTCTCCATTCCATGATAACAGATAGAAGAAAAAAGTGAGTATAGAGTAAAATTAATTTAGCCTTTTTAGTTTTGTACTTGTTTAAAACACCTGCCCTTTTTAAATCAATATGTTGTCTAATTTCTGACTAGAAACTTTAATTGGCGTCCATCTTGTGTAGTTGTATCCTAGTTACTTAGGGACAGTATGTATTTGAGTACTGCAACTTTTCATGTTTTTAATCCTGAAGTATTCTCTACTGAGTATTTTTTGTTTTGTTAATCCAGGTTGAAATTGGATACACTAAAAAAGTGTGAGGATGTGATACTGAAAATTCTTCAAAAAGTGGTAAGCCATTAACATAATAAATTATTTTGACCCTAAAACATGTTATCAAAAGTGGTTGCAAAATTAAATTAACAAAAGTAAAGGTCAAAAGGCAAATTAACTATTTAAAAACAATAATTTGTTCAGTGATTCACTTTAGTATCTCTAATGTGAATGTGTCTTAACAAGTAAAGGGTAAGTAAAGTTTTCCAGTATCTAAATCGTCTACAAATTTCCATTAGCTAACTTTTTGTTTTTAAACATAGGCAATAGAACCTTCATATATTACACATGGAAACATTAGTATCGAATACAAATTCTGTTGGAAGATATTCAAGGAAATAATAATCATTCTTTAGAAATTCATACTCCAGATGTACTTTTCTTTAATTTACGTAGAAAGTGCTGTAGAAGGTGAATCTGCCAGTTTTTCTAAGCTATGCTATATTTTTAACTACTCCCAAACTGTATGCGCATGTAGATTTATTAAAAATATTTCATATTTTTAAGTTGCGTTATTTATTAGCACGTGCTCTTTTGTGTACATAATTGAAGGTGCCAACATTTTCTTGAATTGAAAGCAAATATAATGTATTTTTTGTGCATCACAAGTGTTCGACTTTTACTTTACCTAGAATTGGATTGTTCTTAGGTACATAATTTAGCAACTTTACATTTTCTTGCATTTAATTCAATACTTTGAATATTGAATACTTTTCTAAAATGGTTCAAGCAAATTTCAGAAGTGCTGGAATGTTTTTCACTTTGAACGACCTGATTTATTTATATTGTTAATTATTTAGTAATGCAATAATTTCTTAATCTATTTGACATTTGTTTGTTTCTTATTAATGATCTGGTGATTTTTTAACATTCCATGGTGTGAAATGTTGTCTTTAAAAATTGGATTTAAATATTGTTACGGTTTTATAACTTTGAAGTTATGGTTTAGTGTTACTAAACCAATTTTTCTGCTTAATCATGAATTGTGAAAAATTAACTATTTCTGGGGTTACTGAAATGGACGTCTTTGTGATTTAGTTATTAGCATTGAAAATTAATTCATGTAGTCATTAAATCTCTTATTGTTTTTGTAATAGTCTATAGAATGTTACTTATTAACTTTGAAATATGGTGATTGGTTACCAGTGCTATAAAACTATCATCTTTGTGTCTATTAGTTATAAGTATATAATGATAGCTATGGACCTATTAATTGTCACTGTTACAAAGTTTATCAGTTTTAAAATATTAGATCTTCCACCAGTTACCACAAGACGTGGCATATACTTTAAAAAATGTTCTGAACTTTGCATGGTGTTGGGTCATTTTAAGAAAAAATAACGTGAATGGTTTGTAATCACTTTAGTTGATAGTGCAGGTTAAAATATCAGCTTCATCATATTAAACCTTTCTTTCTGTAAATTTTAAAGTACCATTTCAGAGTTTTTCTATTTCTATTAACTATTTCTTAAAAGTTTTTCTGTCATGTTCCAAAAATATATGAATTTCAGTATTGGGTTAACCTTTTTCTACTTTATTAGAACAATTAAATTGAACTTCACAAACTTATGTTATGCTTCTGGAAACTGTTGAATATTTAATTAAATCATTCCGTTGGCTTTTTTATATTTAATTTCCAATTTGTGAAAATTGTTTCACCAGTTTTTAATAAATGCTAACAGATGAAAATGCGTCAATTCAAAGTTCATTTGTAATAAAATGGCGACACTTCTGTGGTAAGTTTTGAAATATGTAAAACGAACCTGCCTCAAATAATCATGGAACTTTTTAATTGTTTTAATTGTTAATTTACATTTTTTCTTACGATTAATCAACATAAACAAATAAAGATTTTATAGATGGTGTTTGAAAGGACTTCGGCATTAAATTTTTCACTGTTGTCAACTTTAGTTTTAAAAATATATTAAATAATACAAATGGAACTTGATAGACTTCTTAAATGTGCTTTTATACATGAAAGCCAAAGCCTCTGCAGTGACTAAAAAAATTAAAATTAACATGATTTGTAATTTTGAAAGTAGTAACTGGTAAGATACCAATTGATACAGTTCGTGCTTCTTTTGTAATGAAAAAATAGAAAGACAATAGATGGATTGAAAAACTTGTGAAATGGAAGTGTAAGATAGTTGATTTAAGAAGATGAAAATAACACCGGATTGTATTAGAAGAAACTTTTTAAAATTAACACCTGGAATCAGGGTTGACATATATATCATGCTACATATCATTATATTTTTACACAAATATCAATTTTTTGTAGATATATTTCGTATGCCTAAAAATCTCTACAAACTTAATAATATAAGAATTAGATAACAGTAGTTTGTTACATTGTTAAAGACTAAGATTTTTTCATAAAAATCCAGGAGTAAAGTGGAAAATCCCCAGCTCTTAGGTCTAGCACTTGTGAATTCCTCAGTTGGATGTTGTTTAGTTTTATATTAGTATCGCTCCTGCTTTAGTTAAGGTTTGGGTAAATTCTTTTTAAAGTTGGATTTTGTGATTGGATTAAAGTTTGTTAAACTGAAATTTAATACTTGAGTTTTGTGTTTGTGTCTGCAAATATGCCAAAAGAGAATCATCCTATATGGAAACATTTTAATCACGGTACGAAACAGGGTAATAGTGGAAAATGGGCAGTTTGCAAATTATGCAAAAAGAAAATGCAGAACATACCCATTGGCTCATAAAGCATATTCAAACATGTGAAAACAAATCAGCTACGAATATTGATAACAGTAATGTAGAAAATGTTGAAATTAGTATGGAAAGTGAACATGGTTCCAATTTAAATATTTTAAATGTTGGTCAGCAGAATCGACAAACATGTGGAGAAAATGCCACCAGAACAAATATACAGTGGCAGAAAGATGAGATCCCAGCAAGCAGATTTAAAATTTTGTATTTTGTTATTTTATGTATTTTTAATGAAAGAACAAATACAGTTTTGAAATTAATCATACATTCCTTGAAAGTTCAGTTTTATTTCATATCTACACAGCAATAGTTGCAACATTATGCTTATCACTGTTATATTATTTTTGAAATTTGCTAAGCAGTAATGATAAACGCCAAGCATGCTACTCAACTCGGTTAATGAAAAATCACTCCAATGGGCTTACCACAGTGATATTGCTTTTAAATATTATCTTATGGAATCAGTTTTGCAATTTCATAACCAACTGAATGGATAATTGTAGTATATAATATTAGAAACTTTTGTTTGCTTCGGATCTCTTGTGTCAACAAATCTGACACGGAGCAAACAAAATTTCCAGTCTAAGAAAAAATCTATGACAGCATTGAAGTTGAACGCCGCAAAAGATAGTAATGTAAGTAACATCCCGTCATGTACACATGAAATAAATATGCAAATTCGAAATACTTTTTCTCTAGTAACACTCCATGCAATCACACAGATCATGATGATTTTACAGGAATGTGTACTATATTAAGATCCGGTTTTAGACTCCTAGAAGACAGTTGACAACATATTAAATGAAGTATACAAGCATGTAAGGAAAAGTTAAAAGGGGAAGTTTTATCATTGTCCCTTGATGGGTGGTTAAATATAATCAACGAGCTGATCTATTATTAATGAATTATGACGAATCCTCTCTAGTTAAAACTGTAGACACATCTAGGAATGCTCATATAGCTGAATATCTAAAAGATATCGCTTTGGAGACCATGAATTACACAGAAGAATTCTATGCAGTCAAAATAAAAAGCTTTATGACTGAATGCTGAAAGTGTTTCAAAAAAGAGAAACTAATACAAAATACAAATGGTATTGACATTATACAACATCTTTTTAGCACATTCTAAATTTGCTTGCACATGATATACAGGTTCCAAGTGTAAAAGATTCCATCATGCAAGTGATGAAATACTCCACAAACAAACATCTCTCAGCTTCCTGCTACAAAACAGCAAAAGGTAAAAAGCTCATAATGCCTCAAGAGGTGAGTTGGAACACTAATACTGATTAATTGGAATCCCACTTTGATAACAGAGAAATACTAGTTCAAGTGTGACAAGATCACAAAAAACATAATTGATAAAGACATTTCTGGAATTGTGAACGATATACACATAACTATTAGTGTAAAAGACTAGAAATGATGAGGCCAATTGCATTAGCTTGTGATAGAATGCAGCAAGATGAATCTACAATTGCCACTGCTGTAGAACTTTGGAAATGATTAGAACATCTTAGTGCACGGTTTACATTGTCTTAAAACATTTCAATAAACAAGGACAAATGATATTAACCTGTGCTCATTATTTAGCTAATTTGTGTAATCACAGATTTACGAGTAATGATTTAAATGACAACAGTAAATAATTAGCATTCAATCGACCCTAATTTTATTCCAATTTCCATTGCATATAATTTTAAATGGATTAATATAATATTTCAAATTAACGTCGACGATTTTGGTACAATTCTCGTACAATTTTGAGTTGCGAGAATCAATGCAAATAAAATAAAGAAGCACGAAGTAATTTATGGAAAACGAGGGGTTCAACTAAACAGAGCAGTGATAGATGAATGAGGACAACAAAGGACTGTTAATCCACAACCTGTAACAGGTCAGATCTAATTAGTTTTAAGATATTTTTTCTATTTAAATTTCAGTACTGAATTTACTTAATTTATATAAAAGTGTGACGAAGCCAGCAACAAACATTGCATATGTTAAAAGTACGTAATATACAGTATTGCCCGAAATAAACAGTACTGAAATTGTAATTGTTTTGTATATTTAAAAATACATATTATTGACACTTTATTATATGTTCTAAATGTGCACCTCCTCGTTCAAGACAGACTTCATAATGATGTTCTAAGTTTCTGGTCATGTTATTGAATAAGGGTTGTCTCAGGACTGCGAAGAAGACTCTAACGGCATCCTTTAATTCATCGATGGTTTGTGGTGCCCGTTTGAAAACTGCATTTTTAGCCATGCCCCAAATGTATGCGTCTGGAGGTGTGAGGTCTGGAGAATGTGAAGGATAAGGGAAGTCAGTAAATCGTGATATGAATTTGCTTGGAAAATGTTCTTGAAGAAATTGACGAACTGCGGCAGCAGTATGGCAAGTTGCCCCGTCCTGCTGAAAAATTGGTTTCAAATGCCAAGTTACGTGCACGACAGAATTGACGTAGATCAGGGATAAATCGTGTTAAAATTTGTCTGTACCTCTGTTGATTAAGTGTGACTTGCCTACCATTCTCTTCGATAAAGTACGGACCAATGATTCCGTGTCCGGAAACAGCACACCAGACACTCACTTTTTCACTATGTAAAGGAACCTCTTGAACCTCATCGGGTCTGGCAAAGCCCAGAAATCGATTTGTGCGACGATTCACATAGCCTGACAAGTGAAAATGTGCTTCGCCTGAAAACCAAACATTTTCAAAAATTCAGGATTTTCATACTGTAACGCGAGAATTCTGGCGCAATATTCCACTCTACTGCGATAATCCCGAGGATGTAGTTGTTGATGTACCTGAATCACATACGAAAATGTACCCAGCTCCTTCAGGATTCTTTGAAAGGAAGTTCTTTTAAATCAAGTTGTAACGCTGTTCTTGCCTGGCTGACTTTCGGATTTTCTAAGATTTGCTCAAAAACACGTTCATGGTTATTGTTGTTGTTAACTGTCCTGGGACGCCCGAGTTTCCTTTTCGTTGGCACAATACACTACCTGTATTTCTAAACTTTTCAATAACCTTCAAAATTACAGCATTACTTGGAGAACGTTTATTAAACCTTTGTGTGAATTGATCAGACACGTATAGCAAACTTGCACCATTATGTCGGTCGATTCCGTATGAACGAAAATAATGCTCTACCAGAAACACTTTCTCCTCTGTACTTAACACCATTTTTAACAATTAGGCCCTACTAATTACTTGTTTGAGGTTTACTTGACAGGTCTATACTAGCTAACTTGAGTGTGACAGCGCACGCATAAAAACACCGCCAACTTAGTTTCAGTACTGTTTATTTCGGGCAATACTGTATTATAAAGGGGTCCAGAACGTTCCAGGTCTCTTTGGTAAAAAGAGGTAGTGTTTTGTGACTTTAGATTGATTTCAAAGCATATAAATTTTGGGTAAATGATACATATGATATTGATTGATTGAAGGGTGTATTTTAATATTTTTCAAAACATGTAAATAATATTTCTTTTCATTATATGGAATTAATTGACTTCGTTTTATAATTCAAACAAATAAGTAATTATAAAGGGGCGGAGAAGAAAAAAAAATTGATCATCGTAACGTTGTGCACTCTGTGTAGATGAATAAAAGCTAGCCGTGGCATAATAATAAAATTAGTAAGATTTAAATTTGATTAGAAAACACAGAGGTGGAGTTAAGTGAAAACGTCATTACACCGAGTACGGCGTTATATCATATATATATATATATATATATATATATATATATATATATGTTTTTCCATTTCTATGGTTTGACATGATGTAAAATATTGACATGATAAGGGGTCACGAGAGGTCATTGAAACCTAAATTCTACAAATAAATTCCACCAAGATATAAAAGAGTCCAGAAATTTCTGTAAATCCATGGTTACGCCTTGTATAATACAAGCGTACTTTTATTCATTAAAGTGCCAAGTAAAAAATGCAATTGCGCGTGTATAAATAATCACTCTGTATGATATTAGCGTATTGTAAATACATAGCAAATAATGTAAAAACGCATTAAATGCGGATCTTATGCTTTATGAAAATAATCAATTTCAAGCCTAAATACATAGCCATTAATTATCATAAATAAATAATTTCAAATTTTACAATTTGCTGTATCTGTATCACAGCACTCTTTTAGTGGTACTTCAACATGCGGTGTTGTCACAGCAATATAAATCACTTCGGGAATTTTGATATTTATTATAAATGTGATATTTACCAACCCTATCTGGAATGTCTAAGCTTAAAGATGAACTTCATAAAAAATTTTTATTAACAGCATTGAAAAATGACTCGGATATCAGATTTAAGTAGTACTTTAAAAATGTGTGCAACCATAGATACTAATGAAACAGCACATAAAGTGAATCTGTTTTTTGATATAAAAAATTCTAAAATCTTTGGAGTGATTTTGTAGGGAGATTTAAAGGTGCCTTAAATATTGAAAATGTCATATTGGTGTGTTGTTGGTTATTGTATATAATTTTGATTAGAAATAAGGTAATTACTTCAAAGTGGTTTACAATACTTTGGCATCATACAATACAGGATTATAATACATAGATCCTAAATATTGGATGAACTCACAAGTCAAATAGAGTTTTCCTAAAAGTACATGTTTACATAAAAATGATGATCAGTTTGAATAGATGGTCTGAGTGCTACCATAGTTTGATATTTCAGTGGCTGTTATTAAAAAAGTTCTTTTGTCAAATTTTAGCAAACTGAATTTTTACTTATTGGAACTTGATACTGTTCAGATTATTATGGAAAAATGAGATTTGAACCAGTATATGAACAATGCATGGATTTTATAGTATAGAAAAGTCATAAGCAACTTGTCAGTGTGATAACTAAAATCTATGCCTTAAATGTATTTAATTTAAAGAAGAATTACAAACTTGTTGGAGCAGTTACATATTTTGGTTTTGACACTATTTCAGAAACAGATGAAATTTTCTAGAAAAATTATTTAAAAAAAATAAAGGTGACTGATTTCTGTATCTGCATTTGACTTTTTTCCTTTACATGCTATATTTATAAGAATTTTAAATAGAAGTTACTCTTTATAAAGACCGCGTCATCGAACTACTTTCAACCAATTAAATAATGCTAACAGAAGGATATACCTGATGTATTTTAAACGCTGCCAATGCAAGAAGAAAAATTATGGCTAATAAAGTACAAATTGCAATAAAAGTTTAGGATGAGTAGTAGTGACAAGCAGCTTATTGCATAATGCAACTGGGACAATCATCAGTGGAAAAGGTCAGTAATGTATACTATTTATGTCTAAAATTTGTATTCTGATAATTGCTTGAAAAGAGCATTTGTTTTAATTTCAAAGAAGCTTGTTTAATGTGCAGAGAACATTATGAATAATTTATTGGGTTAAGTTTAGAAAGCACAATTTGCAAAAAAATGATTTGTAAAAAGCTTGAAATTGCAGTGATTAATATTAGTAGTTAGTTGATCGATTGGGAATGTTATTCAAAGGGAAACATTGAATTTATTGCACAATAACAACCAAACGGGTAGTGAAGCGTATATACAAGATTTCAAACTATAACAAAAATGTAAAGAAAATTTGTATTTAATGTATGCAGGTAGATATATAACTAGTTTTAATAAGGTTCTGTGTGTTTTGATGATTTGGATAAAATTTCCAATAGATTTGTAAACGAGCTTACATCATATGAGTATAAATACAAACAAAATTACAAATATGAAAATATATAAGAATTATTCAGATATTTGTTATGCACAACCAGTTCTTCATGAGGAGATCTTTGAACATATATAGTATTGATGAGCTTGCTCGAGATGAGAAAGTTATCTAAACTTTTTGAATGATAGAAGAGAATACACAAGAAAGTCTATAATAAATATAACCAAGAGCTTTGAGGTTCAGTGGAAGGCAACGGAAGAAACTAAGTAGAAGAAGAAACACTGCTAGATTGTTGCTTTTCATCGATCTTATTTAATGCACATAGTAGAAATTGTAAAAGAATATATTAGTAAAGACACGACTAACCTATAACCCAAAGGGGATAAAGCAAATGTTCAGGAGGAACAAAATTTTTTGCATTCACTCAATATGAAGGAACAAGTAGGAAATGTGATTAAATGAAGAAAGGATAGTGTAGTTATAATAAGAACAGAGGTTTGTAAAATGAAATGGTTTGAAATACTTTAGGTCAACTGTAAGGAAAAACATGAGATGCGAGAATTAAGTAAAATGGACCTAGATTGCAATTGTCAAGAATTTTTCTAACAAAAGGAGGGAATTTTCTGGATTTTTAAATAAAAAATTAGGATATTAAAATTAAAAGGAAGGTGCGGATAAATGTGAAAATTTTCGAACAATCAGTTTGACAACACACGTGTCAAAAATATTAACTAGAATTGTACAAAACAGATGGAAAAACGGGCCGAAGAAATACTAGGCGAAGATCAATTTGAGTTTAGGTGAAACAGGGGAACATGGGAGGCCATTATAGCTTTAAGGTTGATAATGGAGAAAATGCAGAGAAAGGAGAAAATGTGTATATATAGATTGTAGATCTGAAAAAAAGCATTCCATTATGTAAAATGGGAAAAATGTTCAAAATACTCAAATAGATTGGAATGAATTGTAGGAATAGATGAATAATACATAGCTAGTGCAAAGTGCAAACAGCTGTAATAGAATTAGAGCAGGAAACGTAGAGAAGTAAATATTAGGAAAAAAGGTGACACAGGGTTGTGCCCTATCCCCATTAATTTTTAACGTGTATATCGAAGAGGCAATGAATACTGTCAAATGCAGAAAGACATTTGGAATTACTACACAGGGAGAAACGATTGATATGCTTAGATTTGCAGATGATATAGCAGTATTAGCATCTAGCAAGGAAGAGTTAGAAGTAACTCGATAAAATGGAAGCGGTACTAACAAAGAAATATGGTATGAAAATTAACAAAAATAAAAGTAAAATACTACTATGTAAGGGAGGGCTAAATAAGTCAAAAACCAGAATACATATAGGAACTGAGAACTTACAAGAGGAAAAGGATTTCTACTATAGTACGTTTGCTTTAACTTTAGGATGATGTCAGAACTGGATAAAATGCTGCATTGCCAATGTTAGTTTAAATTTTAGTATATTTAATGAAAGATGCACGAATATTCACAGGAATTGGTGGCAACACCGTGCAGAACTGCCAACCTTTATGTGTTAAATGACAGTATCCTTCAAACGGAATTCTGGGTATTCATTTGCATACAGTTGCAAATACTTTATTACTACATTTGATGGCATCCTAAAGTTAAAACGAATGAACTATACCTAGGAAACCAACTAACACAAGATTGGAAAAGTGCAAAAGATACAATACAAAGATTAGCACAAGGTCGTGCTGCATTTAACATGAACAAGCAACTACTATGTTCAAAGACAGCAAACAGAAACAAGGAAAAGATTGCTGAAAACATATGTGTGGAGCACACCGCTGTATGGCTGTAAAATATGAACAGTAGGAGAAGTGGACAAGAAAAATATAGAAGCCTTTGTAATGTGATGCTACATACATATCATGAAGTTATGGATAGACAAAGTTAAGTACCAAAAGGTTTTAGAAATAGTAAGGGAAGAAAGAAATATGTAAAAAACAGGAAAGAGTTGGAGTGATAGTGGACACATATACGAGGAAATAGTACGAAATATATTAGAAGCATAGAAAACAAAAAAGATCGGTTTAGGTAGACCTAAATTGGACTATTGCAGACAGATAGTGGAAGATGTGGGTTGAGGGAATTTCGGGGAAATGTGTAGGTTAGCTCAAAATAGAAATCAATGTAGGTACAGTTCTAACCAGTTCTAGTGCGGAAATCTAATGATGAAAAAAATAATTGTATTTAACCTGATAATTATTTTAAATGCTACAGCTGTTGGTTTTACAATATTCTCAACAGATGTTAACTGTGCGAAAGAAGTAGTTGGAAAACTATATAATCGTCAAGTGTCTAAGTGGTGGGTGTTCTTGGTAGCCATCAGGTTGCTTAACCTTTTTCATGTACCATTGAATATCGCTGAAATAGGGTATATTTTTAGGAAGCAATAGATGGGGAAAAGTTCAAAAGATATTTAAAAAAAGATTAGCACCAGCTGTGCTGTAGTTGGCAAGAAAAAGCATCTGCTATGTTCGAAGACAAGAAACAAGAAAAAAAATGCTGAAGACAAGTGTGGATAACAGCACCACATGTCTGTGAAACATGGACGGTAGGATAAGCAGACAGGAACCAGATGGAAGCCTGTGTAATTTGGTTCTACCGACGTATGATGCAGATATCATGGACAGACAAAGTTAAGAACAAAGATGTACTAGAAATGTTACGGGATGATAGAAATATGAAGAAAACAGTAAAAAAGGCATGAGGGAATAGTGTGATATATGTTAGAAGCAGTGAAGAGATAAAGAGAACTAGAAGAAGACCTACATTAAACTATCGTACACTGATAGTGAAAGATGTAGCTGGAGGAATTTCAGAGAAATGTATGGGTTAGTTCAGAATAGAAACAATGGAGGTATACGTCCAACCAGTTCTAGGACTGAAGATCTAATGATGATGATGTTGGAAGGAATTCTTAGTTGACCCATACCAAGAGATGAAGTATATTTTGATAAAAGAAAAGTACTAGTTCACTGCTTGGGAAGAACACTTGCGAAAAGTATTGATTATTTTAAAAGTGTTATTGCCACATATTTCATTTTACATTATAACAATAAAAAATACTTAAACCTTTTGTCTACCAAATTTTGCAGCACTTTTGACTATTATTTGAAAGGAAATTAATTGATTACCCATAATTTTAGAAGAAAAAAACTCAAGAATACCTATTGTTTTAGAAAATTCTAATAATAAATCACACTAAAATATAATAGAATCTGAAAAAAATGGAATGTTTCGTAATTTCATGGTTACACCTTGTATAATAAAAGCGTACGTTTATTCATTGATGTACAATGCAAAAATGCAAATTGCGCGTGTATAAATAATCACCGTATATGATATAAGCATATTGTAAATAAATAGCAAGTAATGTAAATTGGATATGTAAATTGTATGATACCGTAAAAAGCATTTGATTTGCGGTAAATAGCATAAAAGAGTACAGCTTTATGCATTTAGTTTGAGAAACTAAAATCAACGTGTATTTAAAAACTCCAAAATTAATAAATAATTTTGTGTACTGAAAGCAAATATTTCCTATAAAGCACAAACCTTTTTGCATTAAAAAGCAGTGAAAGTTCAAATTAATTATTCCGTGGATATTGAAATTCATTATAAATAAAGAATTTTTTAGAACGATAAGTCATCGGGATTTAGAAATATGTCAAATTCGCATAAGATCATTAAGAAATAAACGTTTGTTCTGGGAAGCAGCTTAAACATTGAAAATAACTCGTAAAATCTCTGGAACAACTGATAAGAAATAATTTATGATCTTCTTATTCACTATTGAAGAGAAGCGATGCGCAGCAATAATAGCATATGATAAACAAGGACAAAAGCGAGAGCCACGACTAGCTGAAATCAAATAAGTAGGTAATAAATGTCGAAATTTTATATGCTAATTGGGTATTCTGGGAAACCTTACATCATAATGTTCGAGACTATTGTGGAAAAATTCTCGAAAGTAGACAATTTGTATATAAAGGAGCGCTTATTGTTTCGAAGAGAATTCATTAAATTTGATCCAATGCAGTCGATGCTTTAAAGTAGATCTAAAAATGTTATTTTAAAACGCTAGCCGTTGCGTTGCAGTAAAACATAGTTGTGAGGTTGCAATGAATATTAAAGTGATGTTTTTAAATCCAGATTACATACAAAAATGGAATTATTAATTACGAAGAAAAGGCAAATTTCTTCAGTATAAAGCTATTTTGAAGATGTAATAAATAATCGAAGGGAAGATTTAACCAAAAATGTACTTTAATAATTGCTGTTGGAAATTAGGAATTTTAATTTGGAAAACTTGTAAGCCGATTTGGAGATCAATTTAAAATAAGAAGATTTTGAATTACAAGAAGCGTTTTGTGGATTCTGCAAGTATCACTGTTAGATTTATTTTTAACTGATATTAGAATATTTAGATCTAGTTTAAGACAATCCTAATAATTTTTTTTTGTGTGAGAAATTTTTTTAACGGGAGTTTGTGTTCAGAGTTTGAAATACTCTGACCTTTAATAGATTGTGTTAAGGATTTTTTCTGGCCAAAACAAATCTTACCAGTGTGGAAATAATTTATAACCAGGTGAAAGATCCTCAAAAGAATAAGTTTAATTCTGTAAATGTACAATAAGGTAAGCAACAATAATTTTGTTTGTAACCGACTTCTTAGAAATTATTTTGTTTGAAAGGAGCGATGTTGTAAATGCTTTTGTATGAAAGAAGATATTTCATATTGTATAAATGCTGTATGATAGTGCTGCGTTTTATTTCAATTTGAAAACTTCGTAAATTTCGTTGAGCTAGCCAGGCAAAGTGAAAAATTAGAAACGAAGGTAAGTGATCAGTTTCAAGTTTACAAACCACAAGTATCTTTTCACAGCACTCTTTTAGCGACGCTTCCAACGCGAGACCATTTACATATTACTCATCATGTGGCTCTCAATACGGGGCATTGTCATATCACTCTTTTAGTGGCTCTCAGTGCAGCCTTGTCACAGACTTTTTTAGTGGCGCCCAACGTGTGCACAAGTAATTTGTTTGTAAATTAGAGTTTCTTGTCTCGTATGATTTGTTTTTGGAGTTGTTTTTGTTCTTTTTGTAATATCTGATTAATTTTCCAGTATGACTGACAGAATGAAAGAAGTTTGTGAAAGTTTGAGAGCTGAGGGAGTAGAAATTGGTTCTCAAGAAAGTGTATGTGGAAAAGGACAATCTAGAGGTCAAGAGTGTAGGAGAGACGCAGGAATCCAAAATAATTGCTCTTTTATTAAGTCTAAATCAAAATATGCAGGAACAAAAAGCAATGAGTAAAAGGAATGAAAAAAGTATGCAGGAGCAAAAAGAAAAGATAAAAGAAATGAGTGAAAAGAATGAGAAAGGATGAAAGAAATGGGTGAGATATGTATCAAAGAAATAGGTGACAAATTGGATAAAAATACTCGGGAGTTACGAGCAGAATTTGGAGATAATATTGCAAAATTGGGGGAAAGTTTAAGATTAGAAAGTGAAAAGAATGAAAGGAAATTTAAAGAGATTAGTGAAAGAATAACTTTGGGTTTAGAGGAAACTAACAAAACTATTGAGGAAATGAAATTTGAAATTATAGGAAAAGTAGTGCAAATTTTAGAGGATATGGACGATGTTAAAGAATAAATTGTTCAAATAAAGTCAAATCAGGAAACAAGTGAAAAGGAAACTAATGGAAAAATTAGAATTTTAGATAGAAAAGTAAATGAAATTGAGGAAAGCTGTCAAGCTGGTTTTAAAACATTTAGAAATGGTTTGGTAATCTTAAAACAGACATAGGGAATAAGTTTGAGAATTTAGAAGATATAGTTAAAAATATTCATGTTGGGGAACCGATGAGATAGAGTCCGACCAGTGTTCCGTTGGAACAACACTCAAAATTTTCTGGGGATATCAAACTTAACCCTAAAATATTTTTAAATAACTCAAAGACTTTAATACAAAGTAACTGGGATGAACAAACAAAGTTAAATATTGCAAGGTCCATGTTGAAGGGTAGTGCCGAAATTTTGTTTGGATTAATTGAAAGTGAGTTGAATTCGTTTAAAGACTTTGAGACCATTTTTAAAGAATTTCTGGGAAGGCAACCAGCAATTTAAAGTCAGAAATAATTTATTGATGGGCAAATATAATAGCGATTTAGGCACAACAAGAGAGTTGTATGCCGATCAAGAAATTTAGCGTTGCCAAACAAGTTGATCCTCCTTTAGAGTACAAGCAAATTATAAAGTATTTATCAGGTCACTTCGAAACAGAAGTAAGAGAATGCATAGCCTTACAAAATATTGTTGGTAGAGATGTGTTTTTAGAATATATTCAACGTTACGATGACATGGGTTAACAAAGAAGAACGGAGACCAGGCCAAGAAGTCAACCCATGAATACATTCAGATTCCAGAGGAATAATGGACAGGAGAGGAGTCAAAGAAGACCATTTGAAAAGGGGAATAGCCAAAGAAATTGGAATAGACGAAATGGCATTAGAAGAGATGGGGAAGGGAGAATAATGAATCTCGAACCATTGAGAATGGAACAGTTACCCAAGGAAGAGAAAATATGGCAAATGCACAGCGAAATAGCTTGAATAATAGCAACGAAAATAGAAGGACATATGCAGAAATAATTAATCAACCTGGAATGTCGAGGAGGCAGGATTTTTAGATGCAAACAAATCAATCGACGAAAATATAGAAATTAATAAATATGTACATGCATGCGAATTTATAAAATTTGAGTTGGAAAATGAAGAAAATGTTAATGAAAAGAATGATATACTATCTATAATAAAATTGCAAGTAGAGGGAAAAGAGATAAGATTACTGGTAGATACAGGAGCTGAAGCAACATCAGTAAGTGAAGGTTTTATTAAAGATACTTCAGAGGAATTAGTGCAGAAAGTTATCCTTTTTAAAAGAAATAATTTAGTATCACCGAATAATAAGAAGTTTGCAGTTATCAAGAGTATCGTAATTCTGAAAGTTAAGTTGGAAAAGATGGAGGTTGAACAAGAGTTTTTAATAGTACCAGTATTAAGAGTTGGTGCCATTATGGGAATGGATTTTATAAGTGAGATGAAAGAGAAACTAAAATCAACATGTAGTTAAAAACCCCAAAATTAATAAAATAAAAAATTTTCTAGAACGTTGAGTCATAGGGATTTAGAAATATGTCAAATTCGCATAATATCATTAAGAAATAAACGTTTGTTCCGGGAAGCAGCTTAAACATTGAAAATAACTCGTAAAATCCTTGGAACAACTGATAAGAAATAATTTATGATCTTCGCATTCATTATTGGAGAGAAGCGATATGTCGAAATTTTATATGCTAATTGGATATTCTAAACCTTACATCATAATGTTTGAGATTATTGTGGAAAAATTCTCGAAAATAGACAATTTGTATATAAAGGAGCGCTTATCTTTTTGAAGGGAATTCATTTATTAAATTTGATCTTTTGCAGTCAATGCTTTGAAGTAGATCAAGAAACGTTATTTTAAAACGCTAGCCGTTGTGTTATATAGAAGTATGCAGTAAAAGATAGTTGTAAGGTTGCGATGAATATTGAAGTGATGTTTTGTCCACGAGATTCAAACTTAACTTCGTGGTTTAAGAAAGTGCAAATTAAGAAAAATGGAAGGAAAAGCAGTTACTATAGGTGAAAATAAATATGGTATGCCATTTGCTGGTAGCAATTTTGATAACTGGAAATTCGTTTGATTTCAGTATTGAAAGCAAATGAAGTTGGGGATACATTAAATGAAATCAGGGCAGCAGATGCAGATTGGGCGAAGAAAATTTATAAAGCTGTAATGATTATGATACAGAATATAGCAGATTCTCATCCTAATGAGTTTTCAAGATGTGTAATGGTATATATCATTCCTTTCAAGAACGAAGTTGAAAAATGTTTAGGAAATTTTGTGGCTAAAGTAACAGCAATGTTTAGTGGTTTAAAATTTTCTAAGTTGAAGTGTCGTAATGAGGGCGAGTATATAAGTAAAGATCTGCAACAATTTTGTGTCGAAAAAGGTATTCGGTTAGCGTATGTTCCACCTTATACTCCACAGATAAAGTGTGGTGGAGAGAATAAACCAATCACTAATGAATTGTGCAAGTGCAATGATAATGTAAGGGAAGATGGGTAGAGAATTGTGAGAAAAGCGGTGCTCACTGCAACTTACGTCTGTCAAGTTTGGTAAATGATAAATCACCATATGAACAAACCAAATGTGTCTAAGATTAGAGTTTTTAGATGTACTGCATATTCAAGGGTACCAGATGAATTATGATAAAAATTAGATGATAAAGCCATTAAGTGCAGGTTTGTTGGGTACTTGGAAAATGTATACAGGTTATGTGGTCAGAAATAAATTAAAAAAAATCATTCGTTCGAGAAACGTTGTGTTTTATGAAAATGAGTTTGACCCAATGAAGATCGAGAAGAGATATGTAATTGATACCAACACAAATTTGTTTGAAGAAAATGTTAATGAATTTCTGAATCAAGAAAAAGAAGAAATAAATAAAAAACGTGGAGGATGAACCAACTGAAGAAATAGAAGAAGAAAATGAGGTTAACGTTGAAGAAAATATTGAAGTTACCTACAAAAACCAAAAACCGCAACGAAAAGTAAAACTACCTAAAAAATTACTTGATTACGATGTTGATTTAAGTTGTTTGGCATTATTAACTACTTGTGAATCTCTATATTCGTATGAAGAAGCAAAAGAAAGCTCATTACTGCTATTCAGTGGCTGTAACTGGTGTTTCCACGTAGACATTCTGTATAAAAATACTTCCGGTGGATTAAGTAATCCTTCGTCTGTTATTGCCAATGGTAGTCAGTTCAGATCATAGGCATTCTTTATTTTGGATTCAGGACAGTAAATTAACTCGTATGAATAATTTGCAAAAGTTAAACACCATCTTAACAGTCGAGGTGAAATGGTTTCTGGAACCCTTTTATCAGCACGTACAATTTCTAATAAAGGACGGTGATCTGTTTTAATAATTACATGGCAACCCTATATAAATTGGTGAAATTTCTTCAGACTAAACATTATTCCCAAGGCTTCTCGGTCTAGTTGTGAGTAATTCTTTTGTTTTATTCAGGGTTCTTGAACCAAATGCTACAAGTTTTTCGTAACCGGACTTATCCACCACAGATAACACACAACCTACCCCATACGATGAAGAATCACAAGTTAGTGTTAATTCTTTTTCAGGATTGTAGTGTTTCAGTACTAGATTAGATTTCAGAAGCTTTTTACAATTCTCAAAAGCTTGCTTCACTTGTATCTCAAACTTCCATCTTTGATTTTTATCTAGTAACCGGTGCAGTGGTTCTGCCACTTCTGCTCGATTTTTTAGAAACATATTATAAAAATTTAGCAATTCAAGAAATGCTTGCAATTCGTCCCTATTTTTGGGTGCTGGAGTTGCATGAATTGCTGCAACTTGATCTTTAGGACTTGTACCCTTACTAGAAATGACAAAACCCAAAAATTGTAATTCTTTTACACTGAAGAGACATTTATCTTTTTTCAGTTTAAGCCCTATTTTACATAATCGGCTAAATACGTTGAATAACCTTTCATTATGTTCTTCAGGCGATTGTGCAAACACTAGAATATCATCCAAGAAATAAGTACTCCTGGCAGATCGCCTAAAGCTTGTTCCATAAATCTTTGAAATAATCCCAGAGCTGAAGAAACACCCAAGGACAATCTATTTACTCGAAATAGTCCTTTGATTGTATTAACTGTTAAAATTTTAAATGATTTTTCATCTACGTGTAATTGTAAGTACACTTCGTAGCAATCTAGCTGTGCAAATACTTTGCTATTTGCTAACCACGTTAGTAATTCAGAAATTGGCAGTAACGTGTATGCATTAATGTTGGATTGACCATTGTTTTATTATCTATACAAAGATCTACCTGTGCATTTTGTTTCAAAACAGGGACTATCGGACTTGTCCAGTCGGCGTTAATGTGCCGTCTGCGACCATATTCTCTAATTCTGTTTGAACCTTGTCTCGTTTTGGTCTAAACTCTTCTTTAAGCTGTATTTTTTACCAGTTGACCATGCACTGCTTCTACTACAGTATTCACGTTGTGCACCCTTGTACACTCAATTCTAATGCAGAAAACCAATTCCGACCCAACAAACTTCTCCTCCGCCATCTACCAGAAAAATACTTGCATTTTTTACTGTAATGTTTGGTATTTGAACATCTACAAAGATTTTACCCTTGGTAACTACTTCCTTTTAACCCCCACAACTGCAAAATTTGATTAGCGGCTATGTGTGGTATAGCTTTTTAGCTTTTTAAGACTTCGTTGTACATACTTTTACAATGTGCTCTCACTTTTTACAATAATTACAAGATCCTTTTTTAAATCGCACATACGCTTGATGATTACTACCACCACAGCGCCAACAGGGTTTAGTTGATAATTTTGCATTATTCAATGGATCTGATTTTTCATTACATTCTACTTTGGATCTCCATGAATTCGGTCTTGCAGTAGTCCATAACCTTTCCTGTTTTAGAACGTATTCATTGCTATTTGCCAGTTGCTCAATTAAATCAGATAAATCAGCTGTTTTATTATAATTATTACTAGTAGAAGTATTTGATCACAAATCAGCAATATCTTTATTAGCAGACTTCCACACTAAAGCCACTGTAGCCTTTTCAAATGTTAATTTACTTTCAGCGAGCAATTTTAACTGTAATTGTTCATTACGGATTCCACAATATGTAAATCCACACAGTGAATTTACCTATACAAATCGAACTGGTATTTACATATCGATTACGAAACAATTACTCGATCGTTTCATAAGGGGAAAAACATCCATTGACCTGGTTTAGACCTGCTTTGGGCCTGGTCAGAATGAAGTAGTTTTAATTCTAACAAAACACCCAGCAATTTATACTTTTGCCAATGTATAGATGTTCCTTTGAGCATATCCATTGAAATTGCTTGGTTTTTGTTAGGGTTAAAACTAAGCAATGTGCTACACCTGATCATTAGTGCTTCTATAACAAGAAAAGTTGTAGCCAACTTTCAGCTTTGCACTCCGCCGTCTAATATTTTGGAAACAGAAAGTGTGACTGAGTTAAGGTATGAAAAATTAACAGAGCACTTAGGAGATAGCTACATCAGATCATTTGTGCTTCTATAACAAAAAGAAATGGTTGTAGTTTTCTTCCGGCTCTTCTCTTTGAAATCTATTCTGAAACCAGAACATTAACTGGATTGGCATTTGAAGCACTAAAGATTCTCTTATGTAGCAGTTTTGTTATGTATGTGCATGACAAATTTTACAGACCTCCCTAAACATTTTTGAAATTATTATGTATAAGCAAATGTATTTTGTCGCCAAAAGTAGCAAATGAGTTTTGAATATGTTATTATTAAAACACTAATCCAAAAATATTTGTTACAGATATTCCTATCAATAGTGCAGTATTTCACAATTCTGTAACATTAAATTTTTGGATGATTATCAATAGGTGAGGTGTTTGTATATCTAATACTAGATGGGTTCTTTATAAAATTATGTACTGACTGATGATATCCTAATATTATCTACTTCCTGTGTAGATTATTTAAATGTAAACTGAATATTGTAGTGTATGTGGTGTTGTTTATAAAATACTTCTCTTATCAACTTCAGGAATTTTTCATTTTAAACTTGCAGGAATTAGTAAAATTGTTCTTAAATTATCTTGCATACTACTCTGCTCCACTAGAGTTATATTTTTCCTTCACTCACCACAAACCAAAAGTAGACACTTTTTCAATTGAGTCTCAGGAAAATATGCCCTCTTCTTAAACAAGTTATTTGAAATAATTAAAATAAATTACAAGGATCCTGTTACAGCTGTCACCTTATTTAAGCGTGCAAAGGTTTTGTTTGTCGTTGCACCGACTGCACAAATTTATTAAGAGAATAGACTTAAAACAAACACTTAAATTCACTATAAAACTAAATACAAAGTTCATTTTCATCATTACATGCTTTCATTAATAATATCTTTAAGACATTCTCTCAAGCTAAACAAATTTCTTACTGACTTTCAACAAAAATAAAGATAAAATATGTTGTACTACTAGCAACGTTCAGTTTACAAATTAGTCAGTATTACTGCATTAACGACGCATAATTTCTTAAACCTATCCTACCAAATACAAAATAAAAAGAAACAGGTTAGCTCTTTTATTTTACAATAAATCTTACCTTTGATAATAAATGCCAAAAGTTTGCAACATCAAATAGATACAGTAATTTCGAAAAAGGTATTTTCCAAAGATAAGATAAAGTAACATCTCATAATTACCGAGAGAAAGATAAACACTTAACCATTTATAGTTTTGAGCAATAATTCTCAACCTTTTTTTTTTGTTGCGGTATACTTTTATCAATTTCAAAATTTGGCACTACACTAACAATAAAATAAGTTTAAAAGAATTTTATTTACCTATAATATACTGTAGCAGTACGTTTGATTTGGCTTGACAGAATATTTGTGTCTGCATAACAATAATGCCAACGACACGCTGTAATAAAAAGTACATACAAATTAATTTTTATTGTTTGCATTTCTAAAATTTGGCGTGCATTTCAATATTACTATCTACATTTACCCATATTGAATTCATTTTATAGCGTACGATATTCATTTCCATTAAAGTGAAAAAAATTAATTTTGACATTATTTTTTAGTATATCGAGTTAAAAATATAGCTTAAGGAACCCAAAGCATATATATATATATATATATATATATATATATATATAATGCTATGATAAGAGGGTAGTTTAAGGGTAGATTAAGTCTAGGGGTCGCAGGATAGCTATAAAAACCTTTAACTTTAAGAAAATCAAATAATTCCATCAATTATAGGAGTAAATCCACTATTCTACAAAAAGTCAATTGCGAGGACACTGTATATAAAGGATATTTGATTAAATGCATGAGAAAGAAGCTCCTTTAGTAATAATCCGATACCATTTAATTAGAATAGTAATGTGTGCGTTGTATAATATGTTTAAGTATATTTTACGAGTAAAGATAAGATTTTAGAAGCATATAATTGCTTCAAATAAAATTATCGGGCAACATAGATAAATTGGCATTCCAAATATTTAATAATTACGTCGAAAATATCAATGCATCTATATGCAAACGCATCTTAATACGTCACTAAATACGTGACTAGAAAGAATACATTTGTTCAGGAAAGCAACATTCTGTAACAAACAAAGAAACACCAGGCGGGTCAATTATATGATAAGTCTTGGAATTTTAAACAACAAACATTAAATACGTAACTGAATAAAAGCAATAATCGGAAATCCAAAAGGCTATATCATATCACTATATATATATATATATATATATATATATATATATTGCTGTGAAACCACCAAAATCCGGGTACTCCGCTTTTCGAATCGCGCCTCACGAATTGGGCGTCATGTATGCTGTGAAACCTCCTAAATTAACTGGTCCGTCGACTTTCTTCTGTTCATCGCCTCGGCTGCTCCCCTAGATAAACCTTCATCCTCATTCATAAAAAAAACCAAACACATTCCTACCACAAACATCAACGTTAACTCTATTTACATCAATATTCACAATACATTAAAATTTCAAAATTAAAAATTCAGCATAAATTTCAGTATCAGAAAATTTCAAGATTTAAATTTGTTATCATTTTAATGTGCATCCAAAATTAAAGTCTTTGTAGGATGCCTACTAATTAATGTAACAATATATGCAGACCTGAGTCTGAGTATGCAGACCTGAGTCTGAGTACAAAGGGAGCATCTACCACCCCTTTACGTTAATTAACCAGGTTCGTCTAATTGAGCTCAAAGACATACCCAAATTTTCATCAAGAACATAAATACTAAATACTCCTTTCGACTTAAACAAGAAAATCTCACCTTAAAATTAAAAATTTGCTGTTAGTACAATTTCACTACTGTCCATTTTAAGTAAATAAATTATAAAGTTATTCAACACACACGAAAACATCAAAGTTCAAACAAAATAGTATAATTTACCTGAAGGTTACTGCACTCGTAGCTTCAATGTACATCGTCCCTTTTGTTAATCACACCATTCCAACTGGGTTATATTTACGGCTTCTGATTTTTAAAATTTTCTTCACCACCATTCATCTCAAGTTGTTTCAGGGCTTTTCCGAACTCATCTGTGTATATCTGAACCTTGTTTTGTGGATCCAGACACGTTTATGAACCATTTAATTATTAACACCCCGAAAAATAGCAAAGAAATTCATACTTCTTTCACAAATATACGCCAAAACTGCCTACTTTTGTGTATTCATTTGTCGTTGCAAATTAGACTAATTGGTACAGTGAGACTAGACTTTATTACCTTGTATCTTCTTTTCTAAGTGCACTAAAGTACATTCATTGTAGCACGTAAAGAACAAACTGTTTTTAAATCACCAAAATATACGAGCAAACTGTTTAAATTATTCTATCAAACTCGGAAAACTAAAAAGCACTGTTTAACGCATTGAATCAAGTCGAAATCTCCGAGCTTGTTCATATTAACCTCCATATATATAGCGGTTAGCCTGTCTGTCGGTCTGTTCCCCAAAACGGACAATTCTAAAGAATCTCGCATGCTAGGTTCCCATTCCGCAGCCCGGCATGCGATTTTTACGAAATTTGCACTCGCACCAGTTACATCTCAGAAATTTCGACACGGCTCGCAACTTCTGGAAATAACTAATTGAATTTTATACAGAAATGTTATTTTTACCTCTCAATTTTGCCTTTTATTTTCACCCAATCGCAACCCCGTGACGTTGCTCTACTCACGCCTTTTACTATATGTGTCTCGGTCTTGCGCATATTATCTGTCTCTATCTACCCTGTTCTTATTGGTGCAAATTAATATTCTTTATTATCGATTATTTGAGTCCATGTGGACTTGTGAAATAACCCACCTTTAGCATTTCTCGTACCTATTAAGCTACGGTTTCTCCAACATTTTCTGTAACCATTAATTATCTGCAAAATTTACGCAGAATGAGCTTTTTAAAAATACGCAGGTGTTCAAACATACTATTAATTCTCAGAGCTTTATTTCATGGTATTTTATTGGGTTTTTACAAGTTTTTATAGATATTATCTGTTACTAACAGTTCAATTAACTCAAATTAAAATAATACCCTTTAATTTTTAGTGACTCCTAATCAAATATTAATTATTATCTGTACATTTTGTTTAATACCGGTTACTTAAAATTGAGTTAATTAATATAAATTTTGCACGTAATTTTCTATTTGTTTCTTTACTAGGAATAATTAAATTACACGCAGAGCTTTTTAATACTGCTTCCTTTTTTTTTATAGCAAGCGTCTTGTACATAATTTAACTCCCTTATTTTTAATGAAACGAATGAATTTTTATGCTTCACGTTTTTTTTTAATAACGCGTACCTTTTCCCAAAGCTTCTACACGGTGATTAAAATTATTTGATGTACTTCATTAATTTTCTACCCTGGTCTAAATATGAGTAATATATATATATATATATATATATATATATATATATTGTAATGTTTGAGGTTAGACGCACTAATTTACCACTCATATTAATGAGATTTCTAATTTGAAACTGATGATAAAGGAGATCGTAGAATTAATTACTTGCTGAATTTATATCGAATGCTATTTCCGTATGATGGAGCTTTTGAGATTTCAAATAGGTGTTTGGGTAACTTTTCTTCGAGAAAATGAAAAGTAATTCCAATTGAATAAGCTTCTGTTGATTTTTTTTAATTCTTATGTTCACTATTTAATGGATACTCCAGTTCTTATAAATGATATGTACCATAATACTTGAAATAGAATTCATTTAGCATGTTTTGTTAGAAGTAAGTAGTTTATAAGAGGTGGAAAATGTTTGTTTACTTTATTTAATTCTTATGTTCACTATTTAATGGATACTCCAGTTCTTATAAATGATATGTACCATAATATCTGAAATAGAATTCAGTTAGCATATTTTATTAGAATTAAGTAGTTTATAAGATTATTAAAAAAGTTGTTAAACAAAATTTAACCAATGACAATTAGTATTCAAGTAATCCAAATGAAATGTTTCTGTAAAGAGCTAATAGATCTGTTTGTGATAGTTGATCCAGGAGTGTAGTAGTATAAGATTTTTTTGTATCGAGTAGGCAAGTAAGAATTTAAAAAAAAGATCTCCTAGGAGATAGGTAAGGATGTAAAGGTTGATAAAAAAAACTGGTGAGGATATTTTTTAAAAGAATAAATGTGTTTTACATTCTCTCGAGTTGAATTAATTATATGAAGCTGAAGTAATTTGAAAGAGTTTAACAGTGAATTAAAATAGGCCTTGTGCATCGGGTAGTAAATTTCAAAGGTTTATACAACCATTTGAGGCCAAGAAGATTAATTCCTCCAGTAAAGGGAAATGTGTACAGCTTACAAGCTGATGTAAATTGAAGTATAAGTGAGCTCCTAATATTTCAAGTGGATTCCCAGTATTATGGACGGTGTTCCATCTGTGGTGGTAATTTAAGCAAGAATTTCTATTTAGAGCGCCAGTTTTGTGTATATTGTTTCTAATATATTATTTTAGTTCGCTTGTTGAAAAATTTGCCATTCGAATATTTTATAGAATAAGTATATCACAACTTATAACTGGGAAAGAGAATACACAAATGCCAATTATTAGTACAACAGATACACTAATTCAACATGACAGTTGGTATAATTTCATTTGTTTAAGAGAAATCTGATGATGCCTACTTGATAAAAAATTTAAATTAATATTTTCAGTAAATTTTTTCATTTAAACATATGTTGTGATACATCGTTGAAAAGAGAAAAAAATATGCTATCTAACCATCTAAAAATCCAATATGGCATCCATTTAAAATATGAAAGTTGATGCTAATATCTCGATAACCACCATCTTGAATTTAATTTTAATATCACTTCTAAGTGCACACAATTGAACTAAGTAACTTTTATAAGAAACATTTTTCGTATCTTTTATTATAACAAAAATATTCGACTTTGAAGAAATTGGCAGTGTTCAGTTTTTTTAAAATAATTTCTAAACCGTTTGGAATTTCGAATATATCTATGCGGAATTTAAATAAGCTATCCAAATGACACAACTTTGCCCATTTAAGCAGATCTCTATCATTAATAATAAGAAAGATACCCATGCTATCCTACTCAATTTGGGACACCCTGTATATATTGGAACCATATGGAAAAATTTTTATTATTAATCTTAGGAAATAAGTTATTCTTCATAAAAAGTGCTGCATGTTCACAAATCTAAAATGCAATCATGAGATATTACATTTTTTCAGTATGAATATTACTCAAGAGTAAGTACCTTTATATTTGACAATATCGGAAATTGTTATCAAGAAAAGTTGATCAGTACTAAAAACTGCATTCAAATATGCAATTACATTCAAAAATTATTTTTTCTTTTGCCTGTGGTTACAGGTAATCTAGGATGCACTGACAAACAAATGATTTGTTGATGGCAAGAAACGTTTGGCAGTGAGTTTCAAAATGTATGACATAAAAATGGTTGAAATGTGGTGCTACAGGTGTATGATGAAGATATCATGGACAGACAAAGTTAGGGAACAGAGAGGTACTAGAAATGGTAGGGGAAGAAAGAAACATGTGGAAAACGGTAAAAAAAATAGGAGAGATAGGATGATAGGCCACATACTACGGTATGAGGGAATAGTGCGGAATATATTAGAAGCAAAGATGGGAAAAAAGAGAAGAAGAGGTAGGCCTAGGTTAGACTACTGTACACAGATTCTCGAATAATGTGTGTGCGAAAGTATTTACTGGAAAACTATTAATTCGGCAAATGTCTAAATGTTGATGGCATCTTGGCAGCCACAGGTTGCTTAACCCCCTTCACATACCACTAAATCTCGGTGTAATAGGGCATATAATTGGAAAACAATAGAGGGGGAACCGAGCTGTATCTAGGCTGTGGAATTTTCAGGGAAATGTGTAGGCTCAGAATAGAATAAGTGGAGGTACGTGTCCAAACAATTTCAAAACGATAAACCTTGTTCGAAAGGATATGTTGGAAAACTATTAATTGGGCAAATGTTTGAGTGTTCGGGAATCTTGGTAGCCACAGGTTGCTTAACTCCTTTCACATACACTTGAATAACGCACTGCATCTAACAAGAAATAGCAGCTGCTATGTTCGAAGACAACAAACATAAAAACAATGAGAAAAATATTGAAAGCATATGTGGAAAACAAAAATAAATACGAGAAATAGAAGGGCAGGATATGCTCTAAAGCATTTTGGGAAATAGCACGGAATATATTAGAAGTAAAGATAGGAAAAAAGAGAAGTAGAGGTAGACATGGGTTAGACTATTGCACACAGATAGTGAAAGATGTAGGCTGTGTGAATTTCAGGGAAATGTGTAGGCTAGCTCAGAATAGAAATCAATGGAGGTATGCGTTCAACCAGTCTCAAGATGGCAAAACTAATGACGAAAAAATAACTTTACTTAAACATGATGATTATTATAAGCAACTACAGGTATTGGTTGTGCAATATTCTCGAATAATGTTTGTGCGAAAGTATTTACTGGAAAACTATTCATTCGGCAAATGTCTAAATGTTGAGGCATCTTGGCAGCCGCAAGCAGCTTAACCCTCCTTCACACACCACTGAATCACGGTGTAATAGGGCATATAATTAGAAAACAATAGAAGGGGAACTGAGCTATATATACATATATATACATATATACATATAGCTCAGTTCCCCTTCTATTGTTTTCTAATTATATGCCCTATTACACCGTGATTCAGTGGTGTGTGAAGGAGGGTTAAGCTGCTTGCGGCTGCCAAGATGCCTCAACATTTAGACATTTGCCGAATGAATAGTTTTCCAGTAAATACTTTCGCACAAACATTATTCGAGAATATTGCACAACCAATACCTGTATATATATATATATATATATATATATATATTTTGCTATGTTCCCTAAATTATTCGCGCCCCATCGTTTGGGCGACCATATTAATATTGCTATGTATAAACACGAATTGTAATTATCTCCTCCGACGTTGGGCTGTCTTATTAATATTGCTCTAAATTCTCTCCAGAAACTTAACTGGATTTTATCTTGAACCAACCTTGTCTACCAATAACAAAATTTGATACGTTACCGCCTTACTTGTTATCAATTTTGTATTCAACTTATAGCTCCTCCTTGAACTGTTTAAATTATCAAATCACTCTCATTAACTTTATCTTATGACCTCGACTAGCATTTATTTGGAATTATAAAATTCAGTTAATTCCATTCTATATAATGAAACAAATATTATGTACAGTTTTTGTAAATTATTTGAAATACACTTTTCAATTAATTAATGTTGTGAATCTCATTTTTCAAAATCATATACCTTTTTAATCAGACCCAAAGTCACCAAAAAAACCTATTATCTTTATAAAAGAAGAAGTGTGGAACGTTCTAAACCTCTTATCATATCACGCACTTTATACGTATTTAAATCCTTTGTTTTGGTGAACTTCGTCACATTAATTTATATTAAGCAAATTCAATATTCAATTAAAAAATATAGAAAAATAATGTCTTACAACTAAAAATATAACCTGGTCTATTTTCTTCTTGCAATTGACGCATCCACTAATATTTTCCATGCATTAAGCCATCCATTTGAATAAAAATTATTTTCTCGTAATTCAGGATTATTACATGCCCATTCGAAATATTGTTTATCCACACACTTGAACCATTGCATTTAAATTGTTGCCATCACCCTCTGGACTACCATTATTAACTTATACTTATGCACCCCAATTTATTGTCATCATCATTGCTTCTTATTCTCATCAATTTCCCCAAACTTAGAATTGGATTATCATCTTCCCCAGACTTGAAATTACATTTATTCTCCACGGACTCAGAAATCGTAGTTTATTTTTTCTTCCCGGCTTCAGAAGCCCTATTATTATTGTGTTTTAGTTTAAAATAAAATTCCCCTAAAATCTACTTACGTTTAATCGGCAATCGTAATTTTCATCTTCGCACTTATACAATTTTTCATTTTGAATTATTATTACGTATCACTTTATTTCATAGTGGCTCACCTGGACCTTTGTTGAGTTGTAAACTGACTTCGTTATCACTGTAACCTGTTAATATATCTTTTCTCTCCTACTCCGTCAGTGGGTATGGTCTACAAACTCGTCGCTCATTTTTAACGAATCAAATCTTTGCATTTAAAGTAGTTTCTGATGTAATTTTCTATGCTTTCAAATAATTGTGGCCTGCTCGCAGGTGCTTGTTATCAAACATGCGGTGTATTGATGAATCTAATTGCTTTTCCATAAACAACTGATGCAATTCGACTTTTAATTTTCATATATACATGTTATTTACGCAATTTTTAATCACCTCTCTTTATCACAGTTATTAACTACTTGTACGCATTCACATTATGCTTCTTGAAGCTCTATTTCTATCTCCGTATTAACCTAATTGTTTGGAACTCTTTTGAATGCGTGTCTAATTACACTTTATTACGTTTACTTATAAATACGCGTGCTTCCGCTGAAAAATATCATTATTTGCATTGCCTAAATTAACTAAAACTCTATCTACAGGGTATTAAATATTTACTATTTACCTAATGCATGTGTTCCTGGTTTCTACGCTAACTATGCGTCTTCCTGTGTGTATTTGCATCGCTTAAAACTACTTATACTTTATATACAGGGTGTTGACTGCTTATTATTTATAAACTATATCCATTTCTCAATTCTTTACTAAATAAATGCAGTTTTCTGCTGCCTATGGTAATTTCTCATTTCTAAACGACCTTTACTATAAAGTACACCCTTAAACAACCCCTTATCACAACAATATATATATATATATATATATATATATATATATATATAAAGAATAAGTACTTCCCATAATGTGTTTGTGTTACATATTACATCTTTGCTACTCCTGTCCTGATGAGCCCCAATTAGGGCAAACGCGTCGACAGGATGCCCTTGTGGCTAATATTGAGTCACTTGCCAATAAACTTCATTCTTCTCTTTTATATATATATATATATATATATATATATATATATATATATATATATATATATATATATATATATATATATATATATATATATATATATATATATATATATATATATATATATATATTATATATATATATATATATATATATATATATATATATATGAATAGGGCATAAAACTAGAAAACAATAGAAGGGGAACCGAGCTGTATACAGGCTGTTGTGGGAATTTCAGGGAACTGTGTAGGCTAGCTCAGAATATAAATAAGTGGAGGTATGCGTCCAACCAGTTTCAAGACGGAAAACTTAATGACGAAAAAATAAGTGCACTTAAATCTGATGATTATTATAAACAACTACAGTTGTTGGTTGTGAAATATTTTCAACTAATGTTGATTGTGCGAAAGGATATATTAGAAAAACTATTAATTAGGAAAATGTTCAAGTGCTGGGGAAACTTGGCAGCCACAGACTGCTTACTCCCCTTCACATACTACTTAGTATTGGAGAAATAAGATATATAATTGTAAAGTGATAGAAGGGGTCCGAACTACATCTAACAAGGAAGAACAGCGGCTATATTCAAAGTCAACAAACACAGAAACAAGAAGAAAATTGTTGTAAACATATGTGTGGAGCACAGCACAGTACGTCTATGAAATTGGCACAGTAGGAAAAGCAGACAGAAAGAGATAGAAGCCTTCTGGAATGTTGTGCTTCGGATGTATGAGTATGATAGCATGGACAGACAATGTTAATAACAAATAGGTTATAGAAATAGAAAAAATAAGCTATCTGTGGAAAAAAAATGGGAGAAATAGAAGGGCAGGATACAATTTTGGGGAATAGTACGGAATATATTACATGCAGAGATAGGAAAAAGGAGGTAGAGGTAGACCTAGATCAGACTATCGCACGCAGATAGTGATGTATACAGACTGTGCAGATTTCAGGGAAATGTGTAGGTTAGTTCAGAATAGGAAACAATGAGGGTACACTTCTAACCAGTTCCAGGATTGAAGACTTAATGATGATGAAAAATGGTAGCATTTTTAACTTGTGAAGAGAAAATAGAAATTGTTTTTATTGTGGGAGAAAATTATAAAACACATAGGAGAAGCAGCTATTATTTTTAATAATAGACATCCCAATAAAAATATTAATCATTCAACCGTTACGAAAATAATAAATTTAAAAGTACTGGAAGTATTAATCCAAAATGCCAAAAGCTGGTTGCCGATGACAATACTCACTTTTAATTAATTAAAATATTCGAATGTTCTGATCACGCTTATTTTCCATTTTTTATGCGACAAAAAGTACTGAATTTTTTCAATTAAAGTACTGAAAAGCACAGAAAAAGGACAGAATTTTTATTCAGTTGTTCGAATAGACACCCTGGGTTTGGAGTTTAAGAAAGACATACCATAAAAGATTTGTCTTTGAATTTAATGTTTTATGATATTTAGTACCTTTGTTAGAGGAATAGATTTTGATTTTTTTTAACTTGGTTAGTTTAATAATTATAATTTTGTAAATATTTGTGATGTTGTACATATAATTTAGTAATTTGTAGCCAATATGTGTTTATAATTGTGGAAATAAATCGCACATGATGTGTACTCTCATTGCCTGATATAGCTTTATTGGGGAATTGAAAACTCGTGGCGAGTGTCTTCCTGCTGAGTGACAAGTCTATCCTAAAATTTTATGGTATGGTTTGAGGTTTAAAGCTTACAAAACCACAAATTGATGGGTTTTATTATTAGTGGTGCCAATGACACTGACAAACTTTCAAATAATTGTTTAAAATATGCAGACCAAACAAAAGAATTTGTATGAAAAGTTAATTTAATAATGTTTTTTTGGTATGAAGATTTATTATTCAATTTCATAAGTAAATTTTAAATCATCTTCCTTCGTATGATATGATGAAAATAATAGCCTTTTAATCTGTTATTAAATAGACAAACTAAAAGTAAACAAATATTTTGTTTGTGAATTAAGTTGTGGGTAGTTGATTAATACTGGCATTGTTTTATTTTTAGAAAATTATGGGTTTTTTTTATTTATGTCTCCTTGATTTGTAAGTAGTTTAAATTAAGCCACAAACTGCTGTTACAAGAAAATTTTTAAAAATTAACAGGAGGTGATTTTGACAGTTGAATTTGTGATTGTCAACTTATACTGTGTAAAAATAACCCAATGAATCAGGTAATTATCAATTTTGAATTTTGTATGTCAAATAATGTGAAGTTATTTAATTTAATTATCTTAAATTTAAAAGCAAATTACTTTGAAAGTTGAAAGCCCAATACAAACCAGCATATAATTGCAAATAAAACAGGAACTCTATTATATATATACTACTAGCTCGATTTGTATTTGTCAATAGCTCTTATTATTTTCATAAGAGTTTGTTTACAGATACATCTTACTTTATATATATATATATATATATATATATATATATATATATATACATCCTACTATCATTTCTGCACCCGCTAAACCGAAATTTACATTTAAACTTGCGTCCCTTGTAAACTGCCGTATATCGGACGCAAGGTAAACCTTTTAACTTTTTGGCGTTATTGACATGGAATTTCTTTGGCTAAGATATTTATATGGTAGGATTTGGAATACATCAAAGTAAATGAGTTTTTGTACAAATTTCTATTTTAAATATTTAAGAAACGCAAAGTGGCTTTAAAATTGATAGGAAAATGTACAGGAATCGTATAGTTTTAGTCTAGCGATTTTCCGACAAGGGCGCCACAATATATTTTAATATACGTAATATTTCATTATGTTATCATCTTTACATCCGCTAAATGGCAACAGAGCGTGGCGCCAGTTAGTCTGCTTAGATGATAGGGCAACGAACAGTTATGTAGAAGTTGCATCCGTATAGTTTCAGAGGATGCAAACTTTTATCTACTAATATATATCTTGTACTTGAGGGGATTTATTAATTTTTTTGGGTTGCAAAATCGTATAAATGATGTCCTATCATATTTCTACATGTGTATGATGTTATTTACTGTTTTCTAGCAACGATTTTGTGAAGCTTAGAAAATATAATTTAAATATTTTATTACAAATATTTACATATAGATGTCGAATTTTGCAAATTGTGTCTGACTACATCGGTACTTATAATTTTGCACATAATTCTCCCTTATCATACTTAAGGAATAGTTTCACCCTTACACTGAATAAATTATAACAATAGAAAATATTCAAAACGTTTGCATCCAGTCCTCCAATTGTTTATAATAGAAATATCCATCAACAAAAGGTCCACAAAAGCCAGTCTTGGGGGTGGCAGCAACCCCTATATTACAAAAATTGTAGCTCGTAAATAACGGGATAGAAAATTTTTAAGATTTTTATACAATCCTTTAATAGTACATTACAAATCATCAGTCAGCAACGTTGTACCAAAGTCAGTCTAGAGGGCGGCAGCAACTTCTATGCTAAAAAAAATGTTAAGCTCCTAAACAACTCGTTAGAAGAATTTAAAAATTTTCGCATGCACTGTTTAAGAGTCTATAAAATACTCATCCACTGGCAATGGTGAGCCAAAGCCAGTCTTGGGGTGGAAACAACCCCTAAACTAAATAAATTATATCTGGTTAAAATTTTTTATAGTTTTAACAAAATCATCCAACACACTATTACAAAAATAAACACACGTAACGGGACGTGGAAAAAGCCAGCTTTGAGGGTGAAAGTAACCCCTACATTGAAAGAAATTGTAGTTTGTAAACAGTTCGATGTAAAAGATTTTAAATTGTCACATGCAATCCTATAATTTAATACAAAAATATTTACTAGCAACGGTGCATTAAAACCAGTCTTGGGGACGGCAGCAACCCCTATACTGAAAAACATTATAGTTCCACGATGCACAATTTTTAAAATTTTCACCTGCAATCTTTTAATAGTTTCCTTCAAAACTACTCTCAGGCAATACTGTGCCAAAGCCAGTCTTGAGTGTAGCAGCACCCCTTAAACAAAATAAAATGTACCTCGTAAAGGGGTGGAAAACAAGTTTCACGTGCAATTCTCTAATAGTTCTAATAGTCTACTACAAACACAAACACCACTAAAAGCACACGAAGGTCAGTCTTGGGGGTGACAACAACCCTTAAACTAAATAAATTGTACCGCATACAGGATTGGGTAAAAAATTTCCACATGCAATCATTTAATAGTTTATTGCAAAGATAAACGCCGTCAACGGTTGGGGAAAGCCAGTCTTGGGGATTGCAGTAACCCCTATACTAAAAAACATTATAGTTCGTAAACGGCTTGATAAAAAGTTTTCAAAATTTGCACATACAATGCTTAATAATGTATAACAGAAACATCCACCAACAACAGTGTACCAAAACCAGTCTTGAGGGTAGCAGCAACCCTTAAACTAAATAAATTGTACCTCGTATAAGACTGGAAAAAAATTTTCACGTGCAATCCTCTAATAATCTGTTCTAAAAATAAACACCACCAACAGCGCACGAAGATCAGTTATAGCTCGTAGACGGTTCAACAGAAAACTTTAAAAATTTTCAAATGCAATGTTTAATAGCCTACAATAAAAACATCTACCAGCAATGGTATGCCAAAGTTAGGCTTGGGGTGGCAACAACCCCTAAACTAAATAAATTGTATCTGACTAAATTTTTTTATAGTTTTAACATGAAATCATCTAACACACTATTACAAAAATAAACACACGTATCGGGGCGTGAAAGCCAGCTTTGGGGGTGAAAGTATTCCCTACTAAAAGAAATTGTAGTTCGTAAACGGTGCGATGTAAAATTTTTTTAAATTATTACATGCAATCCTATAATTTAATATAAAAATATTTACTAGCAACGGTTCATTACAGCTAGTCTTGGGGATGGCAGCAACCCCTATACTGAAAAACATTATAGTTCATAAACGGCACGATACACAATTTTTAAAATTTTCACATGCAATTTTCTAATAGTTTCCTTCAAAACTACTCTCAGGCAATGCTGTGCCAAAGCCAGTCTTCGGGGTAGCAGCAACCATTAAACTAAATAAACTGTACCTCGTAAAGGAGTGGAAAATAAGTTTCACATGCAATTCTCTAATAGTCCTAATAGTCTACTACAAACATAAACACCACTAGAAGCACATGAAGGTTAGTCTTGGGAATGGCAACGACCCTTAAACTAAATAAATTGTACCTCGTACAGGACCAGGTAAAATGTTTCCACATGCAATAATTTAATTGTCTATTACAAAGATAAACACTGTCAACGGTTGGCGAAAGCCAGTCTTGGGGATTGCAGCAACCCCTATACTAAAAAACATTATAGCTCGTAAACGACTTGATAGAAAGTTTTCAAAATTTGCACATACAATGCTTAATAATGTATAACAAAAACATACACCAACAGTGCACCAAAACCAGTCTTGAGGGTAGCAGCAACCCTTGAACTAAATAAATTGTACCTCGTATAAGACTGGAACAAAATTTTCACATGCATTCCTCTAATAATCTGTTCTAAAAATAAACACCACCAACAGCGCACGAAGGTCAGTCTTGGGAGGTGGCAGCAACCCTTATACAGGAAAATATTATAGCTTGTAAACGGTTCAACAGAAAACTTAAAAATTTTTTTAATGCAATGCTTAGTAGCCTACAATCAAAACATCCATCAGCAATGGTATGTAAGTTAGTTTTGGTGATAGCAGCAACCCTTCATCATCATTAGGTCTTCAGTCCTGGAACTGGTTAGACGCATACTATCATTATTTCCTATTCTGAACTAACCTACGCATTTTCCTGAAACTTGCACTGTCTGCTTCTATCACTATCTGATCTGGGTCTAAATTTACATCCTTTTTCCTATCTCTGCTTGTAATATATCCCATACTATTCCCCAAAAATGCCTTAGAATGCATTTTCCTTCTATTTCTTCTATCTTTTTCCACAGATATCCTTGTTCTCATACTATTTCTATAACCTAATTGTTATTAACTTTGTCTGTCCATGCTATCTTTCTCATACATCTGAAGCACAACATTCCAAAAGGCTGCTACTTTTTTTCTGTCCACTTTTCCTACTGTTCGTATTTCAAAGGCATACTGTGGTGTGCTCCACATATATGCTTTCAACAATTTCCTTCTTGTTTCCATGTTTGTTGTCTTTCATTATAGGCGCTGTTCTTTCTTGTTCGATGCAGTTCGGTCCCCTTCAATTGTTTTACAATTATTACCCTATTCCTCCGACATTCAGTGGTTGTGTAGAGTGGTAAGTAGCCTGTCGCTGCCAAGTTCCCCTAGCACTAGAACATTTACCAATTTAATATTTTTTCCAATATATTTTTTCGCACATTCAACATTAGTTGCAGATATTTTACAACCAACACCTGTAGTTGTTTATAATAATCATCAGATTTATCGGCCCTTATTTTTTCGTTATTAAGTTTCCGTCTCAAAACTGGTTGGACACGTATACCTGCACTTATTTATACTCTGAGCTAGCCTACACAGTTCCCTGAAATTCTCACACAGCCTGTATACAGCTCGGTTCCCCTTCTATTGTTTTCTAGTTTTATGCCCTATTTCACCGAGATTCAGTGAAGGGGATTAAGCAGCAATGGCTGCCAAAATCTCTCAATACTTAGACATTTGCCGAATTAATAGTTTTCCAGTAAATCCTTGCACACAATTAACATTATTCGAGAATATTGCCAAACCAATACTTGTAGTTGGTTATAATAATCATCATGTTTAAGTACAGTTACTTTTTTCGTCATTAATTTATTTATCTTGGGACTGGTTGTATGCGTATCTCCATTGATTTCTATTCTGAGCCAGCCTACACATTTCCCCCTTTTCTATTGTTTTTTCCATCATCACCCTCATAGCTAAAATAGCCTTCCGTGTTCCTCTGTTTTGCCTAAACCCAAATTGGCTTCTCCTAGTATTTCTTCAGCTCGTTTTTCTATTCGCCTTTGTACAATTCTAGTTAATATTTATGATACGGGTGCTGTCAAAAATATTGTACAAATATTTTCACTTCTATCCGTGCCTTTCTTTTTGGTATGGTTATATGATGTTACGTTTGAAATCTTTTGGTATCTCGCCTGTCTCATACATATAGCTTACAAGTTGGAAGAGACGTTCAGTCACTGCTTGTCCAGCGGCTTTTAGAGTTTCTGCTTGCACCTTATCTGTACCCGAAGCCTTACTATTTTTCAAACCCTTTAATGCTAATTCAAACTCATTTCTAAATATAGGATATCCCAAGTCATCATTTTCAATGTCTGATTCCTGTTCTAATGCAGATAGTTCCTCTTCTGCATATAAATTCCCTATATATTCTTCTACCCACTTTCTCTACATTTTCTATAATGTTGTTTCCTCTTGCATTCCTTATATTTTTGCTATACGGTTTTATATTCCTAAAATTGATTCTAATTAGTTTGTATCCCTCGTCTGTCTTTCCTATTTCCAACTTAATTTGTATCTCTTTGCATTTTTCATCAATCCATTGTTCTTTAGCTTTCCTGCGTTTGCGAATAATTTCCCATTTTATGACTTCGTATCTCTGTTTTCCTGTTTCATTTGATTTATTTTTGTAGCTTTGTCTTTCTTCTATTAAATTCAGGATATCTTTTGTTGTCCATGGTTTGGTATTTTCTTTTTGTGTATACCCCAGAATATCTGTGCCCGCCATGTCTAGGCTGGATTTAATGTTATTCCATTCTGTTTCTACTTCCTTAGTATCAGATATTCTCCCGATATCTTTTAGCAATTCATTTGACTTTTTTCGAATATTTGTTGAATATCTTTATCTTTCAGTTTCTCTAAGTCAAAGTGCCTTTTTTTGTTTCTTTTTTCAAATTTTTGAATTTATGTGCGGCCTTCATAATTACGATGTTGTGGTCAGTGTCTATATCTGCTTCTGGGTAGTTTCTAAAGTCTTTTACTTGATTCCTAAACCGTTGTCTAACACACAACATAAAGGAAGATACCTACATCACAAACATCTGATTTTGTAAACGGTCAGGGATTTATGTTTCTCAATCCCTTCTCTTATTGCTGGTTCTGGAACAATATCTTCAGTATTCTTTCACATAAATCGAATTATATCATAATAGTAAAATAATTCTAAAATAATCTTTTGTTTAAAAAAATTTCAATAAAGCCTGCTTTTTCTAGATTATTGATAATTGAAGTTTTGTACACGATTTCTGAAGCTGTGAAATGTGGGTAAGACAAATGAAATATTTTTTTCAGAATGGCTAGCGTCATCTTAGAGTTCAGGCAGAAGTAAATAATGGGCTAACGAAAAACTTGATATTGCCCTGAAAGAAAAACAAAAACAATCTGTTTCTCAGAACTATTTTTGAGTATTGTATTTAAATAAGTTCAGGTGATGCACACAAAGCCTTTTGCACATTTTCGCACCAACGAAGTTATATTGTGAAGTGATTAAGTTTTGAAATTTTAGTGTAAGGTAGGCTGTTATTAATTACTATGTTCCATTATAGCAGCTTTCCCAGATCGTACAATAAACATACATACTATAAACCATAATTAGCTTTACATACCCCCACCTTAAACCATTTTGTAGACATTTTAATGCGAATATGTCAATAAACTATACGAGAACGCTTTATGCATCTAAACGAACATAAGAATGACCAAATATTGTACTGACGAGGAAATTCTTTTTACAATATCCAAAAAAAAAATTTGTATTTCAAGTTAAAGATTTTCCTAACCCATAATCTCTTCAGCATCTTTTGTTAAAGTGTGCAAGAAACTTTTTTTAAAATATTTGGCGGTGCGCTTTAAACGTGTTCCAAAGAATTTCTTTTATTTTCATTTTTGGCTTAAAATTGTCGGAAACGCCGGCGTCTGCACATTTAAACGCACGCTCTATTAGTCAATTAACACCACGAAAGAATGCAGCTTTTTTTAATAATTTGTATGTATGTTTCAAATTTCTTCAAACATTGGTAAAGAATTGAAAAAAGAATTTTTTAAGTGGTTTCATAGAAAAATGGTAATAATGTTTTTTCCGACGACCACTTGTGAAAACAACAGATTACACACTACTTATTTATGTAGAAAGTAAAGTATATAACTCTAGAGTGCGAAAGTACATATCACTCTAGTGTTGAAATACTTTTCAACTCTAGAGTGATATGACTGATGTTAGTATGCTAGTTACCTAGGCAACCCAAACGACTACCGGTTTCTACCTTTTTGCATTCATTCGTTTCCGTTTTACTTAAAGATGTAATTACTCATATTAGTTTGTAATTGAAATGATTTCTTCAATAAAAATTGAGAATGCATACACTAAAAGCAACAGATTCGCGGATTGTATAAAAACAAAGTAGGTGTTCGAATTTTCAACATCAAAACGTCAAATAAATTTTATAGGTGTCTGTCTGTCTTGCATTATTGCGTACACATTTATTGCAAATAAGCATAAAAATAACTATTTTGTAATTGTTTTTAGTGGTGGTCGTCGGAGAAATAGTGTACAGTACTCGCGTGGAAAGTGACATTTTACACTCGTGGAATAGTCGCACTCGGCTGACGCCTCGTGTGACAATACTCTTCCACTCGTGTGAAATGGGTCACTTTCCACGCTAGTAATGTAATATACTATTTACAAACCGGAACTATTCTTTTAGTAATTTCACAAAGTGGAAGATCGTTTCTGCTACGTTTCGAGCTTTGATATCATTCATGCAAGTAGCAGCTCATTCTCAAAATGTCGACGGTAAAACATTTTTTGTAATGCAGTTGAATCATTGCTAGTTATTGAATAATACCTACCGTGATGTTCAGCTCCAATTAAATAATTGTATAATCATCACACCAATAAAATCTATTAGCGTATGCAAAAGCAAAATAAATTAAAATAAATTTATCCAACATTTATTTTCTGACTCCTGCACCAAAATAAACCGTTTTAACGTCTTGATTTACACAAGCATATCGATAAGATGTAAAAACTACCAACCTTTCTAGAATTAATAGAATTAACATTTTGTATTAAAAAAAAGGTCATCAAATTTGAATTCTAAACCACTTCTTGATCATGGAAAGCTATGATAATAATTTAAAGTGACATTAAAGTTACATCCTGATATAATTTATAAAACATTGGGAATGCATACACATGTTTTAATTTAACAGCGCATCGACACAAAGTAGAGTATTATAATGCGTACGCAGCACTTTGAGAGACGGTAGTATTAATATCATCAGAAAGCGGTCGAGTATTGATGTTGTAAGTTTATTCACTTACCATCTGATAATAATACTACTGGAACGTTTGAAGTCGCCAGGCAACAGAAAAACAACTATTAAATGTAGAATGTCCAATTACTCATATCTTAGTCTCTCTTAAGGTATTAATTGTATGTTTCATTTCTGTTACTTCAAAGAGTTATTGACAACGCTGCAGAAAGCAAAAGTGATATTAGATTTAATGTAAAATGAAAGGAGATATACCACGGATGCAAAATTAAATGGCTTTGAAAGGACTCTACAATGATAGGAAAATACAAAACAGTGTATATCTATATATTTTACTATTTTACAATGCTTTTGTGATTTTGGGCTTCTTCAAGAAATAAACAACAATATACTCCACATATGTAATGACCTATTTCCGCTATTTCTGGTGGACGCTAAAACATATCAAGTTTGTAAGAACGCAGAATTGTTAGCAAGATATATATATATATATATATATATATATACATATATATATATTTTTATATATATATATATATATATATATATATATATATAAAGTATGAGAAGAAAACTTGCGATATATAATGCTAGTAGATGCTAAATATCACTTGCTTTATTTCACTTTATTATAATTCTCATTTACATTTTTACAAAGATTATGAAATAAATTGCATTATTAACATGTGAGACAGCTTTTACGGCACTTCTTGAAAATTTAATAATTTTCTGGGTAGAATTAAATATGTTATAAAAAGAATTGTTTAAAAAGTCCATACAACAGTCTTAATTTCAACCATTATGGACTGATTTAATGCGAATTTCAGTCAATAATGTTTGTATTTATAATTACTTTTTTAAAATTTGTTTCAATCCTAAGTGTAAAGTATTTCCAGGTATAGGCAAATAATATAAAAATTTTAAATATGCATAGCTGTAAAGTCCTAATAAAAGTATTTACATAATTATTTAAAATTTTATTGATTGAATTTGTTAATAATTAAATGATTAATGTTTTGTATAAGAAAGTATTAATGTCATTCTTTGAATGTAATTAAGAGTTTAGGTATGGTTAGTGTCACTTATGTCATATATGTGAATTGACAGCACTCCATTTAACTAAATTATTATTTAAATTTGCTATTTGGACAAATGGCAGTTTGTTATTAGCATATGTCCACTTATCAACACATTCTAAAGTATTTACCTACTAATCTAACAATAAATTAAACTAAACTTGATATTTAAAGTTGTTGTAGAGTTTGCTCAGTACGTTACACCAATTAAAGGTTGTTTATTGTTAACCCAATAAAAAAACGATACTAACAAAAAATATAACGGTTAGTAACATAAACGTATTCCAAGATAATGTACCAAACTAACTACATATTTTTAAATTTTAAACTAAAAGACGCAGCCACTTTAGATAACTTGTACTAGGATTTATTTATTATATATGTACCTTTTTACTTATATTGATTTTTAATTATCTGCTTAATACAGAACCCACATCTACATTCAAACTTACAGCAAAGCTCACCTAAAACAGAACGTGGTTCCAGTACTAATTTGGTTAAATTTGTGTGCAAAGACCCTCCAGAAGAAAATATAAATTCTATTCGATTGAAAGTAGCAAGAGCGCGATTAAATGAAATTACTACTCCTACCAGTCCAAGTCCACCTAGGGATATACCACGTAGTCATTCTCCAATAGTCATTCCTATAGAGAAAATTATTAAGTAAGTTTAATGTTTTATAGTATTAAATGACGTAAATCTATTTCCTTTTTTTAGAAATGAGGGTTTTGAAAAACCTAATATCTATAGACTTGCTGCAGAAAGCTTATCTTCTACTAAAAAAAATTCATTTGAGCCACCGAGTCCCAGAATTGATATAACAAAACCACCATTATCAGTGGAGGAATTGTTACAATTAAATGAACCTGAAAAAGTGCCTGATGTGGATGTAACCGCAAATTTATCAATAGTAGAACTAGAAAGTCTTCGTGCTACTATTCAACAAAAACTAACTGTAGTGGAAACACTATCTGATAAAATCAAATCAAAGTCTTCAAAGGAAGAAGATACCGAAACAAGTAAAACAAAGTTAGACATTTCAAAACAAAAAAAGGAAAAAGTACCAAGTCTTGTCAATAAAGATAGTTTTAATAGACTTGAACTAGTTCACAAATCACCTCCAAAACCTGTTCCGCCGCCAATTAAATTGTCACCACAGCCTGTGCAACCACCAGTGAAACCAAAAAGTGGTCCACGTATTGAAACAGTCTTAAAGGACCCTAATAGTAAATTTGGCGATTTTTTATCAAGTATTGACGAAAAAATTCTGAAAGATGAAACTAAAAAAAAGGACCGAAAGATTATTGATGATATTAAACGAAAACCTATTGATAAGAAATTCGATAAAGATAAATCAGAAATTGATATAAAGGAACTGAAAGCAATTGTACTGGAAAATAAAGGTGAACAAAACAAAGATACACAACTTAAAATCACCAGACCTTTAGATAAATCAGAAGCAGTTAAACCTCTAGTAGCACAGCCTGTTTACAAAAGGTTAGCTGATAAATATAATCCTAAACCACGTAAAACATCCACTGAATTAAACGAAAGAACACTGTTCCAAGAATTAAGAAACGGTGGTGAAACATTAAATTCTGTAGAAGGTAGCCTTGGTTCAAAGTGGCTAGATAGAGATTCTAGTTTTGAATTACCATGTGACAAATCTAATTTAATGTTGGGTGTTTTACCAAATCAAACAAAACTTATACCTAATTTAATGGGTAGTCAGTACATTCCCAATCCAAATGTTATGTTACCAAAGAATCAATTAAATTATTCCTCACCTAATCACAACCAGTTTACACCACCTCAACAGAATCAATTTATAGTAGCACAGAAAAATCCTTATACCTCTTCACAAAGTCAGTTTTCAACAGCAAAATGTAATCAATATGGCACACATCCATCTAGCATGATAATTCCTACTCAGAACTCAATGGTATCATCCTCAAATATAATGCCGCCTTCTCAAAATATGATGGTGCATTCACAGAACATGATGGTACCTTCTCAGAACATGATGGTATCATCCCAGAACATGATGATGCCTTCTCAGAACATGATGATGCCCTCTCAAAACATGGGTATACCTTCTCAAAACATGGGTGTACCTTCTCAAAACATGGGTGTACCTTCTCAAAACATGATGATGCCTTCTCAGAACATGATGGTGCCCTCTCAAACTATGATGGTACCCTCTCAGAACATGGCGATTCCCTCTCAGAATATTTCACCTCAGAACATGGCATCCTCTAAAAATATTATGTCTCCTCAAAATGTTGCGATACAGCCTTATCCTCATAATGTTATGGCTCAGCACAATAGTGGTGGTAATACTTACATGAATACATATATTGTACAGAATAATGTTGGTGGCAATGCTGCCCATGGCCATTACAATAATCCTTTAAATGTTACCTCAAATTCATTTCATAACCAAGTGGTTTCTAATAAAGCATTCCGTCCATTTCAACCAATTGAAAGTAGCGAAACACCGCGTAAGGATTACTTTCAATCCCAAAATAAACAGCCGTTACTTTCAGCACCAAACTATCCTGGATATTCTCAAAATAGCTATTCACTTCCAAATAGAGTAACTGTAGACCCCAGAAAAGCAGTGAGTCGGGATCCACGAGAACGGTTAATAGAAAATAATTACAGACAGGATGTGAGACCTAAAGAAACCACTTCAAATGTTCGACCCGGTCAAAATGTAAATACCCGCGATCCTCGAATAAGGAACATTAAATCATCTTCTCAAGAAATTATAAGGCGGCCATCTATTGAATCACCACAAAATAAATATGATGCATTATATTCAAATATTGATAAAAAGTCTGAAAATTTCATTTCACCATTGAACAGTCTTTATTCAGGTGGCGATAATTCACAGACAACTGGTAAAGGTTATGGTTTTCAGAAGTTTAGAATACCAAGAAGGAATGATAAGCAACAGTCAAAAGCAATCGATTTGGATCAATTTAAACATGATGATCATTCCGTATATAAAAGTAATGGGGAAGATGAAAGTGACGATGAAGTTATAATTAAAGATAGAGTTAGTTCTAAAATGATTAAATCTCCAACACCTTCTCCGCCGCCACCTCCTTCAATAAATGCATCCAGTAATGTCCGCTTAAAAAGTGTAGTATTGAGTGAATCAGAATCTGAAACCACTACTGTAAGAAAGCATGCAACTCAAGAAAGGAATCAGAAAGAAATAGAAAAAAAGAAACCATCCAAAAGTAATGCTGTTTCAAAAATTACGCCTGAACCACTGGATGTGACTCCATCTGAAACTCGTACTATAAGCAAACAAAAAATCCAAGATGTCAAGCAAAAAGACCAGGAAAAAAACAAGACATTCAAAAGTGATAGCACCTCAAAATTCACATCTGACCCATTAGTTGTTGTGACTTCAGAAGTTCATTGCCCGATTATACAAGATATACAAAAAGTGCAACAGGACCAAGAAAAACCTTCAGCATCAGAAAATGTTGAGATTTTAGAAATCATATCTGAACCTTCAGTTGTATCAGAATCTGAAACTCGTACTATTAGGAAACAAGAAAACCTGGAGTCTGAGTGTGATCAGGAAAAAATGGAAAAGAATGAAGAAAATGAAACAGTAATTGAAGGAATGAAAGAATCTTCAAAAATTGTAAACTTACAAAATGTAGATTCTACTGAGAATGAAACACAAAAAGCTGAAACATTGCAAGAGACTCCATTGCCGACAGCAGAAGTAATTCCGCCGACAGCAGAAGTAATTTCGCCGACAGCAGAAGTAATTCCTCCGACATCATCTGAAATATTATCTGTTCCATCAGTTTCATCTGCTACTGAAATCAATTTAGATAACTCTGGAGGTAGACTTGTTGGATCTTCTGAAACTAGAAGTGAAGTTGTCAAAACACCTGCAAGAGATGAAGGAAAAATTACCAGTTATTTTGCAGATTTAATTCAAAGTGCTAGTAAGGAAGAATTGTTAAGTGCAATAATAAGCAGTTTAGCAAGTGGTTTCCTTGATCAACAAAAAAAAAAGTTCAAACGAATTCAAAAAATAGTCGAATCTGATACTGATGATGAAGAAGACGATAGTAAACCAACTGAAATAAAAGAGAAAACAGATACAATATCAGTAGATGCTGAATCGGCGGAAATTGAAAAGTCTTTGGAAAAAAGTGAAATACTGACTACAGAGACGACTGCTGCATTTGATATTAAAGAAAACACAATCATTGAAAGCGATGGACTAAAGCATTCTGAACCCACAATAAAGTCGAAAAGAAAAGTGCCCAAGAGACGTCGTTCTTTTTTACAGATAAAAAAACACAAAAAATTATCAAAAACATTAAATGCTTTGGATTCTACATCACTGCTGGAACATGCTGAACAAGTTGTAGAATCTGTTGGCGAACGAATTAAAAATCGTAAACGTATCCCAAATACTGCAAAATCTAAGAAATGCCGTAAATATCGATCAGAGCTTGATATGTTACATGATGACATTAAAGAAATGTTTATGCGTGATAGTATACTAACAGCAAATGGTAAACGTATGTGTAGACAGGATAAATTAGAAGAACCAGAGCCGAATAGAATTGTCCAACTTAAAACTCATGCAGGAGAATTGACATCATCTTCAACACCAGTAGATTCACCTAAACGACGTGAACGTTCAACAAATCCCAAAGTTGTAATTGAAAAGGCAGATTTAACTAAACTCGTCCTTACCACTACTAAAGCTACTGAAAAGTCAGACACTGAAAGTGATGTTGCTGTTATGACAAAGGGACGTGCACTACGACACAGTTGTAGGCTTATAGATACTAGTAGCACATCTGAATCTAGTTTAAGTTCTCCAGTACGCAAATTTCCAAAGCGTAAGATTACAAAGAAACCTAATTATTATGAAGATCCTAATGATTTGTCTATTCCAAAAAGACCTGAATTTGATGAGGATAAAAGTCCAGTAATAGGCTTATCGATGAAGAAAAAAGTACCGGTTAAAAAAGCAACATTGCTACCAAAAGGCTCTGAATTAGTAGAAGAGCAATTGCCTGTAATGGAATTACCAGTTATGAAAAAAGTACCACCAAACAAAAAGCCAGTTACACTTTCGAAAAAACCTGAATTGGAAGAACAATTGCCTGTAGTTGATTTACCAGTTAAAAAAAAAACGGTACTAATCAAAAAACCTACATCAAAGGCAAAAAGACCTGAATTAGAAAAAGAAGAAATGCCTGTAGTAGGTTTACCAATTACCAAAAAAAAACATTCGGCAAAAAAATCAGTGTTGCACACTAAATCATTAATTAAAGTGGTACCACCAGTAGAAATACTGACACCGTTAACAGCATCATCTTCTGTTATTGCAATTAGAAAGAAAAATTCTGTAAAAAAATTACCACTTATTAAAAATGTTAATAAGCCAAAATTAAGTATTAACAAAAAGGTAATTAAGAAAAAGAAACCGGGCTGGTCTTCAGGTATAATAAAAAAGAAAAAGCGTCCTTCTACTTCTAACACGCCAACAAATTCTCCATATGGTTATGAAAAAGATATTCATGCATCCGATGTAGAAAATATGGTGGAAGATGTTCTTCCTACGATACAACCACCATTATTACCGGAATCGCCATTACCATCTCTACCGCTATCTTCATCGCCGTTACTGCCATTAGCTTCATCATTACCATCACCACTATCAGTGCCATTGGCACTACAGCCATCTTCATTATCACCACCATTGGCATCAACATCGCCACAACTATCATCCCTGCCACAATGCTCATCACCACTGCCAACATCACTACCACCATCATTATCACCACGATCTCCATATTTACAACCAACCACTTCTTTATCAGCACCACCATCACCATTACCATTGTCATCACCAATGCCTCATATATCTGTGATATCAAATTCTGAGAATGTACAGGAAAATGACACAATTCTGGTGGAACATGACCCCAAGTATTGTTTTGATCCACGAGGGAAACCTTCCTGCTGTAAATTGTGCACTTTTAAGGGAAAGTTTATAGTTCAACATTATAAAACTATTCATCCCAAATCCGAAGTTCTTATATCCAGAATCTCACCTGATGAATCAAAGCAGGCGATTCAAGAATCTGTTGATTATGATTATGATAAATTTGAAATACCTTTAGAAAGTGAAAGTTCTTGTAAGAAGAAATATACTTATAAATGTCGGTGAGTACAAGTTATGTATATAATATTTTTTTAAATACTCATTTGTCTTCCATCACTTGAACTCCATAAATAAGTTGTTATAATCTATGTTCTTGTATTTAACCATTTCTATAAGAAATATACATTCATTTTCTAAAAAGTTTGAAAATATTTGCGTATGTATTTGGGTCTGGTAAAAAACCCAATATAGGAATACTAACTGAAGGGCTACCAAATTTGATTTTTAGTAACTTTGTCTCAATTATTAAAGCAAAATTTGCACAGGTCTGTGGTCAAAATTGAAGGGTAAATTTAAGATAGAATTATCATCAACAATCTAATTTATGATCAATGTTTTTATATTGTAAATTATCTACCATATTTAGTGATAGCATCTAAGGGAGAGATACTTTTGTATTTGAAATATTAAGTATATTATTTTTTCAAGCGATCTTGTATCTATTATGTATAAAAATTTATAACCTAGATTTTTTATCCGGTGATGTTCCTTTGGTTAATGATTTGCTGTCTAATGAACCTACGGTTTTGAGAAAGTTATAACACACAATCTCCCTATGAATGTTAATATTTAATAATAAAACTACGTGTTGCAGTCCTCAGGCTGGGTCATCCTCAGGTTAACAATATATTAAAATTACTTTCAGGTTACAAAATGAAGTATATGGAAGAAAAAGTTTTATGTCATTAATATGAGTATTGACATAATGGCATAAAACTGTTTCTTTCCTATACTTCGATGTGAACTTGAATTGCTTGGTGAATATGGTACGTCAATGTGACTATTTTGACGTTGTTTGTCAGTGAACTGACTTTTATAGTTATCACTTCCCATAGACACACGATCTTCACGATATTCGCAACTTAGTCTAGAAATTACCCCATGGGTGAGCTATGAGGATGGGCGTGGATACAAAGTAAACTCAAATATAAACAGGTATGAAAAAGGGAAGGGGAAATTGAGCGCCATTGCATCTATATGGACAATAAAAGAAACAATAGTATCCTATGAGAAGATGTAGAAACTCACAGGATATAATGGTTATTAAAACACTTATGTTATATAAAACACCTCTGGAAACCTCTTGAACGTATCTACTTCAGCTTCTATTACGATGACCCTGAAAGAAGGAAATGTCACATAGTAAATTTTAATTAAAAGACACGATTTGTGCCTTACAATAAAAGAGTACTACAGTACTTATAAGCTAATTGACATGAAATCACCACGTTAAAAATGTATTACCTAAGAAATGGACATCAGAGAAAAATCACGTGCGTCTTTTCTATTACCTTATACTATTTCAGTATTCCTCTAATTTCAATATTCAAAATCTATTTCCTCAGCTGTGGTTTCATTAAATTTAACTATTCATAAAATAAAAGACTTAGAGTTTTGAACCATATTTGTACGAGTAATTTAAAAGTAATTCCTTTTTTTTTAATATCGTCACAGATATGACGTTCAAAAGTAAAATTGATTTCTAAAAATCCATAAATTTCTCTTTACATAGTTAGATCTTAGCGTTTGGTATTATTTCAAGACAAAATTCTTATTACCCAATGACTGATCTATTAGATTGGTTTACACATGTTTCAACTGAGTTTAGCTTGTGTATTCATTGCAAAAAAATCTAAATAGCATGTAAATAATATAAATCAATAAAATTTTAAAATTGTCGTGACATAGAAAAGACATAGCTACTCTACTAAATATCGAGCATACTATAATTGAACATTTTTAAATGGAAAGTGAACTTTCTTTTGTTTTTGGACACATGCTTACTTCACATGTTTTACAGAACAAGCTTAGATTACTTTTGAAAGAGCCAAGTGTTTTTCTTTTTGTTTCTATTGTTTCAACACTAATTAAGAAAATAACTCTGATATGAGATTGTTAGAATATTATTACTTCTATGACCTTTTATGTTAAAACCTAAGTGTAGAATTTATCCTTTCATACAATCTAATTTCGTTAATCTAATCTCCCCTTAAAATTTAACATCATTAACCTTTCTAAGGGCATTTTTCAAAAATTTAGAAAGCATGGAAACAAAGCTCCTGCCATAATTAATACGAAATAAACAAACACTCACCTGGAATTGATTTCTATGTCAGCGGGAATTTTAAATACCTGGTTTTAAATAATCTATAGGAACACTGTGGCACGATTTAAATAAAATTAAATAAAAACCCTTAACCACAAAAAATATTTAAATTACTAGATACGTATTTCGACCACTATGTGGTCATCAGTAGGAAAAAAAAAAGAAAAAAAAAATTGGCTGTATAATTTACTATATTGTTGCTTTAAACACTATCGATGATATTCTCCTCACCCGCAGGCTGGTGTTCTCAACAACAAACAAGTGAACACAATTCACTTGGTTAAGGGTTTTTATTTAATTTTATACCTGGTTTTTACATGTATGATGGAACTGTTGCTCTAGAAAAATTTCTTATCCACTAACTTAGGACTGTATCTGGTTAACAAAGACTTCGTACAATAAGAGTCTAAAAGTAAATGGCCAACATCTTCATATCTCACTGTTCTACCAAAACAAAGCTCTACAAATGACTTCAAATCCATTCCATAACGATAGAGTTTTCTCGTTATAATCTCACCAAAGTGCGTTAACGGACGTCAAGGACCGGTGGTCACGTTGTCGCTACATATAATGTTCTGGTCGCCTAGCCGGAACCCGGGGAAACTACCTCTCAGGCCCCCTTCCAAAACAACCACGAACTTTCTCTTTACCTACATCGTAATTCGAAGGGATCAGCTGGTGCATAGAAATGCCAGCACCTTCATCTCACTGCTCTTCGACCGCTATCGTCGTGCAAGATGGCTGAGCCCGCCTTTTGATACCCTCCATATCAGGAACAGGTCATCTACTTCAAGTGTCACCTCGTGACACTCCACGCAAGCGCTATATTAGTTTAGTAATTCTTGAAGGTGTATGTAGACCGCCTACAGATTAGGCAACACTAGTAGCGCATATGTAAAACGACTTGTTCTTGGACAAATTTAGAGAAGTTGTTACGATTAAATGTTTTATTATGATAAATCCAAAGCTAATTAAATGATGATAACGTACACTTCTATAAAGATACAGTTTCTTCTGATATTATTATGCGGAATAAGAAGGGTCAGATTCCACAGAGTTGTAACAAATAGAATTGGCTTCTAGAGTTAGTACCACAGAATATGTATTTGTTACAACTTTAATAGATTGTTTATTTTGTAACCTGATAGTAATTTTAATTTATTGTTAACCTGAACATGGGCCCAACCTGAGGCTTGAAACATGTAGCTTTATTATTCAAAATATTAAAATTCATGGGGAGATTGTGTGTTATAACTTTCTACATAATTTTCAGCCTATTGCAAGACATTATCTTCTTTCAATTGATAATATGAACCTATTCTTTATTTAAGCGGAGATTTTTCCTTTTTTATTGTTAGATTTGTAATAAATTAACGTTGTCTGAATTATGTTTTATAAACTTCCTTTGCTATTAAGGCTACAGCTGCAACCAACACCTTGCGTTTCTACTCTTACTACTTTTAAACTTATATAAGGTTGCAACGTTTTTAATTGTAGCTAAATTTAAATGTATTAAAACGAATTTAAAAATGCCAAATCAAATTGACACTATTTTACTTTTGGAATGATGAAACAAACTTTTTACAGATTTCAAAAAAAAATTTCTTTTTATTTAATGTATAACATAGTTGCAGTATTAAACAAAAGGGCACACAAGTCGGAATTCTAACAATATCATTTTTATTTTCTATTAATCAACATCTAGTGTCAATTTGTATTTTGATTTGTTGCTGTAACAAATCAGAAAATGGTATTTGTATGTTTCAATTTCATTTAAACTCATCAAAACACACAATAGAAATACTAACAATATTTACGATTGATCTTTTGCTGTAAATAAGAAGCATAGAAAGTAATACAATATAAAGATACAGGAAATATCACACTTTGTTATAAATAGCAAGTATAAACTGTAACACATACACAATTACAAAGATTGAAACATTAAGATGCAATGGAAATAATACACACTAGATAAGTGAATTTGCTATGGGACTCCCATTTTTTAATAGGTTCTGCACGAATAAAATGAGTAAATGAAGAATATCAAGAGTCAAATGCTCATAATTCTAGTAAGTGTTGCAAATCTTCTAAAATCCTGCTCACTGGTCAAAGGTGCAATTGACCACTATTTTGCACATTTTAGAGATACCAAGGTCCAAACCTTATTAAGTGCATAACGGTTCTGTGGTAGCCATCTTTCAATAAAATACAGCTTGACAAATTCCCTATTACATTTTTAGGTTTTGAACCTCTGCATAATGCTGCACTGCAAATTTTAAAGTTGTGACCTGTCCCCTTTTTTATTTAATGCTTCTGCTTGTTTTCAGCATTTTGTCTCACTTTGTTTACAACTTGAGTATTCTCTACTGTAATGATATTTGTTTTAGAAATAGGTAGGTCCACAAGGATGATGCGAATTTTTGTAATGTCTTGCATATCCAAAAAATAAGTGATATTTTTTTGTAGTGCCTTATTGATGACTAACAGTATCTTCCAAATTTTTTGACCGATTTGTTGTTTTATTAGATTCAATTTTCATCATATTAGTAACAATGTGCACATAACATTCCACATGTCTCCTATAATGATATATATCGGGAGTGATTACGTTTGACATTGAAATACTCTACAAACGATTTGAAGAACTTTGCTATAAAATTCTTCGGGTGCCATGAATTGTTTTACTGTGATTCAAAAATGATTATAAATGCTGTAAGGTTGGTTTTAGTCTCTTTTGTGGTGCCAGAGGATTGAAGATGAAGAAGAATAAATTTAGAAAAGATATTACGTGGTACGAGGGTATATTTATACTTGTCCAGATTGCTAAGTAAATGCCCCAAACAATCTCCATATGCTGTAAGAAAGGGCGTACTTAGGACCACTTCTATTTTTAAGAACTGTTACCGCACATATCAAACATACTTTTTTATGTAACAAACCATACATATTTGGAAATCAGAAGCACAAAATGGATGCAAGTATTTTTTTTCTAACCTATGTTACCATTATTAAAAGTACAAAGAGTAGGAGAAAGGTCTCACCATTTACTCGGGGCATAATTCCGAATAGTTAAACTTATACCTTTCATTTGCACCACTTTCCTTATTATCTATATTGGTAATACCTGGAGCAAAGTTCAGCAAGATTAAGGAAACTGGCGTTTATAGATGATTTTGAATCCAAGAGAAAGTAATGATAGCTGGCAGTTTAGTACTGGTACATGATGCTAGAGATTACCAAAACCACGGCAATTTTCATGTTATAGATCTCTCTCTCTCTCTCCCCCTCCTCCCTCTCTCCTCCCCTTGTCTATCCTTTCTCCCATCTCTCTTGCCACTCTCTCGTCCCTCTCTCGCCCCTTCCCCACCCCACCTATCTCTCTCCCATTTCCCCCTCTCTGTGTCTCTCTCTCTCTTTGTCGCTGTGTCTGTCTCTCGCTTTTTCTCCCTCTCCCCGCCCCTCTCTCTCTGTCTTTCTCTCAGTATCTCCGTCTCTCTCTCTGTCCGTCTCTCTCTCTCTCTCTCTGTCCGTCTCTGTCTGTCTCTCTCTCGCTCTTCCCCTCCCTCCCTGCCTTGGTATTACAAGAACGCTTTTTGCAAAAAATGTGATTGTATTTCTCAAAATGCATATATATCTTGCAAAGAAGTCTAAAGAGTCAATCTGTTCTTACCGCTTTACCAATATTTGTCTTCTAGTGCTTTTTTGAATTCTGATCATCTATATACAGCTCTTCGATATATTGTCTGCCTGCTGTATAAAGGTATTCTATCCTTGTGTAATAATTTATTAGTACCAACATTTTTCTTTACTTTTTTATATGCATATCTGCCTTACTAACAATCGTTTACTTTTCAACTTTTGAACATCTTTCACTATTCCATTCTACCTTGGCTACACTACTTTTCATTCATATTAGCTTTATTTTGAAGTTGTTTATATAGTGTATCTTTAGAGTTTGTATATTTTGTGTGACCATCTATCAACTTAAATATTTCTTGTTTAGTAGTTATCCACTCATTTTGTTTTTGTTTTAGTTCTGTAGTTTTATAAATAAAATGTTCAAACTTTACCGTATTTGTTCTTTCTTGCATCTCATTTGCTAATAAGGCTATATTTGCAATATGGTTCTGGAATTTTTTTCTACTTTCCTGTCTTGCAATTTTTCTTAATTTCACTTCTTAGATCTAAACTTTTTTGTCAAATTTTTAAAACATAGCATTTCATCATAACAAAGTTGCGATCATCATCTACATCTGCTCTTAGATATGCCTTAGTCTTTTATTTGATTTTCAAACCTCGGTTTTACCTTAATATAGTGAATCTGGTGTCGTATCTCTTCTCCTGGTTTCATTCATGCATATAAAATCTTGTGTTGTGATTTTTGAAAAGAGTATTTTTAATTTTCCAGTTTCTATATTTTTTGCAGAACTTTTTTAACAGCTCTTCTCTGTCATTTAATTCTCCATATCCATATACCTCTACAATATGAACGTCTTTCACTTTAATGTATTTTATTGATTCTTCTATAAATTCTACTTCTCCTTTTTATGACAGGTCGTCGACGTCCATATTAAAATATTACAATATCTAGGTCTAGCTTAACAATCTCTCACTTTAAATCTTCCAATCTACAACTTTATTTAGGGTGTTAAACTTCAACTCTCCGACTCCTAGAGTATTTATTAGAAGATATGTTTTTATTTTTTTTATGACTTGCTTTGTAGTAATCTAAGGAACACCTTTGTTAACTTAATTTGAAGTGATCCCCTTCGTTCGAATGATCACAATAATGATAATTATAAAAATCTATGTTTTATACTGAAAATCGATAATGCAATGAGTTTAAATATAATTCTATAATCAAATTTAACTCAAAAACATGTCTCATCGTCAACTACTGTATAAAACAAAAAGTTGTATTGTGTGTGGTTAGGATGTTAAAGTTAGTATGTTGACGGCATATGTTAATTTCAAAGTTTCAAAGATAAAACACCATTTTATTTATAATTCGTATTTTGATAGTTAACTAAGGGAAATTTATTTTTCAGGTTTTGTTATTTGTTCTACAAGAGTGAAACAACAGATGAATTTTTTGATCATCTAACAAGTCATACAGGTGAATTCAGATTTGCTTGTTCGTTATGTGAATTTAAAACTTCAAGTGCCAAATATTTAAGAAGCCATTACCAATATGGACATTCGGCTACTTTACAAGAAATATCAGTATCTCCAGTTTTTGCAGCACCTCCAAGTTATCATATGGTATTTGGTTATATTTGTAGTGAGTGCTATTTTATACAATTGGATTGGCAGTCTATTAAAAACCATGTGCAGAATTATCATTTGAGTGATAACAATAGAATATTTAAAATCAATATGTCCATGATGAATTTAGAAAATGCTAAAGAATCTTCCAAAGGCATTCAGATGACAACAAGAAATATTGATCACAATAGTGTTATTAAATTTGAAGATAAACATAAATCATGTATGCGTGCTTTTGTACAACCTAGTGAATCCCAAATAACGGGAGATGCTATTAAAGAAGTTAATAATGTGCCCATTGTGGAATCAACAAATACTGTTCAGTATAATACCGATCTCAAAAGTGGTAATGTAATTGCAGCAAATAAAAATTCTGAGAAAAAAGTACCTGTCAAAAGCTCGTCTATAAAGAATACTTCAAGTGATCCTTCTGAACATGTGTTATCTGAAACTGTTGAAATTACCGAAACTCCTCCATCCCTTAAAACAAATGAATCTCTTGAAGCAATTAATAAATCAGATGAAAACCTAGCTACTACTACAGATAAGGATTATGTAACAAATGAAAGTGGTGCAAACAAAATCAGTTCTAATAATTTGAGCAACACTAAAAATAAATTTAAAGAAACTGTGCATGAACAAATTCCACAGTATTCAAAGGAAAATGGAAATGACGAAAGACAACTGAAACATGGTGATCAAAGTATACCTGTGGTAGATAATAGTAATAAATCTTTATGCCTTAATAATATTGCTGCATCTAAATCTTCAGTTGTTTCCTTAAAGAAGGCATTGTTTAATCAAAGTTCTTTAAATCAGCAAGGTGGGAATCCTGCTCCAATTAATAGCACAATTGAATATTTAGAAGGTAAGCCTACCGTAGCTGTAGCTCAAAATATGTTATATGATAAATTAGTTTTTCCAAAAACTGAGGATGTAGTATTACAAGTAGGACCAATAACAGCTACAAAACAAAGTGATTATATTTTATACACCTGTAACATAAATTGTTGCGCATTTTCCACAACTGTTGCTGACGATATTATTGTACATTGTGCAAATTTACATGAAGGTAACCACTGGAATCGATTTTGTAACGTTTGCAATATTATATTAGAAGATTGCGGTTTTGAAGCAATTGATGCATGTGTTCATTTAATGAGCATGCACTTGATTGAAGTAAATGAACATAAAAATGCAGAAACATTTGGTGTAATAGACTGTCAAACTAGTGACAATTCCAGTGGTCCCTTACTTGTAGAAAACTCTGATTCTAACTTACCATTTAAAAGTGTAAGTGTTGGAATGGAGGAACCACAGTTAAGTCAGCCATTTGAATTTAACGATTTTCATTATTATCCATCAGAATCGAAACTCTCTTCCGATGAATGTGACAGTTCAAATCTTGGTATTATTAAACAAAGATTGAGTAATTTAGGTACTTCAGGTTTAAGTACTGGTGGCACAATTTCTGGAATTTCAACAAGAGTTACATCAAGTTATTTAGTCACAATACCATTATCAACACCATCTATCACAACAACATATTCTTTGATGCCTCTTAGTATAACTACTCTCCCTGGATTGGTACCAGTTAGTAAAGCATCGCCATTGACATCAAAAAGCAAGTATAGTTGTTTTATTCTGGGTTATAGCAACAAAGATTGCATTATAATTTTCTTGTATAATATGACTAATGTGTTGTAATTATTTAGCGACATTATATTATTATTATGGGTTTTAGGTCTGTTGGACGATTAATTAGACTCTTTTTTTATTACCTAAATGTTTGAATACTACCAACCTGTAAATTTTCACAACCATTCGACATGCCCAATGATGTAAGCCCTACAGCATAACCATATTTTAAATTTAATCTTCATATCTCAAAAACTGCCGGAGCTATAAAAAGAAAACCAAAAAAATTTTGATATTTCAACACCCTGTATAAATTTAATCATAAAATTCTTCGAAGAATACACCCTTTTTTATGTGCATGATATTTAGCAACACCCTGTATATATTTATATTCTTCTTGATAGGTACTATAACATAAATGCATTCACAGTAAATCTCACTAAATTGAGGTTAAAATCTATAGAATGGCATCGAATATATAAATAAAATACTCTTATTTAAAATGTAAAAGATTGTTAAAACATATAACAAAGCTATTTTGTATATGTTTGAATGTTGTGTTTTTGAAGTATATCATGTAAATGTTGTCTATCATCTTTTATATCTTTTATCATTTGTATGTCACAGTTGTATGTGTGTACACAATCCCGCACATACTGATAATTATGCAACCCTCGCCAATACATACAAATACACAAACATACATACATGAGTTAATAAATATTAATTTATTTATATTCTTGAACAGATACATGCCATTTATTTATATTTCATCAACCATTATGCTTCACTTAGATTTAATTGTACTCATAAAACAAACAGGTTACAATTTAGGCGCAACAAAAATGATCAATTATAACCTGTATTTTTACCACAATTAAATCAAGTAATGCATACCGTTTGTTGGAATATAAATGTAGCGTGTATATGTGTGAGTATTTGAATATATTAATACTCAGTGATGTAGGTATGTGTATGTATTTGCAAAGGTTGTATATCTACCCGTACGTGCCGGATTGTGTAAACTTGTACAACTACGATGTACAAATGATAAAAAATATAAAAAACAATAGACAAAATTTAATGATATATTTCAGAAACACATCATTCAAACTTAACAATAATAATAATAATATTTACTTTATTGTGCACTATAAATATATGCGACAACCAGATGGGAGATCAGATTATCTCTGGTCTTCCTCTCCAACCTACTAAGATATGGATACATAAGCTAATTGTAATGACGTGTGTAAAAGTTTGACTTTTTGTGCTTGTATCTCTAACAAACAGTTTCTAAAATTATTTTTGTAAGTAGCATTAGTAGTACTGGTATTAAACAATATTATACATTTATTTACCATTGCGGTAGCAACTTATACAAAATAGTTTTATTATATGCTTTAATAACCTTTTACATTTTAACTAGGAATATTTTATTTATATATTTGATGTATTTTATATATTGTAACCTGAATTTAGTGAGTATATCTCGAATGTAGTTATTTATTGTTAATGCATTTATGTATTTTATAGTACCTCTAAAGAAGAATATAAATATATTCAAAAATTTAGATAATAAAAAAAAGAGCAATTAATCTTCCAGCAGATCTCAAACTCACTACTTTTACTTTATTATATATATACATATAAACTAACCTCAAATGAAAGAACTAAAAGTAACGTTCAATATCGAAATTAATATAATTAAAAAAAGTTATTAACGTGATATGTAAAGAAAAAATTTTTTAGTGACTAATGAAGCTAAAACCCTGCTTTAATATAATATAGTTTAATCTTAATTTATGATGGCAGATTAAATTAAACATGGAAAATAAGTCTATTCATAATCACAAGCTACGAAATATTCGTTTCAAGGAATATGCACACCTATATCTAAAACCATGGCACGCAATTGCAGCCGAAAGAAACGTCTGGATGGGAAAAAATGAAAAATTAAATGTATCAATATTAATCACTAAAATACCTACCAAATTGAGGTCACTAATAAATTGGCTTTGTATAAATATAAAAGGCAAGTTCAATTCTACAAACTAAAACATAAGTATAACATTAAAAATTTCATTTTTCTGTATATAGTGACAATTTTTTCAAAGTTTGATTTTGTATACAAAACTTTGTTTTCTAACTATGTGAGAAAGGTGTTGCTAGATCTGTTTTAACTAATAAGTATGTACGTGTATGTGAGTGTATCAATGTCGATTACACCATTTGGTTGGGGTAGGATGTATTAAATATGCTTATCTTGGTATAGTACTTGTATTTGAAGTATCATCAGACTGAAAACGTAATCAATATGTGTATATAGTACTCAAATTATTTATATCTGTTCTTTTATTCATGATGTTAGAGCATCTGTAAATGTAGCACATTCTCTGAAATTATCTTGTTTGTTTATTGCTTACTATATTTAGAATTACTGGTTCTAAAAAGTTAATCCTATGAGAATTATTTAAATTTGCATGTATACTCAATGCACATGAATTACGTATAACGCGGATGTATGTTCTGTGTTGAGTTATCCTTTGTTTTAGATTTTGTGAAGTTTGGTCAATGTATTCTTCATTGTAGTCCAAACAACTAATTTTGTAGATTAAGTTTCTCTGATTTAGTGGTGAAGTTTTGTCTTTAATTTTTGAAAATAAGTTACCTAGTGTAAGTATATTTTTTCTTGCAATTTTTATGCACAATGGCATTTCCACTGCTGAAAGCTATCTTTTACATTTGCGTCCGGAATAAGAATGCAGTTCTTGAAGAATGGTTGTAATTGTTTGGCAGTAGCATGTGCCAAAAAAAGGAAAAAAATTGTGGAAGCTCAAATGCTGATTTCCTCCGATTTTTCAATAATCTCTATTGTTCTAATACGTTCCACCAAAATAGTAGAAAATGTAAGTTAAGTAATAATCATTACTAGTCAACTTTACTAATGACAGAAATTCATAAACGTATTGACATTACTTTGTACTTCTGCTGTCCCATCACGAAATCTATTTTAAGTATACAACTGAATTTCAGCAAGAATATTTCGGAATTCGGTCCATGACAAGTCTTAAGATGGATCTAAAATATGTTCTACAACGAATCAATTGATTATCCCACATTAGAAACTCAAAGCCAACAACGCTGATAACGGAAACCTATTTGATAAAACACATAGCTAAATGAATGTGATATTTCCGAAAAAAATGCTTCAACAATCGAAAACAACATGTTTAAATGTATTGTAATCTTTAAGGACAATACCAGATTTAATATTATATTGTAAGGGTAAATTTGCTATATTTAAATGATGATTGCATGTACTCATAAAACCTACAGGGTGTTGAATAAGTAATTATTTCAATTTAGAGGGAAGTCCGAAATGCTTAACAACTTTACGTATGAACGTGAGCACGGTGGGGATTATGAAATTTAATTACATCAAACGAACATATTTATCTACAAGATGTTAGATAATACACATTTAAACTGAAAGAGTCAGACTTGCTAATAAGCATGCAAAATAACCATGGAAATTGTACTGGATATGCAATTTTAAATCAAATATGCACCATATTATTTAGTTATAGGGACGGAATGTAACACAGGACTGAAAACCTAATGATGATGAAGTCATAAAAGAAATACCATCCATAAATGTTTAACATGTTTTTCGAGACAAAGAAATTAACGTAATTGCCTAAACCAAAAATTGAAAATATTTAAATTATTGAACAAAATCTTGGATAAAAAACTTAAATTTAGACAAACATGCTAGAAAAAATGTATGGTCTATAACGTAATAAAGCAGATGAAAACAAATATCACTAACATATAAATGAATTCTTTAATACTCTTTTTATTTAGTGTAAACTTGTAACAAAATCTGACTACTTCACATTTTCACTTGGCTCTTATGTTATTATCTGCAAATATAGTAAAGTAACTAATAATGAACGCAATTGTTGCACAGCTAAAAATCTTACGTAGCATTGCCTTTAGGTAGTACCACCATCCAGAGAGCTTGTAATTAATATTTAACATGACAAAATTGTGGGTACAGTATTGCCTCGATCTTTTCCAAATCTATTTTTGTTGTAACATATTGTTTTGTGATTAGCATCTTTGAGGTTTAGAATATACAATTTTACATACCTTGAAATACTGATGACGACGAAATTTGCTGGTACAACGAATTGATAGTATAACAAATTAATAATGGACTATTTATTGATGAAGTCGTGCTTCCTCTGCAAGACGATACGAAATATCCAAATGAACGACAAGTTAGTTATCACTCGCAAAGTTCGCACCAAAACACTCGCATAATTACAACCCTTTATCTTTTATATAATGAACCATAAAATGAGCGCCAAAACACACCGAATTGTCTGTTGCTTACGTAAGGTTCACAACAACATCTTAACGATTCAAACGATTGACAACGACTGTTATTGCACTATATTTAGAGGTGCAGGACAACATGTTTCTGCCTGTTAAAACTGGTCACGCATAAACTCCGTGAATAAGGAATGTTATATTCAGGATGCCTATTTCTAATGTCTATATTGATATGATACAGGAAGCGGGTCGTCTTCAAAATAAATTTAATAAAATAATAAGAAAGACCGAACATACCGCTCACCAAAAATAATTAGCAACTAACTTATTTTTATCTTACGAAGCTAAAGATAGAACGATAGTACAATAGATTTATACGTGAGTATATACAACAAACAGAAAAAACTATATTACTGTACAGGCAGTAAGCATAACTTAAGTAGTGGCCGTTTGATTGACTCTTAGTTAGTTTTTACGGTAACCCGAATAACGCCATCATTACCAGGATGCACTTCAGCGATGCGTCCTAAATGCCATTTTGGAGCAGGAATATGCATTTCCCTAAGAAGCATTAACGAACCGACGCTTATCTGATTCAATTGATTAATAAACCATACATTTTTCTGTTGCAGAGTGTGCAAATACTATACACTTCACCTTTTCGAAAAGATTTGGTGTATTTGTTGTAGCAGTTGCCACCGATCTAACCAAAACACTTTAGTATTCAATAAGTCTGGATCCAGTAGAGCCAAGACTGGACTGAGAGTTATCAAAAGGACCTAGTGTTAAATACGAAAAATCATGAGCATCTGTGCTCAACGCACAAAATGGACGGGAGTTCAGCACCACTTCAATCTGCGCCAATACTGTGCACATTTCCTGATATGTTAAAATCTGATCACCTACTACACGATATAAGTGCTCTTTCGCGGATTTAATCCTAAATTCCCAGAAACCTCCGAAGTGAGGAGAATCGCGCGGATTTAAAACAAATCCAATACTTTCTGGCACCGTTGAGATTTTCATCATTTTCTTCAAGGCTATAGATGCATCCACAAAGTTAGTTCCACAATCTGAATATATTTTTAAACAACGGCCTCGCCGAGCGATGAATTGCTGCAAAGCTGCGATAAATGCTTCCAAAGACAAAACTCGATACCAATTCCAAATGAATGGCTTGTGTGCTTAAACACACAAACAAACAAATATAAGCCCGGGCGCCTCTAGTCCTCTTGAATGTAATGTTAAAAGGTCCACCATAATCAACTCCGGAATTGAGAAAAGCTTTTCCTGGAGTGACTCGGGGAGAGGGAAATTTCCCATCAAAGGCAATAATAAGGGTGGATTAGTCCTAAAACACTGAACACAAATTTTTAAGCAGGCTTTTACTGCTCTCGTTGCTGAAATAATAAAAAAAATTTGAGCGAGCAAAAATAATGTAGTTCGAACGCCCCAATGTAAATATTTGACAGACCGTCCATAATACTAAGTTCTGTCAATTTATACGATTTTGGTAAAAGTAACGGATATTTTGTACTAAATCCTAACTGTTAATTTTTCAATTTGCCGCTCACCCTAAGCAAACCCCGATCATCAATGAATGAGCTCAAAAGGTGAAACTGCTTTGATATAGGTTTTTTATAGATACTGTCAAAATTCTTTTTGGAACACTTTCGACTGTACATTCTTCACCAGAATATGCAATGAAGATTGCAATTCATGACTTGAAATGCTTCCCACCAATCGTTCTAAACGAGCAACTCTCAAGTTACATGCGAATTGTCTACAAAACGAAATTACTTTTAATAGTCTCTGTAATGTTGAGAATTTGTACAACAAACAATCAAAGAAATTTTTCTGGGAAATTACCAAAAATGTTTTCATAACTCTTTCTTACATTGGCAACGTTTCCTCTATTTCTAATACCTCAATGGAAGGCCAATTCCTTTTTGTCAACCATAAGGGATGGTTGACCAGTTCCAATGAAAATAAACCACAAGAAGCATAATCTGCAGGATTGTTCTTTGACTCCACATGATACCATTTTGAAGAGGCTATGCATGTCTGGATACAAGCTATTCGATTTGCAACAAAAGTTTTCATTGGTTCGACGTTGATTGAATCCACGCTAATACCACCTTTGAATCTGACCAAGTAAGAATATCTGCAAATTCCAAAATATCTTTAAATGTAACCATGACAAAATGAATTAATTCTGATAATAATACTGAAATTTCTATATTCAAAACTTCCTGTAAATCTGATATAAAAACTTTCTCTATTTTTGAACGAACTTATTATTAGGTTCTTGATCCTAATCTAACCCCAATAACCATAATTCTTGGATAAAACTTTTAGCGAGTATACCACTGACGCTAAAAGACCAAGCGGATCAACAATTCTAGCTATTTCCGACAAAATAGTACGTTTAGTGCATTGTCTTTGTTGAACATGAATAGTGTATGCAAAAACATCCGACAAAAGTCTCCACTGAATACCTAAAATTGTTAAAGAGCTATTTACATTATCTTGAAATGACAATGTTTCCAATTAACTTAAATTTGAGAAGCTTGCGAGAACTTCTACCAAATTATTGCACCACTTGCGTAGTTTGAATCCTCCAGATTTACAAAGGGCATTTAATTCAATGACAAGTTGTTTTGCTGTTGCAATCGAATGACACCTGTTACTACGTCATCTACATATGTATCTTCAACCATAGCCTTTGCAGCAAGAGGGAAATTAGATGCTTGTACCTTTGCTAGTTCTTGGACAGTGCGTAATGCTAAAAATGGTGATGATGCCAACCCATACGTGACAGTGTTTAACTGAAAGTCTGAACTAGATTCCAAAGGTGTATCTCTCCAAGCAATGCGTTGATAGATACACTGATTTTCTTTCACAAGAATTTGTCTATACATCTGCTTTATATCTCACAAATTATCATTCAAAGAATTACCTACAGCATCTTTGCACGGGGCATCAAAAACTACTCTCAATTTAGTGGTAGTACTGTTTACTTTATGTACTGCATGATGCGGAATATAATACAAATTACTGCACTTTAAAGAATCTACTGAAGAGACTTTAACCTGAGTCATATGACCACTGTCAATATAGTCTCTCATAAATTCCTTCTAGCTCGAATACAAATCCAAATCCTGTAATAAAAGACGTTCTAAACTCAAATCTACGAACTACAATTTCTCCAAAATTACAAAATAAAGATTCAGAATTTTTAAATGGCAATGAAACCACAAATCTTCCAGTTTCATCTCTCACATAATTTTCATGAAAATCTCGTTCACCTTTCTTTTCCTCAGGCGAACGATGTACTGTAGAAGGAATGTTCTCCAATTCCCAAAATTTATGAATATCCACATCAAGTGGTTCTACCATGAAGTTCTAGAATGGAATAAGCGAACGAGTAGGAGATACCACTTTACCTGTCAGCACCCATCTCAAAGTAGTGTGAATGGCAACGGGTTCAAATATGTTGCCCTAACGTGAGTCATTTAATATTATTTGAGCAAATACGTCTGCTCCCAAAAGCATTTCGATTGGCTGTGGAATATCAAATTTTGCATCAGCCAACTGTAAACCTTGAATATGTGGTCAATTATTTAATGGTAGTTTAGTAGACTGCAATCGATTCCAAATCGTAGACAAGATAAAACATTCAGTTTTATATAGAGTTGAGGATATACCAAGTGGACTAACAAAACACGATGCCTTGCCAGACACTGAAGATGACTTCAAACCTAGTCCCTGAACAGTGACTTCAGTGTTAGCTTTCCTTGACCCTAACTTCTGCTGACATTTTTGTCATAAAGCTTTCCATACTTCTGTTATCAATTAAAGTTCGAACAGAATGTAATTGATCCGTATAATCTTGTACCGAAACCACTGCTGTAGCTAACAATCTGGTAGTATAGTTTAACGAAGTTGAAATTAACGAATTAGTAGTGCTTTTATTGTTGAATGACTTGTTGGTTAACACCAAACTTTCTTCGGTCGAAGATGGCGAACTATTATTTGACATGATTCTCTGTGGAGAAACTGGTGTCCAATGATTTCCAAAGTAATAAAGTATTATGATCTTTGACACATCCTCTACAATTCCACTGGCAATGACAATTTTTCATCGAATGTGAATCACTTACACAACGAATACACAACTTGTATCTTTTTTCCACCTTATAACGCTCTTGAGGTGATTTATCCAATAATTGCTTGCATTTATACAATGGAAGCGAAGTTTGGCACCAAATACACTTTCTATCAGTAGAAGTAGTGACAAATGAATTTCTAGGTGCCAACGATGCGCTAGCGAATTTTCTATTATCTGAAGCACAGAATTTTATGCTTTCTTGAGTTTTTGAAGGAGTCTCTAATGAAACAATCTTACTAATTTATAACACCTTACATTGCCTTTCTACAAATGCTTTTAAATCCTTAAATGTAGGGACATCTACATTTTCCAACTCAAATCTTTTTAGAGTTTCACTGTCTAATTTTTTGGATAACAAATTAAAGAGTGCGAAATACCACAAGTCGATTTCTAATTTTTCCAATGCAAATCTCAAGTTTTTTGGGCCCTACACTATACAATAGGCTTCCTCACTCTATTGAATTATCAGAAAATTTTCCGAATCATTATCTGGTTCATTTTATCTTATTGGCAATATGTTGGATCTGTATCTCATTTAATAGACAATTTGATGCCCGTTTCAGCAGTATAGGATACTTTGTATTTTATTTTAAAGTTAAAACTAACATAATAGAAAATGCTTATTTTGTGTAATTACATCAGATGTTCCATGGTTTGTCAGTAGTCTGAAAACAATTGGTACTTGTTGTTAATTTCTATTGTTGTCAACTATAAACATTTGTTACTTAGGCTTTTTATGCAAAGCCCAAACGATCATTTCAAATCGAGCTAGTAATTGAAAGAAGGAAAACTACTAGCTCGATTTGAAATGATTATTTGGGCTTTGCATAAAAAGTATAAGTTATTGTTTCATCTTGTGTAAAAAACTACCTAGAATGCACATGGCAAGTTTATGAATACTAAGGTTAATTAATCAGACGAAATAATAACTTAGACTTTTATGCAAAGCCCAAATGATCATTTCAAATCAAACTGGTAATTGAAAGATAGAAAATACAAGGTCCCGGACAGAATTCGAACCTGTATCTATCAGAAACTTGACACTGTCAGTTATATTCACCGTGTCTTGTTGGCAAGGAAAACTTTAACCTGAAAGATAAGGACAAGGAAATCCACTGTGATATTTGCAAATTATTATTACATTTTGCCTGCTCTGACCTGTCTCATATCCAAGTGTGATGCATTGTTCATCCCAGATGGCCAAAGCAGGCGAATTAAAGCAATTAATCTCAAATTGATGTATTAAAACGCCATATTGAATCAATCCAAATACCCGCTAGAGCTAATTTTGCAGATAAGGAAGAAATTATCAGCGAAATAACAGAACGTCAACACTGCCCACAAAATATGATTGTTTATAAGATTGAAGAACGTGCATCAGATGATCCCACAACTCGTGCAGCTGAAGATCTTACCAAAGTTATTTACATAATCAATCAGGTTTCTAAGCTTGCTACTAGTGATATAAAAATTTATCGTCTAGGTAAGAATGTAATTGCTGATAAACCGCAGCATTTAAAAATCGTTTTTAAATCCACTTTCGAGCCAGTTGATGTTCTTAGAAACAATCAAAACTTAAATTCAACAAAAGTTGTTACTCAATTAGCGCTGATGATTACAACGTGAATATTCAACATAATTAAGAGCAAAGCTATATGAAAGAATTTCCAAAGGTGCGAAAGACATTAAGTTGTTTTACACTAACATTAACTCTTTAAGTACCAAATTTCCAGAACTCTTAGCATTCGTTGCAGTACACAAACCCACCCGTTTTTCAATTATAGAAACTTGGCTAACACCATCAGTTCCAGATTCATTAGTTAAACTACTTGAATATTCTATTTATTGTTCAAACAGACCTATGCGCTGTAGGTAGAGGAGTCTATATATTTGTTAACAATTCAAAGTTCAGCAAGTTTAACTTCGCTCGTCAATATAGCAATCCCCACAGCAATGAATGGTATTTGTCCAAAATTGCAAACCCTTATTTTTACTTCACTTTGGTATGCATATACAGACCACCAAATTGCAATATTAAAACAGTTAATAACGTACAAGATGACAAAGACTTAATTTGATGAACTGCTCAACTTATCTAATCCTAATAATTATGTGACTTTAATATCTTCTTCGTAAAATGGCCTAAACGACTTTGATCTTTACACACACTAGATAAATTACTAAACAGTGATGTTACTCAACTGATTGATGAACCAATGCGATATAGACTTAACTAGAAACTGTTGCTACTAGATTTAATATTTACCATGACTTACTGTCACATATTCAGTATATGCCACCGATTGGTAAATCGGATCACATCGTTATTTGTACAACTATGCAGATCCTTTATTATCACTCTCTGCGAAATCAGATCAAACACAACATAGATGTGCAATACCCAACCAAACTGCACCCTCGTTTGTTTTACCACTTTTGAAATGTACTAAATTTATTTTGATATGCCAAATCTTAATTAATCATGACATAAGTGAAGATTTGAGGACAATTGACTGGACACAAACAATATCCTCTTAAGATGTTGAAGAATCCTGGTTATTTTTTCTTGCTCAAGTAAACAATGCCATAAAAAATAATTCAACTGTTCACAGCATAAAATGTAACTCTTCAAGCCCTGGCTGAACAATAATATCTTTCGGATGCTGGCGACTAAAAAGCAATTATGGAATAAATATCATATAACTAAAACACGAGAACTTTCAGAAACACCGTCAATACTCGAACGACCTATTATACACGATACGTTTAGCAAAAAAAGAATATGAAGATTGGATTGTATCTTCTAGAAGCCTTATCTCTTCCTCTGACAAATTCCACTAGTGGAAAGTAGGAGCGGAACTATAACCAAAGATCGTTATGAATATGCAAATACGTTTGCTAAAACTTTCTCTGCTGTTTATTCCAACATTCCTATCATCATTCATTTTGTTTTCGACCCTACTTAAGGTCGGTTTGACGTAGCTCTAACTTCTTTTCTATTCTGTGCTAATCTAAAAAGCTCTACATACCCTTCACAACCTAAATTTCTAATAATTTGACTAATATAGCTTGGTCTAGGTCTTCCTATATCCTTCTATCTTTTCCTATCCACCTGGCTCTACATAGATATTAGCAACCTGATGGTTGTTAAAGAACTCTAACATGTTTACATGATTACCATTTATAAGGAAATGAACTATAACCTGGTTATCCACTTCAAAAAAGGAAAAGTGTTAAATTATATGTTATGGTAAGTCTTAAGCAACGAATCGCTGCCAACATGCCAGACCGCTACCTAATTGTGAGTTATGTCATGGTGACGTTTATTAAATTATATGTTATGGTAAGGCTTAAGCAACAAAACGCCACCAACATGCCAGACCGCTACCTACTCGTGAGTTATGTCATGGTGACGTTTATTAAATTATATGTTATGGTAAGGCTTAAGCAACGAATCGCTACCAACATGCCAGACCGCTACCTAATTGTGAGTTATGTCATGGTGACGTTTATTAAATTATATGTTATGGTAAGGCTTAAGCAACGAAACGCTACCAACATGCCAGACCGCTAACTAATTGTGAGTTGTCATGGTGACATTTAGTTAACTGATTTTTATTTACTTATTCTTTTTGTTTTGTTTTCGAACTTACTTAAAGTCGGTTTGATGCAGCTCTAAATTCTTTTCTATTCTGAGCTAGTCTAAAAAGGTCTACATATAAGTTTTGCTTCGAATCTAATTGAAAATAAGTTAGCTGCATTAAAACCGTATTCTTCTTCCAGATCAAACAAGTTAACTTCAACTTTACTGAAATCCTGTTCTGAAGTGTTGTCAACTCCGCTAGCATTAATTATGCATAAATCGTTTACAGAACTACTCTTCCTATAATGTGGAAAAAAGCATACTTTACACCTATCTTCAAAAAAAGGCAGTAAGTTAGATTCAAAGAACTATCACGCTATAAGCTTGACATCACGCACTGTAAAAATAATGGAATCTTTGATTGTGTATAAACTGGTACCGCTTCTGTGTTCCGAACAGGTCATTCCTAACCAACAACACGGGTTCATCCCAAGAAGGTCTGTCATTACAAATCTTCTACATTGTTTTAGTGATTGGCCTACAATGTTAGATGCTTCCGATACAGTTGATGTGATTTATCTAGATTTTTCACATGCTTTTGATCGGGTAAATTATAATGCCTTATTGAGTAAACTTGAATATGCTGGAGTACGTGGTGATCTACTACTGTGGATAAATAGAGTTTCTACAGAACCGCACATTCTGTGTTTGTGTTGGTGAGTGCTTATCAGAGGTTAACCTGGTGCTAAGTGGTGTCCCGCAAAGATTGGTGCTTGGGCCAATTCTTTTTGCAATGTACATAGCAGTGTCTTTTTACGCGGACGACACTAAACTATACTCTCCAGCTCAACATAGCATTGTTCTGCAGCGGGATCTTGACAGTCTAGTTAAGCGGTGCAGCGATTAGTATTTACCTTTAAACATCTCTAAATGTGTTGTACTTCATTTGAGAAAAACAATCCTAATTTCGACTATTACATCTCAGGCAATAGTCTCGAAAGTTTCGCAAGTCACAAAGATGTTGGAGTTTCAATAACCACTGATTTGACATGGTTATTACACATCTTCACTATCTGTTGCAAGGCCAATAAACTTTTATACCTACTCAATATTGCACTTAAGAATGTTTCTCCTCATATGTTTACTAAGATATTGTATCTACGTCTAACCAATCCTTGAGTTTGCTTGTCCTGTTTGGTATCTCAAACTGATTAGAGACAAAGGTGCTTTAGAAAACCTGCAACGCAAAGCAGTTTGTTTGCCATACGGTATAGTAAGACCTTCTTATGAAGAGCGCCTTAATTTAATGAACCTGTTAACCCTTAAAAACAGGCGTACACTTGTGATCTAATTGTGACTTTTCATGCATTACATGGGATCTTTGGGTGTGATGTTGGTTCTCTGTTTACTCGCAACACCGACGAAAGGCTTCATGGTCATCGATTAAAATTAAAGTGAAACATGGTCAAAACTTCATGTCCGTCAATCCTTTTTAGCAAATCGTTTATTTAAAGTATGGAATAACCTACCTAATAATGTTATTGATTCTGTCTCTGTTAACAGTGTCAAAAACGCTTTAGATAAACTGTTTAGGAACTTTGAAATTCAAACTTTATTTTTTTGTGCTACTAGGCTCATAATTTTTGCAATTAATATTACGTGCTATCTAATATTACTCGCCCATGCATTGTACAGCTGTTTTCTTGTTTTTATTAGTGAACAGAGATAGGGAGAAAGTGAGAGGGAGACAGCGAGAAGGAGAGAGACGAAGAGAGAGGGAGGAGATGGAGAGGGGAGAGGGAGAGTGAGAGAGAGAGGGAGAACGCAATACTCAAAATTATGGTTATAGTTCAAGTATTAAATATATAAATATTTTAGGTAGTTTTTACACAAGGTACGTTTATAAATACTAACGTATTACAGTTAATAAGATACTATAACTGATAAGTCAAAAGCTTGACAATGTCAGATATGATTGACAAAAATGCTAAATGTAATTGAAAGTTAGATTTATGTATGGTTGTGTACAGGATTTAGATTTGTAAATTTTTTCAATTGTCGTCATCGGTCTCGGTGGCGTAATTAGTAAACGCATAGTCCTAGAAAGACTAAGATACATGTTCAAGTTCTGTCCAAGACCTTATATTTTCCTTCTTTCAATTACTAGCTCGATTTGAAATGATCATTAGTATACAGAACTTTTCCTTTTAAGCTCTTTGCAAAACCATATTGTTTATATGGGTTCTTTTTAAATTTTACATAAGAATAATGAATCTTTGTTGCAATTTAGATTGAGGATTGGTTGAAGTATTGGTTTAGAAAATTTTTAAAATGTTTAAAACTGCCTTTTTATATTTTGTTAACATGATTATGATACACTAACATATGTTACATGGACTAAGTTTCTATGTGGGTGGTTGGTTGGTGTGTGAGTTTGTTGATGGCGCACAAAATTTTGCATACATTGTTTCCTTATTTTAAAAAAATTGAATTTTGAGAACATTTGTAGATAGTTTGTATAAACTATACATTGAATATATATGGCTGCTGATTGAAAAAAAATTACGTTTTGTATTTTTCTGTTCCACTATAAATGTTAACCATTAACCTTCCTTCTAATTACTCTTATGAAAATCACAGTGCAAAACATCTGTCAATAATTACTGAACCATTTTGTAAGTTGTCCATGCATTAGAAACATTCAAATTCCACCACTACCAGCGAAGTTCAAAAACACAATCTTCTGCAGATTTTCTTAAATTATACTATATAATTTTACTTATTTTTAAACGATAGCATTGCCAAATTTAACTTTGGTGTTCATTGCAGCCTCCTAAACTAAAAGCTTTTGACTACTGTAGCTTTTGGAGAATGCAAAGTTTGTGATACTGTTTCTGCTAGCATTTTGTCTACTTCTTCTAGGTAATTGATATCTTCTTAAACAATCCCTTAAAGAGTTTTGTGTCAAGACAACAAAATTTAACTTGGGATGAGCTTCAAAAAGTAAATTGTTGATTACAAAGTAAATATATCCCTCCGAACCTTTCGTTCTTTAGCATGTGTTTCTAGTGTTAGTATTAGCTATTAAAATATTTCTCTTATGCCAAAGAAGGGTTCTGTTATAGAGGGCAATACAAAAAGAATGACATGAAATCAAAGTGAGCATCTATTTATTTTATCTCCTGAAATGCAAGTAATTCTTTACCTATATTATATAATGACAACTTTGTTTGAAATCTCTTTACTTGTACTGCAAGCATGCATGTATTAAACAATCTATTTCGCTACTGAAATAGATGCTAGATGGAAGTGTATTTCGTCACCTGCAATATTATGCATAGAATAACAACAAATAAAATCCAAAAAGCTTCTAAAATAGGGATTAAGATTGAGGAGAGATATAATTAAAATGCATAGATATGCAGATGATACAATAATTTTATCAGGAAACTTTTTAGAAGTATCATTAAATAGCATAGAAAAAAATTACCAAATGAAAATTAATTAAAACAAAACTAAAATAAGTAAATGTGGGAATAACAAAAGTAAAAAGAAAGTTAGAATATGCAACGATATGTTTAAGAAAGATTATGCACTACAAAACCTCAAAATATGCACAAAAAATTAGCCATTAGATTTTATTTTTTTGTTAAAACCAAAAATATTTTTTACATTGAAAATTATGTAATTATGGCTCATCCAGTATACAAAAAGACTTGTCATTTGTGATCGTACCTCACAATAATGTGTCATTTAAAAGTTGGGAATTTTGGAACAATTTGTTGCAGCTGAAGGGGATGATTTTTGCTCCAATAACTTATGAACAAATAAAATTATTAATTTTCTTAATCAATTTCTAGGCAGCAACTTTTTCTTTATGTTTAATTAAAATTTTGTGTTCGTATCATTTTAAAACCAATACTTCATCAGTCTACGAATTACTAACCTTACTAATAAAATTGATGTAGGAATACTAAAAATATTTTAATGTTTATTAATTTGATTAGGTGTTTTGGGCTATATTTCTTTTTTCAAATATGTGATATCTACCAAATACTCTCTAATTATGTCATTATGACATTAGTCATTAAAAATAGTGTATACAGAAAAAATAAAAACTTGGCTTGGCAGAATTTCAAAAATGTTGGTTAATACCTTTTTGGTTTTATATGTGTGTACAGATACATGTGTAAATAGGAGTAGGTGTGTACGCATGTGTGGGTACACGTACACATACGTGCTTGCATAGGTGCACATGTGTGTATATTAAAACGTCTGTATTCCCATGTAATGTATCAGTTACCAAATATGGTATGTGTATATTTAATGTTTATATATCCTAAGTTGAATAAAAGTACATTTATCGGATGTGAAATTTAGGTTTAAGAGATTTGCATATACAGAACTAAGATAGCCAATATCACTTTTATTGTTCATAGTTTTTATATTCTTATTAAATATGACATATTTCCATAAAAGCTCTTTTGAATGTATCGTTTCTAGTAAAATATAGGGTTGTTGAAATCCAATTTTAGTCAAATTCTGTTGTATCAGGGTGTTTACTTGTGTCCTGCATCAAACCTTCCATACAATTGAATAGCTGTAGATGTCATTTTCGAGTCATTTAACTGTTGTGGCAAGACGCTCAAAACGTCTAACTAGCTGATCATCTTGTATCTGGTTGAATAACAATGTCATCATTTTCCAGGTAGTCAGTGACTTCATCTCACATTCTGTATGAATCCTTGTTGCTGGTTTGGAATTCAAGGTCCAAAGAAACACACTAGTTTGCGTGCATATGCCCTCTTTTATGTGCTTGGAATATCTAGATATCTTTCACAATCATGTTTTGTATGTCCTTAACCAACACTTCATTCTATCTTCTGTTATTTCTTCCTGCTTTGTATAGCTCTTTCTTTCTCCTTCCTCTTTTTATCCTCTTTTATTGGTTGCTGTGACTGTAAATTTGTTCCGTATATTCTTAATGTTGTCGATTTTAGTAAACTATCCGATAACCTATTGATCCTACAGATTTCTTACATCTTGTGGCAACAAAAGTATTTTGAAACGTTATTTTTTTTCCTTCAGTATGTTCTTTCGAGTGTGTGACTGTATTGTAAATGATACTGCTTTCTTTTAAGACTTTTTGATATTTTTTACTCCTTCAATAAACTTTATTCTTCCATTTGGTAAAAAATCAGCAGTCATCTAAGCCTTCTCATCGGTGTTATATAAAAATTTACTTTATAAGCTTTTTTACATTGTGCATTTTTCAATAAATTTTTTGCTGTCGTGATCTGCTTGAATTTAACTCTCATTTGATGTACAACTCTGTAGCCACTCGTTGCTAGCCTTACAAGAAGACAAAACACAAATTGACAAGAACATGAAAGAAAAATGGTAGTTCCTTAAAGAAGTAGTATTAGAGGAAGCATACATGTTAAGAACAAAAAGGTATATAGCTAAGAAAGAACATATAATTCACAATATCTAATCTTCTAAGAAGATAGAAGGAAATATAAAAGTGTTTTAACTGAAGATGGTAGGCAAAAATATACAGAACTTAAGAATATATTACACATGCATGCTAAACAGCAATAGGTTGATGAAATTGAATCAGCACTAAATAATGACAAACTAGACATCGCTTATCAAAAATTAGAATTCTTTGCAAGAGTTATTAATAGAAATAGAGTAGTAGTAGACGAAACAAGCATACCATTACTAAATGCAAAAGATATAGCAGGTAGCGGAGATAAAGGATTATGAAATATAATGTAAAGTACTAAAAATGAAATTTAATAAAGCGCTAAAACAACTGAAGTTAAGGTATACGTTAGGAATACATCAGTTAATTAGATATAGATGTGAGCCATACAAAACACATTACATAGGCTTATAAACATGACATGAAAAAAGATAACTCCATAAATTGCAAAGAATAGGTTAATGTTGTTTCAAAAGAAAACAGAAAGAAAGAATTGCAAAATTTTGAGTACAGTTAACGTGCCGAGCCATTGGTTAAAACATGAATTAAAGTAATATATAACATGTTGCAAAATAAAACAGTAGAGATTAGTATAAAATCAATTTAGGTTTAGGAAGAATAATGGTACGATGGAAGTAATCATAAATTGGACGAAAGGACGAAAGTAAGAAAACCTACAGTAATAGATTTTATAGATATGGTTAAACCTTTTGACAGTGTGGATTGATAAAGATTGATAGATAATTTATTTATACCCATGTAACATGATAGTATAGAAAATACTACAAACCAGAAACATTAAACACTACTAACACAAACCATGACAAAAAGACTAAGCGAAATCAATAATGAACAAACCATGACGGGAAAAATTTTAAAAAACGTCATAATCCAAGTGGTAATATAACAATTTTGGTTTAACACTTTGTTTACATACATTATTTGGAAGAGGAATAGATTATCGTTTGGCAGGTATTTTATATAGGAAACAAATTACTGAAATAAATAATGAGATAACAGCATCAAAAATTGGGGTTTAATTCAGGTATTTGCTTTATCACTTATCTTAATTTAACTTGTTTATGTTACAAGTAATAAATAAAATAAGAATATATAGGTGTTATAATTCAAGAAGAAAAAGTTCAAAAGTTGTGGTACACAGAGAATATACCAGTATTGACAGAAACAAATTAGAAATAGAACTATGCAAAATGAAAAATACTATATTGAGACTATATGTATGAAAATCAACTATACTAAAACAAAGATACTGAGATGTAGTAAACAGATGAGCAGTAGAAATGTGGTAGTAACTTTAGAGTGAGAAAGATTGGAAGAAGAAATGGAAGTTGGAGTACAAATCTCAATAGAAGTCAATGGATTGTAAAAATTAAAATAGCCCGAGGAAGAAAAGCCTTCGAGGTGCAAAGTGTGATACTAAGAAGTAGAATAGCTCTAGATCGTAGAAAGACCATATGGAACCCATGTGTGAAGCATAGGTCCGGTTATGAAGGTTACAAATATTTCAAGTTGTGCTGTTATAGGAGAATGTCAAAAATCAACTAACCTGTTTAATTTGGAAATGGTTAAGGAAAATAGAAGTTTTATTAATGTTATTAAAACGTGTTATTAAAATGATGTCATGTTTTAAAGCATGTGGAATAGAACAGCGATAAAGAGCACAGAACATATAAATTGTGTAAAGGATAGCAAAGAGTGGCTAGATTAAAAAAAAATGTAGGTAAAGATAGTTACAAGACAGCGAAAGAGTTAGCTCAGGATAGTTGGATAGAAGAGTTGAATTAAATCAACTTTGATGTTCAGGCTGGCGAGTGAGCGGAAGGGGGGGGGGATTCTATTCTGTTATAAAATTGTAGACTATCTTAAATTTAGTAACTCGGTCCAAAAATTTTCTCACATGTTTACTTACACATGTATATTTTTAACATTAGATACTGTTTTATAGTCTTTCTGTGTGAGGTATATGTCGATATACTGTATTCTTACCATATTCTTCAAATTGCTCAAAAGTTAGAATATTTTCATCTAATTTCACGTTGATTAGCAGTAAGCAATTTTTCATTTTTTCAAACTTCTGAACAATGTTTTCCCTTTCTCGTAAGTTTATTAGTTTGGTTGGCACAACCTTCAAATCCAAACTGTTGTGACAAACAGAATGATACCAGTATTTGAATGCCTGGTTCAGAAAGAAGATCACATACTTGTCAGTATATTGAACAGCACTGTCAATTTCTCTAAAAGGCAATATATTGGAAATTATTGATGCTGTTAATATTTTTATTACAGTTTTTGTTTTACTATCGTCTTTTGATTATGCTTTAAATATGATTGTATTATGATCATGTAAAAATCAACAACTTTTTACAATTATTTTTGTCTGAAAATGATCTTTTATGGTGCTACTATTATAAATTTTTATTGTGTGGTAATTTGAACTTCAACCATAGAAATATTTAAAAATCCAGCAACATATCTAATTGTCTTCATATTTTTTTGACAAATTTGTATATCAATGCAATGTGTCTCACCATGGTGCAAATAAATTTCAGCTAGATTTTTTCTTTTAAAAGTTCGTGTATAATTATTGTAGATATGTTACGACATGCTGCAAAAAATTCTTCTTTTGTATTTATAGGATTTATAATATGAATGATAGTTTACCCATTTATGTATAGTGAATGACTTTTCAGACTTGCTTTTTAAATGGCTATTTTTTATTTAAAATTATTAAAATGTTTACCATTAATTACTTCCTATAATAAGCATAATACACAGGTTAAATAAACATTTATTTTATTTGTATGTTAATTTGCTCGGTGCACTATTTTGAGATTAGTTGTCAACCATTGGTTCAATTTTTAATTAATTTTAATAATTATTATAAATTCTTAGTTTAGCATGATTAGATGTATAAGTATTAGTGTATTAATTCAGTTACTTGAATTAATTTTAAACAATTAACCAGTAGAGTGGTGAAATAAAACCGCATAGTATAATGAAGCTTAGTCTTGACACGTTTTTGTTTTAGTAAATTATGTTAATATTTCTATTGTATTATAGCTCACGAGTTCAGTCAATCAATTTCTCCGCAAAGGATTACTAAAACGGTTTTCCTTAGAGATACACCCTTAAAAGATGAGGAGTTAACTATGGACCGCAAAAGTTCTACTGCATTAGCTGCTCTTTTAGTTGAGACTAAACTTGCACACTTATATAAATGTCCCGAATTTAACTGTGAATTTTCTACAGACTCCAAACGATCTTTTGATGCTCATTTGAACGAGCACACAGATATACCTCGTGATATGACAATACCCTGTTTGTATTGTAATTACAAGTCTGAGTTTGGCAATTTTGGAATTCATTATGATGTAAGGCATTCAAAATGTACTTACTGCTGTGTTTATTGTTTTTATCGGGCTGTTAATCAACCATATGTTGAAATGCATCAGGAAAAGAACCATCATTCAATGCCCAGACTTGTACTTGTCGTTCCTTTAAATCAAGATGCTTTGCTAAGCCAAGCAAATATTACACTACTGCCATTGCGTGATGTTATACCTCCATATTTATGCAGTAAGTAATTAAAGTACTTTTTTGATATAAATTTTATTTGATGTTTTTAGGCTGCAAAAAAAAATTTTTGTTAGTAAATGACATACTAAGACATGCAACAGAAGACCATGGTGGAATACTTACATGCGGGTATTGTTTTCTTACATTACCACATCTTGAAGCTGCCACTGTTCATATGCAAATTCATACAGTATATTTTTTTCACTGTCGATACTGCCTTTTTGGATCAACCAATACAGATGAAGTTTATAAGCATTTGTCTTTGCAGCATTTTGCCCATCCACCTCAAATTGTGACCAGACGCTTTGATTCGAAAATACAGGTAAGTGCATAAAATGCTGGAACATTGAAATTGATTAATTATAAAATACTACATACGTATAACCATGTATGTGCAATTTTTAAATGGTCGAAGTTTAACACAACTACTGTAGTTTCTATATCCATATTTGTTTTCATATTTTGTACAAAAAAATTCAAAAACAAAATAACATGAAGGGTTTAGAAGAGTATATTAGGACTTCAAATATATTGATTATCTGCCTAAAGTTTAATAAAATTTAAACTAACATTTTTCGCATTAAGAAGATGCAAAGTTACTCAATTCGTACACACGTCTTGTTACCTGTGATTTGACTGTAACGTCAAAAGTTTATCGAAACAATACTCATTTTTTAAAACTGACAGTGTTATGGCTCATAATTGCCTGTAAAGGTTTAAATGCCCAGGTTACCACTGATGAAGCTATCACATTTTAAAGGATTTCACAGGATTATGAATTATAATACTTGTAGGTTACTAATAATTGTTTTTTTTATTGAATGCTCTTTGTAAGTATTGAATTACATATAAGGAAGAGCCATGTTTGAGTAGAGTAAGATTCTTGATGTGAAAACCGCAAGCTCAAATTTTATTAAATATCTATGTCTTGTGTGCGTTACCAACCGAACTACCAGGACTAGTAATCAAGTAAGGCAGGTGAACACATTTTAATTACATATGCCACTTTATATTAACATAACTTTCAATTAGTTTTGGTATTTTGGTCAATCATTTCTGGCAAAGCCAAGTTTTTTGATGTTTTACCATATATAAAGAGTTGGCAATTCTCAAAATGGCATACAAATAAGAAAATTATAGGTTTAAGTTCTTGTTCGTAACTTTTTGCAAAAATAGAGAAATTGGCTATTATTGTTCAGATGAACACAATTATAGTAGTATTATTATCTCATGGCGGGTGACCTTGAAAAAACCTGCGCAAGGAGAAGCTATATTAATAATCAAAATAAAAAAGTGAGACTAGAAAACATCGACTGCTTGCACGTCCAGTGTTACCAGAGCAAAAATTGTCGAGCAACCAAGGAATGTGTTTTAAATAGTTTTATGTTGATTTTTGCTCTTCTATAAAAATGATCTGAGCTTATTGTTAGATGTGATACCCCAGATTATTGATTGATTGGATCAGTGTACACAAGATATTTTATCACTTATAGTCACTAGTAGAACAAAAACAATTTGGGAGTACTACATATTTGTTTTTTTCAAATCAATAGACGTTTTTGTTTTAAACACAAACTATAAACACTATATAAAAATGTCAAATGCCCACCTCGAAAATATTACTAAGATTTATTACAAAAACGTTTTAAGAATATGTTTACACAATGACACTCATGGTGTTGTAACTAACAAAAACAAAACAAAAACAATTTTTAATTAATACCAAAAGGTTTTTATATCATTTGTTATATTAATATTATTATAAATTGCATATATCTCTTGCAAATTGTTCAGGTTAGAGGTTCCCGAATCTTTTATGCGTTTCAAATATTGAAACACATTAAAAACAATCTGTCGTCCTTGACTATGAATCACCTCCTTCTTATTCATAATATTACTCTAAAAAATATCATAATTAATCATTGAACGAACGTTCTTTTTAAATACTTACATTGCTGAAGAAATTAACTATCAGTTAGTTTTGAAAAAGCTGTTTTGATGACTATTACTTGATACAAATATTAAAACGGAAAACTGAAAACAATAAGACCTTGATAAGAGCGAGAATGACAATGACAGTTACGGTTCACATTCGGTATATACAGTACTGGGATCCGCTGAGTATGTGCACTGTTGCCACAGCAAATATTTACAGATAAAGAAACTACGAACCTAGAATTGTTTATAAGTAAAAACAAGTAAAAGCTCTGATATTATATGGAGGCCTGGATTTATTTCATATATTTATGAATTTCTAGATACCGCCAGCATGAACGGGGTCCTTACAAACAATATTTTACTTAACGTAATAAATGGGATATTCGTGACGACGTATTAAAGCCACATTGCTAGCAAGATGTTTGTGGGTTGTACTGTAGCATTGTGAATCTTGAGGTTTAAGTTTAAATTGAACCTATTGCGCATGTGACGTCACGCGCCAGGAGATAATAATACTACTCTACCAACAATGCAAATCTTCGATCTTCATATGTAGCAATTGCCTCACTTCTAATGCTACTTATGGACTGTGTTGATGCTAATCACATCTCTAAAAATAAAGATTATCCATGCTACAAAAGACAACTAAAGATTCTACAGTCACGTATCAACTATGGGAATATATAACAATTATCACACTCTTGTTATATTAAACCTTGCAATATCGGTCAACATCCTGCTGACCTCTACAAGCCAACCAAGTTACCTCTTCTCTATGCCACCATACACGAATGTGAATATGACATTATTTCATTAGGTGAAACTTGGCTAACTGTTGATATAAGCCATGCAGAAACATTTCCACAACTTTATAATGTAAATAGAACTGATTGTGATACTATACTTTCTAGAGAGAAAAGATAGTTACCTGCTATTAGGAGCAGTTATCCATCCCAGGGTGTTGACTTATCAAATGCTATAAGTACTACTAATGGAATCGATATTGTTGGCTGTAAGAGTAGTATCAGTTTAGACTGCCTGTACATATTTGTGGTCTACATTCCACCTGCAATATCCGCTTCCTTACTGGAAAATGCTAGAATATTTTGAGCATTTTGCTATACTCAAACTTTTAATTTTGGGCAACTTTAATGTGCTTTCTTATAATAATGAGTATCTAGAGATAAAAACCCTACCTGCTATGGAACTTCGAGTAGTTTATGAATATGGTGCCATATAACAAGGTTGTAAATAGCAGGGGGAGACTACTCGATTTAGTCTGGTCTAATATTTCTTGTTGTTAGTGAGGACGACTCATCGTTGATTAAAATTGACATTCACCATCCAGCACTTAAAGTACATTTGAGTGTTCAATTGCCAGAGAGTAACGCTCCTGTAGGAGTTACTAAATCATATAATTTTAGAAGTTTATGCAATGCATTGTCTAAGCGTAGCTGGTCCTTTCTAGAAAGTTTTGAGAACCCGAATGATGTTTGCAAAGCTTTTTATGATAAATTTTACGAAATACTAGAAGAATATGTCTTTTTATATTGTAATCAAAGCATGGGTTAGCAGAATAACGGACATATTTCCTAAATATATATTTTATTTAACATAAGAATTTACGTAATTTCGCAAACATAATAGTTAGGTTCACTTTCTTAAAACGGAAAACCATATTTCGAATCCTCGACCAATCACATCATTACTCTCTAGAACCAATACGAATGCAAATAGGCAATGCTTAGGTGGCGGGAAATACAAATATTACATTTGGCAGTAAATTTAAAATATACATATATCAAACATAACCTAAAGGTACAATTTTAAACCTACAATGTAAATATCACAAGTGACTGTATCCTGAGTGGTTCTCTTATTAATGTAATTAGAGTGAAGAATAATGTATTTTAAAACCAAACTTTAAAATCTGGGCTGTTGTTCATTTGAATTTAGGAAGCTGCGTGCATTGTCTAAGTGTCTCATAATGAATTACCGCCTTATATCCATATTATCAAACTTTGACAAAGTTTTTGAGATGATGCTTTTCAAACATATTTACTCGACTGTTGAACCAACCATTTACCCAGATCAACATGGATTTTTTACAAAACGGTCAACGATAACTAACTTATACATTTGACTCGTCATCTCAGAAACATTGGATGCTAGTGGCCAAATAGATGTTGTTTATATGGATATTTACCGAATTAATAGTTTTCCAGTAAATGCTTTCGCATAATTAACATTAGTTGAGAATATTACAAAACCAATACCTGTATTGCTTATAATAATTCTCAGATTTAAGTACAATTATTTTTTTCGTCATTAGGTTTTCCCTCTTGGAACTCGTTGGATGCGTACACCTCCATTGATTTCTATTCTGAGCCGGTCTACACATTTCCCTGAAATTCCCACAGCCCACATCTTTCACTATCTGCGTACAATAGTCCAACCTAGGTCTACCTTTACTTCTCTGTTTTCGTATCTCTGCTTCTAATATATTCCACGCTATTCCCTCATGCCTATCATCCTATCTCTCCTATTTTTTACTGTTTTCCACATATTTCTTTCATCTCCAACCATTTCTGCGCCTCTTTTTTTTTTTAACTTTGTCTGTCCATGATATCTTCATCATACGTCTGTAGTACCATATTTCAAAGGCTTTTCTGTCCACTTCTCCTACTGTCCAAGTTTCACAGCCACACAGTGCTTTGCTCCACACATATGTTTTAAGCAAACTTTCCTTGTTTCTATGTTTGTTGTCTTTGAACACAGTAGTTGGTTTTTCTTGTTAAATGTAGCACGCCCTTGTGCTAATCTTTGTTTTATATCTTTTGTGCTCTTTCCATCTCGCGTTATTTGGTTTCCTATGTAGCTGAAATCCTTAACCTCTTGTAAGTTCTCGTTACCTATTTGTATTGTTGTTTTTGATTTATTTTCCCCTCCTGGTACTTTGGTTTTATTTTTGTTAATTTACATACCGTATCTCTCTGTTAGAATTGTTTCCATTTCTTAATAGCAGCTTCTAACTCTTCCTTGGTCGATGCTAATACCGCTATATCATCTGCAAATCTAAGCATATCGATCTTTTGTCTCTTCATAATAATTCCAAATGTCTTCCTGCATTTGACAGTATTCATTGCCTCTTCGATGTACAAGTTAAAAATTAATGGAGATAGGGCACATACCTGTTTCACACCTATCATAATATTTACTTCTCTACGTTCCTGGTCTAATTCTATTACTGCTGTTTGTTCCTTTTATAAGCTATATATTATCCGTCTGTCCCTAAAACTCAGTCCGATTTTTTGAGTATTTTGAATTTTTTTTCCATATTATATTGTCGAATGCTTTTTCCAGATCTACAAACCCTATATACACGCTTTCCCCTTTTTCTATTGTTTTCTCCATTATTACCCTCAGAACTAAAATAGCCTCACGTGTTCTCCTGTTTTGCCTAAACCCAAATTGATCTAGTCCTAGTATTTTTTCAGCTCGTTTTTCCATTTCTCTTTGTGCAATTTTAGTTACTATTTTCGACACGTGTGCTGTCAAACTATTTGTTTGAAAATTTTCACATCTATCCGAGCCTCTCTCTTTTAGTATAGTGATTATGATGTTACGTTTGAACTCTTTGGGTATCTCGCTTGTCTCATACATATAGCTTACAAATTGGAAGAGTCGTTCTGTAACTACTTGTCAAGCGGCTTTTAGAATTTCTGCTTGCACCTTATCTGTACCCGGCGCCTTACCATTTTTCAGACACTTTAATGCTAATTAAAACTCATCTCTAAGCATAGGATATCCCGTCATCCTTTTCAATGTCTGATTCCTGTTCTAATGCTGCTAGTTCCTCTTCTGCATATAAATTCCCTATATATTCCTGCCATTTAACCACTTTCTCTAGATTTTCTATAATGACGTTTCCTTTTGCGTCCCTTATATTTTTGCTATATGGTTTTATATCTATAAAATTCATTCTTATTAGTTTGTATACTTCGTCTGTCTTTCGTATTTCCATCTTAGTTTGTACCTATTTGCACTTTTCATATATCCATTGTTCTTTAGCTTTCCTGCATTTGAGAATAATTTTCCATTTTATGGCTTTGTATCTCTATTTTCCTGTTTCGTCTGATCTATTTTTGTATTTTCGTCTTTCTTCTATTAAATTCAGGATATCCTTTGTTATCCTTGGTTTCTTATTTTCTTTTTGTGTATACCCCAGAATATCTGTATTCTCCATGTTTAAGCTGGATTTAATGTTATTTCATTCTGTTTCTACTTCCTTAGTATCAGCAATTTTCTCGATGTCTTTCAACAATTCATTTGACTTTTATTCAAATCTTTTGTGGATATCTTTATCTTTTTGTTTCTCAAAGTCAATGTCCTTTTACATTCCTTTTTTTTTAATTTAAGAGCGTCCTTCATGGTTACAGTGTTGTGGTCAGTGTGCATATCTGCTACTGGGTAGCTTCTACAGTCTTTTACTTGATTCCTAAACCGTTGTCTATTTGATGTCTTCCCATATCTCCAGGTTTCCTCCACGTGTATCCTCTTCTAGCCTGATGTTGAAATAATGTGTTTGTGATGGTTAAATTGTTTTTGTCACAAAATTCTACTAGCCTATTTCTCCTGTCGTTTCTCGTGCCTAAACCAAATAAACCTACTACCACTCCTTCCATACTCTCACCTACCATTATATTAAAATCTCCTGTAATAATTAAAAGTTTTCATGTCCTACGTATCTTAGTATGTCTACGATACCTTTGTAGATCACTTCTATCTCTTCCTCATTGTGGCCAGAGGTGGGCATGTATACTTGTATTATTACTGTATTTACCGGTTTAGATTCTAATATAACCATGAGTACTCTTTCGTTCTTTTGTAAGTAGTTTTCTACACAGTGCCTTATCTTTTTTTGCATAACTATCCCCACGCCCGAATTTCCTTCTTTTGATTCTGTACCATAAGAGCAGCTGTCCTCGTTCTGGGACCTGTGTTAGTCTGGTTTCTCACTGAAGACCCTACTACTTTGGTCGAACCTGTAGTTTGGCTCTTTAAGTCACTGGAACGCAGAAGCCATTCCACCCGTTCTAGTAATCTAGAATCTCTTCTAGATGCAGGTTCATTAGAATTGGATATATATTATTATATACACCACCCCTCTACTTTTTGTGTGTTTCACCTATATTATACCCTTTATTTTATGCTTTTGTAAAATGTGCACACCTAATGCACGCCCCTTGTACTTGCACCGTTTGGTTGGTTCTTTTATAAACTATTTAATGTAATGCCTCGACTATTTAAAACTCTTAATCTCAGGTTATTCAACTGCTTATAGTGGGTTTCCGTTATAAGTAGTTGTGTTAAGTCCAACAAACGTGCACCCTTTTGTTTTACTATTAAAATTGCTACTCTACTTTAGTATATGCCAAAATTTCTAATTATATCAAAGTTACTATGTGCCAAATTAAATTACAACCAAATTTTATATGACTAAATTTTGACGTATTAAAAATATGATTTTAAAACTCACCTGGTCTATACTCCGTCGATGCCTTGCTGAATCCTGGCACAAAATCCTAATTGCCGTATCGTCTTCACAATGCTGCTCTTGAATTTCCGTGCTGCTTCCAGGTGTCTTCGACTATTTACTGTTCCCCAATATCTGAAATGATTAACCCAAATTTAGAATTTAGAAAAACTAGTGCTATAACTTCCTCTGTACTAATCTCCACTTCAAATCCTTGTTTCCGCTCAATGCTTCTGCTGCCTTTAACCCGCTCCAATATCCAACTCGTATCTTTGTTTCCGATCAATGCTCCTGCTGCCTTTAACCCGCTCCAATATCCAACTCGTATCTGTGTTTCCGCTCAATACTCCTGCTGCCTTTAACCCGCTCCAATATCCAACTCCTAATCTGTATAACCACTCTCGCTGACCCGCTACCTTTAAGACCACTCTCCAAATCCAATTTCTAATCGTCGCACAATCACTAATATTCCCTTTATAATTCCTATGCTTGTATCTTTTACCACTTTTCAATTAAACTCATTTTAAAACAATGACTTTTATTTTCTTTTTCAAATTATCTGAATACAAATTAGCACAATTCTGAAAACACGTCTTTTACAAAATTGGTTCGAAAAATAATCACTTTGTTTACTCTCTAAGGCGACCATGTTGACTCTACTAGCCCACTACATCTTAAAGTCCATAACAAATAACTAAGTTCGTGTCGCACATACCATAGTCCATGTCTTTTATACAGTTTCATAATTACATTAAATTCTAATATATGTCCTAAATCTTTACATTCAACCAATCACATTTTACGATGTTTTAACTAATAATTTTGAGTTTACAAATATTGTCCAAAAGTTGATTCTATAGAAAATGAAACCAAAATAAATTACACTTGACCCTGGATGCATGTTGATAGTGAACATTCATAGACGCATCCGGCTTTTGGACGGCAAATGTACTTTCAAAGGCTTTTAAAAATTCAACTCGGTATAAACCCTTGATCATTTCACATCTTACTACGCCACTTAGTCATTTTAAAATTGCCTTTTGGCACTTAATTTCAACTACTATATTTGCATGGTATTTTAGTATACATAAAATACGGCAAACATATATTTTTAGGTTTATGTGATCAAATATGTGGATTATTTTTGTTTGGCATATACTACCTTGTACTAAACAACCCTTATAACTCTTTGTAGCTCCCTTAGACATTTTATTATATATATATATATATATATATATATATATATATATCTTATTTAATGTTATATAGATTAAACAAATAAAAATTGCAGATCTGCACCAATGCATACTTGTAATTAAACATAGAGGGTACTTTGATTAATTGTGGCCGTGCTAATCAGTTTAAATGAAGCACCTTATATTTTGTGTCACGTTTTGATTGTTCTTGTGCATGTTTTTGTTTTTTAAATGCAGCACTATCAAGTTATGAACTTTTTTCATGAAACTTCTGAAAATACATTGTTGTTCAGTTTTAAAATTTTGAGTTAATATTTGGTTACAAATAAACAAAGGTCATTCCTTGCTAAATCTGCAAATACTTGGCAATTTAGTAATACAGGGTGTTTGCAAATATTCCTAAACTTATGAAATTTCGAATACATACATACATACCCTAAAATTAACTAGATGATTCATAGTCTGGAGTTTGCTTGAATGTTCTAGTCTTTTGTAGAATATACTTTGGTTATGCAATTTGCGTGTTTGACAGGTTGCCTAATAGTGTAACAATATTTTTACCCATTTGGATTATCCTGCACCTGTAAAAAAGTTAGGTATCTTAAAAGCATGGTGCTTTTCTACACAAGTCTTTATTTTAATGATATGAATTAGTTTATAGCTAACAATTTATTTTGTGTAATTGCAAACAACTTTGCATTTTTTCAATACTAATGTATTGTTAGTGGCACTACTCTGTGTATTAACAAATATTCTTTTTAGCAACCTCTGAACAAATATGATTATGATGACGATAAAGTATTTGACAACTTGAAAATTATTGTACGTGATCATTACCAGTATTATACACCAAGTGCAAGAAAGGAAATCACATGTTCATCACAGCCTTTAAATAATGTTTCTACAGCAGCAAGCACATTACCAAATAAATTATCTAATATTATTACTTCTGGTGCAGTTGCAGATTTAAATGGTCAAACTTCAAAATCTACTTCTCCTCTAATAATTAATAATTTGCTGAAGTTTGATACAAGTTTGGCCGATAACATGACTTCGGTTGCCAGTAACGCAGCAAACACTAGTATTACAAACGTAAATCAATTAACTTGGAACTTAAGGGATATAACTGTATCTACCATTGCAAGTAAAATCACAGTGGCTGACAACACGGGAATAAAGCATTTGGAATCAACAACAGGCATGCAAGTAAGTAGTTACAGATGTTAGTTTAGTTTTTAAAAATTCAAATATTATTTGTTTTCACTTCAAATTGTGTGTATTGAGATACATGCAGTGCGAATGGAAACTTCTTTATACTAACTACATCATAATTAAAAGTAACAGACAATGATAGTGTGCCATTACCACTCAGAACTTCTTAATAACATTTTATTAATTTAACTTTAGACTACAGTAATTCTTGTGATTGTTACTTGAATGTTCATGAATATTTTTCAGGAAGCAAATCAAAAAGATCACCTACCTTTGTTTTGATGCACTATTGGTGAATGAAGTCAGATTTAAAACTTCTTAAGTCATTATGCAGTAATGCTCAAATGCATGTGCACATACAATGCATACACACAGATGCACTCGTGCACACACAAATGTCTCTGGACATGCATATGCAAATGTGATGCAGCAAAAGCATGTTTTATATGGTAGTTGATATTTGTGTAAAAGATGCTTATTGTTGTTTTTAAAATAAATGTTGCACTATAATTAACAGTTAATGTTCATGCATTAATTCTATTGGTGCATATTTGCTTTTTGGTTACAAAATCTCCTCTAATTATATAATTATTCATTTAATTTTCGAAGTAAATGGGCACATTATTCCTTTAATTTCAATAAGTTGTTTAGTAGATTTATTGACCCAATTGTCTGATCAAAGGCCAATCCACTGGTAGTGGTATCACACCATACACATTGTACTAAATTTATCAATCCAGACATTCAAATGGTGTTTATTTATATCACAAATTATATAAACAAAATCTAAGCATTCATCTCACTACATTTCTTAATACAGGGACTGCAGTAAAGATGAACTGTGCTAGTAAGCAGGTATTGTCAAAATAATTCACTTTCATAATTCATAATTGTTTTCATGTATAATAAAAAACTACAACATTTTCTGAATTAGACCGTCAACGACTTTCCTGCTATTGAATGCATTCTAGTTAAGGATCCTGGCATATCAGTCAAAAAAGCTATTGGTCCAAAAATATTACATTTAACCTGGAAAATGCATAATAATTTGTATTTACCTAGTAAATTAAAAGCTTGTATCATCCATGATTGTATAAATGTTGGTATATATCACTACATTCGACACATTGTAATTTAGAAATTAAAACTTACTACTTTCAAACTGATGTCAGCCAACATGTTTATTGGAGCACAAATGAGTTTTAATGAATACAGACACATACATCATGCACGTGTGTATGCGTATGTATCGAAATATGAGGCAATGCCAGAGACTTTTCCAAAAAGAAGCACAAAAACCAAGAGTATTGTAATAACTAGAGATATTAAAATGCCTTTAATAAAAGAACGCTTTATAACCGTTAACCGTTTCTCAACCTTTTTCAGTAGCTGTGCCATGGGCTCTTTCCAGTAGAACAACTCATGTTGTCTTGTAGCGATTAATGTACTTACCAGAATTTATTCAACTTTTTATTCATCATCATTAGGTCTTCAGTCCTGAAACTGGTTAGACACGTACCATCATTGTTTCCTATTCTGAAGTAACCTACAGATTTCCCTGAAATTTGCACAGTCTGCATCTATCACTATCTGATCTCGGTCTACATCCGCTTCTTTTTTCCTACCTCTGCTTGTCATATATCCCATACTATTCCCCAAAAATGCTTTAGAACGTATTCTGTCCTTCTCTTTCTCCTATTTGTTTCCAAAGATATCCTTGTTCCCCTACTGTTTCTATAACCTATTTGTTATTACCTTTGTCGGTCCATCCTCATACATCCGAAGCATGGTATTTCTAATGCTGCTACCGTTCTTCTATCTGCTTTTCAGACTGCCCGTATTTCATAGGCATACTGTCTGTGCTATGCTCCACACATTTGCTTTCAACTTCTTGTTCTATGTTTGTTGTTTTTCATCATAGGAGCTGTTCTTTCGTGTTAGATGCAGTTCGGTCCCCTTCTATTGTTTTACAATTATATAACCTATTTCTTCGATATTCAGTGGTTGTGAAGGGGGATAAGCAGCCTGTAACTGTCAAGTTCCCTCAGCAATTGAGTATTTACCGATTTAATATTTTTTCCAATATATCTTTTCGCACAGTCAACATTAGTTGCAGCTATTTCACAACCAACAACTAGTTGCTTATAATAATCATCAGATTCATCTGCGCTTATTTTTTCGTCATTAGGTTTTCTGTCTCAAAACTGGTTGGACACGTACCTGCACTTATCTATTTTCTGAAATAACCTGTATAGTTCCCTGAAATTCTCACACAGCATGTATACAACTCAGTTCCCCTGCTATTGTTTTCTAATTTTATGCCTTATTTCACCGAGATTTGGGGAAGGGGGTTAAGCAACCAGTGGCTGCCAAGATCCCCAACACATAGACATTTGCTGAAATAATAGTTTTTCTGTAAATCCTTTCACAGAATTACCATTATTCGAGAATATTGCCCACCTAATACTCGTAGCTACTTATAATAATCATCATGTTTAAGTACAGTTACTTTCTTCATCATTAATTTATTCATCTTGGGACTGGTTGGATGCGTACCTCCATTGATTTCTATTCTGAGTTAGCCTACACATTTCCCTGAAACTCCTACGGTCTACATCTTTTACTATTTATGTGCAGTAGTCTAACCTAGGTCTACCTCTTCTTCTATTTTTTCCTATATCTGCTTCTAATATATTCCGCACTATTACCTCATGCCGTAGTAAGTGGCATATCATCCTATCTCTCCTATTTTTTACCATTTTCCACATATTTGTTTCTTCCCCTATCATTTTTAGTACCTCTTTGTTCTTAACTTTGTCTGTCTATGATATTTTCATCATTCGTCTGTAGCACCACATTTCAAAGGCTTCTACCTTTTCTTGTCCGCTTCTCCTACTGTCCAGGCTTCACATACTGTCCAGGCTTGACAACCGTACAGTGCTGTGCTCCATACATATGTTTTAAGCAATCTTTTCCTTATTTTTCTGTTTGTTGTCTTTGAACATAGTAGTTGCTTTTTCTTGTTAAATGTAGTGCGACCTTGTGCTAATCTTTGTTTTATATCTTTTGTGCTTTTCCCATCTTGCGTTATTTGGCTTCCTAGGTAGCAGAAATCCTTAACCTCTTGTAAGTTCGTGTTACTTATTTGTATTCTTGTTTTTGACTTATTTTCTCATCTTTTGCATACTAGTACTCTAGTTTTAGTTTTATTAATTTTCATACCATATCTCTCTGTTAGAACCGTTTCCATTTCATTAAGAGTAGCTTCTAACTCTTCCTTGCTAGATGCTAATATTGCTATATCATCTGCAAATCTAAGCATATCAATTTATTGTCCCTGCGTAGTAATTCCAAATGTCTTCCTGCATTTTACAGTGTTCATTGCCTCTTCAATGTACAAGTTAAAAATTAATGGAGATAGGGCACATCTCTGTCTCACCCCTTTCCTAATGTTTACTTCTCAACGTTCCTGCTCTAATTCTATTACTGCTGTTTGCTCTTTGTATAAGCTGTGTACTATTCGTCTATCCCTATAACTCATTCCAATCTTTTTGAGTTTTTCAAACATTTTTTCCCATTTTACATTGTCGAATGCTTTTTCCAGATCTACAAACCCTATATACACGCTTTCCCCTATTTCTATTGTTTTCTCCATTATCACCCTCAGAGCTAAGATAGACTCCCGTGTTCCCCTGTTTTGCCTAAACTCAAATTGATCTTCTTCTAGTATTTCTTCACCTCGTTTTTCTATTCGTCTTTGTACAATTCTCATTAATATTTTTGACACGTGTGCTGTCAAACTTATTGTTCGAAAATTTTCACATCTATCCGTGTCTTTCTTTTTTGGTATAGTTACTATGATGTTGTTTGAAATCTTTGGGTATCTCACCTGTCTCATACATATAGCTTACAAGTCGGAAGAGACGTTCTGTTACTGCTTGGCCAGTGGCTTTTAGTGCTTCTGCTGGCACCTTATCTGTACCCGGCGCCTTACCATTTTTCAGACTCTTTAATGCTAATTCAAACTCATCCCTAAGTATAGGATATCCGAGGTCATCATTTTCAATGTTTGATTCCTGTTCTAATGCTGTTAGTTCCTTTCTTGAATATAAATTTCTTATATATTCCTGCTATCTAGCTACTTCCTCTACATTTTCTATAATGACGTTTCCTTCCGAGTCTTTTATATTTTTGCTATATGGTTTCATATCCCTAAAATTAATTCTAATTAATTTGTATGCTTTGTCTGTCTTTCCTATTTCCATCTTAGTTTGTACCTCTTTGCACTTTTCATCAATCCATTGTTCTGTAGCTTTCCTGCATTTGCGAATAATTTTCCATTTTATGGCTTTGTATCTCTGTTTTCCTGTTTCGTCTGATTTATTTTTGTATTTTCGTCTTCTATTAAATTCAGGATATCCTTTATTATCCATGGTTTCTTATTTTCTTTTTGTGTATACCCCAGAATGTCTCTGCCGGCCATGTCTAGGCTGGATTTAATGATATTCCATTCTGTTTCTACTCCCTTAGTATCAGATATTTTCCCGATATCTTTGAGCAATTCATTTGACTTTTTTCGAACCTTTCTTGAATATCTTTATCTTTTAGTTTCTTTAAGTCCAAGTGCCTTTTTTTCAAATTTTTAAATTTAAGTGCGGCCTTCATAATTACGATGTTGTGGTCAGTGTCTATATCTGCTTCGGGGTAGCTTCTACAGTCTTTTACTTGATTCCTAAACTGTTGTCTAACAAGAATGTAATCTATTTGATATCTTCCTATATCTCCTGGCATCTTCCACGTATATCGTCTTCTAGCATGATGTTGAAATAATGTGTTTGTAATGATTAAATTGTTCTTGTCGCTAAATTCTACCAGCCTATTTCCTCTGTCGTTTCTCGTGCCTAAACCGAATAAACCTACTACTGCTCCTTCTCTATCCTCACCTACCACTGCATTAAAATCCCCCGTAATTATTAAATTTTCATGTCCTTTTACGTGTCTTAATATGTCTTCGATATCTTTGTAGATCGCTTCTACCTCTTCGTCACTGTAGCTAGACGTGAGCAAGTATACTTATATTATTACCGTGTTTACCGGTTTAGATTCTAATCTAACCATGAGTACTCTTTCGGTCTTTTGTAAATAATTTTCTACACAGTATCCTATCTTTTTCTGTATAACTATCTCCACGCCCAAATTTCCTTCCTCTGCTCCTGTATGAATTACTCTGAAGTCTCCACTCCAAAAATCCGCTGCCTCTGGCCACCGAACTTCGCTGATCCCTACTATGTGAGTGATAACCTATTCATTTCGATTTTTAGGTTCTCTAGCTACCTACTTGCTTCATACTTCTAACATTCCACGCGGTAGCATGTCTTAGACTGCCATACCGACCCCTATGGTCTCTGCCAATCTAAGTACCGAAAGAGCTGATGCCCTCTTTCGGGGACCTGTCTTAGTCTGGTTTCTCACTAACGACCCTACTACTGTGGTTGGACCTGTAGTTTGCCTCTTTAGCTCATTAGAACACGCAAGCCATTTCACCTGTTCTAGTAATCTAGAACTTCGGCAAGGTGCAGGTCCATTCGAAATGGCAACTTTTTATTATTTTTTTAAAATTATGATTTGAGAATCAATATTTAAGAACTATTACTTTAATTTAACGTAGCGATTAAAAAGTTTCTAATTGCCAGAATTTCTAAACAGTGCACAGTCGCACATTTCATTATTACAGGAAACAAACTTCGCAAATATAAAGATTTTTAAATATTTATGCAACTGTAAATGATCATCAAACTCACCTCCACATATACTAGATAACAAAATCTTTTAAGAATCCAATCTACAAAGTGTAGAAACTATTTTAAACTATGCCGCATTGCACATTATAGCAATTTATTGTCCTCACAATAAAAAATAGCTGCTAAAACGTGATATTTAAGACATCGACTAATCAGAATACAAAATCAGATGAACAATACTGACAAAATTATAATAAATTTAATTGCTTTCTTTCGTAATTGAACATACATAATTTCATCGAAAGTCTCTAGTATTTTTAACTTCACAAAAGGGGGTTTTATTTATATTACTTCATGATTAGTATCTAGACTAAATCAATTTTACTGCAGTAACAACTTTGCATAGTCATTATTTATGCTCATGTAGTTTACATACAAAATTTTTTTATAGTTTAAGTGTGAATATCAATTATAAGAAGAGATGAAAGATTACACGTATGATATTGGACATTTTATAACCAGGTATCGAAAGACTATGTGTATAGAATGTCTGCATTTTTTTTCCAGGGAATGAGGGTTAAATATTTCAATTTGCAATACTAAAATGCGCATTTAGGATGAACCAATATAGCATTAAAAAAATCACAATACATACTGTAGGCAGCAAACACATTAAAACCTGACTAAATATTATGTCTGAGTATCTCCTACACATAAAAATAAAACTTACGTTTTATATGATTTTTATTTCATGAAGGAAAAGGTTTGATCAAAAGTAATATAACAGTGATGGCACGTATTTTAAAATACCAGGAACTTTTACGAGTTGGAACGTTGTTCATTACCTCAACATTTACTATCCAAAGAAGTGACATACCTAAAACAACTTCTGGTCAGTGACTAAATTTTAAAGAATTAGTTACATTCTGTTCATTGTTGAAATTTGGTTTGTTTAGCATTTTTCTTAATTTCATTGGGAATTAAACCACTTGTTAAAATCATCTTTATTTACGTTTCGATCCATGTCCTAGGATCGTTGTCAAAATAATAAAAATTTCAAGTTTGACATTTATGACACAAATTGAAGGTGATTTTAATTTATTAATGTTCGATATATTTGCTTTGAATACTTTAGATGAAAATTTTAAAGTTTAGAAGAACGAGTGCCTTCAATTTGTGTTGCGCCCTGGGAGCGACTTTGAGGTAGACAATACGCTTAGCGTGAAATCAGCTGATTAATTTTTATTGTTAAATTTCATATAAATTCAAAACTTGAGGATTGGAAAACATTTTTTAACATGTTTCTATTTATACAATTGAGAGGATGGTTATTAAAGAAGTGTGCGATTACGTTACTGTAGGGTGTAAGCAGTCTTTTTATATTTATCTTGGGGGGGGGGGGTGGCTCATTATGATTTAGACTACCTCTTTGATACAAAAACCAACTCGACAAGGCATTCTTGTTGAGATAATTGTCCTCCAAAATTATAAAAAATTATTGCGCGAAAATTTGCACTGTTTAATTCCATTTTTCGATTAACTTGTTAACTTTAACAGTTTGTTGTAACTATAACACAACGTATATACCACTGAAATGTTGGATTTAGGTTAACTAAAGATGGAGGTTAATTTTTAGTACTGACGTTTGATACTTCATACCTGGAAGCATATTACTCACAAGATATAGATGTGGATCATTAACTGCTGCAGTTCATATGCTAGGGCTGTTATGCATAAATCTCATACTATATGTGAATCGCACATTAAATAATCGATATTTTTCATACACAATTCTTTATTTTTAATCTCTGGTTACGTAGCAAAAAACAAATTATAAAATTGATTTAATATACATATAACAATGCAAATAGTGAAAATAAGAAGCAGCAAATATAATCTCAGATAGCAAACATCTTGGGTTTCTGCAAATATTATACAAAACACTATGTGTCAACAATAACAGTATAAATTAATACAAGCAATCTTACCATCAACTCAGGAAATTAAAATTGAACAATCATTAATGCTTTAGTGCACTCACAACCGTCTTTTCACGTCATTACAAAACTTCTTAGATAAAATGTCAAATTTTTACTTCTCGATCACCTGTTTTTCAACGGCACTATAAGTGGTCATCACTTTTAAGAAGGACAATGCACATTAAAGAAAAGCCAAGAAGCGAGACGTAGTAGGAACTTTGAACCTGTACGCAGAAATGCTCACTAAAAACATCAAGTGAATTAGGAGATTTTAGCATGTAATAAAAAGATTTTAAAGCTCCTGTATTTAGCTAATAGAGATAACATCAAAAATTCTCTAAAGTCAAAACAAAACAACAGCGAAAAATTACTACTCCACAACGGATGGCCAAAACTATACTTTAAGAGTAAAGCATTGAATGGTAATTAGTAATTGTTATAGAATGAGTTTGTTGAAACTCTATTGTGTGAATAATACTCTGTATATCAAATGTTCCAACTTGTTCCTGGACTAGAATCTCTACGAGCAATTTTAAATTTTAACAGAATGCAAGTTTGTGCAATTGCGATTAAAAATATCTGTTAATTTCACTTTGGTTACGATACAACTTCAGAAAGATTGGAAAGTGGGTGACAATTGGAATTCATAAACTATTTTGAAAAAACTTGAATGCACTTCTGAATTAATTAATAGGCGAATATAAAAGAATGATTGGGTTATTTGAAAATAACTACATTCTTTTTTATTATAACAGTTTGAAAACATCGTACAACGTTTAAGTTTTGAAAATGGACACAGTTTAGAAATTGCAAAAAGTAAATTAAGTACCTTACAAAAAATTAGTTCCATAATTTTGCCGTTACATGTACCAAAAGGTTTTTAATTAGGCGATGAGCTCGAATGGCTACTTATTTTCGAACGTGACGTATTCATTGTGGCAATTTGCAAATAGTTCCTTATCGGCCTTGATTTATTTACACAAAGTTGGCTGCTTTGAATTACCTGTATATGCCCTTGGTGCAATATTATATATGATGATCGGCTTCTTATAATGATGCGCTAGACATCAATAAACTTAGGTGAACAGTAAAGTGATTAATAAAGAAAATTATGCATTGTTAACACCTATTTATTTCTAAAAAATTAATTTGCTAAACTATCTGATTAATGCTGTGAAAACACAGTGTATTGAATCACAATCGAAAAATACAAAAACAACACCGACAACTTAGTACATGTTGCATTATAAACAACAATTACTATCTAATAGTTTACGAATTTATAGAGAATCTGATGATGGTGACATGTGACGATTTTGTGGCAACATGGTACTTTGACCCAACAATTTGCTCATTTTTCTTTTTATAATTAGTATTACATCTGTAATATAATAGTTTGTGCATATTTTCCGGTAAGTTCGTAAGTTTGTAGTTAGTAAAATTATCTTTATTTAATATTGTGCACATTCGCTTTTAGTAGGTTATCTTGTTAGTTTTAAAAATAAAGTTGCACTATTCCCAATATTTATTTTTCCAAATAATTTTTATACCTATTTGAAAGTTGAATTGAGCTGATTAAATATGCTTTGTTTGGGTCATTATTTCTTCAGTTAGACTCTTTGTTTCCATTTTGTATGTGATGTGATTAAACATTTTTACTCAATTTTACTTTTGTACATGTGAATTCCTTTGTACATTTCATGTGTACACCATATTGTTCTCAATACTTTTGAACTTACTAAATTTATATAGTTTTGTCTTGAAAAGCTGGTGATATCTTACACATTTATATTCTATGGAAAATCTGTTTCATTGACTGGTGTAGAATTTATTTAACCATGTAATTTATATTGAGCAACCCAAACACAATCATGTTATATTGAAATGTAATGAAATGAAAAAGTATTACATTAGTGTATTATCAAAATAAATATTGTAATAAGATATGATATGCTTCAAAAATGTTGTCCTTGGCTAATTTAAATAAAAATTATCACACATTTTTTACATGTTTGATATATGTCAAATTTATATGTTTAATATTAAAACAACAGAAATTATTATTGCTTTTGTTAAAGAAAGCAAAAAAGAATTTATATGGTATAATTGCTGATAATGAAGAATTTATAAATTGTAATGTGACCAAAAATTGAATTTTATTTTATTATTATTATTATTTTTCCAGGACATTGAAACATCTATAGATGGTTTAGAAAATAAAGAAACAGATAAGGACAATAATTTAAGCTTAACAACTTCTGAAAGTGATGTGTGCTTGGAAAATTCATTAAATGAAGTAATGGATGGAACACTTTCAGATTTAGGTGAAACTCATTTTTCTGATTTAACTCTTGAAGAAAGTTCATTTACCACTACTAATACAAAGAAAATTAATTTGACGGGCAGAAATTTGTTTATATGCAACTTCTGTAGAGCTAGTTTTGAATTGCCTGCTGATTTACGATTACATGCTATCAAATGTGTTGAACTAAATTGCAGTAGCACATTAAAACCTTTTAAATGTGCACATTGTACTAAAATATTTAAGACTGTTAATAATTTATTTGAACATTTACGTTTACATGGTACAAACAGATATGCATGTTCACTTTGTGATTTTAAAGCTCCACATCAGGTATATGTACGCCAACATTTAAAAGCAAAACATAAAGTTACAGCAGTCACTATGATACCTGTTGACCATAAAAAGGTGGATGGTGATTGCGATGAATTTATTCTTAGACCAAAATCCAACAGGCAGAAAAGTCTTGAAGTTACTGCTGATTTTAGTCTTAATAGCACTGATGAGAAAAAGCTTGAAAAATTAACATATGCTCCAGATGAATGTGAGCTTTTACCATTCCGACCTATTTTTTCTCAAGAACTCGGCTGTTCATTATGTGGTTTTTCAACAAAGGTAATATTTTATGTATAATTGAAGCACTATTAATATTATTTTTTTTAGGTTAAAACAAATCTCGTTAGGCATCTAAATTTGCATTTGAATAGTGAAACGAATACTGTTCCCACATCCCAGGCACTTAATCCTGTTCCTAATCCAGATAAAAATGAGCGAATGTTTGATAAAATGACAAACCTATCTCATAGTGGATACAATAGTAACCCATCTCGCATGTCACTCAGAAAAGAGAAAAATGAATCTCATCTAAGTGAATTAACTAAAGAAGAACAAGCTTTGATACCAGCGTTTGTACCATCTACCAAAAGAAATGTTTGTGGTGCTACAGGATGTGATTATCTTTGTCTTGATGACTCTATGTTTAAGTAAGTGTTATGGTTTGCAATTACTTTTTTTTAAACAATTGTCAGGTATTAACAATAATATAATGGAAGTGGAAAAACATATTCACATCACAAGATCACTTTTGGTGTTTTTTGGTGACCAACACAATTTATTGTTCTACTTGTGACACATGCTGCCACTCCCAATTTTCTCTTTTATTAGATTTGATTTTATTGGTTGGATTTGGAATCTTTTATTTTTTTGCTGGCCAAATGGTCATTATTTGTTCTTATCAATTCAACATCTATCCTTCTTGAAGGAGACCTTTTATTTGATTTAGCATGTTTTTTTAAAAGTAATAACTTCATTTTTTGTAAGTAGAAGATGAGAAAGAAATGCAAATTGCCAAATTACATGATTTCTTTAAATTATTCATTGCATGAAGTAGCGCAAAGCTTTTTGTCGTTTAATTCATAATGAATATTATCGTATCTGTGAAAAATTTCGAGTTATTTAATTTTATAGAAAGATAACGTATTTTGTAACGTATTTTTGTAGGTAGTTTAAACCCCTATCCCACTTATGTACTTCTTGTCTCCTCCATCATGCAAAAAGACTTAGTGCTTTGATTGGTTGTTATCTATGAATGCTCGCAAGTGCACAATAGTATTGCAGTGTGACTTCTCATTTACCAAAAATACAGTGCTGTTAATTCAGCGCTATACAGTTGATGTCATTACAGTCCACTTAATTATTATTAAGGAATTCAAAGTGTTTATGCTAATGCACGAACATCCTTAAACCCTACAGTAAGACTTTGCATCATTTTTATAGAACTGATTTTCTTACAAAGAATATTCGAATGTCTTGAATATAATACTAGAAATATTACCAACACGAATAGTTGATTTTTTTAATATTAATTGTTGCTAGAGAATTAAGCCATTTTCCTCACTTTGAAGGTATATTTTTTCTTGGTAATCATGAAAAGAATGAATGGTTTATTTCTTGTAAAGTTTAATATTGAACGTACAATTGGTATTGCCACTAATATTAAATTCTACAAGTTCTGACGTTTCAGTGGTCAAATCTTCATTTTATTATTAAAATTGTTACTTAAAATTATATTGCTCCTCATAGAAACATACAGAAAATTGTTGAGAAACTCGAATCTAGTTCGCAATCGATTCTGCAATGCAATTCTCAGCAACATTGGAACTTTTTCTCTTAACAACAAAGATCATTGAAATACGATATAGGCAGTATCAGTTTACAGTTGAGATTCTGGAAGGTTAAAAATTTCTGGTAGTCTCTTCGGTGCATTATAAAATGTATGACTGCTTACTGGCTGCATAGTGCACTTCTCATTTTGGTAGATTAAAAGAAATTTTTTTCTGAAATCGCATTGAATATTTTTGAAAATCTAAGAACTATTAGTGCATCAGTTTGTGAGAGGATACATTACATTTTTGTATTAAAATCTAACTAAAAACTAACAATAGACAGCAGTAGTGCCTCCAGCTTTTCTGGAAAAGCTCATCCATTGGGTGGAGTAGAGGTGTAATATTCTTAATAAAAAAATTCACTTGTGTATTCTTTGTGAGATTGTCTGTTGGAGTGCATTATTGTTTAAAATAAGGATAAAAGACTGTATGGGAAAATAATTTCCCGACTTGACCGGGAAAGTATTTTCCTACATCTTTCACACTTGATTCTGAGTTGACAAAGTAAACATTCTTGATTGATTTCAGAAAAACCTAGTTTTATGACTTCAAATAATTTTATTCAGAAAGTTTTCATCTCCTTGAATATTAAACTTGCAGTAATATATGTAGCTTTGAAATTCTTCAGGAATAAATCCTATATTAATTGGTACCAAAAGCTTTAAAGTATTTTTTTAGATATATGGTGTTTTGTGGTTTTTAAAAATCTAAGTCGTTTGCATAAGCAGTAGAACATGACTGGAAAAATGACTATGTGATCTATCTAAGAGTGGTTTACTTTTGTTCTTTTTGGATTAAATTTGTCATATTGTACATGGTTTGCAAATAAGCGTCGCATAATGCCCATAGTTGGTGTTGATCTAACTTCTAGAATATCTTGCTATAAATATTTTGCATGTCTGATTTACACATGCTCATTCTTGCTTTAACTTTCTATCTTTGACCGGGACATTTTATTTACAGGTTTATTACAAGCTTTAAAAATTTGTAGAAATGACAAAATAAATGAAATATGCTTATACTATGAAATGTATATTCACTAAAATACTGATTCACCGTGCATAATAGTCATTCATGTAATATTATAATTAGTAATAGTAATAATATGTAATAAAAATCAATTAACTTCACTCACAAAAAATATTTGTGCTTTTCATGAAATCAGTTTATTCAAGAAACTGCATATCTTTAATTTTACAAACTAATTATCTTACTTGTTTAGTATTAAATGAAAGAAAATTTTATGTTCATCCATATCAGTGATAAAAATAGAAAGATTAATTTTTAAAAATCATGTAATTTGTTAAGTGTGAACTAGGTGTTAAATCAATATACATTTTGATTTGTCCTGCAGAAACTTGGACCTGATAATAATAAAAGGGTGCGTTGGCTAACTGCAGTGGGTTCCTAGGGATAAACGAGAAAGAACATAAAGAAATACAAAAATGATAAATAACAAGGTTTTAAATTCGAAATTTGTCTGTATCAAAATCGAGAGGTGCCAAAAAGTCTGTCCTTTTTATATGGAAGACAGTTATTTTGCATAAAGCTCTCTTGCTAAAGTTGGTCATACTTTTAACGAGGGTTCGCAAAATAAGATACTCCTTCCACATACGACTATCACTGGGGTAGCTGGATATTGTTTACAATTCACTAGCTTTAACTATTTCCAAATAATTCAAATAAAAATGCATCTAAACTTAACCTCAGTTCGCATAACAACATAATTTCATTACACATATACATATACTTTTCTAAAAATATTCTTAACTGCAATTGGGCCAAATCTTGCTGAACTAAACCCTAAGGGAAATCTTAAAGAAAAACTTGAACCTAGTCCATCAATCGAAGCTCCACATTTTTTTGCTTTTCTATTTAATTATTACATTAACGAATCCCAAATTATTGGTAGTGCAGTTCATCAAAGCAAAAAAAAAACAATTAAATACCAATTTTGCACTATAATATTGTACTTTCTAAAATACTTAGCACCTACATATTTATTAATAATATACTACTATATCCTTAACTTTAATCATCAATCGTTTCATCGATAAATTCTCAATCGAAAAAATGTCAAAACATATTTACATCCACGTTTACGTATAAATTATACCAAATTATGAAAAAGTCTATACTATAACTTAGGTTTATGCTTCTAATTTAGGTAATGTTCAGACCACGCTAGCTTTCTATTTTCCAAAACAACAGATACAACATAATCCAAAATTCCAAGTTAATGGCGGTATGAACAAATCTAGTTTCACTTCCTACAGATGGTCATAACGAAGCTAATTTCGCCCAGAAGCATTTTGAACATGGCCTTGCAGAACCACAAGCATAAAATCAAACCATTTCTTGTATGCCGCGTATTTTTCCTGTTTAGCCATAACTTCACTACATTTTCAAATTTCTACACTAATGTCCCTTACTTTTTTGCTTTTCGAGTTTAACTTGTCCAGGGCCTTGTGCAGAACAGTCACTTTCTCAGCCCTCGATCCCACCTCGTACCTCTACATCATTGATGTGTTGGTCAACAAGTTGTAAATAACCCACTTGTATCAATTCCAACACCCTTCCCCTGCTTCCCACCATTATATTCGCATGTGTATCTTTACATTTTTATGTTTTCTTGTGATCGATTTCTAAGTGACTGTGTCTAATTCTCAATTAGATTTATTCTTTTAATTCCCTTTCTACTTTGTATGTTGGGGGGGGGGGGGGCTTATTATTGCACAATTTTGCTAGTAAGTTCATAACAAAGGGCACATGGGAAGTATGTAATTGACTTAGATATGTATTTTATTTCTTGTCTTTAACCATATAATTGCATACATTGTAGTCTAATGTATAAAAGATTACATCATTGAATCCATATACGTTTATATTATTATGACTCAGTGGCTGATGTATTACATTGTAGTAAAATGTATTTTTGTGGTTTACTTTACTTTCCAGTAGTTGTATTTTTTAAGATGTCTTTACTGAAAACTTGTGAGACACTGTATTGCAACACGTTTGGGCAAATGTATCTGCAACTTCGGTGATTGCAATATGCTCGTGCATTATTTTTGGTTTCTTAGTATCAATGTTAATTTTTTAGATGGATGCATTATAGATATCATTAGAACTATTTTCCTATAATTTTTACAATATTCTTCTTTTCGAAATTGTGCGGTTTCTAAAAATTCTGAAAGAATTTCTCATTAGTTCTTTCTTCAGTTTCATATAAAATGTTAATTTATAGGAATATTTTTTAAATGTGAACAAAACCTTTTAAAGATTGGCAGAAGGCTACATAGCGTGACAATAAATAAAAAATTTTAAAGTATCCTGAATGCATGTGATATCGTAAATTAGGATAATATACACATCTATGATTTTATATATATATATATTGCTGTGATAACGCCTCTCATTGGATGCATCGCTAAAAAAAATGCTGTGGTAATGCCACGTTGAGAGCATCACAAGAAGAGTGCTGTGATACAGATGCGGCAAGTTTTAAAACTTGATATTTGTTGCTTTCTATTTGCCCAAAAACTAAGATAATCTAACCTAAGTTAAAATAATCTTAGTTGAGGACACATTTTTTTTACTACTAAGGAACTTAGATAAAGTTAGATTTTTTGCATTACCCTTACTCCAGATAACGTGCCTATAGATCTACCTTAGATACTAACTTCCCTCTCTAAGTTTATATTGAGATTATATTTTTCGTGTTGTGTATGATATAAATTTTTATTGCACATTTATAAAATCAACTATAACATAACAGTTAATATCAAGTTGATTCTTAACAAGAATCAGTTGATTTTAATATTATTTTCAAACCCTTTATAGATTAGTTAGCTAAAATGCTAAGATGCACCTTCTAATAGTCAAATGAAGTTAGGTAAAGTTAGATTTTCACCTAACCTAATTTTAAGCCATTCTTAGCTAAGGTGTAAATAGAAGGCAACAATTGTTCACTTACCTTCCTCTCTAACTTTGCCTGGTCAGCTCAACAGAATTGTCGGAGTTTTCAAAATGAAATCATACAGCAATATCATAAAACATTTGAACAGTCTGAAATATTTTCTCTCATACAAAAACATATAGAACATTTACAACATCGTTTCTTTTAAACATAAAATAATTTCTCTTATTATAAAAAAATGCTCCTTACCTTATTTTAAATTTACAGAACTAAATTTATTCTTTTATGGATATTTTATCTGACTGTTATTCGCATGCTTGTAAGGTTTGTTTGGCCAAAAAGCTCTTGACATAATGTATTAATAGGCCATAGTGTTTTAAACCTTGAACACAAACATTCCTCGTAAAAATCCTTTGCAAAAAAAATTATTAGGACTATCTTAAACTAAATGACAAAATTCAAATATCAGTTACAAAAAATTATACTTGCAAAAATCCACGAAGCATTTTTTTTAATCCAGCTTGTAATTAAATATCTTCTTATTTTAAATTGAGGTCCAGATCAGCTTACAAGTTTTTCCATATTTAAAATTCTCGTTTCAAACAGCAGTTACCAAAGTACATTTTTGGTTAAATCTTCCTTTCGATTATTTAAAAAAATTTTTAAAATAGCAGTATATTGAAGAATTTTTCCTCTTCAATGTAATTTAATAATTTCCATTTTTTATGTAAGTTGAGTTTAAAACATAAAATCTATATTCATTGCAACAATGTAATTATTAAATTACAGTATGCTTCTTGTTAATTTTGTTTGGGAATTAAACCACTTATAGTTTTAAAATCATCTTTATTTACGTTTTGATCCATGACTTAGATGATTTTAAAAACTATAAGTGGTTTAATTCTCAAACAAAATTAAGAAGAATGCTAAACAAACCACAACAAACATACAGGGAGTATTTACAGTATGCTTACTGCATAATTCAAATATTATCTTCGCAAAGCAGTTGCTCGTGACTTAAATCAAAATAACATTTCGCGATCGAATTTTAGAATTGACTGAATGACCTTATTTAATAAACGCTTCTTTATATATACAAATTATCTATTTCCAGAATGTAGTAGAATTTGCATGATTCCATTCTAAATAGTTAACGCCTATCTCACGTAATTTTCTTGGAAATCCTGATTAGCATTTAAATTTGTTGAGTTTTATTGTCTTGTTATCTTGTTCCAGTTATTATTGATGTGCACGGTTCGTCCTACTCTAACACATACGATTATTGTGGCATCGCATACTATTGCGAAAGATAATCAATTTTTATCAGTTATTTTATGGATTTCATAGGTTTTTTTCAATGTTTGAGCCGCTTCTTGGAATAACCGTTTATTTATTAATGACTTCATACGAAATTGTGGTTTTCTTCCAAAACTTCCTTCTTAATCTCGTTTATTCCAGAAAATTCTTTATTTAAAATAAATTTATGTAATCCACAGGGTGATTAATTTAAACTTTAATTGCTTTTTAATGCAGAGAGGGTGCATTTTTATAGAAATATTTGCTTTTACGGCAAAACGTGTTTTAATATTAAAATTGATTGTAGTTTTTACGCTAAATGCATAAAGCTAGTGCTATTCTATGCTATTGACAGCAAATGCAAAGTATTCTTATAAAAACTGTATTGATAATTAATAAGTGAAAATAAATGGCTTTGTGTTTATCTTAAAATGATCGATTTGTGTTCGCATTGAATGCGTGTTAAGGTATTATAACGATTAATTATTTTTACTATGCTGTTTACATTATTTACTAGATATTTACAATTTGCCCTTTTCATACAGGGTGATTATTTATACATCTGCAATTGATTTTTTGTTTGGCATTTTAATGAATAAAAGTATGCTTGTATTATACAGGGTGTAACCATGAATTTGCGGAAATTTCCATTTTTTTCAAATTCTTTTATATTTTGGTGGGATTTATTTGTAGAATTAGGGTTTCAGTGACCTTTGGTGATCCCTTATCTTTACTGAAAACACTTATATTTTTTACAACAACAATCTGGACCAGTTTTTCTTTTCCCAATTTCTTGATCCTTATAGTTTATATATCTCTTACCAGTAGAAATAGATTCCTTTATAGCATTTCGTTTCCATAACGACGGATTCATGGACTTTCTTTTTTTACAGGTTATACAGTCTCTGGTGAGCCCGTAGTGCAACTTTTTGACGGGCCTGGATTCAAAGAAACTTCACTGTCATCACTACTTGAATAATTATTTAAGTCATGCTCAGAAGGCTGATAATTATCAGACGATCCACTACTAAATTGTTCATAATCGCTCATATTAACGGCTTATCTTAAGCAATAACAATATATTTAAACTCTTACAGAATAAGAAAAAATAAGAAAAACTCCCTCACAGTTCGAATGCCAAGCGTGTACTGACTTGTCACGGATGATGCAATAGTTATGTTTGATGCAAAAGAGAGGCAGGTCCGGATCTGCCGCTCTTTTTCACCAAACGCAATAGGGTGGTAGATCCAAAATTGCCTATAACTTGCTTGTCTTTTATCGGACTTGCTTCTTTTATGTACCAAACGATTTGTTATTTTTTTTTGTAAATTTGTAGCAAAATAAAAGTGAAACGGGAAAAAAATGGACTTGCCTTTGCATTCAAATTGCTCCATAAAACGCGTAACAAACCATTCTCTTTACATATGCCTTATTCCATTTCAGAAGACACTTACAGTAGTCTTAATTAATTTTTAATTCTTTATTTCCATTTTTATAACAATTGTAGGGTAGTTACATCAAATCTACTCGCTTCTGAGTAGCAATAAAATTTTACGTCGTCAATGAAATCGTGTCTTCTATAATAACTTCTATAAATACTATGTGGCATATTATCAGATTAGCATGCTGTCGTTTGAATCAGAACTGAACAGCGTTCTCGATATTCATTGGCCTCATAAACTGAGCCTCTCTTATGATGTAAGCATCTAGAATTTTCGCGTTAACTTCTAGATGTTGTTAATTGGCTGGTTCTCGAAGACACGATGCAACATTTGAAGATCTATCATTTTCTAGCGGCCTTGATGTCAATTTCCTATCTTATCAATATTCAATTCTATTGCTTAGTTTATGGCTTTCATGAATTTTATCGTCTTCGTCGCCAACCTCCCCATGATTCAATTTAAGTAGCGTTTTGGAATATAGGTCAATAAAACACATTCCTTGTTACCTTTAAATTGGAATACAATCATACTTCTTAGAATATGCGACTTGTATTAATTGAATAGGCTTTCATTGAAATAGCTATGCATGTTTATTTATATATTAACTAATAGTTAGTGACTAAATAATAACTTATGACTTTTAGGTGCCATTTAGCTGCACTACATGGAACAGAAATATTTTACAAATGTAAACATTGCAATGCTGTTCTTTCTTCGGATGGTTTTATTAATGTGGATGCTATAATTACGCATCAGAAGCTTCATGATTTACATCTATATAGATGTAAAAATTGTCCCTTTATGCATAATGTGAAACATAAAGTTGAAACTCATATGACTGAAGTGCATTCAAATAATAATGATCATGTTATTGTAATTAGAGAGATGCCTCAGGAACCTGTAGAAACATCAATTTATGAACAAGAACAGGAACATGAAGAAGTGAAAGAAACAAAACCATGGCGTTGTGGTATGTGTAAATTCAGGTGTTTGTCTAAATTGGAGATTGTGAATCATGTAGCAAATAAACATGAAATGAAGGAAGAACAGCATAAGTGTGCATTATGTGCATTTAGAAGTGATTTAGCTAGCGACTTCTCATCACATTTTCATGCCGAACATCCTGGGCAAAATATAGATGTTATAGATGTGTATTATAAAGTAGAGGAAAAACCATATGCAGACAGTACAGTAGTTGATCCCATATCTCTTTTGAATAACAGTCATAATTCAATTTTTGTTCGAGCAGCTCCAGTTGAAAAAAATAGATCGCCTAAAAAGTCAGCTGTGAAACTTGCTACATTAGATAGTCTCGAAAAATGCATAGATGCTGTTGCTACTGGTGCTAGCGGTGTTTCGCCAAAGGTTAAACTATTCAAAGAAAAGAAAGACACTGTTTTTGCTGAAAATAAAGGAGGGAAAGTAAAAGAGCGAACAAGAGGTATTCCTATTTCTAAAAAATTAAAGGCTCTTAAAGAGAAAATTGGTGGTGCACTCTTGGATGTTATTGAAATTGAAGACGATTCAGAAAAAGATGATACAATTACATTAAAGGACATACAAGAAATGGATTTGGATCAACTTATGCTGTGTGATTTATCAGGCCCATATGGTAAATTTGGTGTACCATATAATAACAAGTTTTTATGTCCTAAATGTAAAATCTTTAAAACGGCCAGTGTGGAAGACATTACAAATCATCTATATAAAGAACTTGGTTATTATAAGTATGATAATTTAAAATTTGTATTCACACAGTAACTTAAAACTGTTTTAGGTTTATATGTATTGCTTGCCGTTTATATGGTATAACATATAAATTTTTACAAAGTCATTCAAAATCTAAACATCCTCATCTGTCTGATAATATAATTCCCATTTCTCCTGACCCTAAAATTGAGGATTGGGTGCAGAAAGTAGTAGCATTACAAGATCGCATATTACAGAGTAGAAAAAATGGAGGTTCAAATGCTACTAAGGCAAATCAGAATCATGAAAAATTAACTGCAACTACAAAATCGTGCATTATGGAGGAAGCCTCTTCTACTACAACTACTGAAGATGACATTTTAAATAAACCTAAATCAGTAACGCATCCATGTCCATATTGTAGTTATTCATCTAAAAATCTTGGTGATATTCGTAAGCATGAGAAAAGGCATTGGCTACAAAAGCCCCTTAAATGTGGTTACTGTGAAATGGAAGGTATATTATTTTATTTATTTATCAATAAACCTATATTGGTATATTAAAATGTACATTTCTAATTGATCGTAATGAAACGTTTTGTGCAAAGTTTTAAAATGATCTTCTGTACTCTAGTTAAGGTTACATATAACTGCATGGTTTGTCTTCATATCGCATTCTTTGTACAGCCAATTATCATTAGTTTGTCACCAGGGTATTTCAGTTTCTATTATGAAGGAATTTTATGGCATTACTAATAGGTGTGTTTTATTAAAATTCTAATCATTTACAGTTTTGACATTGATTGCACTTTGATTTTTTTAATATCTGTACCTCGGCAGTTTACAATATATTGTGTTGCTACCTTCACAAATTTTTCATACGTGAACCCCTATTTTCAAATATTATTCATATTTTCGGTTAACTGTGTGTGGCTGTTTATTTCAAGAAACATTGCAGTTTCTTTTTTCATCGTTTCAAATAATTGAAATTTAATTCACAATCCATGACATTCCTTTGGTTTGTGTTTTATTGTTTTCTGTACATTTTATTCAAAGCAATGTAGAAATTGGTTATTGCTAATTTTCCCATTTTCACTTCTTTTTAATGCTCGTAAATCATTTTGTCCCAAATGAAATCAGTTGTTAGCAAGCAGAATCAAAACAAGTTTGAATTGTTTTCTAGAACAATTTCATAAATAGCAAGACTATGTTGATACTGGCATGTGTTATAAGATTTTGATTTTATTAGCTGTTCTTCCAGAACTACTATTGAATTGACTTTTTCCGACTAATATTATGTAGTTTAATCATTATTAGCTACAACAGAAAAATTTTACTACAGACATGCAAAAAGAGACCTGTCTCTAAATGTACCAGGAAACAGACCATATACGATTTAAGAATTATGTTACTTCTTGATATGTAAATAAAAATATATTCAGCAAGAGTTTTTACTGTATAGACTACCTAAACATGTATGGAAAATGTTTCTCTGGGTTCATTCTTGAACCCAATTGATTTCCTAAACACTGTAAGAAATCGCTCTTTAAAACATACACTTGTCTAAAAATTTGTAATTTAGTATCAGTGATGAATGTTCTATTTGAAGAAACGTTTCATAGAAATTAAATATTCTCAGAGAGCTTTTCAAATTTATTTTAATTTAATTTGACAAAAACCTATTTTGGTTGGAGCACGATCCACAGGTGGAAAGAGCGCTTAAAACTGTCATGCACAAATCAAAGGTATGGTTTCTATATGTAGATGACAATTTTATAATTTGTAACTATGGTAGAACTTAATATGAAAATTTAAAAAACAACTTTGTGTCTTGGCAGTTTAGATTGCTCGACAACACATTTAATCCACAGTGTATATCAAATGTCGATAGATACTTATTTATATAAAAGTCATAATATTACCACATCCTCCAAGAATTGAAAATAATTTGAACTTTAACTAGGGTATGCTGAAAGGGTATCGGGCGAGTTTGTTCTTTAAGGTCAAGGTTGTGCACAATGGCTATACAAAAAAGGAAAATTAAATATAATCATTTCTGAGATATCATAGAAGACAAAAAGTGCTCCCTGTTGCATATCGTCATTCTATAACATTAAAACTATTTATACGTAAATCTAGCAAAATTATTCAAGAACATCTTTCACTTTATATATTTAAATGACATTTGATTTCAGAGCAGGGCTACTGATCAGATGTGCTAGGAAGTAACTAAATAGATCACTTCTTATTGTATGCAATTTCAGTACATTAACCCTGGACTAGACGTGTGGCATTAACAAACAAGAACGGACTAGTGGGTGACACATGAATCCCAACCTTTTATACATATTTTGACAATTGAGACTTGAAATCAATTTGTTTATACAAAATTTTTTTAAGAGTTTAATTCGAGAACACTTCTGTTTAATTTTTATTCGTAGCAGCTGACACAAATCTCCTTCAAATGCTCTTCGCACATCCACTGTCCATATTTTACACATCTTCTTCGTTCTGAAATGTTTTCTTTCATTTGCGATTTTCTTAGAAGTAAGTTTGTTCTTGGTTGGATTTCTACCATTATGGTATCATTTTCCAATCTTCTGGATACTCTCATGCAATATTTTCTAGAAATTTATTCCTCTATTTTATCTAAGGAGTTGCTGCATTTATAAATGCACAATGCATTTGTGCCCACAATAGTTATCAAGTTATAAAATAATACCATAGGCGAGCATTGTGTTTCTGGTTACATTTGACCTCTGACATAATTGATCTACAAGAAGATCTACACCAACTTTTGTATGATTGTAGAACGTTACAATTTCAGTATTTTTTATCTGCCATCGACTAATCGATAGCGTTATCGTGGCGCATTCTTGAAATCAATAACTGACCTCCCATGCAATATTTTCTAGAAATTTATTCCTCTAATTTATCTAAGGAGTTGCTGCATTTATAAATGCGCAATGAATTTGTGCCCACAATAGTTATCAAGTTATAAAATAATAGGCCAGCATCGTGTTTCTGGTTACATTTGACCTCTGGCATAATTGGTCGAGAAGATCTAAACCAAATTTTGTATGATTATAGAACGTTACAATTTCAGTATTTTTTATCTGCCATCGACTCATTGATAGCGTTATTGTTGAAATCAATAACTGACCTGACCTCCCATGCAATATTTTCTAGAAATTTATTCCTGTATTTTATCTAACGCGTTGCTACATTTATAAATGTGCAATGCTCTTGTGCCCACAATAGTTATCAAGTTATAAAATAATACCATAGGCGAGCTTCGTGTTTCTGGTTACATTTGACTTCTGACATAATTGGTCAAGAAGATCTACACCAACCGTTGTATGATTGTAGAATGTTACAATTTCTTTTTTTATCTGCCATGAACTCATCGATAGCGTTATTGTGGTGTATTGTTGAAATCGATAACTGATTTAGTTTTTTTTGACAGTAAATAGGCGTGTTATTATTTTGAAACCTAAGCAATGAATTGTTAACTTCCATATTCTTGCCTGGCAGACATTCTTTAAGCACTTTTTCTTATTTTTATGAAGTGTTCCTACGTTTGTAGTTGTTTTCTCTTTTGAAGCTTGTAAGCTACAGATATACTTGAAAACCAGTTATCTCTATTATGATTGAAGGAATAAAGGCACAACGTTTTAATTAGCTTTAATTCTTAAGATACTTTACACGACAACATTACATATTATTCATAGGACGATGGCCAAGTGTCCATATCTTGCATTGTCTTAAATTAACATGCTTCCAACACTGCTAACGTGACCATAACCATAAGTATTAATAAATAAGTAGAACTATAACAGATAGTATATGTAACATCTCCCCTTTCTCTAAGAGCTTTACTAACTATATCTCCTTTGAACTTATTACAAAACTATTCTTGTATCGCAAAGGCTTTGTTACAACTTTACCAGATTTAAATTAATTTATTTGTATCGTGCCACAGTGTTCTAATTTATTATCTACCAATTTAGTTCTAAAAGCATTATTTTCTTAGATTGACACATTTTATTTAACGGGGCTAATACCTATAGGAGCATTTAAACTGTTTTCATTAGGATAGTGTGACTTGTTATTTAAATTAATCACGGGTTTTGATTCAATGTCTGTAAAAAAATTCATGCTGCTCTGACATCAAGCTTCTACGGCGTTTGGAAATGGTTGAATAAAAGATGAATTTCGTTTTAACGCTACCAATGTCGTCTCTGACTAAATATGAACGAGGAGTATTACATTTGCTAATTACCTCACCTGGAATCTAACATTTTTCAGTATCTTTATGTATCATAAGACTATTCCCCTCTTTAAAATTAGGCAAAATGTAGTGTTTATTATAGTAATTTTTTGCTCTATTTCTTATTTTTACTATCTTTTGACAATCATTTTAGGATTTTGATTTAGAATTTTATTTGAGGCTGGTAGTGTGCGAAGACGGTAAAGCATCTAAACCTGCAAATTGACTTGTGACAATTTTTAGACATGGTTTACATCTGGAAATAAAATTTTGAATATGTCGTCATTTCAGGCCAGAAGAGAATTTACCTTACCCTAGCTTTGGTGTTCTCTATGTCTAAATGGGTAGTGTGTAACTTTTCTAACATTGTTTGTCTAAGCAATGGTAGCACCAATAGTTTATTATTATAAAAGAGTATCTTATTTTTAATTGTTGTCATTCTGTATGTATATTGCTATTTCAGTATTATAACATTGTTTCATATTTGGCCACCCTGCCACAATACCAATAAAGGTTAAGTTCTTTTTTATTATGAGGGTTATATAAATTTTTAATTGCTTCTATATAATCCGGATCGGGACTCATGTCATTTGTCAACTTGACCATTACCACAAACATTAATATATAAGTAGAACTATTCTAACAGATACTATCGGTAACAATCTTTGGTTAATTTTCTAATGGCACGTATCTTCAATTGGTTCAACCATTTGCAAAACTATATCTTCTGGCTTATAACTTTTATTATAAGGACCATCAGGTTGTGTGCATACATACACAAGGTACATAGTGTGTACCAACCTTACGATTACTGCAAGGATTTCTATTCCATACTTTACCAGGCTTGCTATGGGTTATAACGTTCAACAGCATTGCAATAAAACCCCGAGTAAATAAATAGTCATAAAACACTTACTCCGTGTTTCCAATTGTGCATAGAGGTTGTCCTCCGGAGTAGGTTCTGCCCTTGTTGTGGTTTGTAGCTTGCCACTTCAGGCATTGCTGCTGGTGATGCCTCGCTGGATGATATAATAAGGATAGTTAAAAAGGGCGGGAACGGCGATAGTTGAAGCACTCACATAAGCACCACAGGGCAAGTGGTAAGGTAGTGTTCATTCTACGGAATGTGGTATGGTAATGTTCTGAGCTATGATGCACTTTTTCACGTTGGTGGGAACCAAACTTGTTCCCATGGAGAACTGTTATGTCAGCTTGCTTGCGACCACAAACATAAGTCAGTGACTTCAACAACCGTGCGAACACCAACAAAGCATGGTTTTCACGGCATCAGCGGTATTGTGATAATCTGTTGGGAATTTTCCAAAAAAATTTTTAAAATAGTTCCTAATCCTAAATTAATACAGCAACACCTAGGAACTTTAAAATAAAGCGTAACACGGTACACTGGCAAATGAATATCGGCCCCAAAATGCAAGTAATTGTTCATTGATTGTAATGAATGTATTCGCATGGATCAGTACCAATTTATTAGTTTCTTTTCGAATTGTCTATCTAATATCATCAAAGCATCAACATTTCAAATACTTCCTATATGTTTGTTGTGGTTTGTTTAGCATTCTTCTTAATCTTCTTTGGGAATTAAACCACTCATAGTTTTTAAAATCATATTTATTTACGTTTCGATCCATGACCTAGGATCGTTGTCAAAATAATAAAAACTTCAAGTTTGACATTTATGACATAAATTGAAGGTGACTTTGATTTATAAATGTCAAACTTGAAGTTTTTATTATTTTGAAAACGATCCTAGGTCATGGATCGAAACGTAAATAAAGATGATTTTAAAAACTATGAGTGGTTTAATTCCCAAAGAAGATTAAGAAGAATCAACATTTCAGTAAGAAAGCAAAACTGTTTTTCACTCATTGTTGGATGGCATAATTCGAGTTCATTTCCTATACTGTTGTCCCAACATTTGTGTATATTTTTTCTTGCACTACCAAGTGACCCGATCAAGAATAGTAGCCCAATAAAAGTTATGTTTGATATTTTCAATATAAATATTAGATGATGTCACTCACAATAGTGTCTATAATAAGTACATCAAGAAATAAATCTAAAATTTTGATGCAGACATTTTACTCTTAACATCAGCCTTTGGTCCAGGTGAATGCGTTATCAAATAATGAGCACGAATTCTATTATGCGACTTTTGTGTTTTCTTTGCCCATTGGGTAATACCATCAGAATTGCCCTTCTCTACATCACTCTGAAACCTTCATTGTTACTTATTTGTTGTGCCGACAGAATTGTGATTACTTTGTTGAACACTATTAATTTGTTCATCTTCACTCTAATCATTTGTATCCTTTTTACTGTTTGATTCGCATCTTCAAACCACCTCATCAAACATTTGAATCTATACTTGTTTTAATTTTGCATTTTTTTTGTTCCGCCATCTTTATAAACCTAATAACAATTATTTCATAACACAATTGCTATACAAATAATAATTTAAGAAATCCGTAAAATTACAAATAAAATTTAAAAAATAACACCTTATTTACTATACAACTGTACAAGATAGAAGTCTCCTACCAACTGAAAACTACGTGAATTGTGGAACAGGTACTAATAATCCAAAGATGCCAAGTAGAGACATTCTAAAAATAACCTACTTTGAAAACATCTGGCGACACATACCAACCACACCCCTACTCCAGGGCTAAGGATTCGAAACAGTCTTATCAAAAAAAGCATGCATTTAATTTCCTCAGAAAGGAAGTGACTCTCCAAGTAATATTTGTAACTGCTGTAAGACAATTCGGTGCTATCGGTTACTTATTTGTTTATTTTATGTTGGCCTATTTTGCCGATAATTAATAACTGATGTAAGGTGAAAAAGCTATTACACCCAGAAATTTGAAATTTTGCAATATTTTGCTGGTTTATAAGCAAGGTATCACATTCTATGTGCATATACTTTGTTCAAGATAATTATGGGATGAGGTCATAAACAATAATAAAGTGCTAGAGATTGTAAAATGTGAACGTAACTATGAACGTAGGTTTAATGATTTTAGGATTTAGTGTGTAGCAGTTGGCAGTTCTGTTCGGTGTTGCAACATTTCTTACTTCTATTACTTTGGCATTACTCATTTTATTGTCATTGTTTAGTTTTGTAGTAAATCGTTTGTGTTTTATATTTGCTAAATAAAACAGTTCTTTATACATTGCAAGTTTCGAGTATTTAACACCTAAACATTTGGATTCGTGCGCACAAGAAATGGTTACTTCTCTAATTCTGTACTTTGGGAAAGAACTGTATAATGGTAGCCAATTTTTTCTTTTAACAGCTGTAAGAGACATAAGTAACTGAATTTTGTGTTTTACGTATAATTTTTTTATATCGAGTAGAAAATTACATCTGTTATGAAAGTGCATCGTGTTATTGTTAGGTTAAAGTGAGGTTACAACTTATATTTTTTAAATCAAATGTTTATATATAAAATAACTTAACCATGACAACACAGCATTTTTGTAAATTATGATGTCATCCCATATTTAACGTGAATAGGGCATAACAACACTCATACACGTGGAAATTGAACAGTCCATACTGTAATACCTGTTTTGTTTCACTGTTGCACTCAAACTTGCACGCTTTTTGTTATGTAAAATGCTTGCTTAATAAATTTTGGCATGTTCCGATTGATTTCTCATTAATTCAATATTTTATTGAAAATATCTATGGTTTCGCTGGAAAGCAATATTATCCAAAGTAGTACCATTTTTGGCCAGTAGTAGCTTTAGAATCATCAGTCAAAATACTCACTAAGTAATGATATCGGCAACTTTATATAATTTTTTTAATATGTAGGATGCAGAGTGCATCCTTATTAGAGTACTAAAAAAATAAAACAATAAGTTACTATATGAGATGTATTTTTTAATATACTGTTATACATACCAACATTGAATTTTTCAGTTAGTGATTGATGCTGTATTAAAGTAAAATTTATTTTGAGGTGTCACGAATTCTGAAATTATTATTCATTCCAAACGTGCCCATCCAAAAGTTGAACCATCAGTTGTACCTATTCCAACACCAAGTTCTCCAACAATTAAACCGATTAGTAGGAAGCGTAAAAAACGACAGCCTGTTATTGTAACAAATACATCCACTTCAGTTAATTTATCTATAAACACCGACTCTCCACAAGATGATGAATCTGTATGCCAAGAAGTAGCTGAGAATGCTGTATATACATGCTCTCATTGTAACAAAAAGTGCAGTACACAAAATGAAATTGAAAACCACAGTAAAGTTATGCATCCAACTAAAGACCCTCGTTATAAAAAAGATTCAACTCTCTCAGTATCTAAGAAGGGCTCTGTTAATTATAAGTGTTTTTATTGTGATTATATTGGTTATTTAGATGCCATAAAACTACACTTTAAAATGGATCATCCTACCTTAAATCTTTCGTTGTATAGGTATCAGTGTCCTGACTGTTCAGAATATTTTAGAAAATTAGAGAAAGTTAAAGCGCATTGTAAGCAATTACATGGGAATGAAAATCCCGAGCATTTAGACATTAGAGCCAAGCTGCAATTAACCAAAGATTTTTTGTGTGAATTTTGTAACATGAGGTATGCTAAACCAGAAGAGCTGGTTGATCATCATAAAAGTATGCACTCGCATTTAGAATCTAGTTTAGTTGATAACAATAAAGATATGGGTAAACAAAATGAAAATATTAAAGAAATTAGTGCGCCAACTAAAATTACAACTCCTGAACCAGAAACAGAAAGTCGAAATCTATATAAATGCCCTGATTGCTCTCATACAAATAACAGTTTAACTTTAATAACTGATCATTTACGAAGTCATGCAAAGCCAATACAATGCTGCTATTGTGATAGCCGTTTTGCATATCCGTCTTATGCAAAAACACATTGTTCAAAAGAACACAATAATTTACCAATGAAGTATATAACATCAGAAGATGCTACAAAGCAATTTGAATCTTTAAAACAGGAACTGTTGGAGTTGAGAGATGGTGAATATGTGCACATGAATGTACCTAAATCACAAAAACGGGTTAAAAAATCGTTACCAACACCTCAAACTAAGAAGTCAAAAACTGAAGCTGTACAGAAAACTACTGCTAGAAAATCAACTACACAGATTAGTCCCATGGTAAAGGAAACTGCACGAAAGTCGACAACCCAAATTATTCCTACAATAGAAGTGGTCGATGAAGAAGATGAAGGTTTTTCGTATTATGGTACTCCACCTGATATGGACGGGGTTCGAGATGTGAAGTCTTCAGTAGCCCTAGCGAATAAAATGGTAACAATGCATGTTAAACAATTTAGCAGTATTGTAGACATTTTTTCTACTGTTTCAGTTATGAATATTTGCAACCAATGGTCATGATTGACGGCATGCAGAATCTGATCTACCTTCTTCACATGGCAGTATTGGCAATGTTACATCATGCCTTGGAAAGCACCGCATATCGAACATAAGTTTTTTTAAACAGAATTGAAGAGTTTGGTTATTGGTTTTAATAAAGCAAGACTGAAAGTAATTGTGTATTATACATGTTCCTTTTTTATTCATGTAAATAGATATATTGGCAGTATACTTATGATTGCCATATCTTGTTAATGTTAAGTATAATTCAGTTAGTGTCGTTTATTTATACATTGTAGGTTTATGTATGTTGATTTAGCATTAAGTTGTAGAAAGCATCGATTACAATTTTAAAGTATATTACTTTCATAATAAATATTTTTTTATGAGGAGAAAATCATTTAATAAATGATTAAATTCTGGCATCTTTCCTTTCTTATTTTAAACACTCAGATCTTATTAATGTTGGTAAAAATTGCAACGATGCCAGCGTTTTTCTACAAAAATTTAACATTTAAAACTATCAAAAATGACAGTACATAACCTAAACTCATGTTCTAGAGGTTATGGGAATGTGTTTCTCTCAAATTTTTTGCTTCTCAAGTCCAATCGTTTTATAAACTGCGCCTTTTTTTTCATATTAAAAACTGTTCTTATCGGAACAAATTCACATAATTTTTACGTTCGCGAGCTTGTTTTTGAAAACGCCTGGAGCACACTTGGGTACTAGGAGGAAGCAGCTTGTTGCTAAGTTGTACGAATTTTGTGAACAAGAGGAAGCAAATGGGGGGGACCTTTTGTTCCTGTAACAGCCGTCCGAAAGGTATTCTACGAAATGTAATTCGTTATAAAATTAATTAATTTGATTTTATAGAGTTGCAGCTGCTTTCAAAATTAATCCGTCGACTGTGACTATGGTGACCAAAGCTATTCAAAATGGTGAATCATTAGATTCAAAAATAAGAATTCCCAAGAAACCTGTAACTGTTGATGAATTTACAGAGTGTGCAATTTCGCAATGAAATTTATCGAATGTATGACAATCGTAAGTTGTTAATGTATTGGTAGCTTAATTTTTATATAATCATAACTGTTTCAGATGAATATATTAAAGTACATAACTTGTGTTTACAACTTCAGAGTGCAAAATTGTTCAAAGGATGTGATAAATCTTTAAACACACTGTTACACAGAATGGGATTTATATATCGTAAAGACAATCCCCGTCGTGCTCTCATAGAATTGACTCGTATTGCCCTTAAACAGTTTGAATTTTTCGTAAAGTATATGAGAATTAAAACGGTACCGTTTGTCGTTCCTGGCATAATAGTGATGTACGAAATGTGGGAAGCACACAAGTCAATGGAAAAAGAATCATAGTGTTGCATGCAGTCAATGAAAATGGGTTTATGGAAGGTTGCGAGCTGATCTTTTCATCTGCGACAAAGTATGGAGATTATCATGAAGAGATGAATGAAGCAAATTTTCTTAATTGGTTTGAAAATCCATTGCTGAAGAATTTGGAACAACCGCCTGCAATTGTTTTAGATAATGCTTCATACCACAGGACAGTGGTGGTTAAAGAACCGAACTACAGTTGGACTAAAGGAGACATATCAAACTGGTTGACAAATCAAGGCGTTGCACATGATTGTACTTCCTTTAGAAAAGATCTTCTTAATCTTGCTACCATGTACGTATAACAACCCAATTTATAATTTGTGTAATTAACATGGTTATTAATTTTTAGGCATTAACCACAAAATGTCTTCAAAGCAGATTACTTGGCAGAACAGAATGGACCTAAAGTTGTACGAATGCCTCCCTACCATTGCTTTTTCAACCCCATTGAACTTGTCTGGGGTATATCCAAATCGTCGCATTGGTAGGAATGGCAAATCGGCAGAGAATTGTTTGAAAATGTGGCACGAAGCATTGGCAACCATTACCCCAGAAGTCTGGGCAAATGCTGTAGCTCATGGTGAAAGGTTAATTGGAGGCTGGTACAATAGAGAAAAGTACGTTTAGATACAGTGATATTGCACCTCTTGTAATTACTTTACCGAAAGCGATAGCACCGATTCAGATGTCCACATCGGTTATATTTAAACATTGCTGGAGAACTTAATGGACAAAGGTTAGCAAATTTATATTTTGCTGATCTGCATAAAGCTGTATGACAATGTGGCATGAAACATTAGCGGCCTTAACTGCTCAAGTTTGGAAAAATACTTGTAACGTTTCCCTTCGAGATATTGGTTTGTTTTATTTGTATTCGTGACAAATAAAACACCTAAAACGGGTACCTACAGTTTCAATATAAAAATAAGATCTTTTATAATAATCCTGCAACAGAGTATTTCTAAAAGATAATCATTATCCCTTATTAAACACGGTAAGGGATGTTTGTAACCCCTGAAATTTTTCAGAATTTAAATGTATAAAAAGCTTTACCGTGACTCCCAGTACTTGTTCGTGAGCCACTTACAAGCTTTTACATAACTGTATTCAACTTTATTTAAATAAAAAAATGTTTTACAAGCAACTTGTTTACTAGGATGTAAAAAACAAAAAAAAAGGGATCTATTTTTATGCTTACCTATTTCCCTAACTAAATACTCTTAACCTAGTTATTTTGTATGCTACAGACACGTATGTCATAAATCGCCTTAAGGTTCAATTTAACATTAAAATTACTTACATTACATGCACCGCTTTTTTCTACCAGTGTTGCGTATACGATCAGGTGCAAATTCCAGAGCCTGGGTCAGCGTCCTGGTTGACGTGTGTCGCCATTGTTGGTAATATACTCACGGTATTTGGGTAGTTTATTGTCCTCGCACGAAACACTTTCACTTTCTATTCTAATAATGTATATAGTGGCTATACCAACAAATACCTGCTAAAGGTTGCACCACAGGTTTGCTTTGTCGGGCTAACGGTATTTAATTGAGTTTATAAATACCTTCACTTTCGTACATTGAAAGTGAAAAGGCCGGGGCACATGGATGTTTTACAATCAGTGCTCGCTGTCCAATCTAATTTAGTGAAATCAGTTTATTTGGCCTGCTAATCATGCCCACAATTTATTGAATCAGTTACACTTGGGATGATAAATCACTTAAAAATGGAAATGAACCGCTCTAGATGTGGTCAACGAAATATTACTCACACTTTGTATTTACTCGAGGCTCCCCTCGAGATAAAAGCTTTTTTTTCTTCCTAATATTCTAGTAATCAATGATTACTAGCGAATGGTTTCGCACTACCCTATCTGAGATTCAAAAAATAATCCTAAACTGAATACACGCTGGTATTTATCAATTTTCGATTCTTTGTTAGGCTTTTTGGAGCTTTAAAGTGTTCATAAAGAACTTCGGGGTACTCTTAACCTATCAATTTCCTTTCGAAAGCACCCTTATTGATGGGTTAAGGTCCAGTTACCTACATAATATCCTACTATTACTTCCTTATTTACAAACTACGTTTAAACTTTAACTACTTAAACATGCTGGCAATAAATTTATGAAAATATTTATTACTATTAACTAACGTAATTTAACTTCCCCTCACGCGAACTTGTTATCAAATTACTCTAAAAATCGTGATTTACAAAACTTCCTGAATAGAATTTTGGTTAGTTATTTAATTAAGCGGTAAAACCCCTATGTTTTGATAAAAAGATGGCGAGCTATTCCAATCTGGTAATGCCTCAACATATTTATTGACGGTGACTATAAATCATAACCATCACATTGCTGTGTGGTGCCATGTGGTCGGGCCACATGTCCTTATATTACTTACTTTTAATTTAAATTAAAAGGAGATGTTACATTCTGTACAAAACACAGAAGCAATTATTAAAGAATGGGGGAATCGCAAAATTAAGTCTTATGAAAAGGATGTTGTACCGTTGATCATTAACATAAACGACAGTAGCTGGGATTCAGACAGCAGTAGCAACTAATCGATAGAAGGTCATGGAATCATAGGGAAATTAATAAAATACATTTTGTAGATGAAGAAATATCGATATTTGTAATTTAATTATTGGCATTTAGTTTATTGCGAGGTAATCAGTATCTGTAACTTTCGGTATGATAAATAAATAAAACTAAATATATTATTTTATTGATAATTTACAACCATTTAATAGAGATTCATTTAATTTCTTTGGTTACATCTGTCTACAACATCGACTGCAAAATCACAATTTTTTTGTGATGCAATTAATCATTTTTGAATTAATTCTATCGTGTTTGACAATCTTCTTTTGCTAAAGTTGTTTACTTACGTCTTATCATTAATAAAGTGTATTGCATTTTCAAATTTACCGAACACTTTTATCACTCTTGAGAATGTTATTTATTTTAATAACTTCATACACCTCATACTGGCAAAAGTAAGACACCGGGTACTATCAAGCTTCTACATCTTCCAATTTCCAACAAGTTTGCAAGAGATGAGTTTGTTTAACATCTAGCAAACCTTAAAGAACAAATTTTCAAGACTGTTTGTCCTATATACACTTACCTATGACAATATCCATGTACTTTCGTATTATCTTAAAGAATACATATTTGTTTTATATTTTGCCTAAAATGACTACATATTATTTGAATAGTAAACATTCACAGATCAACCTATTCATCGGCAAAAAAATACTGCTTGACAAACGGAAAGGAAAGTGAATTTTATACGTATGTCGGTTACTTTGCGCTGGCAATCCAAGAATTATTTGAAACATGAATTACATACTTTTAATTTAGTTTTGATAAACATACACTGAGTTGTTGAATAACGGTGACTAATATTCCGTGTCTGGTGTAATATGCTTATTGCTATAAAATGAATCACATTAAAAACACTAAACCTTGTTTAAAATATGCTCAATAGTAAAACTTTCACTTAAATAGCCTATATTATTTAGTTAAAGAGCTTGGTCTACAATTGTGTCCATATAAAATGATTCTAAAATTTGCATTTTAAAAAGTTACAAACTACATTCCTTCATCTATTAGGAAGCATTTGCAACATCAATATTCTACGGATGGCCTCATTGTGGTTACGAAAAATTCGTATTTTGATAGTGGCAACCGTGCCATGTTATGACATTAGGAATATTGATGACATAAATCGAAACTTAAATTATAACGACTATAGATATAATTATCTTAGCTATTTATTAGCAGTTTTGTTTTACAATGACGAATTGGATTTCAACTATGTAAAACGTTACAATGTTTACTACTTTAAGTATGTACTAATTCCATTTGTTCCAGATAAGAGGTTATTGAAAGAAACACTTGGTAATGCGGGCCCCAGTTTGCCTTAGGAGCATCAATAGGGTGGGTGGGCAAATGGCGCCTGCTGGTCACATGTGATCTGCCACGGATTTTTTGTGGCTTGTCAAGACAGCCATATAAATTTGTCTTGAACCAGGATTTACTTCCCATGTGCAAACGAAGATTCATCTCCTTTTTTCTCTGTTGGGATAGTTAAGAAATGCAGCCCTCCTCTTATCTCTATTCCCACAAAGTGATCCCCCGAGTTAAAACACTATCCCTGATAAACAGTGTTAGCAATTTATGAACTAATTTTTGTCATCAATATTTATGAAATTTGTGACACCATTGAAACTACCATAGTTTTAATATCTCGTGACCATAAAAATATTCTCTAGTATAATACCAATGTTTCAAATATTTAGTAATTTATTTAATAACAGATTAAGTACAAAATATCTAAAAATTGTACATTCTACTGAAATGAAAGCCAATGTGGTTCCTCTTGACTGTCCATTTCGTAGAATGGAACAAATGCCTCTGTACTTATTAGTGTTTTGGGGATACACCGCACTCCTTGGTGTGATTATATTCTAGTCGCACATAAGAGTATGGATATTGACAGTATGCAATATAATGACCTTTTGATTCATTGCTGCTAACACTGGAATAATCTCTACTAAATTTAGGTCTAGAAAATTGGTATGAGTTTTCCTAACAGGCAGTCTTTGAATGTTTAGTTTCTTTTGTTTTGAAGCTTCTTGTCCGTGTGTCCTTTTCTTTCAGTTCCTTCTCTTAACACTTTTTATATGGGAAGTAGGTTATTATAGAAGAAATCCAGCTTTCGTGCCTCTATTTGACTTCTACTTTTTTGGAGGAAGTGATAATATCTCTAGGGGTAGGACAAAATTGCAAAACTTTGACGTATCAGGCACAACCACTTCAAGACTTAGGAACATGGTCGAGGTGAATCAGAGCTTGTAGACAAACATGAAAGGTCATTTGTTATTCTCATAGTCTGAGGCCTAGAAACAGTGTGTAGAAGCTATTAAGTCGTTTACTGCTATATCTCCATGTTGCTAGACAGTTACATCATTAAAAATATTCAAGGACGTTGAGCTATGATTTAAAAAAGATCTCACTTCCTCACTATAGTGAGACTAATGGACCCATAAAGGTGTTTTATGCAACGATTGGATTTTTTGCGAACAGGGGGGTATACATAAAATCATAACATAATTTTCTCTTGCTAAATTAATTGTCAATTTCACGCTTGTGGACTGTGTGTCCGTCAAGGAGAAACAAAACATGTGACTCGGCTGAGGGTTTTGTTACATTAATGAAATGTTTAAGCGATTTAGTAAAAATGTTTGTCTGTATTTAACCAGATGGTGGCATGATGAGATGGTCCCAAAGAAGTTGCTTCATTCATGTACTTCCTTGGGAATATCCCTATGCAAGACAAAGTCGTCTGTAATGGTTACTAACCCGCTAAATAAAAATAATTCCTATTTGTTATAAAAGAAAAATATTTTCCTATTTTAATCCAAATACTTTCAAGTTCTGCCTTGTTTAAATTGTAATTGGATTTTTAAATTAACAAGGTTAGTGGAATATTCCCTTGCAGTTGATCATGTAAACGGTAAGGTCTTGTTGAAACTGGTATGGACACTTTTTCGTGTTTTAAAAAAACCCCTGACTATCTGTTTATCTAAATCTATAATGAATCTAATAATGAGAAGAAATAATACGCCAACGATTCAGTCCATAGAAAAAACAGACCACATTTACACCGATATGAAACTCTTATCACAAAATACGTAATAATAAATTTTCTACACTTAAGATGTTGAAGTATATCATATTTTTCTGTAGTTGCCTTGTAGTAATTCAAGCTTTTGAGTTGCATTCAAAAAAGATCGAGAGGAAGTGTCAATGTGACAAAAAAATTTATAAACAATATTGTGGGTATCGATAAAATTAAATATATTACAAGATTCAAGTAATTATAACTGCAAGACTTGATTATTAGTTGAGCCACCGTGGCTATTGAATAGAATTGCCAAATACGAGTGCAGGAAAGTAACTTCATACAGAGTGGTATTCTCAGTTTAAAGTGTTTGATAAATTAATAAAATATTCATAAGGGAAACAGCAGCACCGTATCAGATGTTCAACTAAATTGGAAATACACCAGATGAATTATATGTTATACCCATCATTAAAAGGAATGAAGCGAAAATTGTCCCTAATTAATTTCACCTTTGCTGTAAATATTCACTGCATACTGTAGTAGAGTTGAGTAATTTAGTTATGTATCATTTACACTCTAATGACCGAAAATGTTACTAGGTGTATTTTTAAGTATTTGTATTTATGGTAGAAAATTGCTTTACCAAATGCAATTTTGTCCTGTAAATATTAGTAATTAGATTCATTGTAAACCTTTTGGTTGTATAGTAGTGTTATGAACTTTATGGTCTTAATATGTTTCTTTGATAAATGCGCAGTGGCTGCATATGTCTTTTATTTAGGGTAGGTAGTTATACTTGGTTCGTGTTGATTAAGCAAGCGATAAAGCTAGCTCAGACAATGATAGAAAACACAATGTTAAAATTACTAGTCACCTGCCAGATCCATCCACATAGAACCCTGATTGCTGCTGGAGCCAAACAAATAATAAAAAAAACTTTACCTGCCAAATTTACCCCTAGATTTTTATTGATATAGCGAGTGTCAGGTGGAGATATTCAAACAACGTTTAGAAAAAATTACACCTCTTGCACTCGTATGGGGAATAATTGTAACGAGAGAACCTCTTTCAGCTGAAGGGACCCAATTTGTCTCTTTCCCTTTGGACCTACCACATTAGGAACTTTACTTTGAACCATAGACAAATCAGTTTCATCTACATTAAATATCTTGGTTAGATAGTTGTTTTTTGAAAACTTCGATCAAGTCCAAAAAACTTTACTTCTTCATTAAATTCCTCAACTGATAAAATATGTATACATGTGTTTACGGACTAAAAGTTTTGGGTTACTTTTCATGTAAGCTTAGAACTAGTCGTTGTCAGTAGTTTTGTCCTTGGATGGGGTATGTTATTCTGAACCGTAAGTCGAAAGACAAGACTGCAGACATCTCTTTTTGTGAACTCCTAGAACATGGTCTCCGTCTCTACTAAATATTTTTGGAACGTGTCTTCTACTTCTTTAGAAGAACCAGCTTACAGGCCAGAATAGTTGGAGCTGCTACCTTTGCATTTTTCTCCTTATTGTTGACAAGGTCGAAGAAATATGTTTTGGGAACCTATAATTCGATGGATGTTATAAGGTACCCCACCTTCTTAAGAACAGCTGCTGTAGTCTTAGCTATGTGCATTTTGACACCAAAGTTTTCGTTTCTGAAAAAACACCATTTAAAAATACAACAGAGGAGCTTGGGATATGTTAGGTTTAAATAGACAAAACACATTTGAAAACAAATGAGTTGTAGCTCTAGAATTGTTACGGGTGGAATTAGAAGTTCATTATCATTAGGTCTTCAGTCCTAGAACTGGTTGGACACGTACCTCCATTGTTTCATATTCTAAACTAACCTACACATTTCCCAAAAATTCCCAAAGCCTATATATTTCACTATCTGCGTGCAATAGTCTAACCTAGGTTTACCCCATACCTCTGCTTGTAATATATTCCGCGATATTCCCCAAGAATGTGTTCTATGCTTCTATTTCTCCTTTCTGTTTTTTTGTTTTCCACATATTTCTTCCCCACTATTTCTAGAACCTCTTTTGTAGGTGCCCTTAGTAATAATTAATATAGTGCCGGTGGGTATGGAATTGCTTGATATAAATAGGATAGGTGGCTAGTAGAAAAAGGACAGTAGTTGTTGTTTTGAAAGAGAAGTAGAAAGATCAATTTATGTTTGGGTCGGTTAAAAAAATAAAGAAGTTGATTAAAAGTGTAGTTTTAAATTCGTTGGGTAAAAGATCTGAGAAGTTTCACGTGGTATTGCTACACTTTATTCTTAACTCTGTCTGCCACCACATTCCAAAGACCTCTACCTTTTTCCTGTCTGTTTCTTCTGCTGTCCCCATTTCATAGCCGTATCACAGATTATCCACCTCTTACAGAGGTGAAGTCTTTGTCGGATCGTTTGTAGGGCAAAATTCTATAACCTTGAATGCAATTAACCATTACGTAAGAGGTTTTTTTTTGGGGAATTTAAATGGGACTAATAAAATTTACTACAATTTTTCTAACAGTCCTACCTATCTATATAAAATGTCGATTCTTATTCAACCTCTTTTTAATTAAAAAGTAAATTAAAAATAATATCTATACATCAAACAATTTTTTAAAGATGAGATAATATCTCAATTTTACGATTCTTTTTGTTTGGAAAAGTGTTTTTTTAATTTGTATATATAATTGACAAAACTTTTAGCTGGCATTCGTAGATCACCATACAGACTTCTATCATGATCAAATGCTTTGAAATGTGGCGATAATTTGTCCATTTCTACTATTTGAAGATTTTGTGGAACATCCTCTAAGAGCACAAAATGTGCCATCTTTTTCATTTTTTCCGTCCATATTCATTGTTAAATGCTAAAAAAACTCAATTCTTACAACAATTCGAATCGAAATAAAAAGTTAAGTTAACCAGAAAAAAATTTTAGGTTGATTAGAAAACCACTTATTTGGAACATGCACAATTAAGCGGGAAACTCTAGCCTTTGCATCTGTTATAGGTGGATAATCTGTAGTCATACAGTGCTGTGCTCCAAATGTGCTTTCAATTTTTTCGTTTCTGTTTGTTGTCTTCGAACATAGCAGCTTATTGCATCTGAAATGTTTACTGTTACAGGTAAAGTAAGTGTTATAACAATTTAAATTTTTAATTAACCTGAAGGGGCGAGAACATCGCAAGAAAAAAGGATGCGTTGGCTAACTGCAGTGGTGTGGGAGTGGGTTCCTATGTAGTTTAATTTTATTTTTGTTTGATTTTCATACCCTATCTCTGTTAGTACTGTTTCCATTTCATTTAGAGCAGCTTCTAACTCTTCTTTGCTAGGTGCTGCCATATCATTTACATATCTAAGCATACCGATCTTTAGTCCATGCATAATAATTCCAAATGTCTTCCTGCATTTGACAATATGCATTCTCTCTTCGATGTACGAGTTAAAAATTAACGAAGATAGAGGCACATCCCTATCTCACCCCTTTCTTAATATTTACTCCGCTTCGTTCCTGCTCTAATTCTATTACACATGCTTGCCCTTTGTATAAACTGTGTACTATCCGTCCATCCTTAAACTCATTCCAATCTTTTTGAGTATTTCAAAATTTTTTTCCATTTTACATTGTCGAATGCTTTTTCCAGATATACATAACCTATATACATTTCTTCTTTTTCTATTGTTTTCTGTATTACCATTCTGGGAGCTAAAATACTAGAATTTGTAGGGGAAGAGAGAAATATGTGAAAAACAATAAAAAAAATAGGAGAGATAGGATGATAGGCCACATACTAAGACATGAGGGAATAGTGTGGGATATATTAGAAGCAGAGAAAGGAAAAAGAGAGGTAGACTATTGTACACAGATAGTGAAAGATGTAGACAGTGGGAATTTCAGAGAAATGTGTAGGTCAACTCAGAGTAAGAACCTATAAAGGTACGCATCTAACCAGTTCCAGGACTGAAAACCTAATCATTATGATGAAGATCATTACTTGAACATTTATGACAATTCTCCCCCTGATTAAATTCAATAGGTGGTACAGCAATTTCATGGACTAGCTAAGTACAGCGCTCAGTAGCCCTTAATGCTGTTGAAGCAGAATTTGAGAAGTAGCGAAAGTTCCTTGGCTTCGGTGTTTTCTAATTGATCTTGGTCATCGCATCTGAAAGACAAAGTTGTTTGTCGATTCAAGCACTCTGAAACTAACTAAGAATTCTGAATTTCAGGAGAACCAAACACATTGCAGTGCAATATTTTTTTCTAGAAATAATACCTGAATGGTGATATCCACGTAGAGTACATCAGCAGCAATATGAATCTAGCTTATCTCTTAACAACGGTTCTGAAATGTCAAAAGTTCACACAAATGGTCCTAGAATATATGACACCATTAAGTGACTGGAATTTTTTTAATTAGAGTGCTTTCTGTGAATTTAATTTATGGATTTAAATTATCTACGTTGGAGGAAGTATTGAAAATGAATGCTGAGTATTTATAACTGTATAGCTCATTTATTTTAAATATAAAAAAAGGAAAAAGTGCCTGTCAAAAACTCTTTCAAGTTCCGAACAATTTTACGTTGATTAAAATAACTTTCTCTGACAATAAAACCAGTTTTAAAGTTCACATAGTATTTTATGCAATTCCAAACATCATAAATGTGGTTCTTGTAGAAAAAAATACAGCATACAACAGTATCATTACTTTTTTTTTTTAATTTTTCATCCAAGGGGTAAAATTAATGATATCAAAAACTACTTTCTTTTTAGCAAAAATAGATTATTCCTTGGAATTGTGGAAATAAAACATAATTGTTATTATTTATTCCAAATAGTTTACTAATATTTATCTATAAGTTTTTCGCATGTTTGATGATTTTTACTGGATAATCCTGTATAATTTTTCTTTTTCTGAATTACAATTGTGTTCACTTACTTCAATAAATGGTTGTTGGAAATATCTATTTCCATGGGCAACTGTTCTTCACATCCGTATCATACATCCTGAGCAATAGCTTCTAAACATGAGTTAGTCTGTATGGATTTCGAATGTTTAGTTCTTGTAAAACTAATTTCATAAAATTCTGTAAAAAACTATGTACAATAAAAAAAGTGTTATAAGTTGTAGTCGATTGATAAGAAAAAGCAAAAAAAAAAACATCCTGTAAGAACCTATACAGACTGTTCAGAAATGTTCTTCACAAAGAAAACTCCAAATTCTAGAGCTCATTCCATGTCAATTTGACGTAAATCTTGTTTACAAACATGCTGCTACGGGAGTTAGAGCTCTTTAAAGATGACACCGTAAGATCGGTTTAATTCAAATATCTTCAAAGCTGTTTCCTATTAAGCGATAACGTTTTGCACATTTATTTTGTGGAATATATTCAATCGTATGACGTGGAAACGACTTTTTAATTGTAGTCATTAACAGCTCGTTTGTGAGAAGTATTGGACATTTTATTCATAACTTTTCTGTCTTTCAAATTTCGCCATAGCATACCACAAATTTTGTTTTTATTAGAACAAAATAATTGTCTTATCTGAAGACGCTATGCTGCACCGTTTTAGAAAAAAATCGATTTGAACTTTTCATGTGTCAATGCATATGTTTCCATTGATTAACACGTTCATTTTTAAATTATGAAAGATAGCTATGGAAAATGAACTTAATAACAATTGCATGCATGTCAAATTGTTCTTGTCGTAAACTGTTTCCAACTAATGTGATTTAGCATTTCTAAAGTAAAAAATAAATACAAGTAAAGAATTGTATTAATGCCAAATGATTGATATTTCAATATTGTTAGTTGTAAACTAGTTTTAAGTAAAAAGTTATTTATTATTCAGTGTTACATTAACTTTAATTTCCAAATACTAAAAGTTTAAGGTTGTTATAATGGTTTGGTTTAGTAATGAAGAATATGCCTATATGCATTTAGAGCATGGTTAAATGCGATGCGACTCAGCACAGTTGCACATAGCTATGCAAATAAATTTCCAAATAGAAGACATCCTAGCCCTAAAACATTTACAGTTCTTCATCAAAGCGTTAGAGAACGAAGTCATGTTGACGTAAGCTAAGAATATGAGGATGATATTTTAACGGATATAGAGGAAAATGCAGAAATTAGTATTAGAAGATTGACTGCAATGTATCCCATTCCTAAATCTTTTGTGTGGTATATTATTTATAAAGAAAGCTTGCATCCTTTTCATTTTAGAAAAGTGCAGGCCATATGTGATGGAGATTTTTCTATTCGTGTTAAGTTTTCTAATTGGTTGCAACATAAATACCAAAACTTTTCCCAAATATTTTGTTTTGTGAAAGCTACTTTTACTAAGGATAGAATTTTGAATATGCATGCGCATTATTATTCCTGTCGGTGATAATCCTCATGTTATAAAAGAAAATAAACAACAGGAAAAATTTGACATAAATGTATGGATATGCATCTTGGCTCTGCTTGGGCCTTTAAAATTGTCAAATCGTTTAAATGATGAGAATTATCAAAACTTTTTACAAAATACTTTACCCAATTTATTGGAATGATATTAATTTATATATTCAGCAGAAGTGGTTTCTACAAGATAGTTGTGTAACTCACTTCAACAGAAATGTTTGTGATTTTTTAGATAAAATTACTAGCAACATCGATGAATCGGATGAGTTGGTCGAGTTGCTTGGATAGCGAGATTTCCAGATTTAAATCTTTACAGTTTTAGTGTGCGGGGCCACCTAAAATTAAATGTTTATTCGCAACCAATAGAAACACGCGATGAGACAAGAGACTAAGGGCCAAATTCTTAAGGCGATTTTTCCCGACATACTAGAATTGTTCGAGTATGGTATGTTGAAGTATCCCCCCACTATTTAAAAAATATTTACTTGTGTGACACCGCGAAAACGTATTGTAGTTTCCTAACCTCGCTTTGAATAATTAACCCGGTAAAAGTCAAGTGTTTAACATACACAAGCATAACCTAGTACAGATCAGGGTATGTTCGTTTATCTGATAGAATGGTGCTGTACAATTTCCCCTCCACTAAATTTTATCGCCAAAACGCAAGTTTAACACATAATTAAGTATGTTAGTTTATGTCGCGAAAAATCGCCTTTAGACTACACTTAAGCCACACTTACACTCAAGTATTGCTTCACCTCATCTTAGCCACTTTCGATTTGCTTAAAAGATCTACTCCGGGTAACTCTGGTCAGAACGGTGTAGTTCGAATTGCGAGATTAAAATGATTCCGATCTACTCACAATCGTACCCCCCTTTCCCTTGCTGCACCTACCTAATAAACTATGTAAAATTGATCCACAAAATTAAATGACGTCAAATTATTGTGTCCGCCATTTTTATGTATTAGTTTGATTGATATATTAAAACTGTTTAATTTGAGGATTTACTATGTCGGAAACGTCCAAATGCGCACCTGCAGATATTATTACAAAGTTCTATGATCCAGAAACTGAGTCAATTTTTAAAATTAACTTAAATGCAATGGATTATAACAGGGCAATGAATGGTAAGTGAAGTAAGAAAATTACAAATTAGAACTTTATTGTAATTTCAGATCCAATGTTTGCACAGAATCTATTAGAATATGCAAAGAAAAATAATCAAGATATAGCTTCTAATGATGATAACACCACTGCCGATAAATTTCAGGAAGAGGAAATTATATATGAAAACGACTCTGTAACTGAAACGATTCAATCAGCGCGTGTAGTGTGGACATATGATGCAACTTTACAATTAATCACTGTAATGGAAAATTACCTTACACATTTAAACCACCCAAAAAAACGGAAGCACGTTTTTGAATGTATTAGTAATGAACTGATTAGTTGTAACTTTCCATACGATGCAGTGCAGTGTATGCAAAAATGGAAAAATTTGGTGCGCACATATAAAGCTGTTAAAGATAATAAAAAAGCAACCGGCCGTGCAGCAAGTCGCTTCCATTTCTTTGATTTATTGGATACCTTATTAGGGTCTCGACCAGAGAATTCAAGTGCACATACATTAGAGTCAAATGATGAACATCCAGAATCAAATGATGCATCTTTCACTTTTACTGAAGATTCTAGTGCTTCAACCTCTTCAGTTTCATGTTCTCCAGTTAATAGGCCTTTAAAACGTAAATGTAATGCAGACCTGTTATTAAAAGAAAAGATGCATGCAGATTTTATGGAATTGGAAAAGGACAAACTAGCTGTGGAAAAACGAAAAGTATTGCTGTTGGAACGACTACTAGAAAAACTGTAAATTTTGTATTTTATAAAATGGTTTAGCTATACAAACTATTCTTTAACATTATACTATTAAATATATATAATTAAAATAATAAATTATTTGTGTGTTGTGGCAAGCAGCTCTGTATATAGGTCGTTTCTTCTTTCTTCGCCATTGGACATTGTGTTAGTTAAGTATGATGGACTACTTTGCAAATCATCATCAATATTTGGCAACATAATAGTCGTATCGTCTCTGTATAAAATACATACATTATGTAAAATGCATGCTACCATAATGCATTCCACCACAAGGTATAAATTAAAGTTTTGAAAGCCCACCAATAAACGATGAAACCTTCCCTTAAGCAGTCCAAAACTGTGCTCCACTATTACTCTGGTAGCCGAGTGTTTAAAATTGCAATGTCGTTGTTCGGCTGTTAGCCACCCATTATCTGGAAATGGTGTTACTAACCAGTTTAGGGATGGATATGCTGAATCTCCTAGCAATACATTGTCACCCATATAACCAACCTGAACTGCCCTAGTATACAACCGTGACTTTCTGAGTAATCTGGCATCATGAATTGCGCCTACTTCTCCACAAAAAATATCAGAAAAAAGGCGGTTGGGCAAAACAACTCCTTGTATTAGTAAACTGTGAAAACCTTTACGGTTTACATATGAGGCAGCATTGATTATGGGTTTTCCGATTTTAACATGACACCCATCAATTGCACCAATAACATGAGGTATGCTTTGTTTTTGATGAAACTTCTTCGCTACACTTATTAGTTCATTTTCTGAAGGCCAACGTATAAACTCTCCTTTTAAACTTAGAATAAACTTTAAAGTACGGCGTAAACTTAAATGAGCAGAACTATAAGACATCCCAAATCTATCTGCAATTTGTCGAAATGTCTCGCTGTTACTAAGGTACCATAAAGTCATAAGAAAACTTTTTTCAGATGAAATACATGTTCTTCCAGATTTATAGTGTGGTATATAGTCAGACTTGGATAATCTACCTGCAATACAAATACAATTATTATGGTTATGAAATACTCTAGATTCAACATACCTATGAGTTCATAAGCAATAGTTCTGTTCATACGAAAGTGTTGCTGAAATGTGTTATCAGAGTATAACTGAACAGTTCTTTCGATGTAGTTTTCTACCTTATAAACCGTCTCTCTTAATCGCTTGTCCTCATCAGATAGCAAATAAGAATTGCGAAAGACAGATTCAGAAATGGTTTCTGCTGACAAAATCTAAAAATATAATATTAGCTAAATTGATTGTAAAAGCTCTTGCATAATTTTACCGCTTACCAATATAAATTTAATACTTTCTTCCATTGTTCTCAAAATTAAGAAAACCAAAAAGCGAGGTTATGTGTTTATTATGTCAAACGATTATGGGTAGTTCGTTTTGCCACTCTAGTTCAATTACCCCAGTCAAAAAGATCTGGGTTAAAATGATTATAAATCGAAAGCTGCTCTTTTGGTATTCAGAAACCTAACCTAACCATCTCTCCTGTATAAGTGGAGGCGGCACTTGAAGTTAAACTTAGGTAAAGTGAAGTGTAGTTTAGTACTACCCATAGATTAGTGAGAAGAAGATAGGAAACGAAGCGACCGAATTTTTTTAGCGGTATCTGTCGTCTCAAATGTTAACTAAAGCGGTATTACAGAATGACTTGCTTACCGATGGCGTGCTTATTATAATACCTATTTATAACCTAAAATCATAAGTTTTCCTAAAATTTTATTTTGTTTCCGTTCTTCTTAAAGTGTTTGCGTTTATTCAAGCTCCACTTAATTGAATATTTATTAGAATCAACTTTAATTTAAATGTGAAAATGAGTCGCGGTGCATATTGTATTGGTAACTTCTGTTACAATAATAAATTTGAAAATCCAGATATAGCGTTTTTAATTGTCCTAAAGACCGTATGATGTAAGTGGAATCCTTTAAACTTGAAAAATTATATAATTAAATTTGTACTTTCATTATAGCGCTATGCAATGGATTGAGTTAATGGACAGAAATGACTTGATAATTAATAATAAATATTTGACTGGTCACTACCAGGTGTGCAGTAAGCATTTCTCCTGGAATCAATTTAAAAACCTACCCTAGAATTATTCTTAAACCAGGAGCTGTGCCATTTAACTACAATAATATTACAGAGATTAGAAATCTAATTAGTAGTGAACATAATTATTGTAGAAAGTTATCAACAAATAAAAATATTGTTAATTGATAGTTATAGACTTTAAATGTGTTTTTGAAAATTACACGAAATTATTAGCAAAAACATTCTTATAACTTTTGCTTGTTTTAAGTTTAAATTTGCCGCAAAATAACCGGTCACTTCTTTAAACATTTTTTGTAGCGCCCTCTCAACGGGTCAAATGTTAACTTAACATTGTAAAAGCTGGTCGTTTTAATACATAGGTCCCTTATGCACGTTTCCTATCTTCTTCTCATTAATCTATGGTACTACCCTTGAGTGCCCCTTACTTGTATTTATTGTAAAATGATTGTTGGGAATTTGTTCAGTATGTTTATGACAAACACATTTATTTGCCCATTCCAAGGTAATAGTTATAAATTATTTCATTGGAAGTAGTGTAAAATATGCACGCAATGACATAACCTCAAATTATATAAATTATTTGTACTGAAATATACATTGGTAAAATTTTAAATACTACATACGAGATTTCCAGAACCTCCGTGAAAAATATTGTAACACGGAATTAGTTCAACGTTTTCAAGGCAGACCATAATAGCTGTATTATTACCATTGGTATTTCCTGAAGGTCAAGAACCAACTAATTTAAGATGTTTACCAGCACCATCTCTTATAAAATGTGCATAGCTCTACGATATTATGCTACTGGAATTTATCAAGTATGTGCAAATCAGTCGGAAACTTACATAACGTATAACATATTATTATTTTAGCAGGTATGTGGTGATTTACATGGCATTAGTCAGTCAAGTGCATGTCGAATAGTAAAAGAAATTTCATGAAATTCTGGCAGGAAATTTAGGCAGATATGTGAAGTTTCCAACTCCAGATGTGTTAAGAACTATTACACAACAATTTTATGCCATAGGCCAATTTCTGGGAGTAGTCGGTTGTATTGACTGCACAAATATTGAGATAAAGAGCCCTGGAAGACCTACAGCTGAAATATATAGAAATCGTAAAAGTTGGATGTCGTTAAATATTCAAGTGGCAGCAGGACCACACGGAGAATTCTCCACAGACAAGTGCTGAACAGAGATACAATACATCTCAGATAACAACTCGTAATGTTATTGAGCAAACATTTGGGCAGTGGAAACAACGATTTTGTTGTTTAAATAAAAGTATCAATTATAGCTTACGAACCACTGTTCGTATAATAGCTGCTACTGCAGTATTACATAATATTGCTATGATGGTTAAAGAAGAATTTATTCCGGATCCTCTGTTTGCCGATAGAATTGTGCCAGTACCCCCGTGCCTCATAATGTGCGGGGTAATATAATAAAGGCTGCTTTTATTGCAAGACATTTTGAGAATTAGTTGTTAGTGTTTTTTTTAGATATAAAAATGTTTATTGTAATTTAAGTATGTATATAAAAATTAGATTAAAATAATATTTTAAGCCATTAATATAACTTGTATAAAATTAAATTATTGTTGGAATATTATATACAAAACTATAACGTTAATTAATTTTTTTCTTTTAATTTTCTAACTTGCTCTTCTAAGAGTTCCACTTTCAGCATTTCTTGCTTCAGCATTAAACTTCTTTCATTATTAAACAGAAATTCTCTTTCCTGCTCTTCTAGTTTTCGTTCAAGTTCTTTCACTCTCAAATTGTGCAGTACTGTCTCCTGTTCTGCAAGTAATTCGTTGTGCTGCAATCAAACCTCCAACTCACGCTCAATTGCAGTACCTCGAGATGTGAAGAAGCTGCGATTTCTTTTTTTGCAACCTGGCTGGTGTTGAAGTTGCAGGTATTTCATCTAAAATAAAATTATTACAGACTAGTGCAAAAATATATTGAATTAACTAACCAATATGATTTAAGTTTGCCGGAGGGTGACTGTATTGATGGTCAGTTAGAGGAATAGAGTATCTAAAAATAAATGAAATTAAGATTTTACTAATTTGTGCACAACACTAACCAGTGTCTTCATAATTCTTTTCCAAAGGAATAGCCTAACTGGTCGTAGGAATATCATCAACCACCAGCATTGGGTCCTCAGTTTGATAATTGTGGTTTTATTGGAATACTATTAAACTGTCGCTGTCAATTGTGTCCTTTAACTCAATATTGACACAATCAAGGACATCGTCAAAACAAATATCTGCCACATCTGGCTTATAGCTTCCACCTCCTGTTCACATTCGTTGTCGCTTTTCCTATGACAACTCCTTCTTTCTGCGACCCTTCATGTTTTCCCAACATTTGCGGAGTTATTCAGTGGTTCGCTATAATGTAATTTTTCAAGAATGAAGCAACATATTATGTGACTATATACTTACACTGCTGTTTTCGGCTACAGAATTAAACTCTGCAGGAAACTTGATCCAGGCCTTTTTTCTGCAAGAGTTATATAGTCGCTTTTTTTATTTTCAACTTTGTGTTGAAATTTTCCAACAAGTTCTTTGAGAATTAATTTTTCATTAGGACTGAATATACTACGTTTTGTTGTAGTGCTCATGTTTAAATTATCAACTAACTTAATATAATAATATAATACCTATTAACTACACAAAAGATCAATAAATTAAACAATACTTAATAACTACACAGAAGATCCAAATGAAACTATATTGTAAAAACAACAAATTCAAATAAATGTTAGGCTAGAATACTAATTACAGTATTGCCCGAAATAAACAGTACTGAAACTAAGTTGGTGGTGTTTTTATGCGTGCGCTGTCACACTCAAGTTAGCTAGTATAGACCTGTCAAGTAAACCTCAAACAAGTAATTAGTAGGGCCTAATTGTTAAAAATGGTGTTAAGTACAGAGGAGAAAGTGTTTCTGGTAGAGCATTATTTTCGTTCATACGGAATCGGCCGACGTAATGGTGCAAGTTTGCTATACGTGTCTGATCAATTCACACAAAGGTTTAATAAACGTTCTCCAAGTAATGCTGTAATTTTGAAGGTTATTGAAAAGTTTAGAAATACAGGTAGTGTATTGTGCCAACGAAAAGGAAACTCGGGGCGTCCCATGACAGTTAACAACAACAATAACCATGAACGTGTTTTGAGCAAATCTTAGAAAATCCGAAAGTCAGCCAGGCAAGGACAGCGTTACAACTTGATTTAAAAGAACTTCCTTTCAAAGAATCCTGAAGGAGCTGGGTACATTTTCGTATGTGATTCAGGTACATCAACAACTACATCCTCGGGATTATCGCAGTAGCGTGGAATATTGCGCCAGAATTCTCGCGTTACAGTATGAAAAACCTGAATTTTTGAAAAATGTTTGGTTTTCAGACGAAGCACATTTTCACTTGTCAGGCTATGTGAATCGTCGCACAAATCGATTTCTGGGCTTTGCCAGACCCGATGAGGTTCAAGAGGTTCCTTTACATAGTGAAAAAGTGAGTGGCTGGTGTGCTGTTTCCGGACACGGAATCATTGGTCCGTACTTTATCGAAGAGAATGGTAGGCAAGTCACACTTAATCAACAGAGGAACAGACAAATTTTAACACGATTTATCCCTGATCTACGTCAATTCTGTCGTGCACGTAACTTGGCATTTGAAACCAACTTTTTCAGCAGGACGGGGCAACTTGCCATACTGCTGCCGCAATTCGTCAATTTCTTCAAGAACATTTTCCAAGCAAATTCATATCACGATTTACTGACTTCCCTTATCCTTCACATTCTCCAGACCTCACACCTCCAGACGCATACATTTGGGGCATGGCTAAAATGCCGTTTTCAAACGGGCACCACAAACCATCGATGAATTAAAGGATGCCGTTAGAGTCTTCTTCGCAGCCCTGAGACAACTCTTATTCAATAACATGACCAGAAACTTAGAACATCGTTATGAAGTCTGTCTCGAACGAGGAGGTGCACATTTAGAACATATAATAAAGTGTCAATAAGATGTATTTTTTAAATATACAAAACAATTACAATTTCAGTACTGTTTATTTCGGGCAATACTGTAGTAGGTAAAACTAACACCTTTTCAATAATACTAACACTAAAAGCACCAGATTCAATGCCTCAAGTTAGGGAGTGTTTCTGAATGCCAAATAAAAGTATAAGTGTGCACTTACCTTTAGACAAGGAAAAGCTGAGGGTGCACTTTTCTGAAGTAGGGAACGCCTCACACAATGTTTATGTTTCAAATCGCTTTTTTCGAAAATGTTTGTTATAGCAACTTTAGATGAGAATAATTTTTTTTAATAAAAACAAAATTTGTTAAATATTATGTCAAAATAGTGAAATTTGTAAGACAGTAAAGTTATGAATAACAATGTCCAATACCCCTCCTAAACGGAGGAAACCGTTTTGAAGATATTTGAATTAAAATGATCTTAGGGTGTCAAGGAGCTCTAACTCCCTTAGCAAGCATGTTCGGATATCAAGATTTACGTCGAATTGACATGAAATGAGCTCTAGAATTTGCAGTTTTCTTTTGTAAATAGCGTTTTTGAACACCCTGTATAATTGAACATCTTAACCTTCGGATTAGCAGTGACCAAAGAGGTGGTTAATCATACTACGAGGTATGCACAGACCTAACAATTTACATTTAAAAGTGTGGCCTGTTAGAATGGTAGATCATCTAGGCAGGTTTGCAAAATGGCTATGTTTATATGTTTGTATAGTGTAAACTAGTATATATGTGTGTTGGTATTTGTAGTTTGCAAAAAGGGAGACGGAAGGAAAAATGTTATAAAATAAAACAAGGTGTGTAGTCTTTTTTATAATGCACATAAACTTTTATTTAGCCAGATAGGGAAGATAATAGAAATTTTTTTTACATAATGTTTATTCTGTTTGTTTTATTCAGCCTCAACATCCCCCGTGGAGCATGTTCTGCACGTATGGCCGACTTGGTCGTGTACAGCACAAACCTGATCCGAACAACGAACACAAACAGATTTTGTGTTGTCTCTTGTCTCGTACAAGGCAAATTTTGCAAGATGGACGAGTGGCAGAAGATGCAGTGTAAAGAGGATAAGCCGGTGGTTCGAGTGCTTGCCCAGTTGGTGGTGTTGGTTGTATCTAAAAATAAGGAACAAAGGAATATTATTTGTGAAAAAATGTGCGTGTATGAAATATCAAATATTATACTCACAACATTGAATATGGCCATGGCATCTCGAATATGAGGAAAACGGCAGACGTTCGGATTATTGGCTCATTCCAACATATGCGGAGTGACCAGTTGATGGCACAGCTCTACAATAAATGCACGCCGTTTATCCGTTTTTTTGACTGGCTTCAATGCATCGTATATGATAAACGATGCCAAGCCAGCGATGTCCAATATGTTATAAAACATTGCTAATGGCCAACAATTAGTTGAACGTTTGCAAGTGTATCCTGACAACATCTGGTCCAGGGTATCTACACCACATTTGTACTTGTTGTAGTCAAGGATCTGCCTCGGCTTTTGATCAATTTCACATGTTCGGTGGATATCAAAATAACACTTTTCTTTTTTTTGGAACGTACGAACACAATGCTATGTCATTGTTGTAAAATGCAAACAAAGTTGACAGCACTTCTCGAGATCGATTAAGTATTTCAGGTGGAATAAATTTTTTGTTTCGACAAACGGTGCCAGTATATGCTGTGTTTTTGGTAATCAAAATCTCAACCAATGTACAAGATGTAAACAAATTATCCGCATATACAGTGCGGTCAGCATTTGTATGTTTGTCAACCAACTGCAGTACCACTCGTTCACCTTGGTTACTTCTCGTGCGGCACCTGGCTGCTTGCCAGTATAAATGATTCCTTTCAATGGAAAATTGGACATGGAATCACAAACCCACCAAGCCTTGATTCCGTACTTGGCTGGTTTGGATGGTATAAATTGGGTAGATTTAGTACGCACACAGTACGGAAAAAGTTGTACATCTACAGTAATTTGAGCACCCGGGGTGTACGTACGTTCCAAGTTGGCCATGAACACAACCAGATGTCGTCAATTGGAGCTGACTTACTAGTTCTTTGCCTTTCTGCACGCATGTTACCATTGTCAAAACGAATATATATTGTGATATGGCCAAATCGGTTGTGGCTTTGTATATTGCAAAATTATAACTGACCCATAATTCCTTTGTTGGCAATGAATTACAATTGGAAAGACCAGCAAACACACCACCAAGCCAATGAAAGCATATAGCTAGCTCTTTCTGGGTAATAGGTTTCAATTGCTTTTGTTTGGTCGGATTCTTTTCCTTCCAAATGCGATAAGATTCAGTTGCACGTCGATTTGTTTCACGAGCGATGATGTCCGCAATCTCCGGAGTAAATAGCGCTTTGAATATGGTAATTGGATTTCGAAGGAAGAACGATGAAGGCCCTGAACGTTCCACACCTGTACGATTATGTGCACGAGCTCTACCAGTAGCCGGCGGATCAACTTTCCAAATCTTGCCATCTTTCGAGATATAAGACTCACCGCCCTGTATACCAACAGGAGCAGGAATTCTGGCAACCTCTTGAACAGTTTCTTCATAAAGTCTTTTCAATTCATCTTCATCCTCACTTTCTTGAATATCTGCTAATTCCACATCACCAGGAAATGGCTCTGGGTCTTCATCAACATCATCTTCATCCAAATACCTAGCCACCAATTCGTCCCATCGGCGTCTCTATTCCATGTCCAATATCATATCAACTTCATCTATTTTGCTATAGATATAAAAAAAACCCGAAATGAAAAAATGGACGGGCAGATATACAATCAAAACAAACCCCAACACAAATGATTGGTATTTACACACTATTTGTCATATTTAGGCAGCATAATAAACAGCACTAAAAACAAAATAAATATGTAAATAATTACCAAAACAATCAATCAACCGAGAACAAAGAAAACAATTTTCACATAAAAAAATGCAAACTAAAAGAGTTTATGCGACAACAATACGTTTTCTCTAACCAAAAGCTACTGCCACACTGAGCACGCAACCTCTGAATGACTGTACATTCAACATACAATACATATTTTGCCACTTTCCTCCAATAAATACACTCATATTTGAAGCAGCTGCAAGATAGCGTTACCTAGGTCTACACAGACCTTACTGATAATATCCGACTTTTTACCATTCTGAATTATTTTATTCAATGTAAAATCCCCTAAATCGACCGAAAACCGGTTTCGTTACATTCAGCAGATTGTGTTTGACAAAGTCATAAAATCTCAGCACTCTTTGTATGTGCAACGAACAAACTTTACAACGTACTATGGATCAAACGTTAGGTCCTATCTTACATCAAGAACATGCCTTTGTGTTTTTAGATGATATCTTAGTTATCGTAAATTTAAATAATTCAAAAACAAGGACATAAGCGCATGCAAATTAAGTAACGAATTACTTACATTAGGTATCCTGTTTCCGCCTGAAATCGCGCTCCGGTGGGCTTCTAACCACCCCAGTCGGGCTCCTCCCGGCGGAATTAAAGATGATACGCTGACGCTACCAAATGCGTACAAATCAGCACCGGCTAGCTGCGGTAGACATGGAGGACATCCACAGGCATGAAGTTCGAAAGTCCTTAGGTGGCGGTAGATTTGTACCTATGTAGGGATTTGACAGGAAGGAGGTAAAGGTAGACAAACAAAGAGATAATTAGAGAAGGAACTACATAGGTAAACCCTAACGATACGTTACCAAATATAGAAACGTGCACTTCTTCACGATCAAAGGCAAAATGGCCACGATTCAGCGCGTCACCACAACTCCTTGTCTAGTATTCATATACCCCTATAGGGATATGCACTCTTGCGCAAACTCACTACTCTGACGTATCGGAAGCTCCGCCTAGTCTATTTAAAAAGTTCCCGCGTACCGCGTATTTGAAAATTATGGCGGGAAACTTCCGTACATCAAGAAAACTAAACTACTAACAATGTTAAAGTGCAATGGCACGTAACAATTTTAGAAATGAATATCGAAAAGGTGTGTGCAGACTTGATTGATTATCCTAGGGTTAATGTAATTTTACATACCACATGAGAAAAGCATTGTAATGTAGCTACTTGATGAGCACTTAAATTAAAATTGTTAGCCGTCCCTTGGTAATTTGTTAAAAGAATGCTACATGAGCTGCTGTAATGCAGAAGCGTGTAAAAGTTGCAAATAGATTTTGTACTATAATAAGTGCATTAATAATGGAGATAGTTTAAATTTTTGTACTTGTACATCAAAATTTTTGTACCAAATTTTAAATCTACACCTTTCTACACTGCATTTTTCATGTATAAGTGGGTCTTAATAAATAAACTGCACGTTAAGTAAATCCAAATTTAAATTCTTTTCTTCAGGTAATAGTTAATCACATCGTATATTTTCTTAAGACAATATTAATACTTCCTATAGTAAAATTTTATGTAAAAACTGAAAAATAAAATTATTTAAATTATGTACAATAAAATATTTACAATTTAAAATGAATAAAAGTATAAGGTAGTCTAAGTATATACAAAAACCAAGAGATCTTGAAGACTCTGTCCCAATAAATTATTTCACCACGTTAGTGGTACAGCCGTTAAACTATTAAACTAGTAATAAATAATTAACAATGTATAAATCACATGTACAATATATAACATTCATTTATAGATTCTTACACATTTGTGCTCCTAAATAAATAATTCTACTAAAAGCACATTTGGCTAGCTATGGCGAGGTGTTATAGAAGGTGGAGAACTCACAACAACAACAGGTTTTACAACATACTGTGTGTTAACCATTGGTAACACCTGCAACAATTTATATCTCACAACTGTACGGAATGTCAAAGGCAATACATCATTACCTTCCCATTTAATGGCTGAGTAGGAGTTGTAATAAAATGTGCCAGAGGATTTGTAATATCAGTTATTCCTTTAGGAACAATTGCTAGTTTATGTACAACAATACTTTGACTGACAGGATAACCAGCAACTGGTAACATCGACAAGGCTGCTGCCTGTACCTGCTAAAAAAAATAAATGGTTAATATTTTTATCGTCCACTTAAAAAGTCTTGATATTACTACTGCAACTTAGCAAAAAAATAACATTACTGGTTTTTAAAATATTCTTACTCCAGTAAGTACATTTTTAGAAATACTGTAAAGTTTTTAAAAACCTACCATAATGTTTACACATTACCGCAGTTTATAACGCTCAAACTCTGATTATTGTACACCCACTGAAACGCGCTCCGTTATGCTAGAACTGAAAATTAAATGGAAAAGAAGGAAATAATCTTTAATGGACAAACTTGCTATTGATGCATCCTGTATAATTTTGATTTTGTGTATAATAGTATTAAAAATTAAGACATTGCTGAAAATCGGTAGTTTTATTCAAACCATAAACTTAAAGCCACGAAAGTAATTGTTTTATCTCTATTAAATACATATTGGAACAACTCACGATTGTAAATTACTTTAAACCACAAAAATGTAAACAAAACATTTATAACTGTGAACTTTCATAGTTGAAGCTTGTCATTTTTTATGAAAGCTTTCAGAATTATTAAGCAAATAACACTGAATTTATTAATATGCATTCCAAATATGAGTTTTAGAAATTTTTGTTAAATAAATTTCCTGCAATATGACAGTTGCAATTACCATAAAGAAAACCCCACACATACAATCTAAAGACATAGACACTGACTAACAGAAATTTGCGCATATTAGATTTCAAATATGATTTAATCTTTTCATTCAATACATTATAATGCATTCGTTTATATTGCTGCAGACAAAGAAAAGTAAATCACATGGAAACACCTACTTTATCAGGTTTCATTTCATAAACTCAATAGCAAGATGGTGCAATGATGAAAAAAGTCCCTGCCAGAACATAAGAAGCAGAATAGGAAATTAATATTGGAGTTATACATCCGACCGAGAACCAATAATAAGTCAACATCAAAATGTACAAATACACATGAAAAAAGGCGGACATGGACGTTTGGTTGATGGTTAATATGAGGTTAAGTTACACATAATGTTGAACGAAACCAGCCTCAAGATGCCACATGGCTTTCTCTTTAAGAGGAAATTCAAAACTGTACATGAATTTTTTCAAATATAACTTCTAAAACATTCTGGCAAGGAATATTTTTCCATGCGTGGGATTTTGAAAACTCGTGCGTGTTGTAATGTAAGAAAAAGGCTGCCTGCGTGGATATGTTCAATATGTGAATTATTTTGAGTTAAGGGAGTTGGTTAGTTGAAATTGAAACAGATGTGATCTGAACATTCTGAACCTTCTAATAAGCGAATCAAATTGTAATAATAGAGGCCTGTTTATGCTTCTTTGTAATTTGGGCAAGTTTTGGACATAATCATGGTTGGTCTTTTATGACATAGGACATTAATTGAACAAGAGTGTTTGTTTTTTGACTGATTAATGATTTACCAAAGGAACGAGTGCTGATTAAATTTAAGCATAGTGTTTAAAGTTTAAAATATTAAGGAATACGTAGCTACTGATATTAAAGTATTTCGGAATGGACAACAAACAGATTATGAAAAGCTGGTATTTAACCGTTTCCGGTGTTGTTATTACAGACATTTCCACTAATTGGGATTTATAAATGTCATTCAATTGAATATTGAAAACAGGAAAATATGTGGAGCGATAAATAGTTTTGTCAATGGCTTAGGTTGGTCTTTAGGGTTTTTCTTTTGGCAAAGTAAATCTGTGTTTTTATTGATATACTTTTATGTGAATAAAATTTTAGATTTAGGATGAATTTTAATTCAATTTATTTAGGAACTAGGTAGTCAGCTAACAGTAAAGGATATTCAGCTACCCCAGTGATGGTTCCAATTTGGGGAAAGCATTTTATTTTGAGAAGTTTCTTTAATTATGACAGAATTAACGTATTTTTAAGGTATTTTTGAGCAAAATAAATATGAGGTGATAAAATATAGGATACTGGAGTAATGGAGATTTATGCGGAATAAATATCTTTCATGTAATTATAATATATAAAATGCATTATTGTGATAAACGGTTTGACGCACCTTGATTTCGACAAATAAAAAACACATTCAGAGTAAGTGCAAATATAACAGAATTTTTGTATTTAACCATGTTTTATTTATTATTTCTATTTTTCTTTAATATTTTTCCATAGGAACCCAGTTTGTGAACCACTGCAGTTAACCGACACACCCTTATATTGTTACGGGGTTCTAGTCCCTTCAAAGGCAAATCAAAATTTCATCATTTAATGCTTATTTTATCCGTAACACTGCATAATAACTTGGGCTTCGAGTATTGTTGGTTGCCATTCTAAGCCTTTGCTCTTGTATTTGGTTATACATAAGACAATATCTTGTATGCACAAACTTCAATGCAACACTTTTAGTAGTGATTAGGTCAAACCGACACTTTCTGACCATTTGATCTCCAGCCTTTGGTTTGTTCAAAATGACTGTCCAGTTGGGGAATAAATTTGCAAAATTGCCTGGCGGACAGTCAACGAAAGGAAGTTCATCCCTTAATAATTTAACATTTAGTAGAATAAATAACTCTAGACGCAATCCGATTCATTTTAGAAAACAGTAATACATTCAGAAACTTTTTAGAAGTATCTAAAGTCAAACAAACATGAAACGAACCTTTTTAAACTCGACACTTTAATAATCATGCCTGCTCACAACAAACGGGTCTAGAAAAACAAGCATGTTTCAGAACGTAAAAAGTCAATAAAAACGCATCTAATTTACATCATCTGTTAAAAAATCCCATTATAAAATTTGCCTATGTGATCTTTTAAAAGTAAACTTGACAACTTCGATAAAATCCAGAACATTGGATAAACAAAATATGGAACAAGTTTGTATACGTGCAGAATTAAAAGGAAAATTTGAATAATTTCCTATACAAAATACGAAAACATGATATTGAACGTTACAAAGTACCATATTCAACAAACTCTATATATTAAAATTTTGATGTCTACGTGATTTGGGAAGCATTGCACCAAAATTTAGGACGGGTAACTTTATGTAAAATCGGAAGGCTTTCATGATAAGACAAGTGCAACGCCTCAACCACAATAATGCGCAATCAAGCCAATGACAGAATGGGGCAGGGCTTGCCTTTATATATTACACCAAGCGGGCATGGGCAGCTCTACTTAACTGAAGCACAAGCTGTACTAGTTTGAACAAAAATATTATGCAAAATTTCAAGTACGAGAGCACATTCAAATATACAAGTAAAATAAAAATTCACCGTCGATATAAGACATAAGTCCAAATTTTAATTAAGGTAAACATGATCTTTAACATTTATTAACTTAGGGCTCTGGGGAAACTGAGAAATTCTCTAAGAAAATATAAGGAAACTGTGAAAATCTACTAAAAATATACTGAGAGATTTACGAAGCGATTCAATAAACAATTCACGAAACAAATTCAATAAGAAAACTAACGTAAGAATCCAATACTACGAGTAACAGATTTAACAAAGGGGAAAAATTCTGAATCAAGACGGTAAGCTAAAAGCAACTCAAGGGCACTGGTTAGCAGCAAGTAAGGGCAGGTCAAAAGGATTGGGGTGTACGCAGAACTACGCATTCGAACCAGGACATCAACCTAGAAAAATCCCAGGTTAGCGATAATTAATTAATAGCATAAGCCTTAATTTTTTTTGAACATTTAAAAATTTGCATGTACTTCGATATTTATGTGAAGGGTCATAAAAAATTTTGATTGATACCTAGAAATTATGTTAAGAGGTAAAAGGGTCATTGAACGTTCAACGAGACTACCAATATAATACATAGTTATTTTTGCTGGCTTTATATATTTTTAATAGGATTATAATCTGGTGATGAACAGATTTATATTTTTACTTTAATTCAAGGGTTTTTAATAGCAAATAATATTACGAAGGTTGTAGAAGAGCAAATTGTACATATTTCTTGGTTTATTATACAAATTTTTGGTTAGTCAGTTTATCTTATTTAGGTATGAAGTGTTAGAGAAAAAGGGAGGTAAAAATTTCTTTGTTACCGTATCATCGTGCACTCTGTGGGGTTAAACTGAGCTAGTCGAGGCAACCTAATTGTGTGAAATTTTAAGTTTATTTTAGATTATTTAGGAACACAGCGGTGGCGGACAGCAGGCAACTGTGCATTAAATACGTCGAAGTACGGCCATATCTATATATATTGCTGTGATAAGGGCCGCATGTTGGCGCGCCGCTAAAAGAGTGATGTAATAAGGCCCGCATTGAGCGTCGCTGAAAGAGTGATATAAAAATCCTCGACAGATAATCTATTGAAAGGTCAGAGTGTTTTAAACTCCGAACACAAATTTTCCTGGTAAAAATCCCTTACAAAAAAATTATTAGCACTATCTTAAACTAAATACAAATACTCTTAGTTAAAAATAAATCTGAAAGTAATACTTGCAGAATCCACAAAAACGCTCCTCGTAATAAAATATCTTCTTATTTTAAATTGACATCAAATCAGCTTACAAAATTTTCCATATTTAAAATCCTCATTTCAAACAGCAGTTACCAAAGTACATTTTAGGTTAAATCTTCCTTTCGATTATTTAATAAAATTTTTAAAATAGCATTATCTTGAGGAATTTTCCTTCTCGATTGTAATTAATAAATTCCATTTTTTAAATGTAATTTGTATTTAAAACATCTCTTCTATACACATTGTAACAATGTAATTATTACATTACAGCATGCTTACTGCATACTTCAAATATCATCTTCGCAAAGCAAAAGCTAGCAACTTCCATCAAAATAACATTTCGCGATCGACTTTATGAATCGAATCCATCAAAGGAATGAATGAATCCCCATTTTAATAAACGCTTCCTTATATACATGATTTTATCTGTTTCCAGAATGTAGTAGAATTAGCGCGATTTCATTCTAAATAATAAACGCCTATCTTATGTAATTTTCTTGGAAATCCTCATTAGTGTTCAAAATTGTTGAGTTTTATTACCTTGTTATCTGGTTGCAGTTAATCGTGACACGGTCTGCCTCTTCTTGTTTAACACACAAGGTTAATGTGTTGCATCGTTTCTCCCTAACAGTGAATGCGAAAGGTAATAAAAAATTTATTTATCAATTTTACGGGCCGCTTTTTGGAATAAAATGTTTCATTTATTAATTAGATATTTACGTAGTTCTAAATACAGATAACTCATCTCTCTATATTCCTAATATTCTAGAAAATTTTATATCTAAAATGAGTTTCTGTAATCCACGGGGTAATTAATTTAAACTTTAATTGCTTTTTAATGCAAAAAGGGGTTGCATTTTATAAAAATATTTGCTTTCGTGTTTCTGTACACAAAGATTATTAAAATTGGAGTACATGTTGATTGTAGTTTCTTAAGCAAACTGCATAAAGTTAGTGCTATTTACAGCAAATCAAAAGTATCTTTATCAAAAATACTTTGGTAATTAACAAGTGAAAATAAATGGCATTGTATTTTATCTTAAAATGATGCATTTGCGTTTGTGTTTCAGTACACAAAATTAAGACTAGAATTGGTTCTTTAAATACACGTTGAATGGTTATTCTTATCCAAATGTATAAAGCTAGTATTATTCTATGGTATTTATAGCAAATGAAAAAATATTTCTATCCATAATGTATTGATAATTAATAAGTGAAAATAAATGACATTGTATTTATCTTAAAATGATGCATTTTACAGTATCTTAAAATTAATTATTTTTACATATACAACTTACGTTATTTGCTAAGTATTTATAATACGCTTGTATCATATATGGTGATTATTTATACACGCGGAATTTGATTTTCCGCTTGTACCTCAATAAATAAAAGTACACTTGTAATATAGAAGGTGTAACCATGAATTCACGGAATTTTCCGTTTTTTTCTGGATTTTTTATATTTTGGTGGAATTTATATTAAGAATTTGAGTTCAATGACCTCTCGTGACCCCTTATCACGTCAATTTATATATACATATATATTAATTACCACGCAATTGGGCCAAATAAATGTACACCAACTGATTTAGAGATAAGACGTTACAATGTAGAGATTTCAATAATGAACATCTGCACCTACAAAAACTAAAATAATAAAATTTAATCTATCTAAATCTAAACGATAATGATAAATTTAAATCCACTACAAATGAAAATTGAAGCTAGCAAAAGGCATCCGAAAACCGTAAAACCAAAATTGCTAAACTTCAATAATAATTTGTCGGTTCTACCTAAATCCGTAATTAGTACGATGATACCAGCAGAAATCCAACCTTCACCAACAATGATCGAGATCAGAAGACCTCTTATCGACAAGGACAAGATCAAAGTATGACTTATTATCATATTTGTAACTAAATGCAGATAAATAATGTGAATTTGAGTACACAGCAATAACCTGTAATTATCAAGGGAACAGAATGATGTAGATGGCAGGACAATGCTATCAACTGGCAATTGAATTTAGAAACTTATTATATAAATAGAATGCCTGCACAAAAGTGTCAACCGGAAGGTTATAATATATACATATATATTGATAAGAGGGTCACGAGAGGTCATTGAAACCCAAATACTACAAATAAAGCCTACCAAAATATAAAAGAATCCTGAAAAAACGGAAATTTGCATAAATTTATATGTATAATACAAGCGCACTTTTATTCATTGATGTATTAGCGAAAAATGCAATTGCACATGCATAAATAATCACCCCTGTATGATATGGGCGTATTGTAAATACATAGCAAATAATGTAAGCAGCAAAGAAAAATAATTAATCGTTAAGATACCTTAAAACGCATTCAAAGCGAAAGCATATCAATCATTTTAAGATAAATACAAAGTCATTTATTTTCACTTATTAATTATCAATACATTTATGATAAAAATGCTTTTCATTTGCTGTAAATAGCACTAGCTTCATGCAGTTTGCTTAGGAAACTACAATCTTGTTCAAAAACCTCAATTTTAATATTAATTTTGTGTTCTGAAACACGAAAGCAAATATTTTCTATAAAATGCAATCCCTTTTGCATTAAAAAGCAATTTAAAGTTTAGATTAATTACCCTATGAAATAGACGAGATTAAGAAAGAAGTTTCGAGAGGAATTGGGAGAATACGTCAATTCATATGAACTCATTAATAAATAAACGTTTTATTCCAAGAAGCGGCCCAAACGTTGAAAGAAACCCATTAAATCCATAAACTAACCACATTAGTATGCGACGCCACAATAATCGTATGTGTTCGAGTAGGACGAGGCAGCGCTCGTCACTAATAAGTGGAAGAGAATACGAGGTAATACACGCCGCGATTTTAGACGCTAATGAGTTTTTCTGGAAACCTTACATCATAATGTTTCATACTATTCTACCACATTCTGGAAATAGATAATTTGTATACATAAGGAAGCGTTTATTAAATGATTCGTTCGATTCTTAAATTCGATCCAAAATGTTATTTTGATTTAAGTCGCGAGCTGTTGTTTTGCAAAGATAATAATTGAAGTATACAATAAGCATACTGTAATTTAATAATTACATTGTTACAAAAATATAGAAGTGAGGTTATAAACGTAACTTAAATAAAAAAATGGGAATTATTAAATTACAATGAAGAGGGAAAATTCTTCAATATAACACTATTTTAAATATTTTATTAAATAATCCAAAAGAAAATTTAACCAAAAATGTACTTTGGTAACTGCAGCTTGGAACGAGGATTTTAAATATAAAAAATCTTGTAAGCTTATTTGGACATCAATTTAAAATAAAAATATATTTAATTAAGAGTTGGATAAAGAAACACTTTGTGGATTTTTGGAAGTATAATTTTTTGTAACTGATATTTGAATTTCGTCATTTAGTTTAAGATAGTCCTAATAATTTTTTTTGTAAAGGATTTTTATCAGGAAAGTTTGTGTTCAGAGTTCAAAACACTCTGACCTTTTAATAGATTATTTGTCAAGAATTTTTTGACCAAACAAACCTTACAAACGTGGGAAAGTAAACAAAGTCAGGTAAAATATCCATAAAAGAAGAAATTTATTTGTAAATTTAAAATAAGATAAGGAACATTTTTTTATAGTAAGTACTTCTTAGAAATTATTTGATGTTTGAAAGAAACAATGTTGTAAATGTTCCATATGCTTTTGTATGAGGGAAAATAAAATATTTCATATTGTATAAATGCTTTGTGATATTGCTGTGTTTGAATTCAGGTTGATAACTCCGTCAATTCCGTTCCGCTAGCCAGACAAAATTAGAAAGGAAGGTAAGTGAACAATTTCAAGTTTTACACATTGCTGTGTCTATATCACAGTACTCTTTTAGTGACACCCTCAATGTGTGGTCATTTTCATATTACCCTTTTAGTAACGCCCCAAAGCGAGGCGTTGTCACATCACTCTTTTCGTGATGCACCAACGCGGGGCTTACCACACCACTCTTAGCAATGCATCCAACACGAGGCGTTGTCACAGCACTCTTTTAGTGACACCTCAATGTGTGGCCTTTTTCACATCAATATACATATATACATAAACATATATATATAAATTGCGGAGAAATTCTATTGGTGGAGATAATTGTGTGTTTAGGGTGTTTGTATATCAATCATGTGTCGCATCGCAGTGAAATAGTCTAAGGTTATTGTAATTGTTTTGTGTTAGATTGCCGGGTGTGCATCCGCTTTTGAGTGGATGTCAAAAAGGCTTGGGTTGTAGACCGTTGGTTGTTAAGGTCTCTCTGGGCTGATACTGGAAAAAGATGGATGCTCAAGAGTTACTTGATCAGTAATAATCATAAAATATTGCATTCATTTTATCCACCATCAGATTCGATATACTTGTTAGACTTTAGTAGGCCAATTGTAAAGTGGCTAAAATGATATTTTAGCTGTGTTGCTTATGTAAATTAAATAAAGGACGTTGCAATTAACCCACATGGGATCTAGGAAGGGGAGCTTGAAATACATAGTCGTCTATCAATGGTATATAGTTGAGAGTATACAAGGTTTAATTTGGAGACCCGGATCTCTATCAATCACGAGGTGTTGTAGTAGCATCAACACAAACCCGCATTCAGATAGGAAGATCTGAGTATTCGGAAGTAGGGTTAAGTTAATAGACCAGATATCTACCTGTTATAAGTCTGTCGGAGCTGCAAGTGTTTTCCACAGACGTCTCTGAAGCGCTCAGAATGAGCTTCTCGTTTCTGTTTTAGGGATAATTTTAGATTGGGGTCCAGTGAGTGAAAGGAGAAGCAATTCTACACCTACGGTGTCGAAGGATTGAATAATATTGCACTCTATAAAGAAGGCTAAGATAGTGCAAGTTTGAACATTTGGGTTTTGGCATACGAACAGTGGGTGCAGGTAAAGAAATTAATTATAAGTTGAAATTCCTAAAGAAAAAGGTTTAGCTGAGTTTGCTTGTTCTTTAGGATTATCTTTAGTTAGGGAATGCATTCTTCTTTACGGGAGTTCTATTAATAGTTATAAGTAGAGCAGGGGAATTTAACTGCAATTATTGTATTATAGATCCTATAGATAGATTATCAGATTGTATGTGGGCAGTGTTCCAGTTTGTGACTAGATTAGTTAAAAAGGAATTATGTAATCTCAAAATAATTATGATTGTATTGGATAAATAGAGTAATTATTTAATGTGTAAATAGAACTTTTGTCGATAAACATTTTTGTTCCTGAGATTCACTCTTACCCTGAGCTAGTTGAGGACAAAATAATATATTTTGAGTTGAAAGAAAAATATCACAGCATAATATAATGTCGACCCAACGCGTTGCAAAATTGTAAGTCAAAGAATTGGGCTGGACCTGTTTATCGATAAAAGTTCAGGTAGAAAACAAAAAAGTAATTACTTATAAATTTAGACGTAAAAGGAATATGAATAAGGAACAAGTAAAATCACACTTGAGAGATGAGGAGTTGTGATAGGATCGGATGATAGTTTTTTTAATAATAGTGATAATGAGAATCCTACGACTGATAGTATTGAGGTAGTGGACGAAACCAATGAAAATTTACAGCTCAAAGATATTTTATATGCAATACAGGCAGTAGACAGGAATGTGAATGCCAAAATAAATAAATATGTAGAGGAAATTAACATGTTCAAAGTACATTTTAAAACTGAAGTGAATGAAGTCTATAAAAAGGTTATGGCACAATATAAAGAGGAAATTAGTGGTAGCATGAACGCTTTAGCAAGCAGAATGCTAAGTATAGAAAAAAGCACTGAACAAATAAGTCTGTTAGAACAAAACCTCAGAAAGATAGAGGAAAGGTTACATTTAGATAAAATAGATTTAGACTTGAATATTCAAAGAATAGGGATAGAAATAGGAATAGTTTCAAATGAAGTACAAACTTTGAAAGTGGAAAACAGTAATTTAATAACAGAGTTAAATAGCCTTAAGGGGAATTCGGGGAGTTATATTAATCAAAGTGGTTTAAATTTTGGTATGATTGAAACTATTGGAAAGTTTTATGGGGATGGCAAAATGAATCCCAAAAGCTTTTTGATAGGACTGAAAGCAGCAGTGAATAATATCCATAGTGAGGTGGAGAGATTGAATGTGGTGCGAGCAGTCATGAAGGGCAATGCTGCGAATTGGTTCAACATCATTGATCAAGATATCGATAAGTTTGAGCAATTCGAGGTATTGTTTCTGAGGCAGTATTGGGGTTTTAATGAGCAGGTGAAAGTTAGGAAAATTTGCTTACGGAAGATACAACCCTGATTTTGGAATTACATGTGTCCAATACGCGATAAATAAACTTAGTATCGTTAAGCACTTGGAGCCAAAAATCCAAGATGCGGAGATAGTCAGATTGTTGGCAATGCACTTTGAACCTGAGATTCAAACTGCTGTAATGATACAGAAAATTGCAGACAAACATGATTTTATTGAATGTCTACAGCGTTTCAATCAACGCACGGTGAGGAGTTCTCCATCACCATGTGTTGTTAGAAATAACAATACAAGTCCTGCATTTAACAATTATCGCGATAATACACGAAGGATGTTGCCTGATAGGGCATATAACAGGAATAATCAAGTGAATAACGATGCAAATCGTAGAAACTTACAGTACCTTCGTTGCACCATTACGATGATAATGGGCACAGCTCTAGAAATAACAATTATGTTAGGGATACTGGTAGAAATGGTGTCCAGGGAAGGGTACTAATCAATAACTGTAATAACGATATTATAAATGAACCAATTCATGTTCAAAATGTCATGGTGGATCAACTACCTGATGACGAGAATAATCATTCGTCAGAGCGTGTAAGGAACCCCACATATTCAGAATTGATAAGTAGGCCTGGACCTTCTTCTACTCGACATATGGGAGAGCATAAGTCTCAATCACAAGTACCACGTGAGGTCTCGCGTAGTATCAATTTTATGAACACCCAAGGAATTCATAAAATTACATAATGAACATATTCAAGAGATCAGCAGTGAAACTGTGCTACCTTGTATTAACATCAAATTCAATAAAGTTTGTGTGAGTGCACTAATTGACACTGGGGCTGAATTGAGCCTACTGTCGGAAGAGTTAATAAAAGAGAACCCCAATGAGTTTGTTACTAATGTGGTCCCTATAAAAATATCGTCCTCGTGGCTGCAAACAATAAAAATTTGCAATCCTCAATAAAATGATGGTAACTAAGTTTTCTGTGGGAGAAGAACTATGTGAAGGCAGTTTTTTACTGATTCCCGAACTCAAATTTCAATGTATAATTGGTATGGACTTGATCCAAACACTTAAAATGACGATAAATAGTGAGGAGCGAACAATACAGGTTAAGGGAAGAGCATCCCTTGGCAAAAGACATAAAATTGTTTAAAGAGGAATGTTCAAATATAAACAATATTCAGAGTAACTTAGCTTACAAGAACACAAAGGATATAAACTGTCCTACCGATTGTAAAATGCAATTCTAAATATAACTAATAAATATGATAACCTAGTAAACCCTGAGCATAGAGTAGCTTATGGATATATCCACAAATTAAAAGTGGATAATTCCAAACCGTTCCATGCTAAAACATACCCCATTCCATATGCGTATCGTAATCAAGTAAATGAAGAATTGAAAAAAATGTTGTGCGATGGAATTATTGAAAGATCTTCCACAAATTTCATAAACCTAATGGTAGTGGTCAAAAAAGGAAATGGTGAGCTTAGGTTATGCTTAGATGCTTGTAAACTGAACGCTATCACTAAGTCGCAATTTGAGGCACCCCCTCCTATAGAAAGTATTCTTGCCCAGGTAGGTAGTAACTCTGTTTATTCAAAATTAGACTTGAAAACTCATTTTGGCTTAATCCGCTTCATAAAGAAAGTCGAAAATACACAGGGTTTTGTGTAAATGGTAGGACATACCAATGTTGTGCAGTACCTTATGGGCTATCTTCTTCAGCTGCAGCATTGGTCCGTGTCATGCACCACATCCTAGGAGCATATAAGAACTTTTGCATGTGCTATGTGGATGATATTCTAATACACAGTTACACTGCGAAGGAACATTTGTTGCATCTAGAAAAGATTTTCTGTGAGTTAGACGCAGCCGGTTGAAACTTAATTTAAATAAATGTGTTTTATGCAACCTGAAGTAAAATTCTTGGGTTACATGATTAATAATAGGGTATCTCTATCGATGAACTACGGACTAAAGAAATAATGAATTTTCCTATACCGAGAAATGCTAAAATGTTGAAAGGTTTCCTTGGATTCCTAAATTTTACAGGAGATTTATACCCTCTTTTCAGAAAGAGCTTCGGTATTATATAACCTTTAAAGAAAATGCAAAATGGCATTGGCAAAAGGAACATGGTAGTGCTTTTGAATCGTTAAAGAATCAATTTTCTAAAACCTTTTGTTGGTGCATGCAGATTTTGAAAAGGAATTCATTCTTCGAACAGATGCGAGTGATTCTGGTTTAGCTGGAGAACTCCTCCAATTACAAGAAAATGACGAAGTTCCCATATCGTTTGTTTCTCGTCGGTTAAAGGCTTACGAGAAGAATTATACTATTTCTGAGAAAGAAATGGCTGCCGTAGTATTTGCAATACAGAAACTAAAATTTATTTGATTGGAAAACATTTTGTTGTCCAAACCGATCATAGCTCACTATGCGCTCTTGTGAACACGCGTTTTACGAATAATCGAATATATCGGTGGTCCCTGTTATTACAGGAATTTGATTTTGAAATACAATATATTGAGGGTAGAAGAAACCTCGGGGCAGATGCTCTAAGTAGGAGCATGCCTTCCCAATTTAGAAAATCAAATGAGGTAATAATTGCTTTGAATCAGCTAAAGAACGATGCGTCGATATATTCACTTCAAGCTATTGCGGACATGCAACGGATAGTGACATGATTGAGGGTATAAAATTGAAAATTCAAGAAACGGCAATTTTAAGGATTTTCTATTCAAAATGGGTTGCTAATTAAAACTATTAGTGGCACAGAAGTGTATGTGGTGGATAATAATTATGGTATGCAGCTGATTAAGGACCTACATGAGAAATATGGTCATATAGGAATTCGTAAGGTTCACTCGATATTTCGAGAGTGTTTTTATGTAAAAAAAAGTATTACCCTCACAAAGGAGGTAATAAGTAATTGTTGCCTGTGTATGTTAGGAAAATATAAAAATCATACGAATGAAGATGTTGTAAAATCGATAATAGTTGATGCACCTTTGGACATGATTGCAATTGATTTTCTAACAAATTTAATCACAAGTGAAGAGGGATATGCTCACATCTTAGTGATTGTGGATATATTCTCTAAGTACACTAAATTATACTCCACAAAACGCTGTGACACTGATACATCCATAAGGTGTATTGAAAATTTTGTGGAAGTATATGGCAATGTAAAAAAGATTTTAGCTGACAATGCTACTTACTTTAATAATATGCGATTTAAAATGCATTGGAATAACAGAAATATTGCTGTTATATTTTGTAGTATTCGCACCCTCAAGGAACCCAGCGGAAAGGTTCATTCAAGAAACAATTAAGTTTCTAAGGTTAACGACTTTTGATAATCAAAGACAATGGTCCACAAAGCTCGAACAGATAGAAATGTTTATAAATCATACCCCAGTACAGTAACGGGATTTGATCCTGTTGTGTTAATGGAAAGGAAAACCCAACAGACCATGGGTAGATACAGAAAATAGAGAATTTGACTTATACATGAATGTAGCTAGAGCTAGATTAAATCAAAAGGCAAATAAATACAGGAGAAGATGAACTCTAAAATAAAACGTCCGCTTAAATTTGAACTAGGGGACAAGGTCATTATCGAAATCTGCGTGTGAGTGATAGATCAAAGGGTGTGCGCCAAACTCCAAATGCCGTTTATAGGCCCATATGTAGTTCAGGAGGTGCTTGGAGGTAGCACCTATGTTTTAAGAGATCTTAACAGTAACCATATTCGGGGCCGCTTCCATATAAATTTGATGTACCCATACCATAGAAAAAAATAACTAGCTAATGTCTGGAATTGTTTTTCTGTTTATAGGAAATTAAAATAAAATTTCTTTCTTTTCTTATTTTTGGTTGAACCTTCAGAAATGTTTATTTTAATTTGGGGAGTAATTGCGGAGAAATTCTATTGGTGGAGATAATTGTGTGTTTAGGTGTTTGTATATCAATCATGTGTCGCATCGCAGTGAAATAGTCTAAGGTTATTGTAATTGTTTTGTGTTAGATTGCCGGGTGTGCATCCGCTTTTGAGTGGATGTCAAAAAGGCTTGGGTTGTAGACCGTTGGTTGTTAAGGTCTCTCTGGGCTGATACTGGAAAAAGATGGATGCTCAAGAGTTACTTGATCAGTAATAATCATAAAATATTGCATTCATTTTTATCCACCATCAGATTCGATATACTTGTTAGACTTTAGTAGGCCAATTGTAAAGTGGCTAAAATGATATTTTAGCTGTGTTGCTTATGTAAATTAAATAAAGGACGTTGCAATTAACCCACATGGGATCTAGGAAGGGGAGCTTGAAATACATAGTCGTCTATCAATGGTATATAGTTGAGAGTATACAAGGTTTAATTTGGAGACCCGGATCTCTATCAATCACGAGGTGTTGTAGTAGCATCAACACAAACCCGCATTCAGATAGGAAGATCTGAGTATTCGGAAGTAGGGTTAAGTTAATAGACCAGATATCTACCTGTTATAAGTCTGTCGGAGCTGCAAGTGTTTTCCACAGACGTCTCTGAAGCGCTCAGAATGAGCTTCTCGTTTCTGTTTTAGGGATAATTTTAGATTGGGGTCCAGTGAGTGAAAGGAGAAGCAATTCTACACCTACGGTGTCGAAGGATTGAATAATATTGCACTCTATAAAGAAGGCTAAGATAGTGCAAGTTTGAACATTTGGGTTTTGGCATACGAACAGTGGGTGCAGGTAAAGAAATTAATTATAAGTTGAAATTCCTAAAGAAAAAGGTTTAGCTGAGTTTGCTTGTTCTTTAGGATTATCTTTAGTTAGGGGAATGCATTCTTCTTTACGGGAGTTCTATTAATAGTTATAAGTAGAGCAGGGGAATTTAACTGCAATTATTGTATTATAGATCCTATAGATAGATTATCAGATTGTATGTGGGCAGTGTTCCAGTTTGTGACTAGATTAGTTAAAAAAGGAATTTTGTAATCTCAAAATAATTATGATTGTATTGGATAAATAGAGTAATTATTTAATGTGTAAATAGAACTTTTGTCGATAAACATTTTTGTTCCTGAGATTCACTCTTACCCTGAGCTAGTTGAGGACAAAATAATATATTTTGAGTTGAAAGAAAAATATCACAGCAATATATATATATATTTTTTTTTTTTTTTTATTAGTGAATCATTTATTAAGTACAATATTACATTCTAATTGTTAGGAAACAGCGAAAACAATCAAAACAATAATTATGATGGTTTTTGGTTGATGCCAACTTTAATAATGTACAATCACCACTGGCTTGCATTAGAACCATTCTTAGTTGTAGATCTTAATAGCCTTTTCCAAATAATTAAATCTTGCTCGTTTTGGAGCTTTATTCACGTGCTCCAATCCCAACCAAGGTTTTGCATTAGCATTGGTGGTAGAATTACCTCTAAAATCTTTCAAATTCATAAGAAAATCATCTTCGTCTATAAAAAGAGGTTTTTCCAATGAAACAATAGTAAATTTAAACTTTTCCCACTCCTTTTCTGGTACACACAGTTTCTTTTGCTATGAACTCCTTCCAGGAACTGGTATTACCGAGCCCCGACATTGGGCTGTCATATAAATATTGCTATGATACTCTCACAATTATTCTTGCGCCATCGTTTGGGCGGCCATATAAATAATGCTATGAATAACTAGGACTAACAGGATTTTATCGTGAACTAACCTTGTGTCGACCAATAACAAAACTTGATATGATAACGCCTTCTTTGATACAATGGCATATTCTACTTGACTCCTCCTCTCTTTTTAAATTATCAAATTACATTCCCATAAATTTTATCATTTGACCTCGACTAGCTTTTATTTTGAATTATAAAATGAAGTTAATTCAATTTCATATAATGAAAACAAATATTATGTACAGGTTTTGTAAATTATTTAAAATACACTTTTCAATCAATTAATGTTGTAAATCTTATTTATCTCAAAAATCATATGCTTTTTAATCAATCTAAAGTCACCAAAAAACCTATTGTTTTTATAAAAAGAAGCCTGGAACGTTCAAAACCTCCTTTATCATATAACGCACTTTCTACGTATGCAAGTTCGTTGTTGACTCCGTTACAATTAAGCAAATTCAATATTCAATATTTGAATTCAAATAGAAAAAAATGTCTTAAAACTAAAAAATCTAACCTGGTCTGTTTTCTTCGTTATTTCCTTCACGCAACCAAAATTATCGACGCATCAACTAGTATTTTCCATGCATTATACCATCCATTTGGATCAAAATTATTCTCCACCAATTCAGAATTATTCTACCCATTCGAAATATTGTCTATCCACACGCTTGAATTATTGCCTTTAAATTATTGTCATCACCCTCTGGACTACCATTATTAAACTTAGACGTATGCACCTCAAATTATTGTCGTCTCATTTAGACTTATGACTTTTTCTCACCAGACTCAGAATTGGATTATTATTCTCCCCAAACTCAGACTTAGAATATTATTCTCCACGGACTCAGAATATCATTTATTCTCACCAGACTCGGAATTTATTCTCATCAATTTTTCTCACCGGACTTAGACTTGGATTATCATTCTCCCCAGACTCAGAATATCATTTATTCTCCACGGACTCAGAATATCATTTGTTCTCCCCGGACTCAGAGTCGTTTAATCGGCAATAGCAATTTTCATCTTCGTCGCACTTAAACAATTTTCACTTTTAAATTATTCTTACGTGTTACACTTGGGTTCAAAGTGACGCACCATGGCCTTTGTTGAGTTGAGAACTGACTTCGTTATCTTTGTCGCTTTTAATATATGCTTGATATCCCACTTCGTCTGTGGGCATGGCTCACAAGCCCGTCGCTAATTTTAACCAATCAAGTCTCTTTATTTAAAGTAGTTTCTGATGTAACATTCTCGTCCTCTCAAATAATTGTTATTTGTTTGCAGTTGCTTCAGACATGCGGTGTTTTGAGAAATATTATCGCTTTTCCATATTATACACAAATAACCGATGCAATTCGACTTTCAATTTTCATATAGGCTTGTTTATTTAGGCAATTTTTAATCACCTTTACTTATCAAAATTGTCAATTGTGTGTATGCACTTGCACTACGCTTCTTTAAGCTTTATTTCTTATCTCTTTATTATCATAACTGATTTGAATTCTTTTGAATGCGTGTTTAATTACCTCTATTATGCTTACTTATAAATACACGTGCTTCTACTAAAAATATCGTTATTTGCATTACCTAAATTAACTAAAAATCTATCTACTAGGTGTTAAATATTCGTTATCGACTTAATGCATGTATTACTTATTTCTATGCTAACTATGCGTCTTATTGTCCTAAGATGTGTCTATTTGCGTCGCTTAAAACTACTATACTTTATACACAGGGTGTTGAATGCCTACTATTTACAAACTATCCCTATTACTCAATTTTCTATTACATAAATGCAGTTTTCTGCTTCCTATCATAATTTCTGATTCCTGCACGGCCTTTACTATAAAATACACCCTTAAACAACCCCTTATCACAGCAATATATATATATATATATATATATATATATATATATATATATATATTCAGTTCCTACTTTTGCTTTCTGTGAAATTTGATTTCGTAGGAAACATCCAAGATTTTGCTTTTTAAAATAGCATTTTACAAGCTTGCTACCTGTAAAGTAGAACACCCTTCTTTGTATTACAACTGAAAAAATGCAGTTCACTAATGACTAATAAATAAACATAATTAGAAACATATGTCTGTGTCATCGACCCCACTAATAATAAAACACATCAAATTGTGGTTTTGTAAACTTTAAACTCCAAACCATACCATAAAATTTTAGGATAGACTGTCATACAACGTAACATTATACCTGAGGATGCTCATGAAGGAATTTGAATTAGAGCAGGTGCTTAGTCGTCTCATTATTTTTATACATACCCTGAAAACATTCGGAATTTTAGTTTTTAAAAATAGTTTTAAATATCAATCATAATCCATTCTTAAGCATCAGTTAAAACATATCTATGAAGTTGTTGAATCACCGTGTATAAGCCCAGTTCTACAGTATTATTTTAGTATTTAAATTCCTTTACTAGTTGCATTTTAATTCATATTCAACTTACCTCCTTAATTCCATTGGTTAATGGAAGTGCCGTAATTGACAACCCAGGATGTTTAGCAGGAACTAATTGAGGTGGTGTTGAAATAACAGGCTTTAATTCTTGTACTTTAATTATACTAGATGTTGTACCAGATATTGCACCAGATGCAGGTTCAGGTATTAATGTACTAAAATCAATATCACATTGTGCAGATACTTCTTTCTTAAGAACAGCCAGACGTTGTTGAAACTGTATTTTACGTCTTGCCAATTTTTCCATTTCATGTTCAAGTTCGCGCTCTTTACGTTTTAATCCATGAATGTAACGCAAAGCAGAATGCAAAATATTAAGATTTGAAGTCTTTTTCTCATCAAGTTGAGTTGGCAGTTGCTTTTTTAAAAAATCAAAACACTCTGTAAAGGTAAGTTTCTTACAATTAAATTTCATTCTGAATAAGTTGAAAAATTATTTTGCTTACCTTTAAGATGTGCTCGTCTGTGTTTTTCAAGTTTATTGTGCACTTCCCTAGTACCAGCTCGAAATACAAGGGGAGGTTGTTTACGTTTTTGCTCACCATCTTCGTCTATTATTAATGGATTTATTATATCAAAACTGTTATGTATCAGACGTGGTAGTTGCTGCTGTAGTTGTTGCTGTTGTTGTGGTTGTGGTTGTTGCTGTTGCTGCTGTGGCTGTTGGAGAATTGTAGGTAAAATAGCATCTGTAAATATCACAAAATCATATCAAATGTAAATATGAAACAGTCCTATAGAATTGTCAGTACAGCAACGTAAGTATAATGAAATAGGTAGACCCTTATGTCTACTACACTTCTACATATCGCACCTTCAATGCAACCACAACCCTAAAAATTCAAATTGGAAAGAAAGTTTCATCTACTTCCCTTACAAATCATTTTAAATGCTATCATACTAATGACTATAAAAAATATCAGATGAAAAGTCATCTATAAGTAGTAAAAATAACCCATTGGCTATTCAGCCACAACGACAACCAACACTGCATCATAAAAAATCTAAAAAATGGGATATAGGTAACAAACGTGCTCTGTCCATGCATGCAAATATTTTCGTTATGTAATTAAATTTCATATTCCTTATCATATTCGCGGTCATTTGTGAATTGTCATTAACATTTTCGACAGCTTGCTAAACATAAATGATTACTTATTCATCGCCCTGTAGAATTTTTAATATATTTAGTATAATTTAATGTAGCATTTAAAATGTATTTTTGAATTAGTGGCTTTGTGAATAAAATTCCTTTCTTGAGGTTTTCTTTTTCTTTATTTGTGACCCATCCCACTCTTTGGATTCCTTTTTTGTTGCAGTACTCTCTTCGGACGATTTTCTTTGCTATGCTGTGGCAGAAATGATTGCATTGGGATAATATGCCATTTAGTGTTGTTCAAAATACAGGATTTACAAGGCTAATGAGCACAATTGCCCCAAATTATGTGGTACCCAAAAGATATTTTGTTAGCAACACAATAATTCCAGAAATGTATAATCGTGGTTTGGAAACTATAAAGAATAAGATCACGGTTGAAAATGTCAAGTACATATTGTTCACGTCAGATATATGGACCTGTTCACATACAAACGAAAATTTTATAAGCTTTACAGGACATTGGTTTAATGAAAGTTTTCAGTTTAACCATGTAGTTCTTAACTGCAAACATTTTCCTGGGAGTCATACGGGTGAGGTAATTAAAAATACAATTCTTGAGATGCTCAAAGGTGGAATGTAGACTCTTCACGTGTCCTTATAATAATTAGAGCCAATGCTGCCAATATTGTTAAGGGGTGTAACGATGCTGAAATTGGAAATGTGTTGTGTTTTATTCATAGGCTGCAGTTAGTCACTTTCATCATTCACCCATGACATGTTCAACTATAAAAAAAATTCAAGCCGAATTAAATGTCCCTAATAAAAAATTGGTGCAGAATGTACAAACCCAGTGGAACCCTACATTTTATATGCTTCAAAGTATATTTGAACAAAAACGAGCATTAACCATTTATAATGCTGATAATAACTTGAATTCATTAAATACAATTCTTCTTAATCTTCTTTGAGAATTAAACCACTCATAGTTTTTAAAATCATCTTTATTTACGTTTCGATCCATGACCTAGGATCGTTGTCAAAATTTAAAAAACTTCAAGTTTGACATTTATGACATAAATTGAAGGTGACTTTGATTTATTGATGTTCGAAATATTTGGTTTGAGTACATTAAGCAAAAATAAAGTTTAAAAGAATGATTGCCTTCAATTTGTGTTTCGGCCTGGGACCGAATTTTTTTAGGTAGCCAATACGCTTAACGTGAAATCAGCTGATTTTTTTTTATTGGTGAATTTTATATAAATTCAATAACTTGGGGATTGGAAAACATTTTTTAACATGTTTCTATTTATACAATTGAGAGGATGGTTATTAAAGAAGTGTGCGATTGCGTTACCATAAGGTTTAGCAGTCGTTTTTTATATTTATTTTGAGGGGGAAAATCATTATGATTTAAGCTACCTCTTTGGTAGATTTTAACATGGTTCTGAGGCGACCCTATGGCGGGTTTACACTTGTCAGATACTAATGTTGTTCTATGAAGATTGTATATGGTTCTGAGGCGACCCTAAGACGAGTTTACACTTGTCAGATACCAATATTGTTCAATGAAGATTGTATATGGATCTGAGGCAACCCTATGGCGGGTTTACACTTGTCAGATACCGATACTCAATGCTGTTCAATGGAGATTGTATATGGTTTTGAGGTAACCCTATTACGGGTTTACACTTGTCAGATACCAATGCTGTTTTACAAGGGTTGTTAATATGCTTATTGTTATGTAATTAGTTATTGTATGTATAAATAGAAATCATGTTTGTAGGCTGTATTTCATGTTAATATCGCACACAAACAGATACATAAACTTCGATCAAACCACTCACACTGTGTCAAACGAGGAATTATCTAAACCATGTATGATAGAGCAAAATTAATATAATCAAACGAAGAAATTTTAAAGAAACAGAAAGACCTAATCAGATGTACACTAATAGAAAACAAATATCCTAAAAGCATAATAGAGAAAGAAATGAATAAAAACCCTAAAAATAAAGAAAAACAAAACAAAAACAACGATACATACCAAAAAATGCTCTCAATACCATACATAAAAGGATTCTCAGAAAAATCCAAAGAATAGGAAACAAATTTAGAATCAAAACAGTATTTAGAACCAACAATAAACTAAGAGCACAATTAACAAAAACAAAACCCAAAAACGCAATACAAAGTTTAAAAACTGCATCTACAAAATACCGTGCGAATGTAACAAGTTTTATATAGGGGAAAGTTCCAGACCATTTGAAGTTCGATTAAAAGAACATAAATCATATATGAAAAATAGAAAATTTGAAAAATCCATGATTTGGAAACATGCATGGGACTCCAGTCATAAAATAAAATGGGAGGACGCAAAATTATTGACAAAGAAGAAAACCACCAAAAACGCAAAATCAAAGAAGCTGCTTATATAACCCTACATAAAAATAACTGCGTTGCAAACGAATCCGTGACTTTCAGTAAACAATGGATTCCCTTACTATAAGAAATAAGTAAAAATCAAATGCCCACAATATCTAGGTAGCATTGCAAGTTTTTTCTGGGTCTTCCTTGCGATATTAACATGAAATACAGTCTACATACATGATTTCTATTTATACATACAATAACTAATTACATAACAATAAGCATATTAACAACCCTTGTAAAACAGCATTGGTATCTGACAAGTGTAAACCCTAATAGGGTCACCTCAAAACCATATACAATCTCCGTTGAACAGTATTGGTATCTGATAAGTGTAAACCCGCCATAGGGTCGCCTCAGATCCATATACAATCTTCATTGAATAATATTGGTATCTGACAAGTGTAAACCCGTCTTAGGGTTGCCTCAGAACCATATACAATCTTCATAGAACAACATTGGTATCTGACATGTGTAAACCCGCCATAGGGTCGCCTCAGAACCATGTTAAAATCTATCAAAGAGGTAGCCTAAATCATAATGATTTTCCCCCTCAAAATAAATATAAAAAAACGACTGCTAAACCTTACGGTAACGCAATCGCACACTTCTTTAATAACCATCCTCTCAATTGTATAAATAGAAACATGTTAAAAAATGTTTTCCAATCCCCAAGTTATTGAATTTATATAAAATTCAGCAATAAAAAAAATTAATCAGCTGATTTCACATTAAGCGTATCGGTCCCAGGCCGCAACACAAATTGAAGGCAATCATTCTTTTAAACTTTAAAAATTTTTGCTTAGTGTACTCCAACCAAATATTTCGAACATCAATAAATCAAAGTCACCTTCAATTTATGTCATAAATGTAAAACTTGAAGTTTTTATTATTTTGACAACAATCCTAGGTCATGGATCGAAACATATATAAAGATGATTTTAAAAACTATGAGTGGTTAAATTCCCAAAGAAGATTAAGAAGAATGCTAAACAAACCACAACAAACATACAGGGAGTGTTCATTAAATACAAATCAATGGCTTTTAATCAAACCATTAACTAAACTTTTTGGAGCCCTTTGAAGAATCCACAAAAGCAATGAGTTCAAAGAATGCATTAATATCAGAAATTATAGTCACAGTTACGACCTTAATAAAGTTTTTATCTCAAGGAAAACAATTTTTCTTTGGATACAAACAATCAAGGAGGTTCTATGTAAACAAGTAATCTAAAGATTTGAATCCATACACAGCAACAAGTACTATGTGATATCTACTATATTGGATCCAAGATATAAAGCAATATTTTTTGAGACAGATCAAACAGAGCAGATTGTAATTCAAAAATATGTTCCAGAACCAGAACTTGAAGGAGATAGATCTTTATCTAGGGACGAATCCAGTGATGAAGGCATTCCCTTATCAAAAATCAGAAAAATTTTACCCATACGCAATCCCGACAAAACGATAACATCGGATTGCTTTGATGAAATTGCTGTGGAATTGTCAATACAAACACAAAAGAAAAAAAACCATTTGAGTTGGACTGTCCCACGTAAGAAATAGCAGATTGATGCTGAAATTAAAACCTATTTAGATATTCCATTACTAAAAAGAGCAGACGACGACCCGTTCAAATGGTGGAATGAAAGAAAGATTGTGTTTCCGATACTATCAAAAATTGCCAGAAAATACCAGTCTACATTAACAACTAGTGTATATATGAAAGACTATTTTTAGAAATGGGTAATATTCACCAAGAAACCAGAAGTAGATTACTGCCAAAAATTCAGAAAACTGCTCTTTCTACACCACAATTTAAAAAAGTTGAATTTTGTGTATTATTCGACTTTCATTTGATTAAATTAAATTGTATTTTCAATCATGAATTGAAGTTTTTTGTTTTTGTGTTTTTACTTTTTTTGCTTAAATGCACATGTATAAGAAATAAAAAAGCTGATTGCGTTTCTAAGTAGACATGCTTAGGTCGAGGCACCGAATCTTCGGCCTAATTGATGACCGAAGCTTTGGTGCTTCAGCTATTCGGTCAAATCCCACTTCAACCCATGCCTGATTCAAATTCAGACGATTGTAAAGTATTCAAGCACACATGAAAGCGAAAAATATATTTCCAAAAATAAGGTATGCATTATTTGCTTAAACGTGCAAGCAGGTCAACAATGTTCGGTAGATCTCAAGTGCTTTATCTCCCAATCAAAGGAGCACAAGACATTTTTACACAAAGATGGTCAGTTACGATCAGTGGATAATTTAGTGTCTGCTCAAGGGAGTTACTAGTGTCAAATCAATATTTCATATTTTGTTTTATTTTCTACCACATCGATATTAATAAAAAATTCCGAAGGTAAATTGCTTTCAATATGAGCCTTATTAGACTCAGGTTCGCAGACGAGTTTTGTTAATCTTAAATTACGTAACACAAATTAGGGTTAGGTATTTGTCCAGCAAAAGGTCGATTAAAATTTCTGGTATTTGTAATAATTCTACAGTATTCAGAATGGATCAAATTATCGATTCGTTCGAAAAATTGTAATTATGAAATTTCTCATGATTTGAAGGTTATTCCAATCGTAACACTGGAATTGCCTCAAATGAATTTTAATTTAAGTAGTTTTAAAATACCTTTGGTTTTAAAGTTGGCCGGTGACAAGCTTAATGAATCAGCTGAGGTAGACATGCTTCTTTGGAGATATTTTAATAACAACTAGCTGTTTAAAAATGTTAAAGTTACGAGATGCGCTTCCTGCAGCAAAATTTTTTACTTACTACATTATTATTTTGTTATTTCTTGAACATATTTAGGACTGAACACTATACTGGTATGTAGATATGTAAGTGCTATGTAATAAGATATTATTCTCGCTAATTTAAATGTTTATAATTATATTTTTATGTTATGTGTACATCACGTTATACAGGACGATTACGCAAATTATTGTTTTTTTTATTGTACTGTAAATATTCTTTTGATTGTATGTTTTCCTACATGTACGTAATATAAATTTATTTGTTACTGCGGTTTCCAATATGTTCTTTTTGTATCACTCATGCCATTCTACGTCGTTTTTGAGCTAGCCCGAATTCTAGTTCAATTCTACCATTCTGTCCCTGTGTTGTTGCGGTATTCGGCGTAAACGATTTCTTTACTGACTTTTACCATTTTCTTTCGCGTTTGCGCGGAATACCGTAACATACTGAAGACTAAAGTATAAAAATTAAAAACTGAATTGTATGCAGATGTTTCGTAAAATTTATTCGCATTATCAAAGCTCAATTCGTAAATATTTAATATATATACATATATATATATATATATATATATATATATATTGTAGTGGATTTAAATGGTTAAATTTGGGTATAAACAATGCAATTTCAAACACCCTGTATAGAAGAAACAACCATAATTTACATGGGAAATTTATTTCATTCATTTAATTTAAAGTAACAAGTATTACCATAATTTGATAATTAGGGATTAAAAATTCGTAGGTTCGTAAAGAAAATAAATTGTATAAGCCAATAGAAATTATTAATTAAATTAATTCAGTTTAATTCAAAGGGTTATAACGTCAGAAAACGCATCAAAGCATGAAAATCAATAAATCCAAGGCGAAACGCTTTACTAACGAACAAACAGACGTCGAATATAGGAAATACCTTGAAACGCAAACTCCTAGAAATGTTATTTTAAAACGATCGTTAATTGAACACCTGCATGTTTTGAAAGGTCGACTTCCATGTATTTTGAAGCATAACAAGCAAGTTTCAAAGAATATTGGTCAACCGACAGTCGCAAAGCACGTATACAACTCCACGTGGAGTAGATAGCACGCGGACAGTAATATCGATTTTCTACCACTCAAACAAGGTTAGAAGGAAACATCTAATATGCATAAGAGAGGAATAGAGTTAATACAGGCGGGGTTTTAAGACGTCACTGAAATATATCATTGGTCGAAATAGTTAGTTGTACAACAGACGAGCACGGGACAGATGAATGCGAATTTTTCGGAAAATAGCGTAGCGACGAGCTAAATTTCAGGGAGTTTGAAAACGGTTATACAAAATCTGAAGAAAGAGTTAGTTCAATTAAATATTTCGCGTTAAGAGGGTCTGGAGAGGTTACATTTTGAAATCGTATAAATACAAGAGTTGAGTTATTAAGTTTCTCTTTGAGTTCTTTAGTTTGCATCGCTTACGACGTACCAAAATCGACTAACGAGCTTGTAAGTATTAAAATTTATAAATTAAATAGTACAGTGTTAGATTGTTGTGGCCTGATACTTTGAACGCGGATAGTGTCGAGTTTATTTATATTTAACTAAGGTACAACGTATACTGTAACAAGCTCGTAACATAAATTAAATTATGCAATAATAACAAGTGTACTATACTTGGATTTGGATATGAGATGGATCTTGAATGAGTAGCATGCAGCACAACTTAGATGGTGTTCATCTATAAATAACTGGAGGCGGCAAGCAGCGCATTACCACTAGGCCGAGGGTTCAGGAACTTAATACATCGTCAACGGAGTTGGAATCTTCAAGTTTCCAGGTAACGCATTAGAATTTGCTGTTTTTTTATAAACTGTGGAAATTATTTGTGATGTGTGAGAGTGAACTTTGGTGGTATTTTTCTTTGTTATTTTGCGTATTGAAAAGAATACGCATAACTAACTTTTATTATGGTATTTGAATATAAATCTAAAGGTGTACGTAAAGCTTATTAACGTTCCTCATAAATTTAATTTTTATTGTTAAGAGTACATGGGTTTTTTGTGTTTGTAGTAAGAGTATGCAAAGTAGAAAGCATACATTAAAAAAACTGGGTTATCATGAGCTCGCCATACTCCAGAGTGTAATAATTAGAAAAATATAAATAAGGTATTATTTAGGGCCCATTTACTCCTGTTACATTAAATGTGTTTGATATTTCAATTTAAAAACAAGGACTTTACAAAGATATCATTTATTGAGGTGTAACTTGAGCACCGAAATGTACATAATCTTGAATTATTATTTGTAAATAGTGGTAAATAAATATTGTATGATTGTTGTAATATTTTGTGGTTTTATTGAGAGTGTGCGTGAACAGTAAAGAGTATGATAGTAAATCTAGGTATCCAAGAGGAGACCCAACTGAGCTAGCTAGGGAGCGGTTGAAGAAATCAAAGTTGATGGAAGCAGAATATGAGTAAGAAATTTTTTTTTGTGAAAATTATCCTTTTTGTGAAATTTTCGATTTTTGAAAATTGATAATTTTCAAAGCTCTGAGCCAGAGCGAAGTTACACGGCAATTTATGACGGCCCAACGTTGGGGCTCGAATGTTTTTTTTACGCTGGCGAGGCTTTATAGAAGTTACACGGCAATATATATATATATATATATATATATATATATATAAATATTTTAGGTAGTTAATTACACAAGGTAAGTTGATAAATACTATCGTATTATAGTGAATAAGATGAAATAATAGCTTAGACTTTTATGCCAAGCCCAAAAGATTATTTCAAATCGAGCTAGTAATTGAAAGATGGAAAATATAAGGTCTTGGATAGGATTTGAACCTGTATATTTGAAATAATCATTTGGGCTTTGCATAAAAGTCTAAGCTATTATTTCATCTTATTCACTATATATATATATATATATATATATATATATATATATATATATAATGCTGTGATGTGGAGTTGTTTATTGGTGTATTGAGTCGTAAGGATCGTGTAGTAATTGTAAATAGCGATAGGAATCAGAAAATTGCATTTATTTAGCAGGAAAATAAATAATTCGCACATTATGTAAATAGCAAACATTTAACACCCTGTATAAGGACTGCAATTAACTTTAATCAATGCCAGTAAGCACATCTTCCAATAATGGAACGCGTTTTCAGCGGAGAAATAATTATACGTGTAATTAAAATACGTCAGGAAGCGTTCAATAATTTTATAAAATAAATACGCATGAGATAAGATAAAACCCAGCAAGTCTTCATGCAATTATGCTTGTAATAAAGAAGGAATAATAAAGCGCTTTGATAAGAAACACACTATCAAAGATAAGTTTTAAATGCTAGACAAACGAAAACATGTGGATTCACATCACTCATATTACATCAGTTATTTTGTTCAATTCTCCAAAAGCTTGATCTACAAAAACAACTTACATAAGCTAAATTAAAGTCCAACAATAATAACAAAACAGGCGGTCAAAGATCGTAGAACAATAGCAAATACCAGCATGATATATAACTTCAGAATAGTTTCGTCAGAAATCAGCTTGAAAACTACTAGGAATGTCCAAAACAAACATGGTTGGTTACAACACTTTGTAAGGCTGTTTGGACAAACCAATCCAAATGTAGATAGCAAAAGCTATATAACGCCCAGAGTTGATAAGAAAGGGCAGTCTCAATTTGAAGCACGTTAAACCTGAATCTTAACAAATATTTACGTGTCAAATAAATAAATTCTAAATTATATTATTGTGAAAAGTGGACTTGTGTAATAATAGTTGATGACGAATTACGTTGAAGATATATGAAAAAGCTTTTGCCGTTTGCTAAAAACGTGAGTAGAAATTTGTTAATTAATTTAAATTAAATGTTTATAATAATATAGGGCCCTAATTCACGATTCTAAAAAACCTACAAATTCTAAGTGTGATATTAAGAAGGATCTAAGTCTGGTATTCAGAACTTCTGAGTGGTATTCAGAAATCCAGTTTGTAATTAAGTGGAGAAGTCGAAGGCGTATCCAGAAAAATATAAAGTAAAGCACGAGGTGAATTTTGGGAAATAAAGAGTAACAATACTGAATTATTGGTTCAAACGTACATGAACGAGTACAAAGAAGAGCATTGGTTTTCGATTGAAGATAATAAGGGGGTGTTGATCCACAACACGCAACAGCAGATCAGGATATCACAGGTCAGGGCTAACTAGTATAAGGAATCTTTTCAAATTTAAATTTAAACACTGAATATATTTTTTTCTCAAATTTGTAAGGAGTCAACAAAAATATTAATACGTTGAAATTTACGTGATAAGGATAATCCTTAAACGTTCCAGATTTTTTTAGTAAAGGATGCCGTTTTTGGTGACTTTAAATTAAATTAAAGGGATATATTTTTGGGATAAATGATTCAAATAATATTAATTGATTGAAGGGTGTATTTAAGGGATTACAAAATTGTGAAGTGTAGATATTATTTCCTTTCAGTATACGATATTGATTGACTTCGTGTTATCAATTCAAACAGGTAAGAGTTAAAGGGGTAAATTAATTTGATCATCGTAACGTTGTGCACTCTGTGTAAATCAAACTGGGCTAGCCGTGGCATAATTAAAATTAGAAGATTAGAGAAAAATACAGAGCGGTTGCGTTCAGCAGGAAACTGACGTTTATTACATCTGGCTGCTCAATCGTGGGGGGAGTACATTAATCTGACGCAACAACGTAGGGCGAGAATATCATAGCAATATAGCAACATAATATATATATATATATATATATATATATATATATATTCTCGCCCCACGTTGTTGCGTCAGATTAATGTACTCCCCCACGATTAAGCAGCCGGATGTAATAAACGTCAGTTTCCTGCTGAACGCCACCGCTCTGTGTTTTTCTCTAATCTTCTAATTTTAATTATGCAACGGCTAGCCCAGTTTAATTTACACAGAGTGCACAACGTTACGATGATCAAACTAATTTACCCCTTTAACTCTTACCTGTTTGAATTGATAAAACGAAGTCAATCAATATTCGTATAATGAAAGGAAATAATATCTACACTTCACAATTTTGTAATCCCTTAAATACACCCTTCAATCAATTAATATTATTTGAATCATTTATCCCAAAAATATATCCCTTTAATTTAATTTAAAGTCACCAAAAACGGCATCCTTTACTAAAAAAATCTGGAACGTTTAAGGATTATCCTTATCACGTAAATTTCAACGTAATATTTTGTTGACTCCTTACAAATTTGAGAAAAATATATTCAGTGTTTAAATTTAAATTTGAAAAGATCTATACTAGTTAGCCCTGACCTGTGATATCCTGATCTGCTGTTGCGTGTTGTGGATCAACACCCCTTATTATCTTCAATCGAAAACCAATGCTCTGCTGTACTGCTTCACGACGCTTGAACCAATAATTCAGTATTGTTACTCTTGTTTCAAAATTCACCTCGTTTTACTTTATATTTTTCTGGATGTTTTGACCTCTCCACTTAATTACAAACTGGATTTCTGAATACCACTCAGAAGTTCTGAATACCAGACTTAGATCCTTCTTAATATCACACTTAGTATATATATATATATATATATATATATATATATTAGGTGGTTAAATACACAAAAATTGCATAAAAGTTTAAGTTATTATTTCATCTTATTCACTACATATATATATATACATATAAGAGGGTCACGAGAGGTAATTGAAACCCAATGCCTATAATTATAGCCCACCAAATATAAAAAAACAGGAAAGAATAGAAATTACCGAAGATTCATTGATGCATCCTGTATATAGATAATATAAGCGTATTGTAAATACATGGCCATTAAAGTGCAAATCAAGGTACAATTCCGTGCATGTAAATAACACTCTAAGAGAAGTACAAATCCATTCATTTCATTTATTAATTATCACAAAAATACATTTCCCGTGCATAAAATATATGCTTCATTCGCTGTAAATGGCATAGAATAGAGCCAGCTTTACATATATCACTTAAAAATTACATTCAATCTTGTTAAAAACTAAAGCTTTAGTCTTTATAAGTATGCGTTGGGATTAGTTACATTTGCCTTAAAAACCGATCTTTTTTATTACAATTATGAAGATGCAAATCTTTTGCATGTGCAAAACCTGTTGGAAAAGCAATTAAAGCTTTAATTAATCATATAAATTAACTTCCATATAACATTTTAAATAAAACATGTTCTCAAATTTTCGGGATTAAGAAAGAAAGAATACATCAATTAATAAGAAATGCCAAAGAAACGATTATTCTAAGAAACCGCACGAACATTAAATAACCATAAAATCGATAAGAATTAATATTTTAGCTTTCGCATTACTGTAGGAAGGAATGTGATGCCCCGGTCAACTCGTTGTATTAGACAAGAGCAAACAGCACGTTTTACTACATAAATAAATCACGCGATTCGCAGCTAATGAGATAATAAACAGAGTTATTCTCAGAAATCTTACATCACCTAGATGAGTAACCCTTCGAATTGAATCGCGTAAAATCTAGAAAGAGTGACATAGTCAAAATAATTAATATGAAAGCGGGAACTTTATTAAAGAGGTCCATTCATAATTTCGCGTCAACCAAGCCACATAAACATTCATAATTTCGGTTCTAAAGGTAGTAAAATGTAACGTTAATTATAAAGCCAAAATAGCATGCAAAGTTTACATATGAAATCATGTTTCAATAGTTTGAAACATGGAAGCTGTTAAATGCAATTATTTGATTTTGTAATATACAATGAAGATGGAACATTTTTTGACAAAAACTGCTACTTTAAAGCTAATTAATTAATAAATAAATCAAAGATGCACTATTGCAAACTGATGTTATAAATGGAGATTTTAAATAATGTGGAAAATCTTGAGAACTGGGATTTTTACACCAATTTAAAAATAGAAGCAGACAGTGTTTACGACCGTTAATTACGTGAATTGAATTTTGCTAGTAATACTTTTAGATTCTTTTGTTTGTAACTGATATTTGAGTATTTGTCATTTGTTTAAGGTAGAATACGTCTTAATCATATAATATTTTTTGTAAGGATATTTATCAGAAAGTTTGTGGTCAGAGTTCGAAACACTTTGACTTTTAAATAAACTATCTGTCAAGGATTTTTGAAACAACCTTACAAACGTGGGAATAAAATCAGGTAAACAAATTATCCATAAGATAAAGATATTTAAGTCAGTTTCCTCTTTAAATATATAAAGCTTTTTTTAAAACTGTTAAACTTTAAAGATTTGTTTAAAACTTTAACTACGGGTAGTATATAATTGTGTTATACGTTAAACTTAATGTTGCCATGTACTTAAACTAATTTAGAGATTATTATATTATCTGCTGTATTTTTTAGTATTATAATATGATTTATGTTCAACACATGTACATGTTTGGAATAAATGCTACTACTACTATTACAGTAACTAAAAACTCTAGTAACTCGCAAATTTCCAACAGGTTACGGACCAAGGTTGCCGCAAAAGCGAGTACTGAATGTGTTTAAAAATAAGCTACAAGTGAAAGTAAACCAGTATAAAATGGCAGAACATGAAGATACCACTCAATAGCAAAATTCATGGCAGAATTATTAACTGTGGAAATTTCAAGTCAAATATTCCCTTAAGGTTTAAAAGGTTTTTATGATGTAATTACTGGAGATAGTTTTCAGCCTACCATCACCCAAAATAAAGAATATAAACGTTAGATAAAAAGGACGTAAAAGCTATGTGTGTTATAACATCGGCAATGGAATTAAGCCAGATAAGTTAATAGAAAATAGCAACACTTCTACAGAAATTATTGATAAGCTACACAGTATTTATCTTCAAAAATCTGAAACAAATAAAATAATATCGCAAGAATAGTTTCACCAATATAAAATAAAGCAATTGATTCTATTGCTCAACATGTTCCAAAAATTGAAAATTTGGCAAGTAGAATTAGAGCCAGGAGAAACTATTAGCGATTCAGTAAATTTAATAAAAATCTTAACGAGTTTTCCTTTAAAATTCCATAATGTAAGACAAACTAATTGTCCTTAAACGAAATAATTGATCTTGTAATTAGTGCGATTAGAAATGTTATTTTAAATAATTTTTTAATTCAAAAAGAAATTTATATTTGAGGTATGAGCCCAAAAGCTTATTTTAGCTTACCTTTTTTGATTATATTTTATGTTTTATTATATGATGTATGAAAATTTTGGAAATTTTAGGTGGTAAATTGATTTATCAAGCGTAGAAGCATATCTTACGGTGGCGGAAGAAACTGACGGAGTTTTAACAACAAGCATTTCAGGCAGATGGAGAAAGATAATCAGTTGTGTTATAGCTGGCATAAAAAGGGACATTTTGCTAATGACTGTCGTTTAAAAGTATCCCGAGGTCAGAATCAATATCGTGGCAGATTTAAAGGCAGACCATGAAATGGACAACACCAAACTGACCAGAATAGTGAAAGCAATTCAACTTCAGCAAGTGCCAACTCTACCTCTACTGCCTTTAGTGTGACATACCGGTCCAAACAATTTATATTACAAATTGTATGGCTAACGTACAGTGGAGCATCTACACATATGACTTACAAGCACCAGTATTTTCTGAATTTAATGAAATAGAAAAACGAGAAATACGTCAAGTAGCCTTAGGAAATAGTATTAATCTAGAAATAAAAAGAAAAGAGAAAGTTAATATTCAGAAATTCGTTAATGGACGATGGAGTGATGACATCATAAATGACATACTTTATATACCTAAATTAAAAAAAAATTTGTTTTCGGCAGCTATAACAAAAGGAACATGAAAATTGTTAAAAACACGCAGGTTGTAGATATCCACAACAGTGAAAATGAACTAGTTGCATGTGCAATAAAGAGTGGCAACAATTTATACAGGATGTTATTTCGTACAGTGATACCTAAAATAAATATAGTCAATCACAACCATTTGAAAATGCGATGTGAAAGACTCGGTCATGTGAACATTACTACCCCACAGGAAATGGTCTTAAAACAAATTGTGAAAGGTGTTGATTTCAATTATAGGGACAGTTTCTTGTGTGAACCGTGTGTATTTGAGAAACAATCGAGAAAGTCATTTAAAAATATTAAATATGAAAATTTACGAGCACCTGGTAAATTAATTTACAGTGACCCATGTGGATTCGCGGCAACACATTCAGTTGGTGGAGCAAGGGATTTTGTAGCCTTCAAAGAGTTTTTTGGGATACCGTGTAGTAAACTTCCTTAACCATAAAAATGACACGGATTGTTTTAGAGACTTTTATCTGAAATACAAAAATAAATTTGGTTATCCTGTAAGAACTTTACAAGTTGATAATGGAACAGAACACTGTAATAATGAATTTAAACGTTTTCTAAATTAAAAAAAGAACTGAAATAGAAAATACTACACCCTATCTATACACCTGGACAAAGTTGTAGAGCAGAGAGAGATATAGGACTACAGTAAGTCGTCCAGACATTGCTTATTCTGTTGGAGAAGTAAGTCAATTCTTAAATAAATAACAGGAGAACACTTCAACGCAGTTGGTCGTATATTTAAATATCTAGTAGCAACCAAATGTTTAAGCATAACTTACCAGCATCAGGACAGTTTGAAGTTAATAGCTTATTCCGATTCAGATTATGCCAGTGATCCAAATACTAGGAAGTCAATAACCGGTTTTATTATATTGCCAGGAGCTCCAATTGGTTGATCAAGTCAGCAACAAAGTTTCTTAGTCTTTCCACAACAGATTCTTAATATATTGCTGCCGCACAAACCACAAAAGAATTGCTGTCTGTAGTTATATAAGCTATTTTTTGATGTTGGAGAAAATATTGCAAATCCAATTCAGTTTATTCATAGATAATCAGAGTGCGGCCAAACTAATAAAAAAAAACCGGAATTTCATTAATGAAGCAAGCATATTGACATGCACTATCATTTTGTACGAAAAAAATATACAGAGAGTTTTATAGAACCAAAGTATGTTTACTCGAAAGAACAATTGGCGGACATTTTCGCTATGCCATTACTAAAGCGACTTTTTGAAAAATTGCGTTTGAAGATGGGATGAAAAGTGTGTGACATTTTTTTATTCTTTTATTATACTGCACTCCGAGAGAAATCTCTTATTGTTTGTTTGGAATATTTGTATATATAGTGTTAGTTAATTTACATTACATGAAAAACTTTCATTTAGGGAGAGTGTTAGAATAAATTCAACTATAGTTAAGCATTTTGATAGCTCCTTGAAAAAAGACAATGTTGCAGTTGGTAACGAAGAAGAAAGTTTATGGTATCACAATGACTTGTCCTGATATGGTATATAATAAAACAGATGTTTCAATGTCTGTGTGTGCGTGCATGCATGCATGTGGGGAGGTGTGCACGTGGATGTGCATGTGTGCTTGTGTGGGTGCATGTGTGTGTGCATGCATGTGTGTGCACATGCATGCACATGTGCATGCATGCATGCACGGGTGCATGTGTGTGTGTGTGTGTGTTACTTTTCTGTGTGAAGTAAGCATTATAACATTACTCCATAACCAGGAACCCAAGTAACTCGCACATTTTCACCAACAAATAATGTCGAACGAACAGTAATCAAAGTGCTTGACTAATCGAATCCTTTGTTATGAACAGAAAGCTTTCTGGTTGGTCATGGTGTATGTGCATTTTACCAAGTTTCCTAATCTTTGTTATAATAAAATATCTGGAACAAATGGTTCGATAATCTGAATGAGTAAATTTATTTTGAAAAAGATCATTTTCTAGGACCCACAAGAAGAAATTTTGAAATAACAAAGTTTCACTAAGAATTGAACATATAAATTGTGTTATAAAAGTGTAGTTCAGTTTCACCGATATTAAAATCGTAAGTAAATTGATATGTTGTAAATTAGTTAGCCAATGGGATTGTTTTAGGACTCCAAATATTACTCCTAGTATTTCTGCAAATATTACTTCAAAAGATAGACTTTAAGTATTAGACTTCAAGTATTAGAATGCAAATATTAGTTCAAATTTTTGAATCTTTACTTCGCTGAATATTTTCACTGAAATTGGGCTTGTTGCTAATTGGTTTTTGATTTGGAGCTGGTTTGGGTTTTGAATATTTTTATTCGTACGTCAATTTCTGAGACTGAAGTTTATATTCAAAGCGTGGAAGCATTGAGAGGTTGTGTATCAGGTGTTAACTCAAAGCTCCTGAATTAAAAGATCAGACTAGTTATAAGGATTTGCACTGCGCTCTATAAAAGAGTTTTTGACAAGCAATAATAATAATTGTGAGATTTGGTAGCGTTAAGGTTAATTAATGCAAAAATTCATTTAGGTAATTATAACGAAGAACAATTTACACATATTTGTAATAAAAGGTATATTTTAAAGAAGCAATCACGGAAGTGAGAGTACGTTGACCACTGGAATCTTAATGTAAGATTAATATAAGTATAAGTTGATACTTTGGTTATTTTATTGTATTTTTATATGTTTGATACTGATATAATTTTCAATTTTTTTATACGAATATTAGTTGCAAAAATTTGTATTCAAATTTTTGTATGCTTTAATATACTGATTTGAGTTGGAGAGGGCTTATGTTCAACCCATTGAGTTAGACAAGAAAGTGTTTTTTTTATTTGAATAAGAGATTCTGAGCCTGTTGTGTAGTGAAGTCTACCTAAAAATCAGCAGAAAGTAGATATACGATTCCTAAGGGATCATGTCCACTATAATAACATGATAGAAACTTCGACTTCACAAAAATGATTCAAAAATCACATTGTAATTAACTCGACTGGACATTCTGGTTTCAGTTTATTTTGTAAAAAGTCGGAGATTGGGGCTTAAATCTGTTAGGGCAGGTTAAAAATTTCTTTAGGCGGGGTTAAAATTTTTATAAAAAACTTTTTATAAAATGGAATGAGGAAAAGTACTTAGTGAGGATGCAGAGAGGAAAAGGATTGAAGATCTAAATAGTTAAACAAAAAGTGAGGTTCAAGAAAAAACTGAACCAAGTATGATGGACTGTTGAACTTCTTAAAATAAAAATTTGAACAAAATGAAGAAAAATCAGTCGGGATCTTAAAGCATTGTCAAAAATCCAGTCAGGATCTGGAAGCGTAAAGTCAAAAATTCAATCATAAATTAGATCAGAAATTTAAAAACACCAATAAATTTCAGTCAAGAATTAAAACAAATAAACAATAGATAATTTTACATTGCTCATGTGACAGGAGGTTCAGGAAGTAGTCAACTAAAACATGACTGAAGTAAAAACGAAAATTAACCGAGGTTAGATAATGTTGATCGTACAATGGATAAGTATGGGAAAATGAACAGAATACAAAGATTGCATTTAATGAAGTCGAGAAAAATTTTGATGTGCTGGAGATAGAAGTTGACAATTTGAAAAATGAGCTCGACAAATTCATGTAGATAATGTTAAGTATAGTAAGTAATGTCATTCCCTGGAACAATTTCTCAAAGTCTAATGGGTATAGGAAACTCGACCCCAAAATATTTTTAAACAATTTAAAGATAATAGTGGCAACTGTTGGGGATGTGCAACAAAAATTAAATGTAGTACGATCTATGCTAAAAGAGTGTAACAGTTTTTTTGACCACTGCAGAACACCAATAAATTATTAGTTTTATACACCTTTTGTCTAGTCCACTATACCAGTAAACATCTCCAATTAAATAAATATCTGTATTGGAATCATGTGGTCTAACGCAATACAGAGATGCTAGTTTGGTTGCTAACATCAGACGTTAAATATTAGTATAAATATATCAAGGCCAAACAGCTTTCCTATGTCGTGCACAATGTGCCAGCGGTCACTTTAGCTAGAACACTTGTCACGAAGTTAACATGGAGAACCTGAAGGTTCTAGCAAGTAATTTGCGTGTGGCTTTACGCCGTAGTAGAAAAACCCAAGTGTAATTGACACTTGCATTGGTGATTTTTAATAATGGTAAGCAATTAAAAACAATTTACTAGACAAACTAAATAATTTTGTTGTAGCGCTCTTTTACACACTACGATAAAATATTCATTTAAATAAATCTTTTACACACCTTTAAAATTTTCATTTAAACATTTCTTTTACAAATTCTTCTGCAAATTCCTATGAATACCTTTTAAATAATCGTTTTGTATATTCATTGGAAGACTCCTTCGTATATTCATTTGTTAGAATGATTCAGTTTTATCTGGTTTTATAAAAATTATGCCGTTTAAATGTTGTGTTTCAAGATGATATTGATCCTTTATTTGCATCTACGAGTATCAAGTTTATAGTTCAATCACGTCAATGTAGCGATAAGAATATATTGGTCTAGCATGACCGTCCTTCAATTTTACTATAGTAGTTGGATTTAATGAAAAGTTCTGCGATGAAACTGTATGTTTAAATTTTAAAGAAATGTTCTGCAAAGTAGATAGAAATTTTATGGTTTGAATCTAACGTCCGATAATTAATAATAATGGTGTTTTTGAAATTGTGAGTATGAATTTACAAGTAACTATGTGGACAACTACACGAGGATAATTATTTTGGTAACGATCTACATATGGTAGTACATCGAAGTTTGTCATATTTGTAATAACCGTTGTTATGGATTTTGGTTTGTCCCTTTGGTGCGTATAGGAAACACGCTTTACGCTCATATGGTCAGGTACAAGGATCACACAGCTGATTATTCGCTGTACAACATGTGGAGGCGACGTCAATTGTTTGCCCAAGGACCGTATGTATAAACATCTGATTACACATGATGTAGTACCATCACACAAATAACACCTGTTGAAACGAGGTAAGAAATTTGTATTATTCTTACATCACGTCTGCACTTGGCGAACTTTGATACAAGGCTGCACCAGAAAATAACTTTACGATGACCTATTAGTACTATTATTCTGTTTAACAAACTAGAAAGGACTTTGATAAATTTTTATTGCCAATATAAATGCAGTGTAATAACAGTTATTATTATTAATGAAATTAAGCAAATCCATAGAGTTCTGACTAAAGTTTCATTTATACTTAATTTTAATTACAGCTTTTGGACATTGAATTAGTAGACAATTTAGATATTTACAATATGTGTAAACCGAATAACAGATCTGGTATTTTTTTGTATAGATTTGAGTTAAATTTTGTAGGAAAAAAAAACTTAAAGTTTTTGATATTTCTTTCGAATTCATAATCCTACCTCAGGGTAGATGAAATTTATATTATCTTTTTAAACGTAAATTTTATACATACAATTTTTATGAAGAAACAACTTTCAATTAAAGAATCAACATTTAATTCTCTTAATTAATTGTTTTATTTTGAACAATTGAGTTCAGAAATAGTGTAACCAGGTATATAAACAAATGGCATAAAGTGGTATCTCCGATTTAACAAGAAGCTTAAATAGCCCTTTTAGAATTTTAAGCTTAATATTTGTGTTCATAAAATTGTGTGCATGATTAATCTTTTCAGTTTTTTATACGAGGTAGCAAGAGAATACTCTTGTGTCCTCACTTTGTTAATTTAATTAAATTTTCCTTGCAGCTTCTGCGTTAGCAGTTAATACGATATTCCTCTCTAAGGACTTCCAAGTCTCCCTTAGGGAAACCCTGTGTTTAAAACTTAATGACTTGGTGGCGCCCTCCCTAAACTCCTGTTTTGATACGATTCAAGCCATAGTAAGCAAATAATGTTTTGTAGAAAAAACCACGACCAATCCTCATAAGCTCTACCCAAGGAATAGACCCCTAGCATAGTCGGAAGATATTTGCATCCCATCATTTTAAGGAAATCCTTCCTTAAAGTTCACTGGTTCCATTTGGGGATATTAAAGAACCCGCGTGTTATTTTAATTAAACAATCAAACCCCCCCAAGAAAGTGAAAATTTTAGAAGAAGAGAACACAGAAATTTAATTTAGTTTATGGCGACGGAGATAGAGACGTTTGAGGAATTTGAACAGAAACTTTTGAACTATTATTGGTGGACGGTGATCAATACAAGGTCAGGGACAACTTATTAATGGGTAGATTTAATAGTGACTATGGACAGATGAGGAAACAGCATGTCATAAAAAGGTTTAGTATAGCAAGGCAATTAGATTCCGTACTACACGACAAACAGATAAAGGTTATGTGCACAAATTGGAAGTGATAAATACGGAACCTTTTCATTCGAAAGATTATCCGATACCAGTGGCATACAGGAAACAGGTTAATTTAGAAATAAACAACATGGTGGAGCAGGGTATCATAGAGATCTTCGACGCATTTTGTAAATCCACTTGTAGTAGTAAAGAAGAATGATGACAGCATTTGTTTATGTTTAGATGCGAGAAAAATGAACAACGAAAAAAATAAAACTTCATAGTCCTCCTACGATGGACTTCATTTTAGCTACATTAGGGGTTCAACCAATATTTTCAAAACTAAATTTACAAAACTCATTTTGGTTTATTCGTTTAGAAAGAGAATAAGGAAATATACGAGTTTTTCAGTTGAAGGTGAAATTTATCAATTTAAAGTCGTCCCTTATGACTTTTCTTCATACACTGCAGCTCTCGTGAAAGCAATGCACTGTATTTTGGGACTGTATGAGAATTTTTGGAATCCACTACGTACACGATATTCTGATTTTTATCAAGAATTTAGGACAGAGCTTGATACATTTGGAAAGAATCTTGTTAGAATTACTTAAATGTTGCAGGATTTCGTTTAAATTTCGGAAATGTGAATTTTTTCAAGAAAGTATGAAATTTTTGGGTTTCTAAAAAACCTAGAAGGTACGTTTATTGACAAATATAAATATTGAGATATCTATGACCTAAAAACATTCGTATCCTATGAGCATATTTGAGAGTGTTGAATTTTTATAAGAAGTTCATTCCTTAGCTTTTACAAAAGGCAGTACCACTATTTGGATTCTTAAAGAACAATGTTAACTTTATGACGAAGTATGGGATGAAGTGGAGGAAAATTAAAATAAGAAAAATTTTCTTTGATTTAAAAATTTCATATATCAATTTGGGAGGAAAAATGCCGAGAAAAAGATCCCATCTTGGTGCACAAGGGCACAAAACAAATTTCCAGTAACAAATTATAAAAACTTTTTTGTTACAATGCTCGTGTATATTAAAAGTATGCTCAATATTAATTAAATGGATGAACATTTTGCACCATTTAGCTAAGAAAATCATTAATAAGAAAGCCATTTATTTTCATTAAGTCAAACGAGAAAAAATATTAATCTTGAAAAATGTTAATATTATGTGTATGTATCTATTTGTAATATGAAAGTACGCTTTATATCAATTAAATGTATGGGCACATCAAAGAAAATAATTAAATAGAAATACTCTTTTATTTTTATTAAGTCAAACAGGAAAAATTTATTTGTAATATGACAATACGCTTTATATTAATTAAGTGGGTGGACATTTTTAGGCATTCATTCATCAAAGAAAATTATTAAGTCGTAGGATTTGCTTACTTTCATTAAATCAAAACTGAAAAATAGTATTTATATTGAAAAGTCATACAAATATTAATATTATGAGAAAGCATCAATTCTTAATAGAACAGCACGATGAACGAGTTGTCACATAGGCCACAGCCAATTCTTCGTACAAACCAACATTTGGCAATGATAATGACAATATCAAAATAAATTATTATGTACCTAATGAAACGTTCGGTGTGATGTGTGATGACACATTTAGGGTCATTGAATTGCTGGATTTTACATATTACAAATGACATCAAACTAACAATAATCAAAGCGCTCGACTATTGGGATCCTTTGTTATAAACAGAAAGATTTCTGATTAGCCATGGCATACGTGCATTTTACCAAGTTTTCTAGACTTTGTTATAATGAAATACCTAGAACACATGGTTCGATAAGCTGAATTAAAGTCTATATTTGAGTAAATTTATTTTGAAAAAGGATTGCTACATTTTCTGCAATCCCGTAAAGTGATTTTAAAATAACAAAATTCCACTAAGAAGTGAAATTATAAATTATTTTATAAAAGTAATTTCAGTTTTGCCAATATTAAAATCGTAAGTAACTAGTATGTTTTAAATTGGTTAGCCTATGGTTTATTTTAGGGTTCCAAATATTACTCCGAATAGTACTACTAGTATTTCTGCAAATATTACTTTAAGCAATAGTCTTAAAGTATTATAGTGCAAACATTAGTGCAAATTTTTAAATCTTCATTTCACTGATTACTTCGGCTTTAACCTATTTGGTTTGATGGTGCTGAAATTGGGTTCGTTGCCAATTGGTTTTTGACATGCGAATGTTTGGGGTTTTGAGTAATTTCACTGGAGCATCGATCTTTGAGACGAGTTTCTGTTCAAAGCTTGGAAACAAAGGAAGGCCGTGTATCTGGTGGTAACTCAAGGCTATTGAATTTAAAGGTCAGACTAGTTTTAAGCATTTGTGTTGCTCTAAAAGACTTTTCAAAACAAGCACTTGTACATTCAATAATTTTTGTGAAATTTAGTAACTCTTAGTTAATTAATGCAAAAATTCATTTAGGTAATTATTTCTAACGAAGTTGAGTTTAAACATATCTTTAATAAAAGGTATATTTTAAAGAAGCAATTGTGGATGTGGAAGTACTCAGACCACTGGAATCTTAATGTAAGTATAACAAAGGGAGTATAGAAATTGGTGTAAAAGCTCCAGGTAGCAATATTCCTTGCAAATTTCTGAATCGAAAACCTTAATACTAGAATGATGTACCATGATTCCCGTGTCTTCGCAAAACATGCGAAAGAAACGTACATTTAACAACATTAAATCTATGTATTTATAATTAATGTATGGTAACCTATGATACAGCATTGGATTTGTCAATTGCTACTTAATGGGTACTGACAGGGATCTTCATCTACTGCATTTAAAATCTGTCCTTCCAGATCTCCTTGCTCTATGGATCAGTCGGTGTCCATAGTTTTTCAGACAAATGAACCAGTTTCATGAACCCGATCATTCAGTCTTCGAAATACGTTCCCACATGTTACAATTTCCCTCACAAAACTCATATACCATATACATATCTGCATATTCATATAAAGTGAAATCCATTCTTTAAGTAAACCAAACAAGATAAAAAAAAGCAATACTGAAAACAAAGATAATGCAAAATTAGAACAAACCATTCAACAATATAGCAAATAAAACACAAAAAAGCAAAACTTAAAGATAACACGAAGTTACACAGCTGAATTAGAAAGTTTTATAAACGTTAAATTTTCGCACTACGAGATAGTATAGCAATTAGTTGTACATTGTTATCAGATGTTTTGATTTTACGAAGAAATATTAAGATGAAATTTCAGGGTTGAGCAACAATTATCTATCACGTTCTTTTATTTAAAATTGCAATCTTATATTCAACAGATGATTAAATAATAATGCTTATTTCAAAATTAAACTTTGAAACTTTTAGGACCTCGTGAGGGCATGAGAAGCATGGTACATCGTTCTAGTATTAAGGTTTTCGATTCAGAATTTTACAAAGAATATCGCTATCTGGAGCTTTGGTGCCAATTTCTATACACCCTGTATAGGTGTGTTGATACTTTGGTTATTTTATTGTATTTTAAGTGCTCGATACTGCTATAATTTTCAATTTTTATAATATTGTCAGTTGTAAATATTTGTACTCATATTTTTGTACAGTTTAATATACTGACTCCCAAATCGTGCACTTATTCTATAGTTCAATATTACGATAATTTGGCAACCCAACTATAGGGGCTCGATTGTACGATAGTGACTGCAGCTCTCCTTAAAGCAATCCAGTGTATGGTGGAACTTTATGAAAATGTTTGCATCCATTACGTGGACGATATTGATTTTCAGAGACAATTTTAACAGCAATTAATGCATTACGAAATAATTTTGATAGAACTAAATGTCGCAGGACTTCGTAGGGATTTGGGGAAATGTAAAATTTTCAAACAAATGTGAAATTTATGGGGTGCAACATACGTTTTGAAAGATATGGTGAAAATGCTAAGAAAAAAACGCTATTTTAGTCTGTAAGGGATAAATCCCAACTCAGAGTAATTAACCATAAAGGAACAAACTTTTATTTAAAATGCCTGGTGCTTGAAAGTGCGCTTCATATTAGTGAAATTGTTGATGATTTCATGCATACCCTTTCATTTGTTTAGCATTAAAAGTTATTTATACGTATGAAGAAGCAAAACCTTTATCAAGAACATTTAGTGTTTGAAAATACGCTTTATATTGGAGAAATTAATCAACATTTTATGCATATTGTACATTCATTTAGCACCAAAAGTTATTAGCGAAGAAAAATCACACAATTATTAAATTATGCAAAGGTTCAAATTCTTATTGTAAATGTGTTACATTTAAATAGTCATGTACGCTACTTAATTTTCGTTGTATAAAACAACATTTGCAAATGATAAAGGCACTATAAAAACAAATTTATTATTTACGCAAGGTGATGATTACAAACTAATAGAAAATAAACATTATTGGAATCTATATATAATAATGACGCCAAACTAACAAAAATCAAAGCATTCAACAAATAGAATCCTATATTTTTAAAATGCATGTTGCTCTTTGGACACAGTGTATGTGTCTTTTAAGTCTAGCAGGAGTTGCGAAATAAAAATTTCTGGAACAAATGACTTCGTAACTGAATTAAACATTATAAATAATAGTATATTCTTAGAAAGGATAATTGTTGTTTCTTCAGTAAACCAACGAAGATTTAAAATAAATAAAGGTCTAGAACTAAGCAAGAATAAAAATATTTCATGTTGAAAAGTGTATTAAAATGTAATTTGACTTAGCTGATTGAAAATTGTAAGTAAAATTTGCATGTTTGAATTGTTTTGGTAATTGAGTTGTTCTAGGGTCTTACGTATGTCTTCCGAGTGCCACCCTAAGTAGCACTCCGAGTACTTCTTTAAATACAACCCTTACTAGCACTCTAAGTAAAACTCTAATTTAGATTTCAATTAATACTCTAAGAACCACAGTCAATACCAATGCCTCAATTGAAAATTTTAATTAGTAGTGCAAAAAATTTCTTCGATTATTAATGCTTTCATAGCTTTACTAGATTATTTCTAACTTTACTGTGAATATTATTTCGAACCTAATTGGTTTGTTGCTGTAGAAATAAAATTTGTTACAAATTGGGTTTTGGATTTAAATTGGGTGTGTTTTGTGTCACTTTGTTTGGAAATCAATTCTTGAGATAGACATCCGTGTTGGGAGACTGTTTTACTGGACATAATTCAAGACTACTGCAATCAAGGTCGGATTAGCTTTCAAGTTTTGTTTTTCTTTAAAAAGTATTAAGGTGGAATTTTGTGGTAGTAAGATTTAATTATTCAAATATTTATTTATAACAAAGAGCAATTTACACAGATTGTTTTTGGTTCAAAGGCATGTTTTTAAAGAAATAATTAGAGATGAGAGGACCCTGACCCTGAAAGGTTATTATCAGTATATGCCAAGCGTAAGTTGATACTTTAACAAACTTTTTGTAAATTTTATGTGATTTGCTTATAAGAATGTACAACTGTACATAACAATAGGTACACTATAGATTAAATGAAAAACCAGTTAATGCAATTTTTTTAGTATCGATGTGGTATTTCTTTAAACTGTTGTTGAGTTATTTGGAAAAAGTAAATTTTTATATTTTAGAAAATATTTTTCCTGTTTATAAATTAAAATAGAAATAAACAAATAATACTTTCTTATAAAACGTTAAGTGGGTTATAACCTGACAGTATCAATTTTCGTCTGAGATGTTTCATACCCATTGGACCATCATCAAGTTAATATTTTTTTAATATATAGCTAGAATTATTATAACAAAATTTAAAAGCCCTTTGCATCCTAAATCCAATCATCTACAACACAATCGTTAATACAAGTTTTAAGATAATTGCAGCCATATTTATGGTTATAACAATTTTTGGAAGATACTTGATTAATTTTTCTTAATCTTCTTTGTGAAATAAACCACTTATAGTTGGTAAAATCGTCTTGATTTACGTTTCGATTCATGATCTAGGATCGTTGTAAAAATAATAAAATTTCAGGTTTGACATTTATTACACAAATTGAAGGTAACTTTGATTTATTAATGTTTGATATATTTGGTTTGAATACATTAGGTGAAAATTTTGAAGTTTAGAAGAATGAGTGCTTCTTGTGTTGCGCCCTGGGAGCGAGAAAACCCGCCTAACGTGAAATCAGCTGATAAATATTTATATAGTTAAATTTCATATAAATTCATTAACTTGAAGATGGTTATTAAAAAAGTATGCGATTAAGTTACCGTAAGGCTTAAGTAGTCGTTTTTATATTTATCTTTGAGGAGGAAAACTCATTATGATTTACGCTACCTCTTCGGTAGATTTTAACATGGTTCTGAGACGACCTTATGGCAGGCTTACACTTGTCAGATACCAATGTTGTTCTACTAATATATGGTTCTGAGGTGACCCTAAGATGGGCTTACACTTGTCGGACACCAATACTGTTCAACGAAGATTGTATATGAATCTGAGGTAACCCTATGATGGATTTACACTTATCAGATACCAATGTTGTTTTATGGGGGCTGCTAATATGCCTATTGTTATGTAATTAGTTATTGTATGTATAAATAAAAATCATGTATGTAGGCTGTATTTCATGTTAATATCGCAAGGAAAATAATAGAGAAGGAAATGAATAACTCCTAGGAAATAGGTTATATATTTGTAAACAATAGAAGGAGAACCAAATTGCATTTAACAAGAAAGCGCAGCGGCTATGTTCGGAGACAACAAATTTAGTAACAAGGAGAAAATTGTTGAAAGCATATGTGTGGAGCACAGTACAGTACGTCTATGAAATACAGGCAGTAGGAGAAACACACAAAAACGGTAGAAGCCTTTTGGAATGTTGTGCTTGAAATGTACGAGGATGATAGCATGGACAAACAAAGTTAAGAACAAAGAGGGTATAGAAATAGTAGGGGAATAAAGATATCTGTTGAAAACAAAAGGTATTTTCGGGGACTAGTGCAGGATATATTACAAGCAGAGATAGAAAAAAAGAGGTAAGGTAGACCTAGATCAGACTATTGCACGCAAATAGTGAAAGATGCAGACTGTGGAAATTTCAGGAAAATGTGCAGGTTAGCACAGAATAGGAAACAATGAAGGTACATGTCTAACCAGTTCCAGGACTTAAGATCTAATGATGATGACAATATTATAGTAAAAAAATATATTTAGATGAAAGTACGGTTACTAACAACTAAAAATTCACACTTCTGCTCAAAAGAAAACTAACATTTATACAAAACAACTAGACATTAGCACTGATTTGGTTTTAATATCTGACTAAGTATTTTTTGTGAAAGAACTGTAGGACACTTTTTCTATTATACAATAACTTACAAATGGTATCCAACGTTGTTACAAAGTGATATCAAAGAAGCTTATAATTTATCACTAGAAGATATTCAGAATTGTTTGTTTCAACAGAATGTTGAATCAGCACGCAGATCTAAAGCTATCCATAAGTATTTAAACAATCTCTTCCACAATAAGTGGATCGGTACATATGCCATGGTATCCTAGCCTGCACAATCACCATACTTAACACCATGGAATTTTTCTTTGGGGCTTCATCAAAGATTGTTTTCAAGCCTGACTTGGAAAATGTAATCAGTTACAAGTGCGTGTAGTTGAAAGAGTTAATGGAATTACCTCATAAATATGTAGGTATGTCTCGATCTTGACGATGGGAAGGTGCAACCTCTGTTAAGCTGGCAAGACCAAATCGGCAGAATCGATTCGGGCCTATTGCATTATTTAGTTCTTATTTTCTGCCATTAATAAAAATTTTGAGCTACGTGCCGTTTTGAAAAAAATCGTGGCGCTGCTGGCTTAATATTAAGCTAGCAGGACTACATGCAAAACAAAAACAAAAAAACGGTATAAATACAACAGCCAGAATTTCTGCTAATTTGTGCCGTTCAAAACAAGCAGCTAAATAGATTCATTCCGCTTCAAACAACGGCGAATTACATTTACCACGATTAGGTTCAAGAGTGAAGTATCCGTTTCCAAGAGCAGAATCAATTGGTACTGCTACATTCGAAGCACACTAATTTGTGCTCTTCAAATGTTCACTTACGGATTATGTACCTGAACCCTTCTCTGAAAAACCACCCGCAACAACCTACTCAGCACAAGAGCAAAGTATCCGTTTCCACGAGCAGAATCAATTGGTACTGCGACACTCAAAGCATCATACTTTGAGCCTCGTGGAAACGAATACTTTACTCTTGTGCCGAATAGGTTGCACAAGTGGTTTGTCAGAGAAGGGGTGGGGTACAAAATTCGTAAGTGAATATTTGAATAGCACAAATTAGTGTGCTTCAAGTGTCGCAGTACCGATTGATTCTGCTCATGGAAACGAATATTTTACTCTTGTGCTGAGTAGGTTTCGCGGGTGGTTTTTCAGAAAAGGGGTAAGGTACAAAATCCGTGAGTGAACATTTGAGAAGCACAAATTATGATGCTTCGAGTGTCGCAGTACCGATTGATTCTGCTCGTGGAAACAGATAGTTCTCTCTTGTGCCTAATAGGTTTCGGAGGTGGTTTTTCAGAGAAGGGGTGAAGTACAAAATCCATGAGTAAACATTTGAAAAGCACAAATTAGTGTGCTTCAAATGTGGCAGTACCGATTGATTTTGCTCATTGAAACGGATACTTTACTCTTGTGTCGAATAGGTTTCAGAGATGGTTTTTCAGAGAAGGGGTGAGGTACAAAATCCGTGAGCATTTGAAAAGCACAAATTAGTGTGCTTCGAATGTAGCAGTACCGATTGATTCTGCTCGTGGAAACGAATACTTTACTCTTGTGCCGAATAGGTCGCAAGTGGTTTTTCTGAGAAGGGGTGGGGTACAAAATTCGTGGATGAATATTTGAATAACACAAATTAGTGTGCTTCGAGTGTCGCTGTACCGATGGATTCTGCTTGTGAAAACGGATACTTTACTCTTATGCCGAGAAAGTTTCGCGGGTCGATTTTCAGAAAAGGGGTGAGGTACAAAATCCGTGAGTGAACATTTGAAAAGCACAAATTAGTCTGCTTCAAATGTAGCAGTACCGATTGATTCTGCTCATGGAAACGGATACTTTACTCTTGTGTCGAATAGGTTTCGGAGATGGTTTTTCAGAGAAGGTGTGAGGTACAAAATCCCAACTCAACAAAATAACCATAATATTTATGACACACCATTTACCAGTAAAATTATTGTTAAACACAATTTGTTAGGTAGTTTCTTAACTTCTCCGTGTGCACTGGAAAGAAAAGGTAAACGTAACATCGAACGACTTCCCTTTACTATAACGTCTGCACGATACCAAGAAATGTTACGAAAAAAGCAAGAGTTAAAAGAAGAGCAGGAAAAGCAAAAACAAGAAAGAAAACGGAGAGAGGGAAAATTAAATAAAAAACAGTCTAGCAATAAGAAGAATTCGAAACAAAAAGTTCAGTGTTCTATTTGTTCAAAAGATATTAAATCCGATAAACTAAGATGCGATGATTGTCATCTTTATTATCATGGATTGTGTATTCCTGTTGACCATAAACAGCACATACCCAGCGAGGATGACTTATTTATTTGTCATAACTGCTACAACCTAAAGGATAGTGACTTAGACGACGAATCTGATGAAGACATCAATGATGAAGAAATTGATGAACTTTTCACAGAATACAAAGAAGCTCGGAAGCAATTTTAAAGTTTAACTTAAAAATTAGTTGTAATGCATAGGTACCTCAAACACATTTTTTTATTAGGTTTTAGTTCGTTTCTATATTATTTTCCAGTGTGGCAAATCAGTTGTCTAATAACTATATTTGAGTGTCCTATAACTAAGCAAACTGTTCAATAGCTGTAATTTTTGTATGCTTTTTTATTAAATATGTAGTACTAAAAAAAGTTTAAGAATTTCTTTAAAGCTTTACAGACATTTTATAATAAATTGTTTTAGCTTTTGTTTTGTATAAATTTCAATTAGATTTCCTGAAAACTCTACCAGTTGCGTATTTTTGAAGTTGAAATTTTCTTAAGTGTCCAGTAATTGCCTATTTACCCTATTCATAAATTGTCATTTTAATTAAAACCTAAAAAATCAACGATTTGTCAATTTTGATTAACCTTTCAACTTTATGCTGTTTTAAATGATTGGAAATTATGCTAAGATTTAATTTTGCGCAGACACGTCGCTTTTGAACTATTGTAGTAACAACAATTGAAGTTTTTGCAGTTTCAGTTTATTTTACATAACTTAAGGAAGGGTATCTATCTACATGATAAAATTCAGAGTGTTTTCCAAACAATTTTTCAACAATCATAACAAATGAACTCATAATTTGAGAGTGTAATGACCTTAAGGAGTGGGTGAGCACAAGCAAAAGTACCAATGCTTCAGTTTTACACAACATTGGACAGTAACAATATATTTGACAATGCCTAGATTACTTTATACAAAAAGAATCAAAGTGATCCCTTACCTATTTTTGATTGTTTTAAAACAGCAGTTGGTTGTCTAATAATATGTTGAGATGTAATAACAGGTCTTGAAGGCTGTGGGTGTGTTGTAACAAGGGGTGTTAGATACGATTGTCTTTTTTGTTGCTGTTCTTTCCATTCATCTTGTAACTCCACAAATTTCGCCGCTTCCAGTAGCGTGTCCAAGCTCATGATCTCCTGCAAGGGAGCGGATCTAGAAAAACAATACGTACTAACTTTTCCATTTAACGAATTTGGTGATGTGAGAGCAAGCCGCAGCATGTTATCCATAATACGATAACCTTGACAAGTTCATGCGATTTAGTAGAAATACAAAAAATTATTGTGGTAATAAACGCCCCTCCACGTGGCATTGAGTACGTTTACCTCAAGCACGTGCTTCTTTCGGACGTATTCGGGTGTATTCGGGTTTTACAATATCAACAAAGGTCGTAAGTAAACGGGCAATAAGAGCAAAAATTGCTTATCATAATCCGCGTGCACCAGACACCTTGCTACATTGACCGCACAGCACCACTGTTGCCATACTAACTGTAACAACAATAAAAGGATTGTTTAAACACCGTTTTTATGAAACTAAAATTGCACAAATTGTTAAAATTAACATAAGAATTGCATTTAAACAGGGTGTTCCGAAACGGAACGAAATTTTTATTATATCATTTTACGGTAACAAAGCAATGACTACTAGGACAATGATGTGTGACAACACTGTACACCAATATGAGCTAAGTTCACCAGGATAACGTGGCTAAATAACGGAAATCTTTGTATTTTTGGAATTCAAAATGTAAATTAATTTAAAAAACACTACGAATGTTAAATTAAGACATACCTGGACAAGTTGGAGCGTTGTATGGAGGGATCCTGACAAAAAACTCTCCCACTTATTAACCATTCGAATCTTATGTTTCTTGGACCTTGTTATAAATAAATAAAATACCCAGCACCACCCGGAATTGCATAAAAACACCCTCAGCTCGTAACCACTGTCGTACACATTCACACTAGCCACATCACGTGCGTCCTGTAGCTCTATCGACCAATGGGCAATGCTCATCAAATCAAATGCGCGGGTGACGTAAAGCATACACGCCCTTTCTATTAATTAGACAAAATGTACTTTCTGTACAAATAAAATAAAACTTTCACAGCCTAATTTTCAAACGAAAGATTTGTAATTACAGGTGACTGAGAAATTAAAACTACGGTACTTTCGTAAAAGAAATCTTAGTAAACATTTGCAGAGTAGTAGGTTATCCCCTCCGACGGAATCCCGTTCTATTGTGGTGTGGTGCGCATAAGAAGGCGCAAATGCACTTGTACCTCAATGAAAACAATGGGATTGAGTAAAACGAAGGAAGGCGATGCGTTGCATCCAAAGTATCCAGCTAGCGTTTACTTAACGTAGTAACTAACTAACGTACGTGATCTACTGCGGTATGAGGTAATCGGGTGGGTTTGGAAATAACTAATGAATCATTTTTAAGCGGAGGATCTTTTAACTGACTTCATTATATTTCTGTTCAAATTAAAAATACCTATAAGTTTTTCATATATTAAAATTGCGTCACAACTTGAAAGATATACGAAAACCGAACCTATTTTTTGGTCATTTTACAATAAATACCGTATTTTATAGAGATTTTTTGATACGTGTCTGTGTAATCATCTGCTGTGCAAGTAATACGGAATTTGTTAGATTTTTTAATGTGAAACAATCTTTATTCTATTATAGCAACATGTTTATAGCCCTCGTACATCCACAAGGGAAATACAAAATATGCTAAGACCTAATTTTAAGCAATTTGCTGTAGAAATCTGTAATTATATATGCCTCTTTATTCACCTGTTGCCAGAGCCTGGACCGTAGCCGAGCTTTTAGAAGACTGCCCTCGCTACAAATCAACATTTCTGCAAATATTTTCTGAAATTATTTAACGTTTCTATAGATTTTAAAATATCTACCTCGGATTTTTGAGTTATTGTACTTGCTATATTAACATTTGATAAAACATTGTACGAAACTGCTGTGGACCATTTAAATTTAAACAAAATAATTGTTAATGCAATTGACTGTACCTATGAAGTATCGCATTTCCACTAGGCCAAATAGGCATGTGCCTAAGGCGCAAAATGTTAAGGGACGCACAGAACAAAAAAATCAATGCGCTAGCAGTTAATTATGAAACATCGTCTTAGCGCCTTTTATCTTTAGACAATCGCTTGCAACAAATCAAAACGCAAAAACGTGCTGTACATTGCATACTTGTGAAGGGATTTCTCTGGTTAGGGAGGTCCACTATTAGCATTCACTAGGTCACCCCTCGATATGATTAATGAACTCGCCCGCACCCTAGACGTTCCCGCCAGCATCTACCGTCAATTGTTTTCTGCCGCATGTCAACACAATAATTATTAAAGTGCGTCGCGCGTGTGTCAATAGTGTTTATTTCAAGTGCACCAGTGCCGGTCGGCCAAATTCAAAGATCTTTTGTGATAGTGTTAGGATTGTAGAAATAATGTAACTGTGTGAATGGTTTATATTTCATGCATAAGGGGATGTATTAGGCTAAAATTTAAAAGCCGTTACGACCTTATTTGTATATTAGTGAAGTGGATTCGCACAATATTGTACGTAAGTTTTTCTTTTGTTACTTTTCATAATTTTTTTTTTAATTCTAAAAGAATATATAATATTTTAAGCAGGCCGAATTTGTTTTCCTTGCCTATGGGCAACACTATTTTTGTAGCCCATTTGAAGTTTATTGCCCCCGGTCGCCACACGTAGATATTCCTAAAATGAAAAATATTGCGTCTACCGAAGTAAATACGACACTAGTAAAAAAAATTAAATAATTAAAGTAATTAAAGTTACTAAGCGGAGACTGTTTTAATTTCAATTATTTTTTATAACGGTTACGAAACGAGCACTTTTAATGAATTATTAAGAATCAAAAAATCATACGTCTAGTCTTATTCTGAACAAATGCCTCAATAACAGTTTCAAACGAGGGCTTGTTCACTAGTTTACTTTCGATATATGAAGTACGTAACGCATTTAACCCTAGAATACTATTCGTTCGTAAAATTTACAGCGGTCGTGTATTTTCACTGGACACTTTCGACTAGTTGTCCGTTTTAAGTTTAACTAGTCGTGAGCTATACATTTGTGTAGGTGAATCTGTTTAACTATTTACGGTATTCGCTATTTCGACAACTTGTCGTCGATTACGATGAAATAGTATGTTACACGCCAAAATTGGCAATGTAAATTGTTAAATATGTGAATAAATTCCCGCCAATATTTTAAAATAAACTTGTTAAATTTCCGTCATTTCGGACAGTTGCGTTTGCGCAAAAGAATGCGCAGGCGCGGAGTGAATGGCGCAAGTGCGCGGTGTGCGACACGACATGATTAGCCACGAGACGTCAAGCCGGTAATATATGCCTGTGTCGTGGTATCTGTCTTTTCTCTTTTTTAGGATGTAGGTTCCTCTTTATCTCTACCTTATATTGTTCCTTACCTGGTTGTTCCTATCGTACCGCTACGAACGACGAAAGGGGATAGACGGATAGAATTTGGATCAACAATGGCGAGACGCAACCCACACCCTGAAAGAACAACAAGGAAATGGCCCTGAGATTGAACTGCAAGGCGCGTTTTAAGTGAGAAAAAAAAGCAGCAGTGCCAACCAAAACAAGACCCAAACGTCAAGCCTCAAGTAAACAAAGGGACAACAACGGAGAACGAGAGGAAGAGCGCTGGTAAAAAGGAAACGATGTACTACTAACTGTGGTAATCAAGAATCTCAACAAACGAAGGAGCAACGAAAAGGATAGCTAACTAGACCTAAAGTCGACTAAGTCGTGGTTTCCGAGGAAAGGAAAACGGACTAGAAAGCACCTACCACAGGAGTGCATGGACGAAACACCATCAGTATAGGGACCGACAGCAAAGAAGACCAGCAAAAGGATAAGGAAATGAAAGTGGAACGAAAGGAACGACAAAAAAAGAAAAAACCTAAAAGAATAACACCAACACCAAGTACAAAACCCAAAAATAACTAAGAATCGTACAAAAGAAAATAAAACAGAATCCCGGTGTAGTTATGTATGAGTAGGCGTGTGCGTGTGCGTGCGTGTGTGTGTATAAGAAGTGTGTGGGTACGTGTTGTGCGTGTATAAAGTGTGTGTGTGTGTGTGTGATGTGTTGTGTTGGGCCGCTGTAGTCGCCCCTTACGACAGTCAGGTTGTACCGTGGGGCTATTCTATTCCCGAACCCACACGGGTTCAAGTAGGAAGAAAAGAAATAAAACCCAGCAAACAAGCAAGTAAATAAAAGATCGTAATCTCCAAAATCAAAACCTAAGGAAAGCAAAGTCAGCATAAGAAACGGGCGCCAGAACTAGATATTGGGCTTAAGGCGTTTACGCCGCCAGAAGGAAAACAGAGCGATATTGGGGGCATTAGGATTGTCCGGATGGGCAGGTTTCAGATCTTTAACATGCCAAATGGATTTATGACCGGAAGGATCGGTAAGTTCGTAGGTCCAGGAGAAACGATTTTAGAAATTGGAAAAGGACCAATGAATCTAGGGCAAGTTTGGCGTTAAAATGACGGGAAGCGTCGGACAGAGCGAAATTACGACGCCAAAGAGAATCGCCTAGTTGATAAGAGACAGGACGACAGCGGAGATTATAGCGGCTGTGGATTTTTTCTCGGACAACTGTCCAAAATAATCGCCGGAAAGGATATGTTCACGACCACATAGAGCGAAGAACGGAGTGCAACGTATGATTTCATGTTTGGAGGTGCGGATGGCACAAGAAATTTTTGGGAGGTTTACATCCCAATGATGTTGGTCGTCACGCACATAGGAAGCAATCATGGTTTTGAGGACACGGTTAACCCGTTCAGCAGGATTGGCTTGGGGATGGTAGCGGACGGTGAAAAGGATTTTGGAGTGATAACGGGCACACAAGGAAGCAAGCTAATGGCTACGGAATTGAACACCGTTATCTGTGATAAGAAATTGCGGGACACCGAAAATAAGGAAGACTTGTTCTTCGAGGACTTTGGTAACTGACTGTGCAGTAGCTGTACGTAAAAGAGCGAAAAGGAAAAGTGACCACGAGTGGAACGAGGAAGCGGACCTACTATGTCGCAGGAAAGGACTTGCCAGGGATAGGATGGTTTGGCCCTAGGAGCGAATAAACCAGCAGGAAGTAACTGTTCAACTTTGTGAGCAGCACAAATCGGACAACGTCGGATGTAGCGAGCGATGTCAGCTCTGAGACTGGACCAGTAATATTTTTGAAGGAGACGAGTAGAAGTTTTGGTCACGCCACAATGACCGGAAGTAGGAGGATCATGATGGAGGGATATCAGATTTTTACGCTGTTCAGAAGGTACGACGTTCTTCCAATCGTCCAGAGAATCGGTAACGATAGAAGTTTTGTGACGACGGAAAATGACATTGTCCACCACGGAACAGGAAGGATAACGTGTAACGACGTTAGAAACTTTTCGGAGCATGGCGTTGTACCAGAGATCCAGAGAAGGAAGGGAGACTTTCAGAGAGGTGACTGTGGAAATAGAAATTGGTTCCAGGACCGGAACAGAACGAGAAAAGGCATCAGGAACATTATAATTTGAATTAGGGCCGCTATACTTGCGGCCACGTCCCCAATGCTCCACCCGGAGGTACTACATTGGGTTTAAACGCGAAAAATAGTCGTGCTCCTAATTTATTCTTACTTCATAGTTGATTCACCCTAAATAAAAACTAAATAAAATCTAACAAACCTAAAAATCTAACAAACCTAACAAACTCTAACAATCTAACAAACCTAAAATCTGACAAAAACTGGAACAAAACAAAACAAAACTAAAAACAGGGTTGTAAATAATGGTATCCCTAGCGCTGACTTTCGAGTGTACCCGATCAACAAGCAAAAATGAGAGGGGAGGGATCCGTAATACCGGATAGCAGACGCCGGTTCTGCTTACCAGTGCGACCTGAAGGGTCGTCTTAAAACTATCCAAATCTAGCTAACTAATTTAAATGCATCCCTAGCTTTCCTATCGTTCCCTAACTGATTTACATTATGATTACAATCTTCGCAATTCTGCTCGTCCTTCCCAAATATATACTGCAACCAAAATGGCGACAGAACGTCAAACAAAACAAATAAGCCACATAATACATGCTATATAAAAATAAATATAAAGTCAAAAAAAAAAAAATAAAAAAATATAATTAAGTAAAAATATAAATAAATCATTATAAAGCGATAAGCATATAGCAGTGCACAAAATAGCGAAAGCATCACCCCATTTATCAGGTGCACTCGCTCAAGCATTTTGTCGGCTAGCGCCTTTACACACCAAACGTGCTTCTTAAATTATTTCAAAACTACTAATTAATGTAAATCAATGCTTGTGCGAGTACAGCCGCCACAATTTAAGTCTTACCTCGATAATAAAATTCTCCAGCATCCGAAGATCTGGTCGTCTGTAACTTACTTCTAAAGGTGGGACGGGGTGCACTGCTAAAGTCCTGGTGGGTATGCACTAAATGTTTTTGGGGGGATCACAATCACTATCACTATCACTTCACTTTCAAGTCCTGGGGGGATGCGCGGTTGCACTCTGTTTTATTATCCTTGTTTACTTTATTGATTTAATTTAATGAGGGTTTATGATTTATTTGTTATTGTTTATTTGGTATTATTTATTCCCGATTTTCCGCACATAATTATGAAGATAGGCAGTGATTGTATTAATGGAGTGGGGTTTCTCGTGCATATTGGACATTTTGGTATAATTATCTTTTTTTTTTTTTTTTTTTTTTAATATCAGGTTTTGGTTATGCTCGTATCCTTACTCACGCCAAGTCAATCTAAAATTTTCAATCCTCCCACCAACCCCACCGAATTTTACACTCGGTCGTCATTGATTGTCTAATCTCGCGACCCTTCCCGCGAATTCTTTTAACGCCTTCTGGTTAACCACTTCCCCGACTTCCTCTAGGCTCTTTGGCCATGCCAGACCTAGGATAGCTAGTTTGCTATCAGCCAACCCTTGATTTCCCGCCTCAAGCGGGCAGTCGAAGAGCACGTGCTCTGCGCTTTCCGCGCCCTCACCGCATTCACAGCGGTCGCTGTTGGTTAGACCGAACCTTTGCAAATACGCCTTCAAGGCGCCGTGCCCTGTTATCAACTGCACCATTTTGTGATCGAGCTTAACCTCGATCTTACCTCTGGCTTCTATGCTCGGTATGAATTTGTGGGTCAACCTGCCCGTGGCAGCGTTGTTCCACCTCTTCCCATTGTCGAATTGATTTTTCGCGCAGCTTTCTTTTGATTAAAGACCTCGGTATCGACGAATGTGATATTCGAAAGTCGCCCGTCGCGGCCTCTTTAGCTAATTCGTCAGCCCTATCGTTTCCTACGTTACCATTGTGCGACCTGACCCAACAGAACTTTAAACGTCGAAACTCTAGCGCCGTACGCGCTATCCTCCAGACGTCCGCTTGGAGATCTGTCGAGGTGTTCATGTTTGTTAAAGCCGTTAGCGCCGATTTACTATCACTGATTATATAATACTCGTCTCTGCCCGTATGGTTTATTACGTAATCGATAGCCTCTCGTATGGCTACCAATTCGCACTGGAAGATAGTGCACCAGTTCGCGAGTTTGGTTTGAAACCGAAACACCTCCCTTTCCTGCTTATACACGACAAACGCCGCGCCTGCTTGCCCATCGTCCATACGTGAACCGTCCGTATAAATTCTGATACCCATCGCGTCCTCATCACCTTCGACAAACTCGATCCTCTAATATCAGCCGGGTGCCCTAACTCAGATACAACAATCTTTCTTGCAATTTCCCTATTACCAAGATTAAGATCTTCGATAATTTCGCGCCCTTTTCCTATATTTATTAATCGTCTATCTCTAATCTCCCTAACGACATATTCGATAGGAGAGACCTACTGATCACCAGGACAGCCTCCGTGGAGGTGGTCCTGTACGCCCTCGCCGCTTTTACCGCGGTTATGCGTTGTACGCTCGTCAATTGACGCATCTCCCGGACTTTACAACCTTCTGCCCATACAGAAGCTGCGTACAGTATTGCCGGCTCAATTGCTCCGGCATAAACCGTCCTCAGCGATTCGCCCCTGAAACCCCACTTTATTTTAGCCGCCGCCATCATTTTATTTGATATTTCGCCGCCCTTACTTTTTACGTATTGTACGTGCGCTTTCCAATTTAATTTATTGTCGATCTTGACGCCGAGGTAGGTAATACAATCTTTAAACGGATTTTCTCCTCCTAGCTCTAACCTAGGAGGTCTCTGTCCTGGTTTCGTGCCGAAATAAAGCGCCTCTGACTTCGCCGTGTTAAATTTTAATTTTACCGCCTGCGACCATTCGTGTAATTTATTAAGCGCCTCGTTCGGTTTTGTGCGCATATCCATTAACAATCTCGATCTTACAATTAAAAGTGTGTCATCTGCAAACCCAACGATTGAGCATCCTGCGGGCAACTTGACCCTAAAGATGCTCTCATACAACAACTTCAAAATGTGGGACCAGAACATGACCCTTGCGGGCATCCCTTTCCACCTCACGCGACAGAACTTCACCCGGAATTTCAACCTGTGCTAATCGCCCCGAGAAATAGCTCTTGACCAAAGACATCAAGTTTCGCGGACAACCCCTACGATCTAACTCGCAAACGATTAATGGCCACCAGGCAGCATCAAATGCTCCTGAAATGTCCAAAGCAACAACGACACAGTACTCTTTGGCATCTCTTGCCTGCTTAATTTCCCCGACAACGAACTCTAACGCGTCGATAGTCGACTTGCCCTCCACGAAACCAAACTGTCGGTTATTAAAACCGCCGCTGTCTCGCACTAGGTGTTCAACACGCGTAGTCATAACGCGATCTAAAACTTTCCCCAGCACCGGTAGCAAGCTAATTGGACGATAGCTGCCCGGATCTGACGCATCCGCCTTTTTAGGTTTGGGTATAAATTTCACATTCTGGATTTTCCAGCAACGCGGAAAAACGCCCTTTCTAAACAAAGATTAAACAACCCAACAAAGACACACGGGGCTAACAGGCACGCCTGCAGAGCTGCGTCTGAAGTGATTCCATCATGCCCCGGTGCCTTCTTAGGGTTCATCCTCCTAAGAGCCCTGACGACCTCGTGAACTAGGATTGCCTTATCGGCACCTGTTCCTTGCGCCTTTGCAGCTTCCCGACGTATTAAATCGTGCGACCCTTCATCCCCCTCGGGATTATCCGATGGGAAAAATTTCTCTAGTAAATATTCCGCTGTGGTTTTAAAACCTTCCGTGTATTCGCCATTTGTTTTCTTTATATTACTGAGCGCGATTTTTTGTTGTTTTCCTCTAATTACGCGGTATGCGGTTCCCCAGGGTTCTTTCTCTGAGTTTTGCGTGCAGAATTCTTTAAATTTATTCGTTCGCGTTTCTTCTATTAATATTTTATATTCGCGGTAACTTTGATTATATTCTATTCTCCGTTGTTCTCTTATATCTCCCGAGGCGCGTTGATAGCGGCGCCTTAGGTTACGCGTTTCTGCCCGCTTGGTGGTTAGTTCCCGGGTCCACCAGGGTACGCTGTCTTTAAATGTTTTCTTTTCGGCATGGAATACGACGACGCGTCTACCACCGCGTCGTTTAATTTTTTCGCGAGTGTTTCTACTTCGTCTGCCTCTCGGCAGTTAAATAGCTCATTTTCGAGCACAGGATACTTTCGCCAAATTTTGTTTAAATCGCTCCCAATTTGCTTTTTATTACAGAACCGCGGAAATACAGTTAGCTGCTCGTTTGCACTTGTTTTGGTTTCAACGTCCCATGTTATTAATTTATGGTCAGAGAGCGTTTCCTCGTCCGACCTTAATTTCCAATTACAAATCGTTTCTAACATTTCGTGCGAGACTGCAGTAATATCTATAAAACTGCTGCCTCTATGCGTCTCAAACGTAGGTAAATCATTAGTGTTTATCACACTAAGATCCCATTCCGTAAAAAGATCAGCAACCTGCGAGCCTCTATCGTCTTCGATAGGGCTGCCCCATAGTGGCGACTTGGCATTAAAATCTCCCCCAATGACTAGATTTTTATTTCTGCCGATTTTACGAATAATATTATCTACTTCATTTATCAAGTCTTCGGTTTGGGGATTTTCCCGCCGGGAATTGACCGGCGGGAGGTACACGCTTATTACATAGAACGCATTTTCCCCTGATTTGATTTCGGCCGTCGTTACAAACTCGTTCGATAAATTATTTAATATAATTCCGGCGCACGTTCCATTATTTATTATTATCCCGCTACGCGGTCGTTCACTATTCGCGTTTAAGACGGTAACCCCCCTCCCAAAACCTGTTATTTTGTGGCCAAAGGTGCGGTTCCTGTATAAGCCCGATGTCGATATTATTTTCGATGAATAACTTTACGAAGTTATTTGTTGCCCTCTACCTTTCCCGAGATTTAGTTGCCGAATTTAATCTTCTTGCTTCTTATGGACTTTGTTTTATCTTCACAGTCCATAATCGATGTTTCGTGTGATTGCGTGCTTCAGACGTTGCATCGTGGGGCATCTACTCGACTTGGCGTCGTGGCGCGTATCGACCTTCGCGCCACCGCCAGTTCTGTCGTTTGCCCTAGCGCAAACCACACAGCAGGGACTGCCTTCCGGCAATTCTTGAATTCATGCCCGACCTCGGCACAGTTACCGCACCACTGTACCTTCTCCCTGCACTCCATCGATCGATGGCCGTACTCGTAGCACCGGTAACACTGGGTCATCGAGAAGTGGTCCCGGGCCCATACTCTTCGCCACCTGAGGTTAATAGCATCAGCTAATATACGTCTTCGAAGTGTGGGGTCACTTCGAAGACTACGTTGGCGAAGGGATCTCTAGGGCCCTTTCCGCCAAACCTGAACTTCTCTCAGGTGGTCTTCTAGCTTCAAATCGCCGAAACGGGGATTCTGGCTCGCAATCAACCGCACGAGCTCTTCAGCCTTCATCCCCGCTTCGACCCCGGAAGAACGACCCGTGGACGTTTCTTTCGATGGTCTTCGCCACGAGTTCCTTGCAGTTCCCGCCGACCTTCAACTGCAGTTTCTTGGCGTCGTCGCGACCTGCGCACTCCACAACGACACCGCCCCGGCGCGTCCTACGAGCTCCGACAACAACAAACCCATCTCGAGCGGGATCGACCTTCTGCTTCAGGGTCGTCATCACGTCGTCCTTCTGGCCTGGCCTGGCGTCGACCCTTACAGCAAACGTAGGGGCAGATCCTGAAGCTGCAGCGGCGTAGGAGACCTTGCGCTGCACCGACGCACCCTGACTCTGGCCTCCTGAAACGACAGAATTCACCGCCGGACTTCCCCCAACAACACTTGCTCTCCCTGAACCATCTAAACAAAGACGCAGCGCCCTAACCATACCTATCAGTTGGTTCGTCACGTCACGGATATCATCCACGGCGTGCCGAACCATCTTCCTATCCTCCACGACGATAGTGGCGGAGGTCGTCGGCACCTTCCCATAGACGGCAGCGTGCGCCTTCCTCACCCTAAACTTTAAGAGTTCCAGCTCATCGAGGTCGCTAGCATTAACGAGCACTTTTAATGAATTATTAAGAATCAAAAATCATACGTCTAGTCTTATTCTGAACAAATGCCTCAATAACAGTTTCAAACGAGGGCTTGTTCACTAGTTTACTTTCGATATATGAAGTACGTAACGCATTTAACCCTAGAATACTATTCGTTCGTAAAATTTACAGCGGTCGTGTATTTTCACTGGACACTTTCGACTAGTTGTCCGTTTTAAGTTTAACTAGTCGTGAGCTATACATTTGTGTAGGTGAATCTGTTTAACTATTTACGGTATTCGCTATTTCGACAACTTGTCGTCGATTACGATGAAATAGTATGTTACACGCCAAAATTGGCAATGTAAATTGTTAAATATGTGAATAAATTCCGCCAATATTTTAAAATAAACTTGTTAAATTTCCGTCATTTCGGACAGTTGCGTTTGCGCAAAAGAATGCGCAGGCGCGGAGTGAATGGCGCAAGTGCGCGGTGTGCGACACGACATGATTAGCCACGAGACGTCAAGCCGGTAATATATGCCTGTGTCGTGGTATCTGTCTTTTCTCTTTTTTAGGATGTAGGTTCCTCTTTATCTCTACCTTATATTGTTCCTTACCTGGTTGTTCCTATCGTACCGCTACGAACGACGAAAGGGGATAGACGGATAAAATTTGGATCAACAATGGCGAGACGCAACCCACACCCTGAAAGAACAACAAGGAAATGGCCCTGAGATTGAACTGCAAGGCGCGTTTTAAGTGAGTACATTGCTTCATTTATATTTGAAATTAAGATTGTATCATGTAATATCTCCTTTTAATTTAAATTAAAAGTAGTTAATATATGGACATGTGTCCCGACCACATGGCACCGCACGGCAATGTGGTGCTTAACATTTATAGTCACCGTCAATAAATATGCTGAGGCATCACCAGATTGGAATAGCCCGCCGTCTTTTTTATCAAAACAGGGGTTTTACCGAGCTAAAGCATATTTAACTGTTGATGATCACTTCGTGCATTTCATTTCTGATGATATACTCGATATAATTCTTAAACACAAAAAGAGGAAATAAAAAAGAAGAATTCTCGTCCGGATCGAAGGACCAATAATAGAAGAGAAAAAAAGAAGGAAGGGAATCACGCAACGAGGACTAAGATGGAACGGCATTGACACTGAAAAAGTCGTCGGAGGACGGATATTTCGTGTGAAAAAACAGGAAAGTCTTCGACCCCAAAAGAAGAAAAGGAACGAGGAAAAAAAGCAGCAGCGCCAACCAAAACAAGGCCCAAACGTCAAGCCTCATGTAAACAAAGGGACAACAAGGGAGAACAAGAGGAAGAGCGCTGGTAAAAAGGAAACGATGTACTACTAACTGTGGTAATCAAGAATCTCAACAAACGAAGAACCAAAGAAAAGAATAGCTAACTAGACCTAAAGTCGACTAAGTCGTGGTTTCCGAGAAAAAGAAAACGGACTAGAAAGCACCTACCACAGGAGTGGATGGACGAAACACAATCAGTATAGGGGCCGGCAGCAAAGAAAACCAGCAAAAGGATAATGAAAGGAAAGTGGAACGAAAGGAACGACAAAAAAAGAAAAAAACCTAGACGAATAACACCAACATCAAGTACAAAACCCAAAAAAAACTAAGAATCGTACAAAAGAAAATAAATAAGAATCCCAGTGTAGTTATGTATGAGTAGGTGTGTGCGTGTGCGTGCGCGCGTCTGTATATGTGTGTGTGTGTGGGTTGGTGTGTAAGAAGTGTGTGAGTACTTGTTGTGCGTGTGTATGTGTTGTGTTGGACCGCTGTAGTCGCCTCTTACGACAGGCAGGTCGTACCGTGGGGCTATTCTATTCCCGGACCCACACGGGTTCAAGGAGGAAGAAAAAGAAGGAAAACTAAACAAACAGGCAAGTAAATAAAAAATTTTAAACTCCAAAAATTAAAACCTAAGGAGAGCAAAGTTGGCATAAGAAACGGACGCGAGGACTAGATATTGGGCTTAAGGCGTTTACGCCGCCAGAAAGAAAACGGAGCGATATTGGGGGCATTAGGATTGTCCGGATGGGCAGGTTTCAGATCTTGAACACGTCAAATGGATTTGTGACCGGAAGGATTAGTAAGTTTGAAGGTCCAGGGAGAAACGATTTTACAAATGTGAAAAGGACCAATGAATCTAGGGGCAAGTTTGGCGTTAAAATGACGGAAAGCGTCGGACAGTGCGAAATTACGGCGCCAAACAGAATCGCCTAGTTGATAAGAGACAGGATGACGGCGGAGATTATAGCGGCTGTGAATTTTTCGTTGACCGGCAGAAAGTTTTTTGAGGATGTGGGAACGGATATTCTTAAAGTGGTCGGGATCTGGTGAAGGATGTTCGGGATCAGGAATGTACATTATTCATTTTGTGATTGGCAGCAGAAGAACAGCTAAAGCATATTTAACTGTTGACGATCACTTCATGCATTTCATTTCTGATGATATACTCGATATAATTCTTGAACACAACAAAGAGGAAATAAAAATAAAAAAAGAAGAACTCTTGTCCGGCTCGAAGGACCAATAGTAGAAGAGAAAGAAGAAAGGAAGGGAAGCAAGCAACGAGGACTAAGATGGAACGGCATTGACACTAAAAAAGTCGGCGGAGGACGGATATTTCTTGTGAAAAAACAGGAAAGTCTTTGACCTCAAAAGAAAAAAAGGAAAGAGAAAAAAAAGCAGCAGTGCCAACCAAAACAAGACCCAAACGTCAAGCCTCAAGTAAACAAAGGGACAACAACGGAGAACGAGAGGAAGAGCGCTGGTAAAAAGGAAACGATGTACTACTAACTGTGGTAATCAAGAATCTCAACAAACGAAGGAGCAAAGAAAAGGATAGCTAACTAGACCTAAAGTCGACTAAGTCGTGGTTTCCGAGGAAAGGAAAACGGACTAGAAAGCACCTACCACAGGAGTGCATGGACGAAACACCATCAGTATAGGGACCGACAGCAAAGAAGACCAGCAAAAGGATAAGGAAATGAAAGTGGAACGAAAGGAACGACAAAAAAAGAAAAAACCTAAAAGAATAACACCAACACCAAGTACAAAACCCAAAAATAACTAAGAATCGTACAAAAGAAAATAAAACAGAATCCCGGTGTAGTTATGTATGAGTAGGCGTGTGCGTGTGCGTGCGTGTGTGTGTATAAGAAGTGTGTGGGTACGTGTTGTGCGTGTATAAAGTGTGTGTGTGTGTGTGATGTGTTGTGTTGGGCCGCTGTAGTCGCCCCTTACGACAGTCAGGTTGTACCGTGGGGCTATTCTATTCCCGAACCCACACGGGTTCAAGTAGGAAGAAAAAGAAATAAAACCCAGCAAACAAGCAAGTAAATAAAAAGATCGTAATCTCCAAAAATCAAAACCTAAGGAAAGCAAAGTCAGCATAAGAAACGGGCGCCAGAACTAGATATTGGGCTTAAGGCGTTTACGCCGCCAGAAGGAAAACAGAGCGATATTGGGGGCATTAGGATTGTCCGGATGGGCAGGTTTCAGATCTTTAACATGCCAAATGGATTTATGACCGGAAGGATCGGTAAGTTCGTAGGTCCAGGGAGAAACGATTTTAGAAATTGGAAAAGGACCAATGAATCTAGGGGCAAGTTTGGCGTTAAAATGACGGGAAGCGTCGGACAGAGCGAAATTACGACGCCAAAGAGAATCGCCTAGTTGATAAGAGACAGGACGACAGCGGAGATTATAGCGGCTGTGAATTTTTTCTCGGACAACTGTCCAAAATAATCGCCGGAAAGGATATGTTCACGACCACATAGAGCGAAGAACGGAGTGCAACGTATGATTTCATGTTTGGAGGTGCGGATGGCACAAGAAATTTTTGGGAGGTTTACATCCCAATGATGTTGGTCGTCACGCACATAGGAAGCAATCATGGTTTTGAGGACACGGTTAACCCGTTCAGCAGGATTGGCTTGGGGATGGTAGCGGACGGTGAAAAGGATTTTGGAGTGATAACGGGCACACAAGGAAGCAAGCTAATGGCTACGGAATTGAACACCGTTATCTGTGATAAGAAATTGCGGGACACCGAAAATAAGGAAGACTTGTTCTTCGAGGACTTTGGTAACGGACTGTGCAGTAGCTGTACGTAAAAGAGCGAAAAGGGAAAAGTGACCACGAGTGGAACGAGGAAGCGGACCTACTATGTCGCAGGAAAGGACTTGCCAGGGATAGGATGGTTTGGCCCTAGGAGCGAATAAACCAGCAGGAAGTAACTGTTCAACTTTGTGAGCAGCACAAATCGGACAACGTCGGATGTAGCGAGCGATGTCAGCTCTGAGACTGGACCAGTAATATTTTTGAAGGAGACGAGTAGAAGTTTTGGTCACGCCACAATGACCGGAAGTAGGAGGATCATGATGGAGGGATATCAGATTTTTACGCTGTTCAGAAGGTACGACGTTCTTCCAATCGTCCAGAGAATCGGTAACGATAGAAGTTTTGTGACGACGGAAAATGACATTGTCCACCACGGAACAGGAAGGATAACGTGTAACGACGTTAGAAACTTTTCGGAGCATGGCGTTGTACCAGAGATCCAGAGAAGGAAGGGAGACTTTCAGAGAGGTGACTGTGGAAATAGAAATTGGTTCCAGGACCGGAACAGAACGAGAAAAGGCATCAGGAACAACATGATCCTTACCCTTAGGGTGAATAATGGCAAAGTCATATTGCTGAAAGCAGAAGGGCCAACGGGCTAAGCGAGAAGGACTTTGAGTTTATTAAGTCAAAGGAGGGAGTGGTGAACAGTGATAACGGAAAAATGGGAACCCTCGACGTAATGACGAAACTTCTCAATCGCCCACATCACCGCCGGACACTCCTCAGAAACTGAGTAGTTGCGCTCAGGTTTGGTGAGTGACCGACTGATATAGCTTACGACCTTCACGCCGTCGGGAAGTGATTGGCTAAGGATGGCACCCAGATCGAAGTGAGAGGCGTCAGTTTGGATGGTGAAACATAGGGTAAAGTCAGGACAGGAAATGATGGGGACAGAAATTAGGTGTTGTTTAAGGGAAAGGTAGGCAGATTGACAATCGGGGGTCCAGGAGAAAGGAGTGTTTTTGCGGGTCAGGTTAGAAAGCGGAGCTGTGATAGTGACAAAATTCGGGATGAAACGACGGTACCAACTGGTCATGCCAATCAGTTGACAGACTGCGGTAACAGTGGAGGAAGGAGGAATCTTAAGGATGCAGAGACTATCGGGGCCAACAAGGAGACCATCCCGGTTAACGATGTAACCAAGATATCGGAGCTCAGGAAGGCAGAAATAACACTTGTCATGACGAACAGTAAGGCCAGTATGTAAGAAATGAGAAAGAACTAACTAGGTCAAGAATTCGAAGGTGTTCTTCGAATGAAGGAGTGGCAATGATGATATTATCGAGGTAGGCGAAGCAGAATGGTTACAAGTCAGAACCGATGACCTGATCGATAAGACGTTGGAAGGTAGCAAGAGAATTATGGAGGCCGAAGGGCATACGACAGAATTGAAATAAACCTCGATGAGGGACAGTGAAGGCAGTGATGGGTTTGGATTCGGGTGACAGGGGGAACGGATATCTAGCGAGGAGAGATAATGAGCCTCACGAAGCCGGTTAAGGATGGGAGAAATGTACGGAAGAGGATAAGCGTCTTTTTGGGTGACTTGGTTGACCTTCCGAAAATCAATGCAGAACCGATAGGAATCGTCTCTCTTCTTAACTAGGACAATGGGGCTAGAGACAAGAAATTTTGTTCGAAGCTGTATTTGCCGATGAAGGGTATGTTGTGATAGTAGTAACAGGGTGACCTGGATGAGGGACAGAAGAGAACGTAGAGTGAGAAGCAGAAGAAATTAGGCAGTTAGAGGTGAGGGCAGAATTTGAAGGATTATTCGAAAACCTATTAGGAGTAGGATGACAATCTGGACAGTTGCAGCGAGAAACTCCCTTATATCCGCAACCATGCCAGTGGAGTACTTGAGGACAAGTACAACGTGTCGAAACATGACTAGGTTTGTCGCAATTAAAGCATACGACATGACGAGTAGACGTAGAACTAGGAGGAAGAACAGTAGAACGTACGGAAGTAATATCGGATCTACCCGTAGTCGTAGGAGAAATCTTAACAACTCGGTCATGTGAAGCAAAACTATTTTCCTCAGTAGTAGCAAACTTATAAGCAAGACCTGGTTCGGCATTAACAGGTGGGTCTGGACTAGGTGATACGACATTATCGACCAGAATCTTTGCCGGTTCTAATTTCAGACACTTGTCCTTTAAGTTTTGTAAGGAGCGGACGGTAGGCAAATGAGCTCTATAGAATGGAGCGAGGTTACGTAGCACAATAGATAATCTATCATCCTCCTTAAAAGAACCGTACCACTCAAACAGGGCCGTCATACACGTGAAATAGTCAGTGATGCTTTCTGAGGGCTTCTGCTGTCTGTTGCAGATACCCTCATACGGTCTTGTCTTCATATCAGTCATTTTGAATACGAATAAAAAAAAATTGGAAGAAAGTAATTAAATAAGGACTAGCCGTAACTCGATAGAAGCTCAAAAAAAATTATTGTGAATACAGGACGATCTAAAACATATCCGACGGATAAACTTCAGGGACACCCATAGGAGCGAAACGACAAAATAGAAATTAGAATAGGGCTGTAGAATAAAAGAAAAATCGGAGAAGAAACCAACTCTAGACTTGACGGGGAGAACAAAATGTACCGAGAGGGAAGGAAGAAAAAAACAAAAAATCTCGGGCGACAGCGTTTTCAAGGGACTAGGATTATTGGCGAAAACACAAGTTCAATAATCTGAAATTAACCAACCGATAATATTGAAAGAAATATAGGAAAGAAAACAAAACTAAAATTTAAGGAGATCGAATCGCATGTGGGGGACAGCAAAGAGCCGAAAGTTAAAATAAATAACAGTCCGAACGTAAAGGAAGAAAAAAAATAAGTAGCATCAGGCCGAGAACTGCGGGTAACGTAGGAACTTAGGCATTAACAATAAAAAAAAAACTGAGTAAAAATTAACTAATAAAACAAACTCGGAGCAGAAATTAATCAAAACCAAATCGAAGTAACCGTTAACTAAAACAAAATCAGGGCCAAAGTTACACGAAACAAAATCGGAGCACAAAAAGAATTAACTAAAGCAAACTCGCAGCCCCACGATAGGGCGTCAGAATTTATACTACGTACCTAGACGTAGCCGGAAGAAAAGTAAATACCAGGCTAACTACCAACCGCAGAGAGTGGGGGATTCGCCTACGTACCAAAAAGAAGCAAAAAAAAACACATCGCCCACGATTATCTATTAACACATAAAAATAAATAAAGGATTCTGTACAAACAAGCTAAAAGAAAATAAATTAGGGTTATTATTTCACAGCCAAAAATTATATTCTACGGACAATTTAGGAATCTAGATACGAAGTGCGCATCTCGTATTTACATAAAATAAAATTAATCAGTATTAAATAAACCAGTGAGAGCTTTTGTCAAGCGTTTTTTAAAATTTCACTTAATACTTTTATAAAATAACTAATTAGCAGGAAAGAATTAACGTGTGAAAGCTTTTGTCAAACATCTTTTAAATCGGACATAGTACCGTTTATAAAATAAACCAATCCGTATAACAGAGTACGCGTACGTCTGACCAACATTTTTAACAAAGGTACCTCACACCTGTAGAGCGATAATATCGCTTAGCAGCAACGAATAATAGTCCTACAGTGTCGATGTTTCTTATCACGTAACTACACCAAACGTTGATACAATATGCCATTGCACATACAAAAGAAATCGAGTTGCATACCTGTAGGTGTCCGGATACTTTGCTTGCAAGTCGTCGGGGGTGAATCAGCACAGAAACGCCGCGGTATTCAGGATCCGGCGGCTCCGTGGCGTAGTAGTATGTGTGTGACTACTACGCCCAAGGTCCTGGGTTCGAATCCCGATACGGCCCGCTTGAAAAATGTTAGACGAGCATTCTTCACAAAAACACACCCTCGTTCGGACGAGGGGTAAAATGGAGGTCCCGCGTGTGTGTTGTCAGGCACGTTAAAGATCCCCACCTTGCTAGGAATATCAAGGGTTGGTCAAAATTCCAAATTTTCCAGGTAAAAAACTCGTTTCCTGGCCAATGTAGTACATTCGGGTGGAGCATTGGAAAATCACATGTAAGGTATTCAGCATCCATTAACTTTGGTAACTACAGCAGATGGTCTACGGACAAAAGCAGTTGGTCTACAGACAAAAGCAGTGGTCTACATAAAGAAAGAACCCATTTGGCCTCCAGCTAAAAAAAAGAGAATCTGATTGGAATGGGTACACACGGGGAAACTCACCAATACGCGCTAGACACCTCCTAGTTGTCTAACGGAAAAAAAACAAACGTGCATTGCTTTTGAAATACGCTGACGAATACTGTAGAGAATATTTCGACGTACAAGCTTTAGAATCAAACTCAACAATGGTTCAAATAACACGGATTCGAAATGCAAATCTTCGCTTATCGAAGTCTACATCGGAACAATAGAGAAAACCATTATACGGCGGTCGTAAGGTATACCAAGATAACGGGTACCTATAAACAGGATATAACTATTTAATTGTAGCATGAACTTGTCGTTTCGCAATAAATAAGTTCAAAATGAAAATTTGTAACAAGCGTACCTATTGTAAACAGGATGTTGTTGAAGAATTTAAGAGATTACCGGATACCTAAAACAATGCATAGACTATTTAATTTATCGGATAAATTTTCGTTTTAAAAGCAAAAGGGATTTGAGATGAAGAATTTATTCGAGAGCGTGTTTATTATTAATTATGTTGAAAATACACGTAACAAAGCAAACTGTTTATTAAGCCAACGAATACTTCCTAGGATGTCATATGCGTAAACGTACAGAATTCAGTGTCTCATAGTGGGACCGGTAATATTGAACGGCATATAAAGTCTGAGAAACGTAAATCTGACGAAAACAGAAGTTATTGTAGTTAGTAGATGTATTGAGACGTACAGCGATTGAAGAATTAAATGTTGATTATGGTAAATCTAATTTACAATTTTAACGGACGTTTCATACCACGATAACAAGAACATACATCTTCTTTTGATGCGCTTTTGTCCACCATAGGAAGGCATACACGTAAAATATTTTGATCTCCATGATCAACATCAAACTTCTGATATTTTCAGTTTATTTTCTTTGCATCTCTGAATAGAGAAGTGCACAAACGTTCGCATACTGGGAATATTTGTAGACCTACTATGCACAAACGATTGGCTATAAAAAATCAGAAATTTTTTGATGGGGGGACTGCCGTTTTTATAGCTCCTCCACTTTATTTTCTTCGTATCTCCGTATACAGATGTGCACAAACGTTAGTATACTGTGCACATTTGTGCACCTATGATGCACAAACGATTGACTATAAAAAAATCAGGAATTTCTTTGGTGGGAGGGGGGGAGCGTTTCTACAGCCCCTCCAGTTTAATTTCTTCTTATCTCCGTATAGAAATGTGCACAAACGTTCATATACCGTGCACACTTGTGCACCTTCGATGCACAAACGATTAACTATAAAAAATCCGAAATTTCTTCGGTAGGGGGCTGCCGTTTCCACAGCCCCATTTTTGTTTTCTTCGTATCTTTGTATAGAGAGGTGCACAAACGTTCATTCACGGTGCACATTTGTGCTCCTACGGTGCACAAACGAATGACGTAGAAAATAGTTCAAATTTCGATTATGGGGAGCTGTGGAAATTGACTTAGTACATAAAGCATTTAAACGTTCTTGGGTAATGGACGCTCGATGGAGAGTTTCTGTTAACTTTAATTTAGAAAACGATCGTTGTCCAATGCAATTAATAATCGCCTTTCAAAGAAATAAACGTAACAGGATATCAATATTAGGATATAATTCTACAAAATGATTTTGTCGAATCCATCGACACAATTGCGTTTTTCGGACACAACTCCTCATCTCCACTCCGCAAACGAGCTGGCAGTTGTAGGCATTCTTTTGGAAAACTCTTCATGGTCATTTGGGTATGCTTTTAATATTGGTGCAATAATGCGTTCAAATACAGTAACGGACACATCTTCATTTACATCCAAGGTAAAAAGGTATAACAAAACACAGAACTGGTCATCAATAACAACGCTTTTCTTCAAGATTAACTTTCAATTTTTCTAGAATTACATAGAATATATTGATTATATAATTATCAGAACCACTAAAATGAATTATTTCGTCTGTTTCACGCTCGTCAAATTGTCTTTTCTTTTCTGGAATTTTCTCTTACCTTTGTCATATTCGCAATCGGTCTTGTTTAATTCTATCTTCAAATTAAATATCAATCTTTAAAATTTTCTTCCGTTCTACTGACTTTTAGAAAAATCAATCAAGGAATTAAATAAGCTGACAGCTATATCTAGATCCACTTCTGTATCTTGCAACCTCTTGCTGGTTTCATTTATCCTTTTCAAGGGAAAATCCCAGATAACGACTATTAACGCCATCTCGAGCCTCTGTAACAGTTTCTTTAAATTTTTGCATCTAGTTTAGTATTAGAGATCTCAGTCTCAGACTTTTCTATAGGCTTTTGCAATACTAGCCCATCTTTTATTTACGACGTCAGTAGAGGATATGTACGGTACTGGGACAGATCTACCGATGGATTTTCCCACCTCCCAGCTCACCACTTTTTACCTCATATAGGGACTAAATTGACCTTGCTATGCTTTCAACTACCTCTATTTTGACTACTTTTCAAGGTTACTATTTAACTATGCTTCTCTCTAGCTGTTTAAAGCATAACACTGGTCTAAAATATCCGGCGAATAAGAATCCATCATTACTTTTAATATAGAATTAACCCATACAGAGCTACAGCCGCTCAACCTTAAATTTATAACTGTTTTATTTATAGTTGTATTTTAAAATTGAAATTTATAATATGCACCAGATAACAATAATCACTGCTGTAGTTTATTCGGAAACAATTATTTTATATATGCAATTACTCTATGTGACAATTGATTTTGCATTTACCAACTACACTATAGAGAAATTTGGTTTCTAGACCGAAGGGTAACATTACCATTTACCAGTACATATGTTATTTAGGTAGCTAGCAATTGTCACACATTATTAAATTTGCAACGCGTATTTTAAATATTTTAATTACCGCGAACTCTCGGCGCACATAAAACTTGTCTTTGTCTTATTTTTGTTTTTCTAACCTAACATTTTGGGATTTATTTTACGCCATTCATCTTTAATGTATCACACCTTGGGGCGCAATGTTTTACTTTCTAGCATCGTAACCACCGCCATCTTTAATACCATCGTCCTGTATACGTATAACTTTTAAACTTCAACTCACCCGGTATACTAATTTACATCTAAAACTGCGAAGACCAATGGTATCGCAGGATTTTAAAAATTCGAAAAGAGCGATACCGCTACCCATGTTCTGCGATCGGTCAAATAAAATTCAAATTTGTATGCATGCATGTAATTACGATTATAATCGACACCAAATAATTTTTATTTACCTAATAAAAAATACATAACATAATACATTTACTTGTATACACAAAAACAACCTTATTTTTACTTGACTAAAAACAACCATTTTCTTATTTTTACTTGGAGTTGTTTTTAACTTATCTAATTGAATTCCTATTTTATATTTTAAATCTACATTTCCGTCTTGCAACTCCTTTTCTATCCAGTAATTAGATACGTCCTGATTTTCAACTGCAAAATATAACGGAGTTTATTTCTGTGCCCTACCGCTTTAACTCCAACAATAAAAAGTTCTGTTCCCCCATCTAGTTGCTCAGTTGTTCAGTAATCAAATATGGTTATATCAATTGATAAAGCTATTCTTGAATCTAGGTTTGTAGTAAAACTGTTGTATCATATATACAGTAAGATTAATAAACCGGAAAATGTATCGACTGCTATAATTAGAGCATCGATGAAAAGTGTCGAGCAAATTGAAACTCGTTTCAAGTTTTTTGCAAGACTATTTTCTTTGATGAAGAAGGTGAACAATTGGACGGACTCTCGGCTCTTAGGGTGAAAAATCAATGATTATCTATTAGATATTCGTATTATCGCTGAACAATGTGAATTAGACCTCGTAGAGAATAAGCCGCATGTGGAAAAGATGAATAATCCTTTGTCGATAAATAGTGGTATTCGCTTGAAATACCTATCAGTCTCGCGGTTCTCAGGTTGTATTTCGGGCTTTGAAAGTTATAATGCAATATATAAGCGATTTATTCATGAGTGTCAGTTTATCCTTTGTGGAAAAATTTTGCTATCTCGTAGATACACTAAATGCTTTGTCGCGTTTGTTAATAAAACATTTGCCATTAAACGATTGTGCATACAATGAAGCCTATTAAATTATTACTAATCGTTTTCAGTCCAAGAGGTTATTACTTTCGACATATTTTAATGGTCTCGAAAAATGCCCTAAGGTAAGTTCCTTAGACTCGCATTAGTTGTTTTGATGAAAATATATTCGTGTTAAAGCAGATGGAAATAGATGTATTAGATTTCATGTTGTTTAATCTGTTATCGAAAAAATTAGATACACACGTTTTAAACCGTTTCGAATTAGAAAATAGTGACGAAATTCCATCGTTCAAAGATTTAAGGTTGTACATTAAAAACAATATAAAGTATTTGAAATAATGACATTACTTCAGGAACATGCTTAAAATCTCGAGATTCCGTGAAACAAAAGGAAAAAGGAAAGTTCGTTAGCACATCGGCTAAAACTTCTTTAGTTGGTATCACTAATGATGGTAAAAATTGTAGTTTTGTCAAGCTGTGCATCCTATTTATAGATGTAAGCAGTTTCTCGATAAAACCCCTTAAGAAAGATTTGAGGTGGTAAAGGTTAAAAATTTTTGTATTAAATGTTTAAATACTTCACATTCGGTGAAAAATTGTAAGTTGGATTGGTCGTGTAGAAAATTTCAACAGTCACACAATTCGTTACTTCACTTCGGTAAACGAGAAAAATCGGTGTCTCCATGCAGACAAACTCATCTTCAAAGGTCAGCGTCTCTTCGGAGAGCGGCACCTAGACTTACTTCTACTAGTAGACCTAGCGAAGACAATCTGTTGTCAGCGGTTGTACATGAACAACCCGTCCACTAGCTCGTTAATTTCGACGTCATTAGAACATACAACCGCGCTGTGAGCTACGGCAATGGTGTCGGTGCTCGATTATACAGGAAAATTGCAACCTGTTAGGTTTAAAGAAACGAAGAGCCAATGTCACTGTTCAAGGACTTGACTTGAATTCGTCGTTGGTGTCTGGTACACTATCGTGTGTAGTCAGTCCCTCGGGAGCAAGGTCTCCAGCATATGAAATTGATTTTACCTAACATTTGTAATCAATTACCTTCGTCGTCTATAGGGGTCAAGGAATGGTCGCATACTCGAGGTTTGGCCTTAGCTGATCCTAATTTTAATACTCCTGGTAAGATTGACATGCTACTCGGAGCTGAAATCTTTGCTCAGGTTTTGTTGAACCAATTCTCGTTGGGGTGTCACTAACAGGCCAGTTGCTATTAAATAACCTTTGATTGGGTGTTAACGGGAAAGGTCGTTTCCCCGAATAATTCTATTACGTTGTATGCTTTCGTTGAGTCCTTAGACAGCGACATTCGTCGATTTTGGGAGTTAGAAAATATTTCCTGCAAGAAACACGTTTTTCCTGAAGACGAAAAGTGTGAAAAACAATTTGTGGAAAATTATAGACGTAACAAGGACGGTCGTTTTGTAGTATCCTTGTCTTTTAAAAGTTTTGAACTCTTATTCGTGGCTACGAGATTGATTTCTATTAAACATTTTTGTCATTAGAACGTCGTTTGCTAAAAAATCCTGAATTGTATTCGGATTATAAAAAATTTATAGAGTATTTATTTGAAATGCAGTCACGTGGCTCAAGTGGAATCGCCTGAAAATTCGTCGGTTCATGAGAGGATGTATTACATTCCCCATCATGCTGTACATAAACGTGATAGTACTACCACCAAATTGCGTGTGGTTTTCGATGCTTCGTGTCAGGATCAATCTGTAAATTCGTTAAATGATAGCTTGGCTATTGGACCTGCTCTACAAAAAGACATTGCAGTTTTGTGATTGCACTTTCGTGTACATCCTATCGTAATTACAGCTGACATCAAACAAATATATCGGCAGATTTTGGTTAAAGATACTCATCGTGATTATCAACGTATCGTCTGGAGATTTTTTCCGTCGGATCCTATTATGGACTTTAAATTAAATACTGTGACCTATGGAGTTTATTCGTCGCCTTTTTTTGCCTTGCGTACTGTTCAAGAATGGCAAGTTTAGAATCGATTAATTTTCCTTTCGCGTCATCGGTATTGGCAAGCGATACTTATGTTGATGATTTAGTCACTGGATTGCAATTCGATTGAAGCTGCTTATCAATTAATTGGTGAGTTGAATAGTATTTGATCTAGTGGTGGTTTTCAATTAAAACAAGTTGAAAATGCAAGGCATTGTCGCAACGAACTTCCAAATGTAGACTTACTTTAAAACAATTTCAAGAAATTAAAATTATTATGTTGTAATAATTATAAGTATTCAGATAAAATAAAAATTAATTCCCCTGGGGGTCGGGTATCCGTGGTCAGATTTTGTGGGGGGTACCATACTTCGACTCAGCTATGTTAGGGGAGTCCAAATATGTATCGCACATTAATTTTGGACCTATTTGAAATTTTAATTTTCCCGACGGAATATCGCGGGGTCACGGCGTCCCCGTGGCCCGATTTCATCTGACATCAAAACTTAAGCTCAGGACACCGAGCTGAATCGATTGATGTATCACACATTGATGTCCGACCATTAGAAAGGCCTCGGACGGACAGACGGACAGACAGACGGACGACAAATCGATTTCATAAACGAACGAAGTTCGTTGAAAATGGAATAGTAGTAGGTATTTAGGGCCGGTCCTAATTCAAAACGCGACAGACGTATTTTCCATGTGTAAAATACGTCTGTCACGTTTTGAATTAGGATCGGCCCTATATAATTTCAATGTAAAATAGTTGTGAAAACATGAATTCTTATATACTTTCAATGTAAAATACTTGTGGGCACGTTTTGAATTAGGATCGGCTTTATATTACTTTCAATGAAACACACGTATGTTGAAAAATGTAAGTGCAGAGAAGAATGTGTGTAGCTGTTTTGTATTCGGTTTTCTAGCGAGAAGTTACACGTGCACCGTTTTGAATTAGGATCGGCGTTATATACTTTTAATGTAAAATGTGAAAACCTGAATTCTTTTCAAATGTAAAATACTTGTGGGCACGTTTTGAATTAGGATCGGCTTTATATTACTTTCAATGGAACATATTTCAAAACACACGTATGTTGAAAATGTAAGTGCAGAGAAAATGTGTGTAGATGTTTTGAATTTGGTTTTCTAGCGAGACAGTATGACAGATGCAAAATATCGCATTCAAGTCAATTGTGTTTAATTAAAGTGGATTCTGATTTATGTTTAGAGGCTGCAAATACACATGGGCCGGTTTCAATTCAAAATGTGTTCACTCTTGTGATAGGTTGAAAAGTGGGTTGGCAAAGTACGCAGATGGTGGTAATCTGCTATATAAGGAGATTGCTCCTAATATTAATTTAATTAGTCAAAGAAAAGCAATATGGATTTTAATACTCTTAATAAAACCACATATCGCAAACCTTATGTAAATTCAAAAGATATTGTAGTGAATAAGAGGTTTGAAGTTTTAAAAGTGGAAACAATCAAGACAAAATATGGAGAAAGAGTATTAGTGGAAACAGAAGAGTTCAAGAGTATATTGCCATTGAGATATTTTGAATACCTTCAAGCACATGGAGTGAAACAATTAAATGAAAGTATTGGCTCGAACAAACACGTATACATAACTAGTAAGGGATCGATCGGTCTAACTGTCAACATAGAATTTTCAGAATAATATGTCACTAATTTAAGAAATTAGTTTATTATTATAACACATCTAAGTCGATTGTATAAAGAATGATGTATCAAATTAAAGTGGGTTCTGATTTATGTGCGTTTTACTTTGAGTTTACTACTTTGTTTAGAGAAAGTCTTGTTTCAAAAGAAACTTTTATAAAATACTTTTTATTTTACAAATTGTTGAATATTTCGATCTAACTATTTATAAATGAAAAAGTATTTATTAACTCCCGTTCTTGAAGTATCTGCTGCTCCCTCGATTTGTCATCTTCACAGCAAAAAGCCATATTAGATTCTGTACATAACTTTTTCATAGTCGACATGTTTTTGCCTGATCTGTGAGCATAACATAAAAGATTATTGTAGGTTCACCTTTTCTTTTGTATACTACCTGATGTTTCTGAGAGGATCAGAGTGTGTCAACGATCCTACGATAGCCTCAGAATTTCCAGAATGGTTTTTTGATCTAATGTAACTTATAAATTAGTACTGTTTTAAAACACATGTATAAATGTGAAAAAAGCACTTACCGTGATATATCTATTACGTCACTATCAAAAATAGCAGCAGTGTTGAATTGAGGCGAAGAACAACCAAAACTTCTTTAATCACGTCTTCGTCAGAATGTAATATAAATTGCTCTAGAACTTTTACGTTGGTACTATTACAATTTTTGATTGATGACAAGTTACTCATTTTTAAAAGTTGCTAGTAATAGTAACTAATAATTATACAAGAGATCTGATTGAATACTGTTGGTAAAATCTACGTGAAGTATTTATATTAAATAATAAACTGATCTGTTAGAAAAATTAAAAATTTGCATTGTTTTCTGAAAAAAATCAGCTCTGTAATCTATTATAATGAACAAAACAGTATGTAAGCGAATATAATTATACCTCAGCAGAAATAATGAATTAGTTTCATTGTCTGAAAAGAAATTCAAATGAATGCACATAATAAAACCCTAAATTAGATTAATTTCGTTTTAGATTACCGCTGACATAATTTATATGCAAATATAGGTAATTGTGTGTTTAAGCGATTTTATGCTGTATAAGAAATTTTTTTAAAGGTACTGCTCAGCAGAAATAATGAATTAGTTTCATTGTCTGAAAAAGAAATTGCAATGAATGCACATAATAAAAAAAACCTAAATTAGATTAATTTCGTTTAGATTACCGCTGACATAATTTATATGCAAATATATAGGTAATTGTGTGTTTATGCGATTTTATGCTGTATAAGAAATTTTTTTTAAAGGTACTGCTCAGCAGAAATAATGAATTACATTCATTGACTGAAAAAGAAATTGCAAGAAGGCGCATAATAAAACCTAAATTAGATTAATTTCGTTTTATATTACTGCTAGCATAATTTATTTTCCATAAAAAATTAACAAAAATTGACTTTATATGCATATAGGGATATAGTAATTTGTGCGGGTTTATGTTTTACGCTAATCATGCTGAATAAGAAAAAATTCTTTAGTACTATCAACGTACTGGAAAATGTTCTTTCTTAATAACGGGTTTTTAAAAAAACCATGAGTGCGTGTAAATTATGATATTTTTCTTTAGATTAATTTTTTTTCGTTTAAAAATAATGCAATGCAAATAAATCCCTTAAGTAGTAATATTTTATAGAATAAGTTTTAGATTACCGCTGATACAATTTACATGCATATATAGGTAATTTGTGTGAAAATTCTTTAAAGGTACTGTTATATAATAAAACTGCAGAATGTTTTTTTTAATACTGGGTTTTTTAATAACCATGAGTGCGTGTAAATTATTAAACAAGACGGTTTAATCTGAGACATTTTTTTTCAAATTTGCTTTGTTTTTATTTAAAAATATTTCAATGTAATCATAAAAAATAGCGCTGTAATGATAATGTATTTTCTGTACACATAATAAATCAAAGGTCGTAAAAAACATTTTATGTAGTAAACGCATACGGAAATGAAAAATGATGTTGAATGCTAATTCCTTTTGCAGTTGTTTTTGCTCAGAGTTGCATTCAGTATGTAAATATTGGAAAATGCTTGCATAGCGAATTGTTTGTCATAGTCACGTACTGAAGGCAACTCTGCAATTTTTTAGATCGCATGCACGATTCAAGCTTGAAAATCGTCTTGAATAAAAACGTAAATAAAGGCGATTTTTTTTAACAATTGCATTTCAAAGCAATTCGCTATGTAATTATTTCGATTTGTATGCTATTTTCTTACTGGGTTTTTTAAAAACCATGAGTGCGTGAAAATTATTAAACAAGACGGTTTAATCTGAGACATTTTTTTTTCAAATTTGCTTTGTTTTTATTTAAAAATATTTTGAATGTAATCATAAAAAATAGCGCTGTAATGATAATGTATTTTCTGTACACATAATAAATCAAAGGTCGTATAAAAACATTTTTGTAGTAAACGCATACGAAAATGAAAAATGATGTTGAATGCTAATTCCTTTTGCAGTTGTTTTTGCTCAGAGTTGCATTCAGTATGTAAATATTGGAAAATGCTTGCATAGCGAATTGTTTGTCATAGTCACGTACTGAATGCAACTCTGCATTTTTTTAGATTGCATGCACGATTCAAGCTTGAAAATCATCTTGAACAAAAACGTAAATAAAGGCGATTTTTTTTAACAATTGCATTTCAAAGCAATTCGCTATGCAATTATTTCGATTTGTATGCTATTTTCTTTTACAGTTGTTTTGCTTACGCGTTTTCCGTAAACTCAGATGAATGAACCTTTTTGCAGTTGTTTTGCTTACGTCAGATGATATTTTGTATAAATAGTAAATAGAGAAAATACGTATATTATTAAGTAGTGTATTTTGATTTTCTATAGAATCATGAATGCTGAAACCGTATCCGAGATTAGTAGCGCAATTTTGAGATTAACTGTAAAATGCGTGAATCTAATTAAATCAGTGAATGAAATAACGAAACACATTTTAATTATCAAAGCAAATATTAGTATATTGAAGCTTACTATTAGAAATAAGGTATACGAAGACAATCATCAAGAAAATCCTAGTAGGCTGGAATCAAATTTGGCATATCTTAAAAGCTACCTTGTACGATTGAGGCACTTGAAACGCTCTTTGGAATATCGTGGTAAAGGTGTTGATGCAACGCTTTCTAGAGGTCATACTCGAAAAAATTTGATTTGGCATGATGTACAATCATGTTTTGGAAGTCGAATCATTACGGGACTTATTACCAATTTAAATTATAGAGATCCTCTAGTGTTCTTAGACAAGGCGTTCGCTAGTTTTAAACGCAAGATTGTTGCTTGCTTAAAAAAGTCAATGTTGAAAGTTAATGTAATATTTGCCGCTAACTTTGTTAAGCCTACAACTGGCGAAATAGATTTGAAAACGTTTCCTACTGCAAATCGTCACATTGATATAAATACCAATCTCAAGCTGTGGTATAAGGAGAACGTATTGAACAAGATTTCGAAGCGATTAGAAGAATTTAGCGAGAAAGATTCTGGTTGCGCAATCCAAGAAGTTTTACACTTGAAGGTAAATATAAACAATCATGATCCACTTAAAGGAGGGTGTTCAACGTTTGTACCGGTTCCGGACTTAATAAAAAAAAAAAATGTGGTAAATGTAATAAATAACGATCAACATTGCATTCTTTGGAGCTTGGTTTCCGCTTTATATCCTGCTAAACAAAATAGTCAGAGAATATCTAGCTATCCACATTTTGATACAGTATTACGCTACAATTCAATTCAGTTTCAATCGCATTAAAGACATAAAAATTGAGAAGCTTAACAATCTCGCAATTAACCTATATTGTATAGAAAATACTAAAATACTGCCATTTTGTTTAAGTGAAAATTTTAAAAAAATTGAACCTATTAATCTGTTAGTTTTAAATAATGATTCCTTACAATATTCTCGTCCGACAAATGCTAATGAGAATCACTTTCATTTTACTTGGATTAAGGATATGTCAAAATTATTTGCAAAACAGTTGTCTTCACATGAACATAGAAAATTTTTTTGTTATAGATGTTTAAATAATTTTAGTACAGCAGCATTACTTAAGCGTCATTCGAATTATTGCGAAAAACAGAATACTTGCTCAATAAGATTACCCGAAGAATCCGAAAAGTATCTAACATTTAAACATTTCCACTATCAAGAAAAAGTATCATTTGTAGTTTATGCAGATCTCGAATGTATATTAGAACCATGCAATGAGTCGGAGGTAATACTAAACACAGTCTCTTACCAAAGGCATATACCCTTTAGTGTAGCGTATTATTTGAAATGCTCGTATGATAATAAATATTCCAAATTTCAATTGTATCGCTGAAAGGATTGTATAGAATGGTTTGTTGCTCAATTGAAACTGATTTCAGAAACGACTAATAAAATTTTCTGTAACCCAAAACCTATGAATCCTTTAACAGAAGAACAAAAGTTAGCATTTAAATTTGCCCTTCACTGTCACATTTGCAATAAACCTTTTAGTATAGATGATATTAGAGTTCGCGATCACTGCCACTTTACAGGTGAATTTCGAGGAGCGGCTCATCAAGATTGCAACATCAATTATCATAATTTTATATGATACCGGTAGTTTTCATAACTTATCAGGCTACGATTCGCATTTCATTATTAAAAAATTGCGTTAGGGTTTTCAGGTTTGTTAAGTATTCTACCAATAAATAAGGAAAATACATATCTTTTACAAAATATGTAAATGGTACGAAAGTTAGTTTTAGATTTATCGATTCATTCAGGTTTATGGCATCTAGTATCGAAAAATTAGCTTCATACTTAGATGATAATAAAAATCCATCACCAGGAAAATTGTAACACCGATAATGAGTTTCAGTTACTTACGCGTAAAGGCATATTTCCTATGATTACATTAACTCTTGGGATAGGCTCAATGAAACCGATTTACCCTGTAAAACAGCATTCTTTAATCGTTTACGCAATGAAGAAATCTTAGATGAAGACTACAATCATGCTAAACACGTTTGGCAAACATTTAATATAAAACACTAGGGACTATTCAGACCTATATTTAAAAACAGATGTACTGCTCTTGACTGATATATTTGAAAACTTTAGAAAAACTTGTATGTTCACGTATAAGTTAGATCCGCTAAACTACTATACGGCTCCTGGTTTAGCTCTAGATGCAATGTTAAAAACGACGAACGTTAAACTCGAGCTGCTTACTGATATTGAAAAATAATGTTTTAGAACGGGGAATTCGTGGCGGTGTTTCTCAATGTTCGAATAGATATGCTAAAGCAAATAACAAATATATGAATGCAGATTATGATCCAAATTTCGATTCTAAATATTTAATGTATTTTGATGTTAATAATTTATATGGGGCTGCAATGTCTGAATATCTTCCATATGGAGAATTTGAATTTTTAGATGGTACCAGTCCAGATATAGTACGTTTAGACATACTTAATATTCCCGATGATTCTGATGTAGGATATATTTTTGAATGCGATTTACACTATCCAGTATCTTTACATGAAATTCACAGTGACTTACCTTTGGCGCCTGAACATATGATACCACCATTACCTTCTAATAAATCAAACTTAAAGAAATTACTTACAACTTTATATCCAAAACTCAACTATATTATTCACTACAAGAATTTAAAATGTATTTAAGCTACGGTTTAGAACTGAAAAAGATTCATAAGGTTCTTCGGTTTAAACAAGCTCCTTGGTTAAAAGAATACATTGATTTGAATACGAAATTAAGACAACAGTCAAAAACAGTTTTGATATATGCTTTTATAAAAATATGATAAATTCGGTTTATGGAAAGATGATGGAAAACGTACGGAAAAAGGAAAGATGTGAAATTAGTGACCAAATGGGAAGGACGGTTTGGAGCTCGTAGTTACATAGCGAAGCCTAATTTTCATAGTTGCACTGTGTTAGACAAAGATCTGGTCTTAATAGAAATGAATAAATTAGAGGTTTACTTAAACAAACCCATTTATGTAGGTTTCTCAATTCTAGATATTTCAAAAACCTATTTATATGAATTTCACTATAGTTATATAAAATCGCAATTTGCTAACAAAGCAAAGCTGCTGTACACAGATACGGATAGTTTGATATACGAGTTTAGCGTTGAAGATATTTACTCTTATATCACACAAGACATTCATAGATTTGATACTTCCGATTACGACCCTCATAACAAATATCATATTCCATTATCAAATAAAAAAGTTCCTGGTATTATGAAAGATGAAAACAATGGTGACATCATGCTAGAGTTTGTAGGACTTAGATCTAAAATGTACACTTACAGAGTTCAGGATAGTATAATAAAAAAGTTAAAGGGATCTTCCTTAGCAAGTATTAAGCAAATTTTTTTTGACGATTATAAGAATGCTTTGTTTTATAAACAGACTGTACAGAAACAGCAATGTTTAATTAGATCAGTCAAACATGATGTCTGTACTATTAAACAAAACAAAATTGTTCTTAATCCAAGTGATGATAAAAGAATTCTTAGTACCTTAACCACTGATACTAAACCTTGAGGGTATAACTATACACAGAAATGACTTGTAAAGCTTCAACCACTGGCTCAAATAAAGAATGCAATTTATTTTATCTAGATTAACATATAATATTTTTTAGTTGCTTAAGCCTTACCATAACATATAATTTAATAAACGTCACCATGACATAACTCACAATTAGGTAGCGGTCTGGCATGTGGGTAGCGTTTCGTTGCTTAAGCCTTACCATAACATATAATTTAATAAACGTCACCAGGACACAACTCACAATTAGGTAGCGGTCTGGCATGTTGGTAGCGTTTCGTTGCTTAAGCCTTACCATAACATATAATTTAATAAACGTCACCATGACATAACTCACAATTAGGTAGCGGTCTGGCATGTTGGCAGCGATTCGTTGCTTAAGTCTTACCATAACATATTATTTAACACTTTTCATTTTTGAAGCGGATAACCAGGTTATATTTCATTTCCTTATAAATGGTAATCATGTAAACATATTAGAGTTCTTTAACAACCATCAGGTTGCTAATATCTATGTAGAGTCAGCTGGATAGGAAAAAGATAGAAGGATTTAGGAAGATCTAGACCAAACTATATTAGTCAAATTATTAGAAATTTAGGTTGTGAAGGGTATGTAGAGCTTTTTTAGATTAGCACAGATTAGAAAAGAATTAGAAAAGAAGGTAGAGCTGCGTCAAACCGACCTTAAGTAAGGTCGAAAACAAAATGATGATGATGATAAAACTTCAGTGTTATGTATATACCTGCACAAGTACGCCGATTTTCGTTTTTGGATTATCTAAAAATAGGATACCTTTCAATCTGCCCGAGTTTGAACTATATATTAGTAAAAATGTATTGTAGAAAAAAATAGTAGTAGTAGTAGTAACCGTTCTGTTTAAAAAAATCCAGTTTGTTAATAACATACCAGTTAGTTTATTTGAGAAATGTATAACAAAACTTTTATTTAAAGTTGTCAATGTTTATGGCTGTTTACTAAATCACTTAATAATTCAAACATGTAAAAGATATTGTAAAAACATGTAAAAATATTAATAAATAGACTGTGATTGCTAAATGATTTATTGTTTTTTCATAATTTGTAAAGGTACAGTAATAATAATAAAATAATTATAATATTCTTATGCTGTTTGAGAGTGGATTGTATTTGACTATCTTATCATGAAGTATAAGGCAATGACAAGATGTATTTGGAAAAACGTTTCTGCTAGTTTCAAATTCTAATCTAATATCAACAGTACCAGATTTTAACGCTTCGTTTTGTCTAGAACAATCTATGACTACTAATGGTGCAATACTTCGTAAATCTTCAGGATTAAAAAGTGGCTCATTTTCCTTTTCGTAGTATGATTGCTGAAACTGAGCATACATCTCATATAACAACGCAGTCTGTTTATTCTCGAACCTCAAATTTAAGTTATCGTACGGGAAAATTTCTGAATTTAAATATAGTTTCATGTTGGTTAAATAGCAATGATCAAAATGACTGTAGTTGCTCATGTATCTATTTTTTCGGTTGGTTTGGAAACCAATAATCACAAATCTTGGTTTTTCTAATTGTGTTGTTGTTTTAATGTTCCATGTATGACGTTGCGTTTTTGTAGAAGTTGATATTCATGCAACTCCCATCCTCTAAACGGAATATGCAAATCCTGATTTTGTGCAACGCATTCTATTAAATTAATTCGTTGAGTATCATCAACGGCTACATGCGGCATTTTCCATAAAACTTTGTTTAAAACAACTTTATTTCTTCATCGGGTGTAGGATTAATTATAGCATTAGTATCAAAACTAGAACGTAGTAAGACTAACTCATGACGGAGGTTTAAAATAATTTTTTTAAAATCTTCGCATAATCCGAGAACCATTGAAAGGTTTATTGCAACATTAAAATTCCCATTGATATCAACTATTTGCGAATCATCCATAGGAAACCATCCAGCGTTTTGTAAATGTTTACTTTGATTGCTATTATATGAAACATATCCCTTCATTATAGACGTTAATCCAGGATTCCGAACACGATCTACAATGATACCACCAATCTCATATCTAATTTCATCAAAAGCAGCAAAATTCCATTATTTACAAACTTTGCTGTCTGAGACGGCGTTCCATCTGTTCTAATTAATTTGCCTTCTATGTACAGCATGCTCTTCGATGGTAAGGTGTATACATCTTGTTGTTGTATAGGGATTCGAATTTCATCATTATTGTTTAAAGATGTGTTAGCATAAGGTTGATGAGTATGTTTTCAATATTAACAATTGCATTGTCGAAGTAAACTTTTCACGCACGTTCAGTATTTCACTATTCATTCTACTTTTAATTAAATAAATGCAGTCCTAACGATTGTAGAAACTGCCGGTTTTGTGTTGTTAGCGGTCTTGAAACAATCAATCGAGTGTCGATTGCTTTGAAATTTCCAGCATTTATATCAATTCTTGACATGTTGCGTGCATTATACTTAATACCCATGGCTATTGCAGATTTTTTTTAAATGCAACCTTACAGTTAGCAGTTCTCCTCTGAAATTAACTAAATTTCCATCTTGATCTAACACTTTAACTATTATTTCATTTATTATACGTGACCTGATTGGTAGATATATAATTGTAGGTGGACACTCGACAATTTTAAAACCTGCAGGTACTTGAGGAAAAAATTCGTGTATTACATGGGGTGGTTTACTATTTAAATAGGATCCACTTGCAATATTACAATCGATTAAAACTGCATTCACTTTACAAATGTTGATCGCGTAGTCTGCTTGATGCGTGACAAATGCTAGCAATTTTCGCGGATTGAAACCAAGTAGAGAACCAATTGAATCCTTTTGGTAAAATCCACATCTAGACTACATTTAATACTACATTTAAGTGTATTATTGTCAGCTGTAATTTCTATATACACTGGCGTCTTTCTAACGCTTCGTGATTGATCCATACGACCACGCCATCTTTTATCACCTAAAGCTTTTTGAAGATATTTATTAATTTCTCTAATCTCATAAGCACCTTCAGGTATTTCTATGAATTCTCCGTTAGATCCATAATAAAATTTATTATTTATTCCTTTTTCTATGTTTGGAATTGTGTTATAAGACTCAAAATTTGTTAATCCTAATACGTACTTCGAATCATTATCCAAGTTTATAGGCGGATCAAAATTGCTTGTTAAAACTGAAGTGTTTCCGTTAGAGTAAAGTGTACGACATAACAACTTCGTACGCAGTTCTATGCACTACTTAGAAATTGTAAGCATAAATGACCGCAAAACACAGTACCGTACGATTGTTCTTGGTTAATGTTATAAAGAATTTTACATTTACCTCCGCTATTCAAATAACTTATCAACTCTGTTGGCGGTCGCAGGTTTCCGTAGCTGTCATAGTAAATAGCGCTACTACCGTACTTTTTGTAAGAGGTCCAATGCGTGCCTAAACCTTCTATTCCATCTAAATTAATTATACCACATTCTTTTAAATTAACTTTCTTGGGAAGATTGTTTCTCATGAACACTCCACGGAAATATGGTACTTCTAATTGCTTAACAAACTCTATTAATTCTACATTGCTTAGTGCTCGATTAGGTAAAATCAAGTTGCGTTCCTTTGAGGTTTTGCAGGGGCTAAAAAAAGACCAAAACCTTTTTTATAAGGTTTGATGTACATGCCGTTTCCGACTGCAATGTCCTCCATTGCCTTGTTATGACGTTGTTTTTCCGCTAGTTGTTCCTTAGCTATTTTAGTATCTGAAACTGCTTTTGCAACAGCAGCTGCACCTCCAGTAAGAGTACCAAGAGCGCTTAGGCCTGCAAAAATTGGTATTAGTGGTAGAAAACCTCCTGTTTTAGGAATTGATATAATACGAGCTGATTTAATATGCTTCTTTTGTTTTGCTGTATTGGCTGCCTTAATTGCTATGTTGATTGCATCCATAATATTAGATCCTTTAGTCTTTTTTAAAGCTGTACGTGCTTGTTTGATAATACTTTTAATACCTAGCGTACTTCTTATTTTACGTTTCTTTATCAGTTTTCTTATTTTATTGATATTTTTTGTTCTCAGTGATGCACAGGCACCCATACCAAGTTTTACTTTAGCTTTCATTGCGGTAGCTACTCCAAATGCTGCTACCTTTTCACCTAAAGACGAGTCACCAGAATTTAGTCTTTCTGTAGCTAACTGAGCTAACTTCGAATTTGCTTGATGACGTTTAGATAGATCCTTTTCTTCGGAGTATGCAATATCGTGCTCCTTACAAGCCTCGTCTAACTTGTTTATTCCCTTGTCTCCCCGAGCTAACCGTTCGATTAGTTTTGTACCCGGACCGCAAAATTTGTAACCCGGAATATGCGCTTCAAATGGTAAATTGTTAATTACAGTATTTAATAGTCCGTTCCCAGTAGTTTTAGAATTATTATATGTAATCATTAGCGGACAACTATCCTCTCAAGCTGTGCAGTAAATAAATAAAATATTATGAATTAATGATTCTTTATATACTCGCCGTTTCTATATATATATATATATATATATATATATATATATATATATGTTGGAGAAACAATGGGAACATTTACACTAAGCGTGAAACCCCAGATTATTTCCTTAGAGCAAGTGGACTGTGACTTGAGGGTAGTGTTGCGATAAAATACTCTTAGCGGTAAATCAAACAATGATCATGCACTTACCTTAATGTTCATACTGTTGGCTTCTACGGAAGTGGTTAACAGCATTCAAACCAGAACAAATCTCCGCTGACGGATTATGTAGAAGCGCAGTAGCACACACATTCACAAAAAAATGTATATTGTTTTTAATACATGACCGCACGGGCCGAATGCTTCGAAACGAGTGTACAAAACCAGTGCTAGATAAGACCGCCTGGGTTATCGCAAAACAAAACCTTGACTGTTTAAATAAAATAACATTGAAATTAAGAGTGGCGTTCTAACCCAATTTTGAACATATATATATATATATATATATATATATATATATATATATATATATATAGTTATTAAGATGAAATGAAAACCCAACTTTGTATTTAAAGTTGAATTACCATTTCAAATCGAACTAGTAATTGAAAACCACTAAAAGAACGGCTACAGCAGGATTTGAACCTGCAACCTCTGATTCTCCGGATCAGTGCTCTAACCCATTGAGCTATCTAGCCTAATTGTTTAGATGATGTTATACTTAATACTACTAAAGCTTGGCCCTTGTTAATGATTTTCAATTACGTCTTGCATTTAAGGAAATTGAATCTAGTTATATACATAATTCATGTACTAATAACTTGATCCTCCCATTTTTGCAACGTTCGGAATAATACAAACATGTAATTATATTATTATTAATAGAGAATAATCCACATTTGGAATGCAAATGAATGCTTAATATATATATTAATAGTTATTAAGATGAAATGAAAACCCAACTTTTGTATTTAAAGTTGAATTACCATTTCAAATCGAACTAGTAATTGAAAACCACTAAAAGAACGGCTACAGCAGGATTTGAACCTGCAACCTCTGATTCTCCGGATCAGTGCTCTAACCAATTGAGCTATCTAGCCTAATTGTTTAGATGATGTTATACTTAATACTACTGAAGCTTGGCCCTTGTTATATATATATATATATATATATATATATATATATATAATTCCACTTTTTTTACAAATCGAATTTAGTACTTGCAAACATGCGTGTTGTGAAACAATCAACACCTTTAACCATAAACAATAATGACATTGGCGTGCAATCCTTAGCTAAAAAGAAAAAACATAGCGTTCTTCTGCCTTCATCTATTCGATGTCTAGTTGTTGGTCCATCAAATTGCGGTAAAACCAACGTTATGATTGGGCTGATAGAACATCCTAATGGTTTAAAGTTTGAAAACGTATATGTTTATTCTAAATCACTTTATCAACCAAAGTATCAATACCTTGAAAGTCTACTGCAACCAATAAAAGGGATCAAATATTATACATATTCCAGTTCTGATAATATTATATCACCATCTGATGCTCGAAATAATTCTATATTTGTTTTTGATGATGTAGCTTGCGATAAACAAGGTATCATTAGGGAATACTTTAGTATGGGGCGTCATAAACAAGTAGACAGTTTTTACCTTTGTCAAAGTTATACTCGTATACCTAAGCACTTACTACGTGATAATGCTAATCTTTTAGTTTTATTTAAACAAGATGATTTAAACTTAAAACACATATATGACGATCACGTCAATACTGACATGAAGTATGATAAATTCCGTGAAATATGTGCTGCTTGTTGGCAAGACAAATACGGTTTCTTAGTTGTAGACAAAGATAGTGATCCAGATCAAGGAAGGTACCGAATAGGTTTTGATCACTTCATACATATTTAAACCTTGAGAGACGCAAGTATCGTTAGTATCGAAGAATTTTTTTTACTATAATAAACTTTTACGCAATGAACAAGGAGGCGATAAAACTTAAAAGAATTTTAATTAAGAAAAGAAACATTGTAAAAAACAAATTGCGTCAGTTAAAAGATAATGAAGTCGTCCAAGTGGAATCAATATTACCCATAACATCACGATTAGAAACTATTGCTAATAAACTGGATGGGGAAAGTGTGGTAAAGAAAGAAAAATTTAAAGAAGAAGAACTGCCTCATAGCAGTGTAAAAAAAATTAAACCTAACTTGCTAGAAAGGAACGTTGACTATATTGATTCGCCGGTTATTGCTCAGCATATACCAAATATAAAAAATGATTCCATAGAGGTAGATGATGATGATGATGATGATGATGTTGAGAATGAATATGAAGCAGAAATTAATCGAAATGCGCAAGAAGCCCAGGAATATATTCAAAGCTTTGCCGATTCACCTGGTATGACACATTATCTCGAACAGCTACATCCGCTACCTCGAGAATATATTTACAATATGTTTAAAGATGTTAAGAACGAATTTGATCATAAATATGGTATTAGGTTTAACCCTGATTCAAATGGTCTTATGATAGGCAATTCGAATTTCGCGTTGGATGATGAAAATGTTCTAATAAATGATTTGAAATATAAAGGTACTCCTGGATTATACGAACTACTGTTTAAAAAATATCCTGTCGGGTACAGTCATCAAGATCTAAAGTCGTACCTTGATATTGTAAAAAGAACAAATGCTAATAGAAGATATTTTTCTGAAACAGAACAAATTCAGGGTAATACTTCATATAAGTACAAAAATATAATATCTACATTAAACATACTTCCCCAAACACCACGTAGACCTAGAACATTACCCTATAGAAAGCGTCTTGGAGACGGTATGACAATGGAAGTATCAAATAACGCTATAGATTATTTATATTGGTATGATCCCAATGAACTTGTTGATAGATTACGACTTTTAGTTTCATCTCAGACTGCTGGACACACAGGTCACGGCAACGAAATAAATTCGATCATTGAAGAATTGCGTGAGGCGAAAATAATTAGATGATATGACAATTGACAAATTTGGAAGGCACTTACATAACCGTAAAATAGATATAAGTGAACAGGAATATGAAAACAAAAGTGAAGGTTTTGAAACCTTGATCGAGTACAAGTTACATATGCTACATTACACGGTAGTAGCAACGTTTTACTCTAATACATTCCTCGACGGTGACAAGACATTCCTTATTTTCAACATTAAACATAATTATGAATTTCCTTATGAGGAAGCAGTCATTGAGAATATTAAAGGATACCCGCAAGACATTGAAATTCTTATAAACGAAAAAGTTATGTAATTGCACAGTTACAAGGATTTTTGCTTAAACGTATGGATGTAATCAGCTTTCGTGACAGCGGTGCTATTATAAACAATACCACAATGTTTCTTGATTTTATATTAAAAGTTCCTTTCAAAGCAAGTGGAGCCCACGACATTCAAACATAGAAGTATTTCATTAATTGTATTTAATAAATCCTGATTAGAAAAAGTATTATGATAGTTGCTCAATCAAAAGTGAAAGAGGATATAGTAAATGAACTTCATAAACCAGCAAGAATAAATTTCAAGAGACGCAAAGTGATAGTAAAAGGTTTAAATGACCTTCTTCAGAACGATTTGATTGAAATGCTACCATATTCGCAAACAAACAAAGGATTTAAATACATTTTAGTAGTTATTGATTGTTTCTCCAAATACGTATGGGCTGTACCACTTAAAAGTAAAACGGGTATTGATGTTACTGCTGCAATGAAAACAATTTTAAATAAATTTAAAAATCCGCCAAGAAATTTGCAGTCTGATTTTGGTAAAGAATATTATAACAAACACTTTCAATCCTTAATGCAGACATATGGCATAAACCATTATAGTGTTTTTTCTACAAAGAAAGCATGCATTGTGGAATGTGTAATTAGAACTTTAAAGGGAAAAATGTGGCGCTTGTTTAACCTGAACGGTTCTTACAATTGGATAAAAAATTTAAGCGATATTGTGAAACAATACAACAATACAGTTCACAATACTATCGGAGTCAAACCTGTAAAAGTTGATAAATCAAATGAAAAAACTATTCTTAAATCATCATTTACCCACATCAAACTTGCAACCAAAATACCAAAATATTCAATAAAAGACAGTGTGAGGATTAGTAAACACAGGGAAGCATTTACGAAAGGTTACACGCCAAACTGGTCAAATGAAATTTTTAAGATTAAAAAGGTAAACGTAACCAATCCTACAAAATATATATTAGAAGATCAAGATGAGAAAGAAATCAAAGGTGCATTTTATGAAACGGAGTTGCAAAAGGTTAAACATCCAGGAATTTACCTGGTAGAAAAAGTCCTAAGAAAGAGTGGAAATAAAGTATTTGTAAAATGGTTAGGCTTCTCTAACGTACACAATAGCTGGATCGATAAAAATAATGTTTGCTAGAAGTTGTTATAATACAGTATTGCCCGAAATAAACAGTACTGAAACTAAGTTGGCGGTGTTTTTATGCGTGCGCTGCCACACTCAAGTTAGCTAGTATAGACCTGTCAAGTAAACCTCAAACAAGTAATTAGTAGGGCCTAATTGTTAAAAATGGTGTTAAGTACAGAGGAGAAAGTGTTTCTGGTAGAGCATTATTTTCGTTCATACGGAATCGGCCGACATAATGGTGCAAGTTTGCTATACGTGTCTGATCAATTCACACAAAGGTTTAATAAACGTTCTCCAAGTAATGCTGTAATTTTGAAGGTTATTGAAAAGTTTAGAAATACAGGTAGTGTATTGTGCCAACGAAAAGGAAACTCAGGGCGTCCCAGGACAGTTAACAACAACAATAACCATGAACGTGTTTTGAGCAAATCTTAGAAAATCCGAAAGTCAGCCAGGCAAGGACAGCGTTACAACTTGATTTAAAAGAACTTCCTTTCAAAGAATCCTGAAGGAGCTGGGTACATTTTCGTATGTGATTCAGGTACATCAACAACTACATCCTCGGGATTATCGCAGTAGAGTGGAATATTGCACCAGAATTCTCGCGTTACAGTATGAAAACCTGAATTTTGAAAAATGTTTGGTTTTCAGACGAAGCACATTTTCACTTGTCAGGCTATGTGAATCGTCGCACAAATCGATTTCTGGGCTTTGCCAGACCCGATGAGGTTCAAGAGGTTCCTTTACATAGTGAAAAGTGAGTGTCTGGTGTGCTGTTTCCGGACACGGAATCATTGGTCCGTACTTTATCGAAGAGAATGGTAGGCAAGTCACACTTAATCAACAGAGGTACAGACAAATTTTAACACGATTTATCCCTGATCTACGTCAATTCTGTCGTGCACGTAACTTGGCATTTCGAAACCAATTTTTTCAGCAGGACGGGGCAACTTGCCATACTGCTGCCGCAATTCGTCAATTTCTTCAAGAACATTTTCCAAGCAAATTCATATCACGATTTACTGACTTCCCTTATCCTTCACATTCTCCAGACCTCACACCTCCAGACGCATACATTTGGGGCATGGCTAAAAATGCCGTTTTCAAACGGGCACCACAAACCATCGATGAATTAAAGGATGCCGTTAGAGTCTTCTTCGCAGCCCTGAGACAACCCTTATTCAATAACATGACCAGAAACTTAGAACATCGTTATGAAGTCTGTCTCGAACGAGGAGGTGCACATTTAGAACATATAATAAAGTGTCAATAATATGTATTTTTTAAATATACAAAACAATTACAATTTCAGTACTGTTTATTTCGGGCAATACTGTAATAGTTAATAAGGTTAACATTGTAAAATTATATTAAAATAAATAATACAGACAAAATCTTTCTATTGTTTTTTACTATTATTATAAAGGAATTTTGTAAGGCTAACATTGTAAAATTATATTAAAAATAAATAATACAGACAAAATCTTTCTATTGTTTTTTATTATTATCAAGCCATTCTTTTAATAAAAAGGTATTTTGTTTTGCGCATTACAAATTATTATTGCTGTGTCTACAACAATGGATGTTATATTTTAAACGATTGTTGATTTTTAACTCCGATAGCTTAGGACAACCTAGTGCAAGCATATCAGTTACAAAGTTTTGTATTATATATGTTTCAATCAATTTCTTCTTTTCTAGACCCTTCACAAATACTTCTTCACCGGGTTGGATAATTTGCTTCAAATAAAGCGCTATATATGATGACACCATTCCAGCCGTTGAAGATTCATCCCAAGAAATACCATGAATATTCCTTGTCACCCAGTCGTTATGTTTTATATGATCTTGACTCAAACAACTGGACTGCATTGGCAGTTTAAAAATTTGATGCCAAACATCACCTTTCAACAAGTCCAAAACCGCAATTTCTTTACACACAAACTCGTTTTTCTTGTATTTAAATCCCTGAATATCAATTATATACATGTTTGTATGTAAATATATGCAGTAAACTTCGACTAATTAAATTAATATTAGGAGCAATCTCCTTATATAGCAGATTACCACCATCTGCGTACTTTGCCAACCCACTTTTCAACCTATCACAAGAGTGAACACATTTTGAATTGAAACCGGCCCATGTGTATTTGCAGCCTCTAAACATTAATCAGAATCCACTTTAATTAAACACAATTGACTTGAATGCGATATTTTTCATCTGTCATACTGTCTCGCTAGAAAACCAAATTCAAAACATCTACACACATTTTCTCTGCACTTACATTTTTCAACATACGTGTGTTTTGAAATATGTTCCATTGAAAGTAATATAAAGCCGATCCTAATTCAAAACGTGCCCACAAGTATTTTACATTTGAAAAGAATTCAGGTTTTCACATTTTACATTAAAAGTATATAACGCCGATCCTAATTCAAAACGGTGCACGTGTAACTTCTCGCTAGAAAACCGAATACAAAACAGCTACACACATTCTTCTCTGCACTTACATTTTTCAACATACGTGTGTTTTGAAATATCTTTCATTGAAAGTAATATAAAGCCGATCCTAATTCAAAACGTGCCCACAAGTATTTTACATTGAAAGTATATAAGAATTCATGTTTTCACAACTATTTTACATTGAAATGTTTTCACAACTATTTTACATTGAATATAGGCATCCTAATTCAAAACGTGACAGACGTATTTTACACATGGAAAATACGTCTGTCGCGTTTTGAATTAGGACCGGCCCTAAATACCTACTAATAGTAATTTCCCGGAAGTGATGTCCAACTTGAAGGAATCCCTGTCCAGTTCGGAAGCAATTACATTTCAAGATAAAGATAGTGGTTCAATAAAAATTTTGGGCCTTTCGTGACGCGTTCTTACAGATGTATTTTTATACAACTTAAACGCTGAAGAGCGCACTTGCACTAAGCGTAATATTTTGTCAGCTATCGCAAAAATTTGTGATCCTCTGGGTTTGATAGCGCCTTTAGTACTTTTCGCTAAACTTTTAGTTCAAGATCTTTGCCTTTTAGGCCTAGGTTGGCACCAAGAGCCGCCGTTGGAAGTCGTAAAAAAATGGAAACATTTTCTGGGCGAATTACCAGCGGTTTCGAATATTGAAATTTCGCGTCACTTCGTATGTAATAATTTTAAAAAGGTGGAGTTGCATGGGTTCTGCGATGCTTCTGAAGCCGGGTATGCAGCTGTCATCTATTTTCGTTCGTTCGATCTAGAAGGTAATATTACCATGTCCTTAGTATGCGCAAAATCGAAGGTTGCTCCTACTAATCTCGTTTCATTGCCCCGTCTCGAATTGTGTGCTGCCGTATTCTTGGCAGATTTAGTATATTTCGTCAAAAATACTTATACAGATCATAGTATTTTCGCGTGGTCAGATTCCACTGTTGTTTTGTCTTGGATTCGGTCTTCCTCGCATATGTGGAAGACATTTGTTAGCAATCGCATTTCGCATATTCAAGAACGTATTCCTCCATCTTCGTGGTTTCATGTTAAGTCCCAGGACAACCCTGCGGATTGTGCCTCACGTGGACTATTGGCTTCAGAGTTGGTTCATAATCCATTATGGTGGACCGGGCTTTCCTGGTTAGTTCGCCGTAGCGAAGAATGGACAGAAACGTCGCTGCCAAAACTTATCGACTTATCTCAGATGGACGTCGAATATCGTACTCTATCGTTAACAGTCGTTATGCTTGAGAATTTCTTGGATTTGTTTTTGGATAAATTTTCAAAGCTGCCGAAAATTTGTAGGATTATTACATGCATTCCTCATTTCATTCGCAATTTTCAGTGTCCGGCGGATTTGTGTTCAAAATATTCTGATGGTTTGTCCCTGGCTCAGCAGCAAGAGGCTATACATTTATTGATTAAAAGAGTTCAAACAAATGTTTTTGCCCAAGACAATGCAAATATTAATACTGGAAAACTTGTTAATAAACAACTACGTATATACAATTCAAAACAAAAAGTTCCGGATGATACTAACGTAAATGAATTTGACGAAAAAGTACCCTGGGACGAAGACCAACAATCATTAATTTCTATTTTCAATGATGTTAGTGGTAGCGACGGGCAACCATCCTTACATTGTTGAAAGAAGAAGGGGTGGCTTGCGCTAAGAACAAGGCAGTTGCGGTTTGACCATGCTCGGATTAGCACGTTCATTATAACGGCGGGTCGTGGTTATATTGCTCTCACATTAAAATTTGTATTATAAATTCATTTATCGATGCACATATGTTATGTTGCACGGTAATGTTTATATTCAATTTATTAAATCTTTTTAATAAACATACAGTCCACTGAATCGATTTATTGTAAAGCTTTTTTATTTAATTAAGCACAACTCAAATATGGTGAAATACGAGCCTATGGAGTCGCTAAATTGAGTGATAAGAATTCGTGTTTATCATATTTATTGGTCCTATTCGTGCTATCGGATGCGTAGTGAATTATTAAGTGTTTTTAAATGATTGTTTAAAGTCGAATGTGGTATTAATTTTCGCCATATTATAAACAATCCGATTGAGCATTCAAAATATTATTGAAAAGAATTTTAAGTGTTCTGAATTAAAAATAGTGCAGTGCGAATTTGTATTGATTTAATTCCAGATGGTCATATCTTTACAAATTTGTATAAAGTTTTACTGATTAATTCCGAACGGTCATATCAGTGAAACAAACGTTTTAATTTGAATTGTGTATGCAAGAATTTAGAAGGCACCTGCACATCGTTATATTGAAAGCGAGCAGAGACCTTGGTATAGTATACAGCTGTATTCGCCTGGAGATAAGAAAGGTAGGCCAAACTAGCAATTATATTTTAACGTGTTGGTTCTGGAATTTCCGTTTTATAACAAAACTACTAATAGTTGGGTTTTGTACGAACTGCAAGTATATTTACTTATTATTTATTGGTAGCAAGAAACATTAGGTTTCTCATTGCAATTAAAATTGTGTGAGCGAAAAATTTATATTTATCATCATGACAAAGGGTAAAAAAACTTTGTTAGGTGAACGTTCATTTTTGAAAAATAACATATCTAGGGCGAATAATTACGTCTTAGAGGCAGAAGCGATGTCTATTGCGGAATTAGATTTTGAAGAAATAAATATTAAATTCGAGCTTATTAAAAGTAATTTTGATGAATTTATGCATGTTTGTTGTCAGTTGCAAGAATTTGAAGTGGAAGATAATTTTGATGAAGCAGAGGTGGTTGAAAAATTGTATACAACGACTTACGCTAAGTCAGTGGCGTAACTACGATTTTTGGGCCCCCCCGCAAAAATTTTAAAGTGGGCTCTCTTTAAAATGTATTACTTTTACTGGCTTATATTTAGCCATATTTTTAAATTATAGTACATGTAGAGAAGGAAGCAGTATAGAATTAAATACATATACTATATTAATCAAGTGCTTTATTAATTATAAAACCAAATTACATAAATTCAAACTTATAAGTTAATTAATATTAAATCTACATATTTATACGCCGCACAAAATTATTTACACCTAAAAATTTGATACAGTAAAAACCTATGAGCTAGCAGACATTCCAAATCAAATTCAAAATTTTGTTTTTCTTGCATGTTTTGCTGCAAACGCGTTTATTGTATCCTCTATATTCATATTTTTGGCAGTGTCATGTTCTACTGCTAAGAGGGATAAATCGTCTAATCTATCTTGTGAAGTGCGGTTCCTAAGATAATTTTTAATAATTTTAATTTTGAGAAAGATCTCTCCGCACTTGCAACGCTAACGGTAAAGTTAGGTATAACATTAAGGCTGTTATGGTGTTTGGAAAACTGCTAGAACCTGTAGATTTGGAAAGTACTAGATATTCTAAAATTGTAAGATACCGTTAACATTTTTAATTCATCACAAATAAGTCTATTATTTTTGAGTGTAGTAAGTTCTATACCTATAGCATCATTTAAATCTTTGTAGTAAAATTTTTGCAATTGTTTTGCCTTAGATAAAATATCGTCTGCAGTTAAATTCAAAAATACATTAGGTTCTAAGAAATTAAACTTTTCGTTTACATGAAAAAGCGATTTAAAACGATTCGACAGCTGTGAAATTATAATATCCATTACGCGATAAAATACATTTATTTTAAATTTAAATTCTTCATCATTAAATCGATAATCATTGGATAATTCATCGTAATGCTTTTTATTTTTGGTTGCCTTTTTTTATAAATTCCGGTTTAATATTCCATTGCCCTGCAACTTTCGCTGCTTCCTCCTTGATGTTGGAATAGTTATTTCTTGTTTCCTTGAAAATTTTAAAGTTTTTGAAATAAGAGAGTTATCTGATTAATATTCGCCTTTTCACTCTGAGCAGTTTGTGAGAGCTTGTTAAGCTCTTCTAGAATTTGACTTAAAAACACTTAAAAAATAAAATTAAAATTATCCATGCTAGTTAATATTTGCTTTGCGTCATTTCGTTCATCTGTTTTTTGATATCATAATAATTTTATTAAGAGACATTACTATATCTTTATACCGAATTCTTATGGCAGCTAAAGATTTTACTCGATCCGCCCAACGTGTCGGATTTAAGCGTTTCAATTGTGTGAAATTTTCTTTAAAAACAGAAAGCCAATTCCATCTTACTATACTATTAGCAAAAATGTATATATGTTTTCTAAAAGTAGAAAAACGATTATATTTCTTTTATACCTTTAACGGCATCATTTATGACTAGATTTAAGTTATGGGCACTACAGTGCATATATAAGGCTGCAGGCTCTATGTTTAAAATTCTCTTTGCACGCCAGAATACGTACCGCTCATAACGTTAGCTCCATCGTAGCCCTGCCCTCTGCATTTATTTATATCTAATTGCATGTTGGTTAAATTGCTTAATATAGTATTACATAGTCCTTCAGCAGATTGGGACTGTACTTTTGTAAAACCCACAAAAGTTTCACAAATATCTATTTTGGTTACCTCTCCCAAGCTGTCTTTTTAAAATCAATATATCTTACAATTTTACTTAATTGATCAATCTTAGTTATATCCTGTGTAGTGTCTATTATGATTGAGAAAAAGAAGCGGATCTAATTTTATTTAATAAAATATTTTTAAGTGTGCGCTTAAAGTATTAATAATATCGTTTTGAATTTTGGGAAAGATATTTAATTGAACCTTTGGGTCGTTCAAGCACTTTTGTAATATAGGATCATAGTTACTAATTAAATGAACTAAACTTAAGAAATTACCGTTGTAACTGTCTTTGAATCAGAAAAACTTTCTCTATGTCCTCGAAATGACAGCATGCGCTGGGATAGTGTTAAAGTAACATTGAAAAGTCTGTGTAAAACATTTTTCCAAAATTCAGTTTCTTGTTTTAATAGTAGAGTATCTTTCTTATCTATGGTATAATTTTTTTCCACATATCGTAAATAAAACAACAAGTTAAATGAGATTGAGCAAGCAAATGCTCTTTAATTTTTTGATAAACCCTGCCAATCATTAATTCCGGTCGTCCAACTTGACCTTACTGAAGCAAACAGCCAACATGGTTGACAATAAACACAATTTTTAATTTAGAATAACACAACCACCCATTTGAATTGTGTGGTAAGTTTAACGTATTGCTTTTATTTTCGCTTGCAGTTATTAAGTAATAATAGTGAACTGAAAACTTCTATTTTATTATCTTTAGGAAACGCACCATCTGGTCTACACAATCCGTAATTAATTATTTCTTTTCTTAAATTGTCATGTTGTAAAACATTGATTTTTAAAAATGTGCAAAATCGGTTGGATATTCTTTCGTCAGATCCATAGATAGTTCATTAAGTGAAAAGTACTACTCACATTTACCTCTGTAATTGTAGTGGTATCTAGTTCCAAATTTCTATCGCGGCCGTCATTATGTGATGTACTTGCGCCCTGGGTGAGAGTTTTTGAAATTGTTGACGACTGCTGTTCGTCTGTAGCGGAACTAGTAGATGCTACTGTCGAAAGCCCAATTTCTTTCATAGATTGTTCTTGTTTTCGGACTCTTTAGAAGTAAAAAGGAACTTATTTTGGAATCTTGCTCTTTGATTCTTCCAATAGTTTCCTTTTTCGTTTTTGCAGCGCCGCTTGTAGTGCTCATTGTATATTATTTCCTGCAATTTTGAATGAAATTAATTATAATGTAATTAGATAAGTAATAATTATTTAAAAGCCTTTTGAAATTACAAATAACACATACATACTTTGCTTTAAATGCTTTAATTAACAAAATATAAATGATTTTTATTGAATGCTTAAAGATTTATTTATATGTATTTCTCAGCGCGACTTCAACTATGATCAAATCAATAGTAGTTTAATAAAAATAGATATAAATACTTACGTTTAAATATGAAAGACCTCCTGTAATACGAACACAACACTATTGAGTAAAACGTACTGGAATGCTTTTTACTTCCTTTCCGTTATATATAATGCAGCTAATGCAAATACGTTGCAACCAGCTGACTGAAACCACAAAATGAATTTCTTTCTAGTATTATATTTCTAGAAAGCGAAGGTTACTAAGCTACCTGCCATCCTGTGAATCTGTACTGTACAGACAATAGCCCTTTTATTCCTATTTAAAATCCCACAAACCAAACTAACCCTACTATACGTCGTTTAATAATGCTTTACCACTTTATACAACTTATCACTTAAGAATAATATAGAAATCTTTGTTATTAAAGTTTACAGTCTCTTTCATCTGTTTATTAACCCTTACAAAATAGGACAGAACGGATAGAAAGAAGAAAGGATGCAGGCTGCAGGTGGTGTTCAGTATTTATCTTAATTATTATTTCTTGTATTTCAGCAGTTCCTAGTAGTAACATCAAGAAAACGTTCGTTAACCTGCGGTTTCTGAATTATCTGCAATATTTTCTTGACCGTTTCTTACCTGCCAAATACGTTGAAGATGAATAAGTTGAGTTTATTATCGTTTGGGCCTTCTTGCACTTGGGGCCCCCCGGCATAGCGGGGGCTGGCAGGAGTGTAGTTACGCCACTGCGCTAAGTTTAAAAGATTGTTAAAATTGCAGGGCAGGTCTGAGGGATCTTCTAGTGATGGCACAAATAATGTTGTCAAAGGAAATATTAAATTGGAAGCCTTACAATTACCTATATTTTCGGGGCAAATTCAAGGTTTTAAATCGTTTTTTGAGCTTTTCATAACTCTTATTGATAAAAATCCAAATTTGGAAAATATCGAAAGACTAATGTATTTACGCAAACATCTAAAGGATGAGCCATTGCGGTTAATTTCTGCGTTGCCCGTGGAAAATAATTCTTATACTTCGGCACTGAATATTTTGCAAAAAAGGTATAAGGATGATTATTTGATTATTGATTGTCATATCAAAGATTTAATGGAATTATCAATTGCAAATTGTAATGACTCGGGTATGTTACGGGACTTTGTAGCCAGAATAAGGCAGACTGTAGCTTATCTAAAAAATTTAGGGGAATCAATTTGGGATGCTATGATAGTTCATCTTATACTTTCCAAGCTAGACATTTATAGCAATCGAGCTTATCAAAATGAGAGAAAACCTAATTCTAAGGCTAATTTGGAAGAACTTTTAGAATTATTGGATAGGAGGGCTTTGAATTCGGAATTAACTAAATCAAGTGTCAAACTTCAAAATAATAGTAAAACATTTAATAAGCAAACACATTTTAAACCTGTAACTAACACTATTACTGCTGTACCGAATTCTGGCAAATCTTTTAAGCAAAAAATTGAGAAAGGCAGACAAAGAGTAAATTCAAACTCAGTAAATTGTAAATTTTGCAAGCATGGAGGTCATCCAATTTTTAGGTGTGATCAATTTAAAAATGCAAGCATGCAGGAAAGAGAAAAATGTATTTCGGAAAACAAAGTGTGTAAAATATGTTTAAATGTTCATGTGGGTCAACCCTGTTCTGTTGATCTCAAATGTTTCATATGCCAATCCAAGGAGCATCACACATATCTGCATAAGGATGTTCAGTTAAATGCGGTAGATAATGTGGTAGCTGCTCAGGGGATAACTAAAGTAAAGTCTACTATTTCAGAATTTGTTTTATTGCCTACGGCATCAATATTAGTAAAAAACGCTGAAGGTGAATTACTTTCGGCACGAGCCTTGTTAGATTCAGGCTCACAGACTAGTTTTGTTACAGTTAAATTTCGTGACAAATTGGGATTAGACACTTGTCGTACAAAGAAATTAACTAAAATTTCTGGTATTTGTGATAATTCGACAGAGTGTTCAGAATGGATCGACTTGTCGATTCGTTCGAGATATGGGAATTATGAAATTTCTCATGATTTCGGTTGAATTGCCTCAAGTAAGTTTTGATTTCAGCAGTTTTAAATTGCCAAGGGGTTTGCCGTTGGCTGATGAAAAATTTTTCGAGTCAGCTGAGGTAGACATTCTTTTAGGAGCAGATATTTTTTTCTCGGTTTTGCTTCCGCAAAATATAAAAATGGGTATAGATCAGCCTAATTTTCAGAATTCTTATTTTGGTTACTTTGTGAGTGGAAAAGTGCCGTTCACTACAAAAGTAAGATGTGGTGCTAGTTTGCACGCAGTGTCCTTACATAGTGCGGTAATTGATGCTGATCAAAATTTAAATCAGTTGATGGAAAAGTTTTGGGAAACCGAAAATGTTTTTATTAAAAATGACCAAGAATCGCTGACTGAAAATGAAATAGCAGAACAGTGTTTTGTAAATAAATTTACAAGAGTTGACGGGCGGTTCCAAGTCGATTTACCTTTAAAAGTAAATTTAGAAGAGTTCCAATTGGGAGATTCGGCTTCTATGGCACTCAAACGCTTTGAAAACTTAGAAAAGCGATTTGTAGCAAATGAAAGTTTATATTTAAAATTTTCGCAATTTATTAAGGAATTTCTAAGTAGAGGTTTTATAGAAGATGTGAAGGTTGATCCCTTTACATTACATAATGAGAATTGGTATTTTTTGCCTTATCATGGTGTAGTAAGAGATGACAAAATTACGACGAAACTTAGAATTGTAATGGACGGTAGTGCCACTACAAAAACTGGTGTTTCTTTGAACAGTATTCTGTGCAATGGAGATATTGTTCAACCTGAGTTATTTGACATTTTGCTTTTATTCCGTACTTATAGGTATGTCTGTATGGCGGATATAAAACAGATGTATTTGCAAATTTCGATAGAACCCGCACACAGAAAACTTTTAAATTTTCTTTGGAGAGAGAGTAGAAATCAACCGCTGCAGGTTATGCAGTTTGAACGGTTGCCTTTCGGCTTGAAATCCAGTCCTCATTTAGCAACGAGATGTTTATTACAATTAGCTATTGAGGGAGAAACAGAATTTCCGTTAGCTTCGTTTATTTTGCGTTTTAATACTTATGTTGATAACTGCCTTTTTGGTGCAGATCATAAGGAAAGTTTGTTGCAAGCTCAAGCTGAACTTATAAAATTACTGGGTTTAGCTAAATTTGAATTACATAAATGGTGTTCTAACCATGTGGAATTAGTACGAAATATTCCACGACAACTTCAACATTTTGAAGAAACAAATATTACTAATGAAAAGGGGAGTATTTTAAAAACCCTAGGTCTATGGTTTGATGTAAATACGGATCAATTTATAATGAGTTGTGGAATGAAAACCGTTCCTGCAACATGCAACAAAAGATTTATTTTGGGCTTTATTGCCAGGTTATTTGATCCTTTTGGCTTTTTGGCTCCAGTTATTACTGTGGCAAAATTATTGATGCAAAAAATATGGGCTGCAGGTCTGGACTGGGACACAGAATTACCTGATAAATTGAAAGAGGAATGGCAATCTTTTTCACAGGGATTAAGGTACATGCCAGCAATTAAAATTAATAGATATTTAAATTTTTCCGAGGCTGTTTCCATTGAACTTGTTGGATTTTGTGACGCTTCGCAAATTGCACAAGGTGCTTGTGTTTATGTGCGAGTAGTTACGGCCAGTCATACAGTGGAAATAAAATTGTTAGCTTCCAAATCAAAAATAAATTCGTTGAAAAACAAAACAAGCATTCCGCGGTTAGAATTAAACGGGGCATTGATATTAGCAAGATTAATAAGTCGAATTTTTGGTATGCTGAAGGATAAAGTACAAAAGGTTTTTTTGTTTTGCGATTCAAAAATTGTGTTAGCATGGTTGAAAATAGAATATTGGAAACTTAATACTTATGTCGCCAATAGAATTAAATTGATTCAGGAATTAACGTCCGAATTTATGTGGTGTTATATCCGTTCTAATGAAAATCCTGCTGATCTTGTTTCGAGAGGAGTTTTGCCACGCAATATAGAAAATTGTATCTTGTGGTGGAAGGGTCCTGAATTTTTAGGGACACTTGATTGTACAGTTGATAAATACCTTCGGCCGTCCGAGTTTAGTAAAATGTTGCCACAAATGAAGCCCGTAGTGAATGTTGTAGTCCAGAGTAAAGATAAATTAGTATTATTCGAAAAGTTTTCAAATTTTATGAAAATGAAAAGAGTTTTGGCATATTGTTTGCGTTTTATTTACAATTGTAGGAATAAAACTAACAAAAAAACTAGTAATTTAACAATAGAAGAGATAGATGAATCGCGTACGATTATATTAAAACAAGTACAAACGAAGTATTTTACAAAAGAGATTGCAGAAATTAAAGCAGGCAAATCTTGTACTTCGAAATTATTATCACTGAATCCGTTTTTGGATTCGCAAGGATTGTTGCGTGTAGGAGGGAGGCTGCATAACAGTGCACTTCCGTTTCAACATAAATTTCCAATAATTCTACCTACTAAAAGTTTTATAACAAAAATTATTATAAATAACGAACATTTACGGTTGTTGCATGCCGGTGCAAAGTTAACATTGTCAGTTTTGAGACAGCAATATTGGATATTAAATGCTACTAGAGAAATTAAAAGTGTTATTGCTAAATGTTTAATTTGTTGGAAGTTAAAGTCTGAAACTTCTAGGCAGCTAATGGGCAGTTTGCCGTACGATCGAGTGAATATAGCTCGGCCGTTTGAGAAAGTTGGGGTGGATTTTGCTGGACACTTCTATATTAAGCAATCAAGAGTCAGAAGAGTGATTCTTACAAAGGGTTATGTAGCAGTTTTTGTTTGTTTTGTAACAAAAGCAATTCATTTAGAAGTAGTGTCAGATTTGAAAACTGAGACATTTATAAATGCTTTAAAGAGGTTTGTGAGTAGGAGAGGTGTACCGCGAATGATTTTTAGTGACAACGGGAGCACATTTAAAGGAGCTGATAATGAGTTGAGGAAATTATACAGTTGTTTAAAAAATAATCAGCAGTTTCAAAGTTATATAGAATTTCGTATAAAGTGGTCTTTATCCCACCATATAGCCCAAACTTTGGGGGTTGTGGGAGAGTAACATAAAGGGGTTCAAATATCATTTAAAAGAGTAATTGGACTGACTAATTTGACTTATGAGGAATTTAACACGGTCTGTATTCAAATAGAAGCCATGTTGAACTCAAGGCCATTGTGTGCCCTTACTGAAGATCCGTCAGACTTGTCTTGTTTAACGCCAAGCCATTTTTAATTGGTGGATCTTTAGCTTGTATTCCAGAAGGTAATGTTTCAGATGTGCCAATAAACAAACTTAAATTTTGGAAACTTTGTACGCAATTACAATATAGTTTTTGGAAGGCTTGGTCTAGGGACTATTTAGGCCAGTTGCAAAACAGACCAAAATGGAAAAAGGTTATGCCTAATGTAAAAGAAGGTATGTTAGTTCTTATTAAAATGATAAGCTACCGCCATTAGAGTGGGCGATAGCACGTATAATTAAGGTTATACCAGGTAAAGACAATAAAGTTAGAGTTGTTCACTTAAAAACTAAAAATGGCACTTTTGTCACTTCAGTGTCTAAAATTGCGATTCTTCCTATTGAATCGGATACTTAGTAATTAGTTTGGTCTGAGTAGATATTTTTTTGATGTTAATAATTTTTTAAGGGTTATTACGAGGATTATTATCTTTAGTTTTATTTTTAAGATAATGTTGCATACGCTTTTGCTTGCATCTTTGACTTTATTATTTGATTTTTGTAGGTGTTAAATTAGTTATTGTGAAGTGAGTGATTTTGTGCTCGCGGGCAGTTTATGGTAGCGACGGGCAACCATCCTTACATTGTTGAAAGAAGAAGGGGTGGCTTGCGCTAAGAACAAGGCAGTTGCGGTTTGACCATGCTCGGATTAGCACGTTCATTATAACGGCGGGTCGTGGTTATATTGCTCTCACATTAAAATTTGTATTATAAATTCATTTATCGATGCACATATGTTATGTTGCACGGTAATGTTTATATTCAATTTATTAAATCTTTTTAATAAACATACAGTCCACTGAATCGATTTATTGTAAAGCTTTTTTATTTAATTAAGCACAACTCAAATATGGTGAAATACGAGCCTATGGAGTCGCTAAATTGAGTGATAAGAATTCGTGTTTATCAGTTAGAAAAAATTTGTTAAAAGCCTACGAAATGAGTAAAGGTCAGTATAATCTTCGAAAACGAAATATTTGTTTTGCTTTAGTCGAACAGGTTTGTAAAAGAAATTATGTCTTATCTGATGCTACTAAAAAGTTCTCTTCGAAATTAGCTCCAAAATTTATTTTATGTAAGGTTACTCGCGTCATAGTCCACTTATATATGAACTCGAAGACACCGAAGGAAAACGTCAAAGAAGGTGGCATATCAAAGGCCTTAAACTGTTCGCTGCTGACCCAAATGCTAATTAATTATTCTACATTTCATTTTTTTAATGGTCTACCAAATGTTTATTGTTCCCTTCCTGAATTTGTTATCTTTATCATTTCGTTTCTTTTCTCACACAACATTTATCTTCTACACCTTTGGCTTATTTACCTAATTTTAGTTATCTTTTTGCTGGCTATTAATTCTTTTCTTGAATTTATTGTCAGCCACATGTCTGTTTATTATCTAGGTTCTCCAATGTCACTCTTTTGCTTCATCTAATCAATCCTGGCACCTTTTCTGCATCACATTATTTTGTTTTTTAGCATTTATCTTACATTGCTTAATTTCGTGGAGATTGTCGTAACTTTGGTTGGAGTAACTCATTAAATCGTTATGATTGGTTTTAGCTGATGTTGAGTGAATGATTTTTTTTTGGATACACATAGGAGCCGCGGCCTATGCCTCTGTAAAAAACGATCCATATTCGCAGTTGCAAAACTAGGAGTTTCTATTCCATGCATTTTCTTCTGAATTATTACAGTCGCTCACTTTATTCTTTATCATTACTTGTTTTTTCTGTTAAGTCATCAGAACATGTAATCATTTTTTTGTCTTTTATTTAACTTCGTGGTGAGATGCTGTCGCTTTTTATTGATATCTTATTGAATTGTTGGTTGTTTTTAGCATATTGGGAAAGTATGTTTGTATCTTCATTTAACTGCTTATAGTTAGGTATTCCTGTATGTTTATGGCGTTACCGTTTCTGAAAATTACCTTGAAACAGTTGGTTTTTTGTGGGAAGGTATCTGCAGTGGTACTTTTAAATTGGTTGTTTTAACTTTGTGTATGATCTTCTTATCGCAGTGGCTGCGCTCGTTAGGAAGATGATCGTACTAGTTCTCATCGGGAGTCTAGTAATTGTTTAAGTTATTATGTGTCTTAATTTGTCTGATTAACACAGCAGGTGGTTCTTCAGACCGATCTGCGTTTAACAGGTACAACTCTTTACATTCTGTCGGACGCTTGTTTAAAACTATACTTTTTTCTTATCCCGCTGTCTCCGTTTCCGCCTTATTCCTCCTTCGGTAGACCTGTTCTTGTTCCGGAACACCCGTCTACCACATACGAGTGATTTTTTCCTCACTCCGGACTGCTGACCACATTGGTTGGTTGGGTAGTGCTTTTCTATCCATCTTTTTCTATCGCTATTGCTCAATGCGAGCCTTTCTTATATTCTCTTCTACCTGGAAGTCACTAGCACCTTCCAATAATGCCTACCTCCCTCTTTTTACCTTTCCTATATGTCTATTGCCTTTAAATTTCCATTAGTCACCGTGTGGCCGCGCGGGGGATTTTCATAGACACCTGAACCACGTCTCTGGGAATCTTTCGTGAGGTTATGCGGTGCCGCTGTCAGCCGCACGTGGCCGCTAACAGTGTAAGTATGTATGAGTGTATGCAGATATGAGTGTAAGTAGATATGAATGTATGTAGGTATGAGTATGCCTTACCGAACTCGACCAACGCCGGGTGCAGGGATGCACCCACCTGCCTTTCCGGTTCCTCGTACCGTTTTAACTAACGAGTCTGCTTCACAGGTCTCTCTCTTTTAGGGGGTACGAGTATTTTCCTGCTTAACTGCTTTGAGGAGCCACTCTCTTTTATATCTTTACGATGGAGGAAAAAACGACTTGGTAAGCTGGGGAATTCAACGCTATATTTTTAAAGCATATAGTTGTAGCATGGCTTAGCGTACTGTGTTACTTGCCGAAAATCGGCTATGTATCATATTTAGATAAGTTTAAATTTGTGAGTAATTTCCCGCCATTATTTCAAATAGACTTGTGCATTTTCGTGATTTCGGACAGTTGCGTTTGCGCAAAAAGAATGCGCAGACGCGGAGCGGTGGCGTAAATGCGCGGTGTGTGACACGACATTATTAGCCAACGAAACGTCGAACCGTGACGTTTACCTGTGTCGTTCCTTTGTCTTTTCTCTTTCAGAAAATGTAGGTTTTTCCTTATCGTTCTTTATCTGGTTTTTCCTTCGTCTTACCTACGAACAAAGAAGAGGGAAGACATTAAATCTGGATTCAACGATGGCCTAACGTAACCAACGCCCAATGAGATCCATGGAAATCAACATGGCCTCTGCGCAAGGATGACCGCAAAATCGTGAAGAGTTCCACATTTTGAAGCGAGTACATTTTATCTTTTTTAAGGTGCACCTTGTATTACTGTAAACATATTTGGTACGTGATACAATTTGATACGCATTTATGGCGTAATATCTTTGTTGTGCAATAATGTGAACGTGGATAGTATCCGTGTTGCCAACTGTGGAAGTGGCTCTGAACACGCGCTCGCGGGGTTATAACGGTTACGCGGGAGTATAACAACTGGGACGTTTCGGATCCATGTATTATTATCTAGTTCTATCTTAATATCTCTATCTTTCCTATTATCTTTGGAAATAGCTTGAGATTTTGTCTTACTTTCTTTTGTTGACCTAACGTTTGGTATTTATGATCAGAGTATTGAGTGAAGAAGCTAACCTGATGGTAGCAATGTAATTTGCTAGGTTAGAAATGTAAGAAATTAGTAAGGTGGTACTGTTGGTAAATTTGTTAATTCACAACCATGTCATTAATAAATTTTGATGTGTACTGTTTATTAAGCAAGAGTACCAACTCATAAAAAAATTTGTAAAACTTATAGTAACTTGCTCTCTTGGGCATTTTGAAATTTGGGCATTTTCTTGCCAAAGTAGAAACAGTTAAAATGCAATGCTTATGAGCGTGTGCACTCAAAAAAAACTGTAAAGTTAGCTTTAGGTTATAGTAGAAATGTTAAGCGACTTGTCGCACTTGTATTTAGTTTAAGTAAAGTGTTTTGTGCTCTCCGACAAATTTGTGCTGTCGAATATAACTGCGCCACATCTAAGACTCGTGCGCGTATTTATAGTTGTAGTTCGATAATCTTGGGACTACACATTCCGTTTCCTGGTTACTCGCAAGACGCGTTATCGGTTGGAAAAACCAGGTGGCGTCTAAAATAAACATTTAGTAGAATGTAAGTTAGTTTATATGTAAGTAAGGTTCTAGACTTTAAGTTTCTACCGTGCTAAAAGTTTTTTTCTTTTTTAAAATTTTTTTTTCTTTTATGGTTTGGTTGCGATTGTTACATGCCAAAATGGCGATGTATCATGTTTTAGATTTAGATATAATTTATAAGTTAATTGCCGCGTATTTTTAAATTAATAATGTTAACTTCCGTCGTCGCTGACAGTCGCGTCTGCGCAGAGTGAATGCGGAGGTGCGCGAGTGTCGAAGGGGATTAAGTCACGAGACCTGAAGGAGGCAACAGCTATCTGAGTGGTGTGTGTTTTTTCTTTTTAGAAATAGGTATGTAGGTTCCCTGTATCTTGCTTTATTGTACCTGGTATCTATTCCTTCATCCCCATACGAGTGCAGCAGAGGTTTAGGACGGATGGCAATTTGAAGTTCAACATGGCGTAACAACCCAACTCAATTTAACCACAGCTGGATCCTGAGATTAAGTTCCGAGATACCCATCACGTGAGTAATTTGATTTTACTTAAATTGTGCATGTAAATTTCACTTAGATAGCGATTGCATCACCCGTAAAACGTGGTCGGTATCTGTTACAAAATGAGGGGTAATTATGCCGCGTAAAAGGTAACAAGGTATGGTCTATAATATTTTGTTGTTCAAATTATGGCTAATAATTCATCCTCTATGGTACTATATTTCTGTTCGGTCTCATTTAGGGTTCTGGGTGTGTAGCTGATTGGTTTATCGCTACCTACTTTTCCTTGGCTCAATACTGCGCCTAATGCTACATTTGATGCGTCTGTCGTTAATATGAATGATTTTGAAAAGTCCGGGTATTCTAATACTGGGTGATTCGTTAATATATTTTTAATTTTGTTTACGGCTTTAATGAATTCGGGGGTGTGTTCAATTTTGTTTCCCTTTTTTAAACAATTTGTCAGGGGCTTGGTTATCTGAGCGTAACCTTTAATGAATTTGCGGTAATAACCACTAAGTCTCAGAAATCCTTTAATTTGTTTGTTTGTTTTTGGTAGGGGGTAATTTAGTACTGCATTTGTTTTATCGGGGTTTGGCATTACTCCTTGAGGTGTTATTATGTGTCCTAAAAATGATACTTCTTTTTGTAAAAATTCGCTCTTATCTAGTGGTACTTTAAAATGTGCTTTCCTCAGTCTTTCAAATACTTCTCTCAGTCTTTCTATGTGTTCTGCTAATGATGTTGAATAAACTATGATGTCGTCTAGGTATACAAGGCATTTCTCGTTGTGTATTTCTCGTAAAATATTGTCCATGACTCGTTGAAAAGTAGCGGGTGCGTTCTTTAATCCAAATGGTATTCGTTTATATTCATAATGTCCTCTAGGTGTGCTGAAAGCGGTTTTTGATGTATCTTTTTCATCCATTTCTACTTGATGATATCCTGAGGCGACGTCTAATGTTGAAAAATATTGACATTTACCTAATTTGTCTAAAATCTCGGTTGTATTGGGTAGTGGATATTTGTCGTCTACCGTTTTTTTGTTTAACTTTCTGTAATCTATTACGATTCGATATTTTCTCTTGCCTGAGGCGTCTAATTTCTTGGGTACTATTAATACTGGGCTACTCCATGGTAAGTTGGAGTGTTGTATGATATCCTGTTCTAATAAGTCTACTACTTGTCGGTCAGCTTCTTCTTGGCTTATCTGAGGTAATGTGTATATGCTTTTGTAAAGATTGGTTTGTTATCCGTTAGTTCGATATTATGTTTAACTGTGTTCGTAAAGGTTAAGGGTATTCCTTCACAGTGGAATATGTTGCGGTATTCAAAACATAAATTTTTAATTGCTCTCTGCTCTTCTCGGTTGATCTCGGTAATGACGCAAATGTTACTTAAATTTTCTCTTAACATTTTGTCGTGTTCTAAGGGGTTGCAATCGTTTTCTAAATTTTCATCTATTTCCATCTCATTGAAATTTAATACTTCTACTCCTGGTTGGAATGTTATGTGATTTATGATTCCTAATTCGTTTTTTGAATTTACTGGGATTCTTATTTTTTTCTCGGTTCGGGGTTCTATCGTTTATTTTTGTTCTATTTGGGTATTTTGAAATTTAATGGGGTCTTACATTTAAACGTTTTGCTATACAAAACCGTCGACGCGGTATAAGTGACGCAACGGCATTTGGTAACGCTAATCTTTAATACAGATTTTAGCGCGCCCATCTGTCAATGACGTCACACAATATGCAAATTAATACGCGTAAATGACGGAAGATATAAAAGGTTAGAAATGAAGTATAAACAATAAGGTACTTACATAAATAGGTACAGCTTCCTACAGAATAAGTTAAAGATGGCGTCTGCAACGACCATCGGGATTGCTCCGACTAGCTACGGCGGTCGTGGGCTACTCCCAGGTTGTATCCAAATTACGTCTTCCTTCCTAGTATGTAGCGGGAACGATAAGGAACAGGTTTTATAGGGAACGATAAACAAAGATAAGCAAAGGAAATCTACATAATAAGATAAAGATACGATACCAGACACGACCACTCCACTCGAAGTTCAAAGGCAAAAAGCCACGTTTCCTCAGCGTCTCTCGGAAACTTCCCTCCTTTTTTCTTCCACGCGTCGGCGCGAAGTACGTCCAACCCAATTCTGACGTGACGGAAATACGCGCGCCACAAGCCTTTCAAATTTATGGCGCGAAAACTCCCGCACATCAAAACTAAAACTAACCAAAGTCTAGTGCCATATTTGGCACGTAACCGGGGGGGATTCGTCCGGTTTCGTTCCCAATAAATGGTTTTTTATGTCAATGTTGGCTCCTAATGTTCTTAGAAGGTCCATTCCTATGGGTCCGTCATATTTGTCGTTGAATTCGAAAATACAAAATTTGTGTTTCATTTTTACATTGGATGTTCTAAGTAAGGGTATATTAGCTACGAATTGGTGTATGGTCGTTTGATGGGTTGTTTTAATTTTAAATGGTTCTCTCTACATAATCCAAATAATGCTTTTTTACAGTTCGGGGGCTAATTAATGTTTTTGAGGATCCGGTATCGATTAATAGTTTAAGGTCTGCGTGGGGCATTAGTACTAGGTGATTAATATTATTTAAGTTTGTTAGGTTTGGTCGTTTATAAATCGGTCTATCTGAAAATTTGAGTACGCGTTTTCTTCGTCGTCCTCCTCGTAGTTTTCGCATGAGTAGATGGTTTGTACCGGTTCTGGGTCCTCATTTCCACCAGAATCCCTCATTTCCACACTCATCTGGACCAATTTACATGTAAATACCCATAAGGTGGAAATGAGGGGAATCCCTCATTTCCACACTCATCTGGACCAAATAGTTTTCTTCGACTAACCATTTTTCATCTTTCGACATAAATATACTTTGCATTTTCCTCTTAGCATCCTCATTTGCTCCCACATCTAAACCAAGTAGTTTTCTTCTACTAACCATTGCATCTTTTGAAATAAACCTATCTTGTTTGGTATCAATTAATATTAGATTTTTCTTAGCTACCCGAATCTCTAGGAATTTCTTAGATTGCATCATCCTTCAGAGAGCTACCCCAATTTTAAGATTTTTTGCTGGTAGCGATTTCTGACCATCCTTATCAATTTTTAGACATGCAATACATCAAATTACTCTAGAATTTTACGGAGAATCGGAATCCGCAAACAGATTTAAAATCGGACCACCCTCTGCAAAGTTATACCCCTTTAAAGTCCTAAACCTCAAATTTTGCTCTTTGTTCTGCTTTGCTCCTAACAAATAGTTTTCTTCGACTAGCCATTTTTACCTACGAGATAAACCTATCTTGTTTGGTATTAATTAATATTAAAATTTTCTCAGCTATCCGAATTTCTAGGAATTTTTGAGATTGCATCATCCCCCAGAGAGCTACCCCAATTTTAAGATTTTCTGCAGGCAGCGATTTCTGACCGTTCTTATAAAAATTTTAACCATGCGACACATCAAACTAACTTAGAATTATACGCAGAATTCGAATCTGCAAACAGAGTTAAAATCCGACCACCCCTTACAAAGTTGCACTTTTGAAAGTCTCAAACCTCAAAATTTTTGCATGCTTTAAACAATCATTTAACGAGAAATCTAAAACTGCGGGGATTTTAGAAATGAATTCTTTATAAGCCATAAGTGTTTAATATTTAAAACCATTTTCAAACAGTAATGTACTGTTTTTAGAATATTCAAAACCGCGGCTTTTTAAAATTTTAAACAGTTATCAATTTCTGGTTTAACATTTTCCTAATTACTAAGTACGTCACAAATAATTATATGCTCAATGCTAAATAAGTACTTTGGAAAATACATTTCGCTTCCAAAACTAATTGCTTTACAATTATGTGAAGTAGAAGTGAAAGCAGCGTAGACCTTTCTCTTTATTATTGACTATATGTTTGAGAAATACAAGAAATATATTTCAATGTCGTGCATTAGAAAATTCACGTATAATTGCTTGCAGTTTATTAATAACACAATGTACTTTCTAGTACGTCCTCGAAGTATTTATGGAAATACAAATTTTAAATAAACACTTTAAACCTTTACTAAGGGAATACCAAACTTGTTGTCTACAGGATACTTACTAATAAAGCAATTTAATTTTAAATAACTTCGTCATATTTTCGGAAATGACAGGCTTGAATATGTTCTTTGGAAACAACCGAAGATTGCCGAAGACACTCGAAGAGTGCACAAACGCGGTCGCTAAACCAATTAGCATTAATACCAAGTATTCCGTACTTTCGTAGGTAGCTCATTTCCTAGAACCAAATCTTCCGCAATGTACAATGTCCTTAAAACTATCTACATTAATATTCTTAACTACAGTTTGTGTGACCTCTTTAATCTTTTTAATCGTATCTTTCTCGCTTACAATACAGTAGGACTTGACTTTTGTACCAACGAATTCTAATACTAGACCCCCATTAAAGTTGTCTTTGAATTTCCCTACAACTTTTTTGTTGACATGCGGTATATTGTGTTTATTGTCTGCGGAGTACACCACTTTAAACCTAAAAATAAAAACAAGATAGTTTAATACGCTTATTAATAATTTTTGCTAATGTTGACGATACAAATATGTAAAAACAAACTTTAGCAATAAATATAATGTTTTAAATAAAATACATACATGTATTGATAACATCTATAAACCGCTGTGGTAACCAGAGTCTGGTGAATCTGGGATCGCCAAATCTCTAAACATTTGCGCAAGAGATTGTCTTGCAGTCGCATCTTTTAAGTACTGGATGGGGTAACATTTAATAATTTCCAACACTGTCAAGTAATTTAAATTGCTGTAATCATTAGATAGAGAAGTACTGGCACGGCTCTCTTTCTCTGCTTTCACTTCTACTTCACATAATTGTAAAGCAATTAGTTTTGGAAGCGAAATGTATTTTCCAAAGTACTTATTTAGCATTGAGCATATAATTATTTGTGACGTACTTAGCAATTAGGAAAATGTTAAACCAGAAATTGATAACTGTTTAAAATTTTATAAAGCCGCGGTTTTGAATATTCTAAAAACAGTACATTACTGTTTGACAATGGTTTTAAATATTAAACACTTATGGCTTATAAAGAACTCATTTCTAAAATCCCCGTAGTTTTAGATTTCTCGGGAAATGATTGTTTAAAGCATGCAAAAATTTTGAGGTTTGAGACTTTTAAAAGTGCAACTTTGTAAGGGGTGGTCGGATTTTAACTTTGTTTGCAGATTCGAATTCTGCGTAAAACTCTAGGTTAGTTTGATGTGTCGCATGGTTAAAAATATTATAAGAACGGTCAGAAATCGCTGCCTGCAGAAAATCTTAAAATTAGGATAGCTCTCTGGGGGATAATACACTCTCAAAAATTCCTAGAAATTCGGGTAGCTGAGAAAATTCTAATATTAATTGATACCAAACAAGATAGGTTTATCTCGTAGGTAAAAATGGCTAGTCGAAAAAAACTATTTGTTAGGTTATAGAGCAAAGAGCAAAATTTATAGGTTTAGGACTTTAAAGGGGTATAACTTTGCAGATGGTGGTCCGATTTTAAATCTGTTTGCGGATTCCGATTCTCCGTAAAATTCTAGAGTAATTTGATGTATTGCATGTCTAAAAAATGTATAAGGATGGTCAGAAATCGTTACCAGCAAAAAATCTTAAAATTGGGGTTGCTCTCTGGGGGATGATGCAACCTAAGAAATTCCTAGAGATTCGGGTAGCTGAGAAAATTCTAATATTAATTGATACCAAACAAGATAGGTTTATCTCGAAAGATGCAATGGCTAGTCGATGAAAACTATTTGTTAGGTTAGCTTATAGAGCAAAGAGCAAATTTAGAGATTCAGGACTTTAAAAGTGTAACTTTGTAACGGGTGATCCTATTGCAAATCTGTTTGCAGATTCAAATTCTGCATAAAATTCTAGACTAATTTGATGTGTCGAATGTCTAAAAAATTCATAAGGACAGTTAGAAATCGCTACCAGCAAAAAAATTTTAAACGAGGGTAGCTCCTCGGGGGATGATGCAATCTAAAAAATTCCTAGAGATTTGGATAGCTGAGAAAATTCTAATATTAATTGATACTAAACAAGGTAGGTTTATCTCGAAAGATGCAATGGCTAGACGAAGAAAACTATTTGTTAGGTTTGCTTATAGAGTAAAGAGCAAAATTTAGAGGTTCAGGACTTTAAAGGGATATAACTGTGCAGGGGGTGAGCCGATTTTAAATCTGTTTGCAGATTCGGATTCTAGACTAATTTGATGTATTGCATGGATTAAAAATTTATAAGGACGGTCAAATCGCTACCAGAAAAAATCTTAAAGTTGGGGTAACTCTCTGGGGGATGATGTAATCTAAAAAATTCCTAGAGATTTGGATAGCTGAGAAAATTCTAATATTAATTGATACTAAACAAGGTAGGTTTATCTCGAAAGATGCGTTGGCTAGTCAGAGAAAACTATTTGTTAGGTTTGCTTATAGAGGTAAGAGCATAATTTAGAGGTTTAAGACTTTAAAGGGGTATAACTTTGCAGGGGGTGGTCCAATTGCAAATCTGTTTGCAGATTCGGATTCAGCATAAAATTCTAGACTAATTTGATGTGTCACATGGTTAAAAATTTATAAGGACAACCATCAAATCGCTACCGGTAAAAAATCTTAAAATTGGGGTAGCTTCCTGGGGGGATGATGCAATCTAAGAAATTCCTAGAAATTCGGGTAGCTGAGAAAAATCTAATATTAATTGATACCAAACAAGATAGGTTTATTTCAAAAGATGCAATGGTTAGTCGAAGAAAACTACTTGGTTTAGATGTGGGAGCAAATGAGGATGATAAGATAAAATGCAAGATATATTTATCTCGAAAGATGCTATCTCGAAAGATGCTATCTCGAAAGATGAAAAATGGTTAGTCGAAGAAAACTATTTGGTCCAGATGAGTGTGGAAATGAAGGATTTTCCTCATTTCCACCTTATGGGAATTTACATGTAGATTGGTCCAGATGAGTGTGGAAATGAGGGATTCTGGTGGAAATGAGCGCCCAGAACCGGTACAAACCATCTACTCGCATGGTTCGTTACGGTCGTAATTGTCGGTATGGTTTGATTCATTGTTTGTACTAGGGTGAATGTAATTATTCTGGTCATTGTCAAATGCTTCTACTTCTTGATGAAATAGTTCTTCCGATGTAAACTTGCGTTTTTGATTGTGACTTGGTCGGATGTGCGTAATTTTTGTAGTTTGTTTGGTGTTACCAGATGAGGTATCCATAGGTGTTGGTTTGTAATAACCGTTAGGGTTATTATTATTTGTCAATGAGGTATTTCTAATAGGGTTCGCGTTGAATGCTGATCTTTGTTGGTTCTTGTTTTGGTTGAATCTTGGTTGAAATGCGACTTTCGTAAAATTTGAGTTAAACGTTGGTTTTGGAAATTGTTTAAATTGATTATTAAAATTCGCGTTATTAAAATTTGGGTTGTTACTTCGCGGTTGATTTGTTTGTGCATTGAATGAAATAAATTTTGGTTGGGTGGTTGTTTGTCTCGCGACTTGTATGGTTTTTATTGGTGAATAACTTTCATTCGCGTTGGGGTTGTATAGTCTGTTTTGATAGTACATGACGTTTTCTTCTTCTATTATCATGTTCGTGGCTTCTAGATTTTGGGGACGTTGAAATCTGATTTTATCTGATAGTCGTTCTGGTAATGCATTTATATAGGGGTCCAGTGCCATTTCGTCATACATTTTTGTTTTTAAATGTCGGATATTTTGGTCGGGTTCTTCGATTTTTAATTTTGTTAAGATTAGACTTCTTACATCTTGGCATTTCATTTCGAATTTATACGGGGATTGGTTATTTTCTATCCTAAGGTTTATTAGATCGCGTATTAGACTTTATGTTACGTTGATCGCCAAAATATGCGATTAGTATGCGTTTAAAGTTCTGCCATTCTTCTAAGTATCTCGGCTGGCTATTAACGTTAGTGCCCGTCCGGTCAGTTTACTCATTAACAGGCGTAAAAGTAATACGTTTCTTTCGTTGTCTCCGGGTTTGTAGAAGGTTTTCAAAAATATTTCTCATTCTGTAATGTAATTCACAAGCAAAGCTTGATCTGAGTTAAAGTGGGGATGGTTTCGAGATACATTTTCATATCTGAACTCATGATTGTTAAGGATTGCTTTTGCTTTTAATTAATTTAAATTTTGTAAAATTGAGATTTATTTCGCGGTTTGTATTGCTACCTTTTAGTTTGGTTTGTTAATTTTCAGCTTGAAGTGTGTTGGGTTATTTAAGGAATCGTAGTTGCTTGTGTTTGTACTTAGTTATACGGTGCTGTAATTTGAATTGAGAGATTTATGCTCGATAATGTCTTGTTGCTTGCTGCAGCCTTGAATTCGTTTATTTATGCTTCGCGGATGTTGAAGTTATTACGGTTTTTATTTTTCGAAAGGTTTCGATGCGAATTAATATTGTTGCAATAATTTGCGTTATTCTTTGTACGTTTTGTTGCGCCAGTTGTGATTTTATTTTATTTCTGTCCTGCTAATTGATTGAGTCTGCTTTAATTATCTCTTCTCCGTGGGTGTTGTAATTGATGAATGTGAAAGATGTTTCTCTGTAATTATATTGTCTAGTCACCTTGAGTCTTATAGAACTGCAAGTTTTCAGTCTACCGTTTTGTTATAATATTTGCATCAATTTCCTTTATAATTTATACAATAAACTTGTTTAAATTACAAAGTTTTAGGTCTGCTGATGATGTAATTTCAGTTTATGTGAATGTTTTTAAATAAATTGCGTAATACTTTTGTTTAATCAAATATCTTCGTATTGCAATTATACTTTATGAAATTGTGAATAATTTTCTGAAAGGTTTTTGTTTTCAGTCTGTGATAAAAATTAATTGCGTCTTTTACAACTAATTACTTCGTATTGAAATATTTAATCATAAAATGTCACGTTTAAACGAGTCTTTTCAGTAATGTAAATATAAAGTTTAAGATGAACGTTCCTGAATGCTTTTATTCAGTAATTATTTTACTATAATTAGTACAATGAGGAGAGTTTCCGGTGAGAATCGCGCTATAATTTGCACGCTTGTTTTAATTAATAATGGGTTTAATTTATTAATAGATTGTAAAGTGCGTTTCTATAATTTATAGAAGTATGATGAAGGTCAAGTTTTAAATAATCTTTTCTGTTATTAATTGTCTTTAAGAATTGCGTTATATTTTTGGTATTTTGAAATCGTTTTCGTTTTGTTTCAATTTTTTCTTGCGTCAGTTACGTTTTGTATTAATTAATAATTCGTAATAATTGTTTGCACTATTTAGTTCTAATAAAATTCTCTTTTCAAAGTCAATTCTCTTAAAATAGTTCTCGTTTGCTTTAAATATAATTTCTCAAAATAAATCTTGAAAATAATTTCTCTTTGTAAATTATTTTCATTAAATGGCGTAAAATTGCAGTAATAATAAAAATAAAAAAATATTCTGTAAATACATAAAATAATAAAAAAAAAAAATTCTTTTACTAGCTAATATCAGTAAATTTGTAAAAATCAATTGGTTTTAAGGAAATGAACTTACATTAATTTCTTCGTCGCTTTCATGGACTCGGTCGATTCGCGTACTTTGTCCACGTTGGTTTGGTTTAGATTCGATCGATGATTGTATCTCCTCCAAGTTTGTTTGTTTAGCTAAATTCGGTCGATGCTTGTACTTCTTTCAACTTTGTTTGGGTTCTGCCGAATTTGAAATTGAAATTCCAGACCACCAGTTCTTCGTTTCGGGCCTTGGGAGCGGTGTTTTTAAAAACTACTTCCAAAACTTGTAACAAATTTTATTAGTTTATTCAGAAAGTACAGTTGAATTTTGACAAACTGGTTTAAAACTCAAGTCGAAATAAAATAATTAATTGAACTAATATTGTGAGTAGCCTAAGCAAACTGCAATGTTAAAGCTGAAGTACTTTGTCTGACTGACTGGTCTTGGGGCTTCCGGAGTATTTATGTTGTCCCTGCCCCTCACAATTCTGTGGGAACTTGCAGAACTCATTTCTGCTTATTCTTAATTTTATTCATTAATACATTGTAACAATCTTACTTTCTAGGTAATCACAGTATCTTAACTGTCTGTGACCTGCCCCCTGCAGTATCACTATCGTCTGGAATACATTGTATTGCATCCGTTCTCATGAACTGTTAATAACCTTTTTGTATATACCCTTGAGTTACATTATTGTACTCGACTTAATAATTTCTTAATGGTTTCTAATAATTTCCTAATACTTCTATTTTATAATACATATATAAATTGGGGGATACATAACTCGCACTACATCTAAACGTTATCTCATCGATATTCGAGCCAATAATAACAGTTTACATACAGAAATCAAAGCATCAGGTGTAATGGATTTTACACAACCAAATTCACTTGCTTCATTGTTGGGTTTTGAGAAACGTTAGCTACTGGCTCTCACTACTGCCATATCGGACCATCCGGCATGTCTTTTCAATCAATTCTATTTGCATAGAATATATTCTAGTGGTAGGATCGTAATAGTAAACCTGTACATATTTTGCACCAATTCTTACCTGCCGCAGGTTACAAAATTATTGAAAATCCCGTGAACGTCACCGACAATACACGAACTATCGATTGCATCGTTGTTAAAATAGTCGACCAAACCGGTGATCTCATCACTTTTTGTCGGGGAAACCATTACATCAGACTTTACCTAAAGGGTCTTTAAGCAATGTTTCTGCGCTACAAGCATAAGCCACAGAAACCTATTAATGGACGCATTGTCAGCAGTTTTACCAGTCGCATGCCACCAGTGCACCGATTAATATCGGGAAACGTTAAATTCCTGCAAACGTTAGGACTCAAAGTGCTACGTCGTTAAAATGAATAGGAATATACTAAATGTTATGCAACGTGCTATATTTGATACGGCCATTGTCAATGCCGACAAACATACGCATACACCGTACTCCAATACCACGTTTGAGAAGAACGACGTTATACGGATTCCAATAGAAAACGAAGAAGTCTATACATTATATCATCGGACAGCGTAATTTATATTGAAGGTACAATGAGTAAGTCAGATGGTGGTGTTTCAACTACAACCGATGTGGTTAACAGCGGAGTTTTATTTTTATTTGATGAACTTCGCTATGAACTTGGCGGAAAGGTTATTGACCACGTTCGTAATCCAGGTAAAACTACAACTATAAAAAATTTCCTATCCTACGATTATAGTGAAAGCCGCCGCTTTAGAAACGCCGGTTGGTCCCCCATCGATAAACTTGATCTTGTTGATGCTAATGGTCATTTCAACGTATGCATTCCTTTGCGTATGGTTTTAGGGTTTGCCGAGGACTAACGAAAATTCTTTTGAATATCAAACAGGAGCTTGTTCTTATTAGGAGTAGTGCCGACGACGCAGCTATATCGAATTCAGATAACAAGGAGTCAATTTCCATTACACATAATTCGTGGTGGATTCCACACATAACCGTTGCAGACGCAGAGCACTTAAAACTACTTAAACATATTCACCCAATGGACATAAACTTTCGCAGTTGGGAACTACAGGAATACCCAGAATTACGTACAACACGCACACGTGGGTTGTGAAGACGGCTTCTCAAGCGGAAAAGCCGTGTTTTGTTATCGTCTGCTTTCAAACCGATACATCGCGCAAAAAAGGCGCAGTCAGTTTAACCACTGTAAGTTGACCACTATGAAATTGCATCTGGTTTCATCCATGTATCCTTACGATAATCTTATCATTGACTTCGATAACAATCGCTATTCTATACTATATGAAATGTATGCATCGTTTCAACAATCGTATTACGGGGGCATTAGCGAATCCATATTAAGGCTCAGTGAATTTCAAACGCACGCTTCACTCGTGGTCATCGATTGTTCCCATCAAAACGAAATAGTGAAAGTGGAAGCGGTTGACGTACGATTAAAATTTCAAATGAAGGAAGCACTTAAAGCTCACACTACAGCGTACTGCCTCATTCTACACGATCGTTTTGTTCGGTACAATTTTACAACCAATATTGTAACTGAAGTCTAAAATGAATAGTCCATTAGTTGTCGTCGTTCAAGGTTTTAAAACTGCCAATAATAACTTTGTGTTTAAAAAAGTGACTATTTTGCCACTATCGTCATAAGATGGAGTTGCAACAACATATCTGCTGCAACCACCGTATTCTTGGAACCATCTATCAGCTCGCTTAAAATGCCAAAACGTATGGCTAAGCAGAAACTTTCACGGCATCTCGTGGGAAGATGGCGACTTACCATATAGCTTGCATTGTGCGAATTGCAACCAAGTAAAATAATGTTCCAAATGGTTCACAGTATCCATAAATAATAGAGCAGCCAAATGTTGAGGCGTAGGGATACCGAAAAATGGACCGACGATGTAGCTTGCATTGTGCGAATTTCAACCAAGTAAAATAATGTTCCGAATGGTTCACAGTGTCCCTAAATAATAGAGCAGCCAAATGCTGAGGCGAAGGGATACCGAAAAATGACCCGACGATGTAGCATGCACTGTGCGAATTTCAACCAAGTAAAATAATGTTCCAAATGGTTCAGTGTCCCTAAATAATAGAGCAGCCAAATGCTGAGGCGTAGGGATACCGAAAAATGGCCCGACGTTGTAGGTTGCATTGTGCGAATTTCAACCAAGCAAAATAATGTTCCAAATGGTTCACAGTGTCCCTAAATAATAGAGCAGCCAAATGCTGAGGCGAAGGGATACCGAAAAATGGCCCGACGATGTATCATGCACTGTGCGAATTTCAACCAAGTAAAATAATGTTCCAAATGGTTCAGTGTCCCTAAACAATAGAGCAGCCAAATGCTGAGGCGTAGGGATACCGAAAAATGGCACAACGATGTAGCTTGCATTGTGCGAATTTCGATCAAGTAAAATAATGTTCCAAATGGTATACAGTATCCATAAAAAATAGAGCAGCCAAATGCTGAGGCGCAGGGATACCGAAAAATATCCTGAGGATGTAGCTTGAGTTGTGCGAATTTCAACCAAGTAAAATAGTGTTCCTAATGGTTCACAGTATCCATAAATAATAGAGCAGCCAAATGCTGAGGCGTAGGGATACCGAAAATGGCCCGACGATGTAGCTTGAGTTGTGCGAATTTCAACCAAGTAAAATAATGTTCCAAATGGTTCACAGTGTCCCTAAATAAGAGAGCAGCCAAATGCCGAGGCGATACCGAAAATGGCAACGATGTAGCTTGCATTGTGAATTTCAACCAGAAAATAATGTTCCAAATGGTATACAGTATCCATAAATAACAGAGCAGCCAAATGCTAAGGCGCAGGGATACCGAAAAATATCCCGAGGATGTAGTTTGAGTTGTGCGAATTTCAACCAAGTAAAATAATGCTCCTAATGGTTCACCGTATCCATGAATAATAGAGCAGCCAAATGCCGAGGCGTAGGGATACCGAAAAATGGCCCGACGATGTAGGTTGCATTGTGCGAATTTCAACCAAGCAAAATAATGTTCCAAATGGTTCACAGTGTCCCTAAATAATAGGGCAGCCAAATGCTGAGGCGTAGGGATACCGAAAAATGGCCCGACGATGTAGCATGCACTGTGCGAATTTCAACCAAGTAAATTAATGTTCCAAATGGTTCACAGTGGCCCTAAATAATAGAGCAGCCAAATGCTGAGGCGTAAGGATACCGAAAAATGGCCCAACGGTGTAGCTTGCATGGTGTGAATTTCAATCAAGTAAAATAATGTTCCAAATGGTATACAGTATCCATAAATAATAAAGCAGCCAAATGCTGAGGCGCAGGGATACCGAAAAATATCCCGAGGATGTAGCTTGAGTTGTGCGAATTTCAACCAAGTAAAATAGTGTTCCTAATGGTTCACAGTGTCCCTAAATAATAGAGCAGCCAAATGCTGAGGCGTAGGGATACCGAAAAATGTCCCAACGATGTAGCTTGCATTGTGAGAATTTCAACCAAGTAAAATAATGTTACAAATGGTATACAGTATCCATAAATAATAGAGCGGCCAAATGTTGAGGCGTAGGGATACCGAAAAATGGACCGACGATGTAGCTTGCATTGTGCGAATTTCAACCAAGTAAAATAATGTTCCAAATGGTACACAGTATCTATAAATAACAGAGTAGCCAAATGCTGATGCGTAGGGATACCGAAAAACGGCTGGTCTATTATTTTTGGATACTGTGTACCATTTGGAACATTATTTTACTTGGTTGAAATTCGAACAATGCAAGCTACTTTCATCGGGCCATTTTTCGGTATACCTACGCCTCAGCATTTGGCTGGTCTATTATTTATGGATACTGTGTACCATTTGGAACATTATTTTACTTGTGTGGAATTCGCACAATGCAAGTTACATCCTCGGACCATTTTTCGGTATCCCTACGCTTCAGCATTTGGTTGCTCTATTATTTATGGATACTGTGAATCATTTGAAATATTATTTTGCTTGGTTGAAATTCGCATAATGCAAGCTACATCCTCGGGCCATTTTTCGGAATTGCTACGCCTCAACATTTGTCTGCTCTATTATTTATGAATACCGTGAACCATCTGGAACATTACTTTACTCGGTTGAGATTTGCACAATTAAAGCTACATCCTCGGGCCATTTTTCGATATCCCTACGCCTCAACATTTGGCTGTTTTATTATTTATGGATACTGCATGCCATTTGGAACATTATTGTGCTTGGTTGGAATTCATACAATGCAAGCTACATCGTCGGGCCATTTTTTGGTATCTCTACGCCTCAGCATTTGGCTGCTTTCTTATTTGTGGATATTGTAAACCATTTGAGACATTATTTTTCTTGGTCGAAATTCGCACAGTGCAAGCTACATCCTCGGGCCATTATTCGGTATCCCTACGCTTCATCATTTGGCTGATCTATTATTCATGGATACTGTGCACCATTAGGAACATTATTTTACTTGGTTGAAATTCGCACAACGCAAGCTACATCCTCGGGATATTTTTCGGTATCCCTACGCCTCAGCATTTGACTGCTCTATTATTTATGGATACTGTGAACCATTTGGAACATTATTTTGCTTGGATGAAATTCGCACAATGCAAGCTACATCGTCGGACCATTTTTCGCTATCCCTATGCCTCAGCATTTGGCTGCTCTATTATTTATGGATACTGTGGAGCATTATTTGGAACATTATTTTGCTTGGTTGAAATTCGCACAATGCAAGTTACATTGTCTGGCCATTTTTCGGTATCCCTGCGCCTTAGCTTTTGGCTGCTCTATTATTTATTAATACCGTGAACCATCTGGACCATTATTTTGCTCGGTTGAAATTCGCACAGTTCAAGCTACACCTTCGGGCCATTTTTCGGTATCCCTACGCTTCAACATTTGACTGCTTTATTATTTATGAATACCGTGAACCATCTGGAACATTACTTTACTCGGTTGAGATTTGCACAATTAAAGCTACATTTTCGGGTCATTTTTCGATATCCCTACGCCTCAACATTTGGCTGTTTTATTATTTATGGATACTGCATGCCATTTGGAACATTATTGTGCTTGGTTGGAATTCATACAATGCAAGCTACATCGTCGGGCCATTTTTTGGTATCTCTACGCCTCAGCATTTGGCTGCTTTCTTATTTATGGATACTGTAAACCATTTGAGACATTATTTTACTTGGTCGAAATTCGCACAGTGCAAGCTACATCCTCGGGCCATTATTCGGTATCCCTACGCTTCATCATTTGGCTGATCTATTATTCATGGATACTGTGCACCATTAGGAACATTATTTTACTTGATCGAAATTCGCACAATGCAAGCTACATCGTTGTGCCATTTTTCGGTATCCCTACGCCTCAGCATTTGGCTGCTCTATTATTTAGGGACACTGAACCATTTGGAACATTATTTTGCTTGGATGAAATTCGCACAATGCAAGCTACATCGTCGGACCATTTTTCGCTATCCCTATGCCTCAGCATTTGGCTGCTCTATTATTTATGGATACTGTGGAGCATTATTTGGAACATTATTTTGCTTGGTTGAAATTCGCACAATGCAAGTTACATTGTCTGGCCATTTTTCGGTATCCCTGCGCCTTCGCTTTTGACTGCTTTATTATTTATGGATACCGTGAACCATCTGGACCATTATTTTGCTCGGTTGAAATTCGCACAGTTCAAGCTACACCTTCGGGCCATTTTTCGGTATCCCTACGCTTTCAACATTTGACTGCTTTATTATTTATGAATACCGTGAACCATCTGGAACTTTATTTTACTCGGTTGAGATTCGCACAATTCAAGCTATATCCTCGGGCTATTTTTCGATATCCCTGCGTCTCAGCATTTGGCTGTTCTATTATTTATGGATACTGTGAACCATTTAGGACATTATTTTACTTGGTTGAAATTTGCACAACGCAAGCTACATCCTCGGGATATTTTTCGGTATCCCTATGCCTCAACATTTGGCTGCTCTATTATTTATGGATACAGTGTACCATTTGGAACATTATTTTACTTGATTAGAATTCGCACAATGCAAGCTACATTGTTGGGCCATTTTTCGGTATCCCTACGCCTCAGCATTTGGCTGCCCTACTATTTATGGATACTGTACACCATTTGGAACATTATTTTACTTGATTGAAATTCGCACAATGCAAGGATAACAAGGTAGAAGGGACGATAGAAGTTAGAGATAAGGGACCTATCACCTCAAAAGGTAAAAGACAGGCACGACACAGGTAGCTGTTTTCGGCTTCAGGCCTCGTAGTCTAATAATGTCTCATTACACCGCGCGCATTTGCGCCATTCACTCCGCGCCTGCGCTTTCTTTTGCGCAAACGCAACTGTACGGAATGACGGAAATTAACAAGTTTATTTGAAAATATCCGCGGGAATTTACTCACATATTTAACAATGTACATTACCAAATTTGGAATGTAACACTATATACTACTTGTGTGAAGCACAACACTGTACGGCTGTGAAACTTGGACAGTAGGAGAAACAAACGAGAAAAGATAGAAGTCTTTGAAGTATGGCGCTACAGATATATGAAGAAGATATCATGGACAGACAAAGTTAAGAACAAAGAAGTTCTAGAAATAGCAGGGGAAGAAAGATATCTGTGAAAAATAGTTTAAAAAAAAGGAGAGATATGATGATAGGACATATAGTAAGACATGAGAGAATAGCGAGCCATATATTAGAATCAGAGAAGGAAAAAGAGAGGTAAAGGAAGACCTACATTAGACTATTGCACACAGATAGTAAAAGATGTGGGCCGTGGGAAATTCAGGGAAATGTGTGGGTTAGCTCAGAATAGGAAGCAACGGATGTACGCATCCAATCAGTTCGAGAACTGAAGACAATCATGATGACGATAATGTTACGCTTTATACAAGGTATATCGACATGCATTTTTTCGTTTTGGATTACTTTTCCTCCCCCGTTGAATTTTTATATTTAGCAGAACGCTGCGGCGTTAGAACTGATGGCCATTTAATAGTCGAAATTTAAAATAATTTGTCGTTAACAGTTTTATTCTAATTACTTTATAAATATTAATCCAAACTGATTTTCAGTGACAAACAAATGTAATTTTAAAGCAAAAACTAAGGAATTATTAAGGTCTTGAACTTGTAGACGACACAAGGGAAACTTTCTTTGCTGCTTTCAGTTTCAATTATAGATTCTTACAAAATATTTTCAATCTAACATCTGATTGACATTCCATGCAGATTACCGCGTTCGTACCCCAAGCCTGTTTGGAATATTCCAAGTTTCGCCACGGCTCTGCTGTCTTTTTGTTTTTCCAATTTATTCTGAAACGCGCCATGCGCTCCGCGTATCGTCATTTATTGATCTCTTTTTAACGCTCAGGTATATAGGTCAAATTGCAAACACCGGCTGTACTTAACGCTTATAAATTAAATAAATACATAGTTCAATTATAAAATGCATTGTTTATATAAATTTCAAATTCTATTAGTGTTATATTTATTGATAAAGTGTTGTAATACGCAAGAAACGATGAGAGACGTCAAGCAACAACCAGAATTATCAACGATGTATGCGTTATGTTTAATTCGAGGTATAATTAAAGTGAATGTTAATCCAAGCTAATTTTTAGCGTTCGTAATTGGGCAGAAAAATTAGGTGGAGAATTGTGGCATTTTGGCGAATTCGTTACTAGACGTAACATGGTAATTGATGTAAGTACGTTATACGTCCTGTTTACATTAAAACGTTAAAATAGAAGCGTGGTTTGAAATATCGCTAATTGAATATACAGAAAAGATGTTACGATAATACACAGCTTGCTTGATTATGCAGCGTTAGCGTTTTGTTTACATAGATTGTCACTTCTGTCATAATTGTGTTTGTGTTCTTATGTCAATTGTGTTTTAATATTATTTTTAACCTGTCTTTAGAGTTACAAACGTACGACTGTCGTGTTGGAGGATGGTGATGCTATATTGAAAGACATGTCCGAAAAAATTAAGAAAATGATGGACGAAAAAGTTACGGCCGTTCGAGTAAGTACGCTTATATTTGATGCGCAATTAAATAAACACGCAGAAGCTAGTAAGTGCAATAAATGTATAGTAGGTTTAAAAATAACAAACTTTTCATAAAATATTTATTGCACCGGCTATTACCTTTGTCGTTACGATTCATCATTAATTTTCATTGCAAATCGACGGGCACACTTAATAAAACGGGCATTGCTTTAAAAGCTTTCAGAAGATGTATAGTTCACTGCTTTGAAAAAATTCAGTAACCTAATTAGAATTTTTTAAGTTTCGGGGAATTATACCTATAGAATACATTTATATTTTAAAAATAAATTCTTTAAAGACTTCTAATTAATAACGGGCCCGACTTGCCTACTGGGTGAAGAATTGGTTCACGCGAGATAGGTTTGGCCTCCTGGAGCGGCTTGGTAAAAAAGCTTTTCCAAAAAACTTCTTCTATCAAATTTATTTTATACTGAAACTACAATTAATTTGTTTTACAAGTACGTTATATTCATTAACGTTTGGAGATCGAAATAATTCTAAGTTGAAATTCACTTTAATTAAATTAACTAAAATTACGGTGAGTAGCTGAACTACCAACAATGTTAAAGTTGAGAAGCTCTAGACTGACTGACCATCTTGGGCTCTTGAGGGTATTTATGCTATCCCTGCTCCTGACATTGCTTGTGGGAACTGTAGACCTCATGTCTGCTTATTTCTGTATTTAATACAATGTAACCATCTTAATTCTAATAATTGCTGTCTTATAATCTACTGTGAACTGCAGCTGCAGTATCACGTTACGGCTGGTATACAGTGTCTGTTTCCGTTTTCACTGTGTGTTTCGTTGAACTTTCATTAACCTTTTTATTATGCCCTTCAATTTATACAATGTAACATTTAACTTAAGTATTTTTATTAATTTTCTTTGGGAAGTAAACCACTCATAGTTTTTAAAATCATCTTTAATTATGTTTCGATCCATGACCTAGAATCGTTGTCAAAATAATAAAAACTTCAAATTTGACATTTATGACATAAATTGATGGTGACTGATTTATTGATGTTCGGTATATTTGGTTTGAGTACATTAGGTGCAAATTTTAAAGTTAAAAGAATGATTGCCTTCAATTTGTGTTGCGGCCTGGGACCGACTTTTTAGGTAGCCAAAACGCTTAACGTGAAATCTGCTGATTTTTTTTTTAAACTATGAGTGGTTTACTTCCCAAAGAAGATTAAGAAAAATACTAAACAAACCGCAACAAACATATAGGAAGTATTTAACTTATGTTTGAATAATTCAATTTGCTTACATATATATCCTAATTTAGGGAGTATGTAACTCCTCCCGACGTAGATGAAAATTAAGGAGTTTTGCTTAATTTTTGAAACTCATTGTCCCTAAGGGTTTATTTATTATTTCTTTAATTCCTTTTGTTTCTTGTTTCTTATTACTAAAATTCGTTTCTTTGTTCTTATATCTAAGATACATTTTGTACAATACATACATAGTTAATAAAATAATTGCAATGATTAATAAAATTGTCCAAGCACTGATATTGTCATAATGTACTTTTGGCATTTTTAATTCACTTAAATGTTCTTTGTAATTGTCCATTAGCTTTACGACTTAGTTGAGATCGTCTAGGTCTACTTGCATTGGTTTCTTGCTGATTTCGTCGTCGTAATCTTGAACTGTAGTTTCGGTAAATTTGCGAATTTCTTCGTTACTGTTGGGTCTTGGTATACTCGAATAATTTCATTTTTCAATTTTAAATAGCAATCTTCTTTTATGGTGATTACTTTACTTCCAGTTAATGCTAAATTATTTTGGTCTTGGTTATCATGGGCGGTTGCTATTACTTCTTCTTTAAGACATTACAGCCTCGCGTACTGGTAGATAGTGAAACTTTCGAAAAAGATGTTTATTTTTTCTTACAGAAGTCGTGAAGAAGATGTTGTTTTATCTCTCTGAACTTTATCTTCGGCGGTTTAGACAGACTATCGGGGGTTGTTAATTAAATACGAATGGGTAGGGCGCCACTGTATTTAGATAGTGTGTAAAAACAAGAAATATCGCTAAGAAAAATACAGGAACTTCAACGAGTATATTCTGTTATAAAAATACAAGATTTTGTATTTTTAGATGGTACTACGTTTATCCTGAAAGAAAATAAAATACATAAAATAATAGTAGAGACAGCAATTTGCGCCTCAAAAGAAAATCAATAAATCAGACAGGTTTTGTACATCTATGATTTCTTTCTTTTGTGTAATAGTGCATGGACACTCTGCTTATTAAATTTATGCACATCTGATTTATATGTAATTCATAGAATCCAGTGATAAGCATGGACAAAATAAATACTATGGCTTAAATGCTTCCATGAATGTAATTAACCTTGTTTAAATATATAAAGAAATTAAGACTGTTAAGTATGAACACATATAGTGACTGAAAATTAAATCTGATTTATTCTAACAGATAATTATTATAAGTTTCTGAATATTCAATTAATTTTTATATTTATATTGTTAATCTAGGACAATTTAAATAAAGAAAGCCTTTAAAGCAAATAGGCACTATAAATGTCATTAACAGAATTATGAGATTTTTTATATCATCTTTTCAGTACTGACTAAATGACTGACATACATACAAAATAAGTTTGTAATAAGATCTTTCAAATTAATAAAATTAAACTTCGTTAAATAGTTATCGTGTATAAGCAAGTACATGATTATATTATTCGCAATGCAAATTCATAAAGCTTTTGTTACATAGACAATTTTATGAAGCATAATTTTGATATGAAGCATCATTGAAAATTTAAATTCATAATTAAATGTTATCACAATGATGTTAGTTTCCATGGGTTCAAACTACCAAGGTTAGATTTATACATGACGTTAAACGTCAAACAGATGATTGCCTCAACAAATGGAAATCACTTACCACCTTGACCTCAGGGCATGGCTGCTTGCATCATTTAACAAACAAGTTCAACCCACATGTAGATTTCCAACATTGAACAAACACATGAAAAATCAGTTGTTTACATCGTTATAACAACGCCTCGCAAACGAGAACCACATTGTAAGTTTCCAATGCGTAATCGTTTTATACGCAATTAAATTAACTTGTTACAACCATTCGTCAGCTCTAAGTATTGCTTCTGAATTAAAACATAATATCCATGTTGAAATATAAGGAACATATATATCTTATACGCAGTAAAAGTTCAACAGTCTCGCACGACCCTTTTGCTTCAGTTATTAAATGTTATTTCTTCCGTACGTTAGTGTTACTTTATTTTTCTAGTTCATTAGTTTTTTTGTACTTTAGTGTTGCGCTAATGAAAACCAAATATAAATTAGTTTGAATTATTTAAAAGTAGAAATTACAAACCATGATGAGTTTCTAAACAATCAGATCGATGGATTTATTGAAACTAATTTGCCACTCGCAAGTCAGCTTTAGATATGAATTTAACCATATTGAAGTTGTAACGATCAAAAGTCGACTGATTCGACTCGTCGACAACAGCCTTTGCAAGCAGGTGCGCGAAAGCACGCTATACGATATCACTTTGAAGATACGTTGTAGAAATTTTACAATTCCAACTGGACATTTATAACTATGCGCTTTATTTACTATATGATTAAAAATAAAGGACAATAATAGGGGTGTTTCGAAATTAAGATACTTTGTTTTGATTTTGTATTAATTGTAGAAATACGATTTATATTGAATTATAAAAGTATACTTAAAAATGTTATAACTCAACACATAATTTTTATGCGTTAATTTAGCAGAGGGAAAGCAAACTGTTACAACTTTTTGAATTTTCATATTTGTAATTTGTACTGGTTTTGGATCAAAATTCTCATAGTGATTAGAGAATCTTAACAATTGTACTTCATATGGGCTATCTGCTTGAATAGCTGTTGTCTTTAATGATTGGCATAAGTATTGACTCGGTGCTACTTCTTTGCATTTTTCATTCGTGAAGCCATACCTAAGTTCATTTAGGGAAAGGAACTTGGTTTTAGGAATAAAAACTTGATACTTTCTAACAACTTTCCTGCAGAAAACAAATAAATGATAATAATTATACGTGTTACTTTCTACTATGGGGATTTCTACTAAAAACGTAATTTCACGATTTTTTACATAACAATACTTATATTTGAAAAAATAGCTATACTCCCGCGCAACTGTTATGAGCCACTACTACAGTTGGCAACACTGATACGCTCCACGTTCACAATATTGCGCAATAAAGGTATTACGACATAATTTGCCAAATTGTATCATGTACCAAATATGTTTACAGTGATACAAGATGCACCTTAAAAAAGATAAAAAACACCTAAAAATGTGAAACGCTTCACGATTCTGCGGTCATCCTTACACAGGCGTCGCCGTGGATCAATGTAGTAAGCGTAAGACTACGGATCCCAAGGTCCCGGGTTCAAATCCCGACACGGCCGACTGCTTTAAAAATTGCAGGTGAGCATTTTTCACAAAAATTACGCCCTCGTTAGGATGAGATGTTAAATGGAGGTCCCGTGTGTGAGTGTTGTCACGCACGTTAAAGATCCCTACCTATCCTGGAACGACAAGGGTTCGGCAAAATTCTAAATTTCCAGGCAACAAAAAACTCGCCTCCTGGCCAATGTAGTACCTTCAGGTGGAGCATTGGGAATGTAAATGAACGGTCATCCTTACACAGGAGCCATGCTGATTTCCATGGATCTCGTTGGGCGTTGTTTGGGCGTGGGTTTCGTTAGGCCATCGTTGAAACCAGATTTGATTTGTCTTCCCTCTTCGTCGTTCGTAGCGGTACGGTAGGATACAGGTAGGGAACGATATAAGGCAGAGATGAAGGGAAACCTACATTCTAAAAGAGAAAAGACAAAGGAACCACACAGGTAAACGTCACTGTTCGACGTCTCGTTGCCTAAAAATGATCTCATGTCCTGTCCAAATCGCGCACTTACCCACTCCGCGCCTGCGCATTCTTTTGCGCCGACGCAACTGTCCGGGATGGCGGAAATGCACAAGTCTATTTGAAATAATGGCGGGAATTTACTCACAAATTTAAACTTAAACCAAAAATGATACATAGCCGATTTTCGGCATGTAACAGTATATTAGATTCTGTTACTTTAAAGGGTAATTTGCTATTAGTTATGAGTGATCCGGTTCCTAATAAATTCATTTAATAAATCAATTGATTCTATTATACTAGCGTGTACCGTGTTTAGTTTAGCAAATATTACAGCGTTTTCTAATGTGGCTAAAATTTGTTGGATTACAGTAGACATTCATATTATTTGGTTAAATATCGTGTTAAATCTGATTAAATCTCGCATTCTTAGCATTGTGGTTTGCATGTTACTTTCAAGGGTTAGTATTCTATTGGATATACTGTCTTGGTTGTTTACTAGCTTTATTAGTGTATCATTAAATTTTATTATGGTCGATTGAGTTAAAGATATTTGATTTTTAACAATGGTTTTTATGTCATTTTGGTTTTCAATTAAGTGTTGTATGGCGTTGTCATATCGTTCTGCATCTTGGTTGTCTAAGTTGCTTGTGATAGCTTTTATAATATTACTTAATCCGTTAATGAGTCCTCTCTTTCGTCTTGTAATTTGATCGGTTGGTATTAGTCTATTAAATTTGTCTTCTCTGTTTTTTAAGATATTTTCCATTATACTGTTGTAATTAAACATTTTTATCGCGTATTCTTTTCCTAATTTAGCTGTGTCCATTGACCGCTTCAGTCTGTAGTAATTGTCTCTAATTATATGAAATTCTTGTTTTAATTAGATTAAATCAAATTTCTGTGCGAATGTCCAATAATCTATTGTGTTTTGCATACTGGTAGTATACCGGGGTTGTTCTTAATGTCTTCGACTAATATGTCGTCGTCCGTTCTATCTGGGTGGAGGTTGACGGCAAGGGTGATGGCTGTCCATCTGAAATTACAGGGTGTCTTCAATTCTTCAAGTGTTACAGTTATCTACTACGGCTACATTTTTGTCTGATATTTTTGATTTTAAATGGACCTAAATTTCTAGGAGCCGTTTTGTGTCTTTTACCTTTAAAATTCCTTTCGTATACGGTTTGTCCTATTGAAAATTTATTTATATCGGCATTCTTATTTGAGATAAGACTTTCATACACAAATAGTGATAGTTGCAGACTGCAAATTTCATGAAAATGTGTAGGTTAGTTCAGACTAGGAAACAATGAGGATACTCGTCCAACCAGTTCTAGGACTGAAGACTTAATGATGATGATGGCATTCTTATTGCGGGTTGCTGTGATGCGTTCTTTATCGTTATCTAATTTATTCTTTACATTGTCGTAAGTTATTTTTAATTTTTCTTTATGGTCTTTAGCATACTGTTGGTATACTTTTTATTGTAATGTATATCGTAAGGGTTGCTGGAATCTGAGTGTCCTAATGTTAATTCAAGGGGTGTAAAATTAGTGATGAGTGAATTATGTTGTTGTAGGCAATTAATGCGTATGACATTAAATTAGTTATGTGTTTTTTCTTATAAGTTAGTCTTAACAGTCTAATTTGTTCTAATAAGGTTAGATGTAATCTTTCGATTAATCCGTTTGATTCTGGATGATCTTTCGTTATAAAATGAATTCTTATTTTATGGAGTTCTAGGGTATTTTGTATTGTTTCATTTCTAAATTCACTGCCATTGTCTAAAGTTATTGTTTCTGGTGTACTGTAAAATGTAAAATATTGTAAGAATCCTTGGGTTACATCGATACTATTTTTTGAGGTGAAGGGTAACGCTTGGTCTACTTTGGTGAATGCGTCTACGATTGTTTCGAGCTTCTACTACCAAAGTGTCTGCATGTAATTTTTGATAAGGTTTGTCGGGTGTTTTGTTTAATATTAAGGGTACTTTTGGGGGTGACCTGTCGGATTTTGCTTTGTCGCACAATTCACATTGGTTAATAAAATCTGTGGCTAATTCTTTCATGTCTTTAAAGTAATATCTCCTTATAAGTTGTTTTAGGGTTTTGTTGATTCCACGATCGTTGGTTTTGCTATTGTGTTGATTTCTAATTACGTCATTTATTTCGTCTGGGTCATCTAAAGTTATTAATTTTCTTGTACATCTAATAATTTCGGGTCTTAAGTTACTAAATAATCTAATATATAATTCTGAAAATCGTTTGTATAAATGTTCGGTGGTGAAATACATGTAAAAACGTTTTTTCTCTGGGGTATATTCTTTTAAAATTTTTATTATTTGTTCCTTGTTAGTCTTTAGTTATTTGAATTTGATATATTTTCTTATTGTCTGTTTTTGTATATTTTACTGGATTGGGGTTTGTCAAAACTTCGATAACTATGAATTGATTTGGTTCTATATCTATAGCTTCATTTAAAATTTTAATTGCGGTTTTTGGTTCTTCGTTTTGTGTTGAGTGAATAGTGTCTATTTCTTCTGGGTCTTCTCTTATCTCTGTTTCGTCTACGTTACCTATAATTGATTCCGTTTCTATTGCGTTAAGTAGAATTCTGCTTAGTGCATCTGCGTTATTATTATAAATTCCTTTTTTATATATAATTTCGTAGTCATATTCCTCTAGTCTAATCCTCCATCTTTGTAATTTTGAATTTGGTTCCTTAAGTTTGCATAACCATACTAATGGTCTATGGTCGGTGTATATGTAGAATTTTCTTCTATAAAGATATGGTCTAAAATATTTTGTTGCCCAAATTATTGCTAATAATTCTTTCTCAATTGTGCTGTACTTTTGTTCCGTTTCGTTTAACGTTCTAGATGCGTAGCTGATTGGTTTATCGCTACCTACTTTTCCTTGGCTTAATACTGCGCCTAGTGCTATACGTTCGATGCGTTGGTTGTTAATATAAATTGTTTTGAAAAATCGGGGTATTCTAATATGGGGTGTGATTGGTAAGGATACATTTGATTTTTTCTACTGCTATGATAAATTCTGGGGTGTGTTCGATCTTGTTACCTTTCTTTAAACAATTTGTTAGTGGTTTGGTTATTCGTGCGTAACCTTTTATGAATTTTTGGTAATAATCACCGAGTCCTAAAAATCCTTTAATTTCTTTATTAGTGTTGGGTAAGGGTAATTTAGTACTGCGTTCGTCTTGTCTGGATTTGGCATAACTTCTTGTGGGGTTATTATGTGTCCTAAAAATGATACTTCCTTTTTGTAAAAATTTACTTTTGTCTAATTGGACCTTAAAATGAGCTTGTCTCAATCGTTCAAAGACTTCTCTCGATCTTTCTGTGTTTTACGAGTGATGTTAAATATACAATTATATCGTTCAGGAACACAAGACATTTTTCGTTGTGTATTCCTCTTAAAATGTTACCCATAACTCTTTGAAAGGTGGCGGATGCGTTCTTTGCGTTTGTGTTCATAGTGTCCTCTAGGTGTACTGAATGTTGTTTTAGTTGTGTCCTTCTCGTCCATCTCTACTTGGTGATATCCTGAGGCGTGGTCTAATGTCGAAAAATATTGACACTTTCCTAATTTATCTAAAATATTGGTGATATTGGGTAATGAGTATTTGTCGTTTACCGTCTTCTCGTTAAGTTTTCTATATTCGATAACCATTCGATATTTGTGTTTTCCTGAGGCATCTTTTTTCTTCGAAACTATTAATACCGGGCTGCTCCATAGTGAATTTGAGTGTTGGATTATATCTTCTTCAATAGGTCTGCTCCTGTCCATCTGCTTCTGCTTGACTTGCTTGAAGTAGTCTATATGCTTTGGTGAAAATAGGTTTATCATCTGGTAATTCAATATTATGTTTCACTGTGTTGGTGAAAGTTAAGGGTATTACTTCGCAATGCAATATATCTCGGTATTCGAAACATGTCTTTAATTGCTCTCTCCTCTTCGTTGTTAATGTCGTTATTAAAACGAATGTTAATTAAATTTTCTCTTAACATCCTGTCGTGTTCTGTAGGGTTAGAATCGTTTTCATATTCTTTGTCTATTTCCATCTCGCTAAAGTTTACTTCTTCTACGTCTAGTGGAGTTGTTAACGATAGTTCTATGGGGTAATCATTTGAGTTTAAAATTGTCGTAGTGGCGTAATCGTCTTTTATTTGTATACTAATGCTGTAGGTGTTTCTACTCAGGGTTGAAATGACATATGATTTATAATTCCGACGTCGTCTTTTGAATTTACTAAATTTTTATTTGTTTTTCTGTCCTGGGTTCGATGGTGTATTTTTGCTCGGTTTGAATATTACTATTATGAAATTTAATAGGAATTTGTTCGTGTTTTGTTCTTAATAATCGGTTTTTTATATCAATGTCGGCTCCTAGTTTTCTTAGAAGATCCATGCCTATTAATCCGTCGTATTTGTCTTTAAATTCGAAGATGCGAAATTTATGTTTCATTTTTACGTTAAAGGTTTTTGGTAGGGGTATGTTTGCTAATCGGTGTAACGTCGTTTTATGGGCTGTTTTGATTTTAAATGGTTCTCTTTCTACAAAATCTAAATAATGTTTCTTTACGGTTCTGGGGCTAATTATAGTTTTTGAAGATCCGGTGTCGATTAGTAATTTGAATTCAGCATGAGGCATTTCTATATAGGGTAAAATTTGTTGATTGATGTTATTTAAATTAATTACGTTTGGTCGCATTTGAATCGGTCTAACTGAAAATTTGAGCACGCGTTTTCTTCGTCGTCCTCTTCGTAGTTTTCATAGGAGTTGTGGCATTCGTAGTTTTCTGAATGATTGGTTTCGTCGTCTTTATAGGAGTTTGCGTAATTATCCGTGTCATGATTATTAAAATCTTCCACTTCTTGGTGGAATAGTTCCTCGAAAGTGAAGTTTCGTTTTTGGTTATAGTTGGTTGGATTTGCGATATTTTTGTGTTTTGTCTAGTGTTACCAGATGAAGTGTCCATAGGAGTTGGTTTGTAATAACCGTTGGGGTTATAATTCGTCATCGGTGCGTTTCTGATGGGGTTGCGCCGAATGTTTGCTTTGGTTGATTTACGTTTTGATTGAATCTTGGTGTAAATGCGGGTTTTGTAAAATTTGCATTAAACGTTTGCCTTGGAAATTGTCTAAATTGGTTGTGGAAATTTGTGTTCGTAAAGTTTGGGTTATTAATTTGTGGTTGATTCGTATGGTTTTCATTTGTGAGTAATTTTTATTTGCTTTAGGGTTATACAGTCTGTTTTTGTAATTCATAACGTTTTCTTCCTCTACAATCATGCTCATTGCTTCCTTTAAATTTTGGTGATGTTGAAATCTTATTTTGTCCGATAAGCGTTCAGGTAAGGCGTTGATGTAAGTGTCTAAAGTCATTTCGTCGTACATTTTCGTCTTCAGTAATCGTATGTTTTGGTCGGGTTTTTCAATTTTTAGCTTTGTCAAAATTAAACTTCGTACGTCTTGACATTTCACACCGAATTGATAGGGTGATTGGTTATTTTCCATCCGTAGTTTTATTAAATCGCGGACTAGACATTTGATGTTTCGTTGGTCGACGAAATATGCAATCAGAATACGTTTGAATTACTCCCTCTCGATTAGATCTTCTCGACTGGCAATCAGAGTTAATGCTCTGCCCATCAGCTTGTTTATTATTATGCGAGTTAAGGTTCGTGGCTTCGAGCGGTCCTTTTTAAAAAGACTCTTTGAACTTTAACACATTTATTTCAGTTATATACAGAAGTTAAATATTGAATTTAGACAATATTGATTTATTACTCTAAGTCCAAAATTATTACTTATTGTGCAGTGAGTTATCTACGAACTGCAATGCAAAAGCTGAAGTCTGATGAACTGCCTGGGAGTGGAGCTCCCGGCCTTTTTATAATCTCCCTACCTCTTTACAATTCTGTGGGAACTTACGGACCTATTTCCGCTTACCCTTGACTCTATTCATAATACTTAGTTGCTATCTTAAAAGCTATTCTTAATTACAATGTTGCAGGCTTATTCTGCGTAATCTCGGTACGTGACTTCCTACGACCGTCTGTGACCTGACATCTGCAGTGTCACTTATCATTGTGCTACTTTGTAGCGTTTCCACTCGTGGGAACTGAAATCATCATAATAAATTGTAATAAATTGTTGCAATTTGTCTTTTATAACATTGTTGCACTTTCCTAACATTTCCTAATATTTCCTATTATCTTTATTAGTTTTATATGTATAACAAATGTGGGATCCCATAACTCCTCCCAACGTACATTAAAAATTAAGGGTTTTTACCTTGTCTTGATTTTTAATTAAATTCGTTTTCGTTTAATCTCATTTAAAATTCATATTTTCTAGGGGTACATTTGTTTCTTTGGGTTTCTTAAATCTAAAACTGTTTTCTTTATTATTCTTATATCTAATACATATTTTGTACGTTACATAAATGATCAATAAAATAGTCATTAAAATCAATATAATTGTCCATACACTAATGTTATCATAGTGCACTTTGGGCGTCTTGATCTCGTTCAGGTGTTCCTTATAATCTTCCATGAGTTTCATGGCGTGGTTTAGGTTGTCTAATTCCAGGTGTTCCAATTGCATTGGTTTTGAAGTGTTTCTTCATCTTCTTCTTGGGTAATCTTGACTTGCAGATCGGGTAGATTTGCTAATTTCTTGCTTTGTACGGGATCTTGGTAAACTCTAATTATTTCGTTTTTTAATTTTAAATAACAATTTTCCTTAAGGGTGATTAATTTACTTCCGGTTAATGCTAAATTACTTCCATCTTGGTTGCAATACATTGTTGCGATTACTTCGGTGGGAAAAATGGCTATCCATTTATTTTCCGTTATTTTCTGAATTTTCATGTTTGTGATTTGTACAGTTTTGGCTTCACAATTTTCATAGTGATTGGTAAATTGTAGTAGTTGTACTTCGCAAGGGCTGTCTTCTTGAATTGTTGTTGTTGTCAATGATTGGCATAAGTATTGATTGGGTGTGACTTCATTACATTTTTTGTTTGTATAACCATATCTTTGTTCATTTAAGGATAGGAATTTGGTTTTTGGAATAATAACTTGGTATATGCTAGTCATTTTCATTGGAAAAGCAAATAAGTGATAATAATTGTAATTGTTAATCTCTACTATCGGTATTTCTATTAAAAATGTTATATCGTTATTTTTTACATAGCCTTTAACTATTTTTTCAAATATTAAAATGTTTGATTCTAATACCATCGAAAGGTAATTTACTGTTAGTTATAAAGGATTTTATTCTCAATAATTCTTTTAATAAATCTATTGGTTCTATGATACTTGAATGTAGGGTATTTAATTTTGCAAAGGTTACTGCGTTTTCTAATGTTGCCACGAAGCCACGAACCTTAACTGGCGCGGCCGGTAGGATTTGTTGAATTAAAGTTAGGGTTGATATTATCTGGTTGTATATCGTATTGAATCTGATTAAATCTCGCATGCCTAACAGGGTAGTTCGCATGTTATTTTCTAAGGTTTCTATTCGATTGGCTATACTATCTTGATTTCTAACTAGTTTTCTTAGGGTTTCATTAAATTTGATGATCGTTGATTGTGTTAACGATATTTGATTACTAATTGTAGTTTTAATGTCGTTTTGATTTTTTATCAATTGTTGTATCGCGTTGTCATAGCGTTCTGCGTCTTGGTTATCTAAATTTCCGGTAATTGCTTTAATTACGTTTCCTAATCCGTTGATTAGTCCTCTTTTTCTTCTCGTCATCTGTTCTGTAGGTATTAGTCGATTAAATTTGTCTTCTATATTTTTCAAAATACTTTCTGTTATACTGTCGTAGTTCATCATTTCTATTGCGTATTCTTTTCCGAATTTTGTTGTGTCCATTGACTGTTTTAGTCGAAATAATTATTTTTGATTATTTGAAATTCTTGTTTTAGCTCGGTTAAATTGAATTTTTGTGCAAAGGTCCAATAATCTATAGTGTTTTGCATACTGCCTAATTTTATTGGTAGTATACCGGGGTTATTCTTTATGTCTTCAATTATAATTTCTGTGTCCGTTCTACCTGGGTGGAGGTTGACGGTAAGGGTGACGATTGTCCATCTGAAAGTACAGGGTGTCTTAAATTTTTGAGGTGAACCTATTTTGTTATCTTGCCGTCGTCTATTGCGGCTACGTTTTTGTCGGATATTCGTTTGATTTTAAAGGGTCCTCGAAGCCACGAACCTTAACTGGCGCAGCGTACGGATGTCAAAAGGGCGCTAGCGAATCCAACTTCGAGGAACTGGTGATCCGGGAATTTCAATTCCGATTTTGGCAGAACAAAAACAAAAAGTTGGAGGAGAAACACGCATCGTTCAAGTCCAGCAGTTGAAGGAGAAACAAGCATAGTTCGAATTCAACAAAAGAAAAAATTGGAGGCGATACAAGCATAGATCAAATCCAAGAAGCCAAAAGAAAACCAGAAACAAAGAAAACAAATCAATGAAAGCAACCAAGCAACTAGTGTAAGTTCATTTTCCTAAACCAATTGAAATTAATTTTATTATTTAACAAAGACATTTGATATTTGCTAGTTTATGATTTATTTATGTATATGTTGACTATTGTTACAAATATTTTATCCCATTTTTTTGAAAATAATCGACTTAGCTATTGCTAGAGATTATCTTCAAGCCTTTATTGAAATTTTATTATTATTTTACTTGTATATATGAGAAATTTACAAAAACTGGAGACAACAAAAAATTCTGAGACAAACAACTGAGAAAAACTATTCTGAAACAAAAAACTAGAGACGCAAAGCGCACAAGAGACTAGATCACGTTTTAACTAACGTAAGAAAAATTCTTAGAAACAAAACCAAACCTCTTAAGATTGCGGAATTAAATCTTAACTGGTGCAAAAAAAAATTTTTTAAAAAACCTCTAATTCAACAACCTTAACTGGCGCAACAAATTTTAGAATTTTGAATTAAATCTTAACTTAACTGACGCAAGCAATTTTTAGAATTTCTAATTCTACAATCCCAACTAACACAAGAAATAAAAGTTCTAATCCCACAATAAAAGAATTAACTGACGCACAAAAATAATTTAAATACACCAAGAATAAAAACGCGAAAGCAAAACCACGAGCAATTAAAACCAAAATCCTAGTAACAACACCACGATTCAACTCAAATACCATCTATAAATAGACAACTTGCAATCTATTATTAAAAACCACATCCTAATACAAAAATAACGAAGCGCGAATTCAAATTGAACGCAAAACCAACACTAATATCTCATCAAAAGTGAATGGAAACTAACCTTGAATAAATACGCATAAATCTAATAACAAATCACATACAAAAACTATTTAAATACATCGCGAAACCTTTCAGAATTCAAGCATTATAAACAGCATAAAATTACGATCGGAAACTTTATTAAGGTATCAATCTAAAACCAACTCAGGAAGGATAAATAATTACGGTACTAAAACGCAAATTACAACCTTATTCAAACGTGAAAATATTTCAGTAAATTAAAGACGCACAAATTTCATTGTATAAAATCACTGCGAGTACTAAATAACACCCACGGTATAATTAAAAATAACTTATAATAGAGACGCTAACGCAACTAATTAATTGATAACATTGTAAGCATTGCAGACATCTTACAATCGCATAAACCAACGAGATAATTATTACGCACCTAAATAAAATCGACATAATTAAAAATTAGAGAAGTAATAACTGACGCAAATAACGCAGAACATTCAAACCCGATAAATTACCATAGGCTGAGTGCAACCTATTGAAACTTCGAAAATTAAAATTAAAAAATCGGCAAATCAAAAGTAAACTCAACCAAACTAATACCAAGCGTAAAACTCATTAAATAACACCAAAAAACTACAAGATAAATCCAAATTTTTTCAAAAAAAAAAATTATAATAATTTTTTTTGCTTTTTTAAATTTACCCAAATATTACCCCAGCCAAGATGACTAATGAAATGAAGCTGTACTTCGAAATGATACCCCAATTTAACGGCAATGACCAATGTTACTCAACAATTATATTTTGGCTTCCGAAATATTCCTAAAAACCTTTTACAAGCCGGGAGATAACGACAGAAACACTTTGCTTATCCGCCTTATTACCAGTAAACTAACCGGAAGGGCACTAACGTTAATAACCAGTCGAGAGGACGTAGACCAATGGGGCGAATATAAACGAATATTAATTGCATATTTCGGCGACCAACGTAACCTAAAATGTTTAGTAAGGGATTTAACCAGCCTAAGAATGGAACACAACCAGTCACCCTATCAATTTGGAATGAGATGCCAAGATGTAAGAAGCTTAATCTTGACAAAACTCAAAATCGAAGAGACCGACCCAAACGTGAGACTATTAAAAACGAAAATGTATGACGAGATGGCATTAGATACCTATCTAAATGCACTACCCGAAAGACTTTCAGATAAAATTAGATTTCAACATCCCCAAAACTTAGAAGAAGCAATGAATATGATAATCGAAGAAGAAAACGTAATGTACTATAGAAACCGACTATATAACCCCAACGCGAATAAAAGCTACACGCCAATGAAAACTATACAACCCGCAAGACAAATAAATCCACAACAAAAATTTAACCCATTCAATGCACAAACAAACCAAACGCGGACAAATAATCCACATTTTAACAACTCAAACTTTAACAACCAATACAAACAATTCTCAAAACCAACGTTTTACCCGAACTTTTCAAAACCCGCATATCAACCAACATTTAACTCGAACTTTTCAAAACCCGCATTTCAACCGAGATTTAACCAAAATATAAATCAACAAAGACCAACATTCAACGCGAATACTAATAGAAACTCACCGATGATAAACACTAATAATCCCAATAACTATTACAAACCTACACCAATGGATACCTCATCTGGTAACACCAGACCTAACACAAAAATAACGCACATAAGATCAAACCCTAATCAAAAACGCACTTTCACTTCAGAAGAGCTATTTCACCAAGAAGTAGAAGAGTATGAAGATGACCAGGATAATAATAATCAACCGTGTACGAATAACGAACAAAATCAATCAAACCATTATGAACGCGAAGAACCACACGAAAATTACGAGGAGGACGACGAAGAGAACACATGTTCAAATTTTCAAATGGACCATTTTATAAACGACCTAACGTAATAAATCTAAATAATATGAATCACCTTGTATTACCCTATATCGAAATACCCCACGCTGACTTTAAATTACTAATCGATACCGGATCTTCAAAAACATTAATAAGCCCGCGAACAGTAAAGAAACATTATTTAAACTATGTAGAAAGAGAACCCTTTAAAATTAAAACCGCCCATCAAACAACCCTACACCAATTCGTAGCAAACATACCTTTACCAAAAACCTTTAACGTAAAGATGAAACATAAATTCTGCATATTTGAATTTAATGACAAATATGATGGACTATTAGGAATGGACCTTCTAAGAAAATTAGGAGCCAACATAGATATCAAAAACCGATTATTAAGAACCAAATATGGACGAATCCCCATTAAATATCAAAATACCCAAATTTGACGAAAAATATACATTAGAACCCCGAACAGAAAAAAAGATAAGAATCCCCGTAAATTCAAATAAAAACTTAGGAATAATAAACCATATAACCTTTCAACAAGGAGTAGAAACTCCAACCGCATTAGTAAGAATCAAAGACAATTACGCCACAACGACCATATTAAACTCAAATGATTATCCCGTAGAACTATCTTTAACAAACCCGATAAACGTAGAAGAATTAAATTTTAACGAAATGGAAATAGATGAATCCCCAAACGAAAATTACAAGCCCGCAGAAAATGACGAAATGTTAAGACAAAATTTAAATAATATCCGATTTAACCGCGACATAAATCACGAGGAACAAAAAGCAATACAAAAATTATGTTACGAGTACCGCGACATATTCCATTGCGAAGGAATACCCCTAACCTTTACAAATACAGTTAAGCACAACATTGAGCTAACGGATAACAAACCTCTATTCACCAAAGCATACAGAATACCCCAGGCAAGTCAGGAAGAAGCTGACAGCATAGTAGCCTATCTATTAGATCAAGATATAATACAACACTCCAATTCACCATGGAGCAGCCCCGTACTAATAGTACCGAAGAAACTAAACGCATCAGGAAAACGGAAATACCGAATGGTAATAGATTACCGCAAACTGAATGAAAAAACGGTAGACGATAAATACCCGTTACCGAACATAACAGAAATATTAGATAAGTTAGGCAAGTGCCAATATTTTTCGACGCTAGACTTAGTATCAGGATACCATCAAGTGGAAATGGAAGAAGGAGATACACAGAAAACAGCCTTTAGCACACCTAGAGGACATTATGAATACAAACGGATGCCATTTGGACTGAAGAACGCACCCGCAACTTTTCAACGAGTAATGGATAACATACTACGAGGGATACACAACGAAATTTGCCTTGTGCACCTAGACGATATAATAGTGTATTCAACATCATTAGTGGAGCACATTGAAAGATTACGAGAAGTGTTCGAAAGATTAAGAACCGCAAAATTTAAAGTACAACTAGATAAGAGCGAATTTCTACAGAAAGAAGTAGCCTTTTTAGGACACATAATAACACCCCAAGGAGTGATGCCAAACCCCTACAAAACAAACGCTGTATTAAATTACCCTATACCCTAAACGAATAAAGAGATTAAAAGATTTTTAGGCCTTAGCGGATATTACAGAAAATTTATAAAAGGTTATGCTCAAATAACAAAGCCCCTAACCAATTGTTTAAAAAAGGGAAACAAAATTGTACATACCCCAGAATTCATAAAAGCAGTAGACAAAATCAAAAGCATTTTAACAAATCACCCCGTATTAGAATACCCAGACTTTTCGAAACTATTCATTTTAACAACGGACGCATCAAATGTAGCCTTAGGCGCAGTATTAAGCCAAGGAAGAGTAGGTAACGATAAACCCATCAGTTACGCATCAAGAACCCTCAACGAAACAGAGCAACGATACAGTACGATAGAGAAAGAATTGTTAGCCATAATTTGGGCAACAAAGTATTTTAGACCGTACCTATACGGACGGAAATTCTATATATATACCGATCATAGACCATTAGTATGGCTATGCAAACTCAAAGAACCTAACTCGAAATTACAAAGATGGAGAATTAGACTAGAAGAATATGACTATGAGATCATATACAAAAAGGGAATTTACAACAATAATGCAGACGCTTTAAGTAGAATCCAACTTAATGCACTTGAGACAGAATCTTTAGTAGGAAACGTAGACGAAACCGAAATCAGAGAAGACCCAGAAGAAATGGAAACTATACATTCGACACAAAATGACGAACCGGAAACCGCAATTAAAATTTTAAACGAAGCTATAGCCATGAAGCCCAATCAATTTATAATCACAGAAGTTTTAAACAACCCCAACCCTGTAAAATACACGAAAGTGGACAATAAGAAAATTTACCAAGTTCAAATAACCAAAAACGACAATGGGTCACAAATAATTAAAATTCTAAAAGAATACACCCCCGAGAAAAAACGATTTTACTTTTATTTTAACACGGAAAACTTATATAAACGATTTTCTGAAATATATGTAAAACTATTCAACAATTCTGGCCCCGAACTTATAAGATGCACAAGAAAATTAATAACATTAGACGACCCTGACGAAATAAATGACGTAATAAGGAACCAACACGAAGGAAAGACCAACCATCGAGGAATAAACGAGACCCTAAAACAAATTATGAGACGTTACTATTTCAAGGACATGAAAGAATTAACTACAGACTTTATCAATCAGTGCGAATTATGTGATAAAGCCAAATATGACAGAAAACCCCCAAAGATACCCTTAATGTTAACTAAAACACCAGACAAACCTTTCCAAAAATTACATGCAGATACTCTAGTAGTAGAAGCACAAAGTTACCTAACAATCGTGGACACATTTACGAAAATAGGACAAGCAATACCAATCACTTCTAAAAATAGTATAGACATAACTCAAGGATTTCTACACTATTTTACATTTTACGGAACGCCCGAAACAATCACATTAGATAACGGAAGCGAATTTAAAAACGAAACAATTCAAAACACTTTGGAATTACACAAAATAAGAATTCACTTTATAACGGAAAACCATCCTGAATCAAACGGACTAATCGAGAGACTACATTCAACCCTATTAGAACAGATCAGACTATTAAGAATAAATTACAAGAAAGAACACATAACTAACTTAATGTCATACGCATTAATCGCGTATAATAACACGATTCATTCAACTACAAATTTTACACCCTTAGAACTAACCTTAGGACATTCAGATTCACGCAACCCCTACGATATACATTATAACAAAGAAATCTACCAGCAATACGCTAAAGAGCACAAGGAGAAACTAAAAATAACCTATGACAAAGTAAAGGACAAATTAGACAACGATAAAGAACGCATTACCGCGACCCGTAATAAAAACTCAGACATAAACAAATTTTCCATAGGACAAACCGTATTCGAAAAAAATTACCAAAGCAAAAGACACAAAACGGCACCGAGAAATTTAGGACCGCTCGAAGCCACGAACCTTAACTTGCGTAGGAATAGAACGTGCGTTCGCTATCTCTTGGTTTATAAAAGAATTTTAAAAATATCTCGCACTCGGTGATTAAATTCATAATAATGGTTGACTTCCGTCATATTAGGGAATGCTCTCAAGATAAAGTTTCATGTCTGAGTTCATGGTTGTTAATGGTTGTTATAATAATTAACGGTTACTTTCAGTTCACTTTGTATTGTTTTTATATAAACTGAGAGTTACTTTTCAGTTTAGATTGTGTATAGTTATTTAAAGAATCGCTTTACGTATATTTTGTGCAGTTATAAAGTGCTATAATTACATTGAGAATTTCTGCTTGGTAATTGTTCGTCAATTACTGTGTCGTTGGAGTGTGTATTCATAACTTTGTAGATGATACAATTGAAGCGGTTGAGTTTCAAGTTTCTGAATAGTTTTCTGCAATAACTGCGTTATTTCAGATTTGTGCTGAGTACTTAAGTGTTGCAAATAATAATTAAAATGTTTTTTTATAATTATACACTTCCGTTAACTTGTTGCCTTGAAAGTGTTTAATTATAAAACTTTGTAAAAATGTGATGAGAATCAAGTTTGAATAAATCTTTTCGGTGATAATAATTGCTGTAAATAAAAACGGTAAAAATAAGTGCGTTCCATTTATACATTAGAGTTTCAGACTTGCTAAATAAATCGTTTTATTTTATTGTAATAAATTATAATAAATTGTGCACATAAATGCGTCTTCATAATTCCTTTGTTAAAAAATAAGTTCCTAAGTAAATTCTCTTCAGAAATGATAATAATAAAATTGCGATAATAAAAATTGTACATTAAATTTTTCTTACTAACTAGTATCAATATTCAATTGATAATGGTTTAGGAGAAGAACTTTGATACTTACAAGAATTTGTTTGCCAGTTCCATTCTTTTCCTCTTTGCTTCTAGACTTCGTTTATTCTTGTACTCTGCCTAGTTGGTTCTTTTTTTCCAGATTAAGAATCGAAATTCAAGACCACCAGCTTCATTGATTTTGGATTGCGCTAATGCCCTTCTGGTATACTAACGACTGCGCCAGATAGGTTTTGGGCCTCTTGGAGCGGCTTTTTCAAAAAACATCTATCAAATAAATTTTATACTGAAATTATAATTAATTTGTTTTACAAGTACGTTATATTCATTAACGTTTGGAGATCGAAATAATTCTAAGTTGAAATTCAATTTAATTAAAATAACTAAATTACCGTGAATAGCTGAACTAACAACAATGTTTAAGTTGAGAAGCTCTAGACTGACTGGCCATTTTGGAGTCTCGAGGATATTTATGCTATCCCTGCTCCTTACATTGCTTGTGGAAACTGCAGAGCTCATGTCTGCTTATTTCTGTATTTAATACAATGTAACAATCTTAATTCTAATAATTGCTGTCTTATAACCTACTGTAACCTGCACCTGCAGTATCACGTTACGTCTGGAATACAATGTCTGTTTCCGCTCTCACTGTTTGGCTTGTTGAATTTTTATTAACCTTTTTATTATGTCCTTCAATTTATACAATGTAACATTTAACTTAATTTTTAGTAATTCAATTTGTTTACATATATAGCCTAATTTGGGGAATATGTAACTCGTGCCATAAGGATTACCATGTTAAATTGTTAATGTTCAAATATTGGCCCCAGAAATTACACAGGCCAACAAATTTTAACTTTTGAAAGTTGATTTCGATCTGACGTCTGATTTTGTATAATTTTGATCTGCTGAATTCAAATCCGAGTGTCATTTTGCCCTATCACGTAAGATTTTTATCAATGTTGAAAATAAATTATTAAAAAAATGGGTCAAAATAAACGCAACTTTTATTAATACTGAGACAAAAACAAATTACAAATAGTAAACTAAATTGAAAAAGTCTTAAACAATCTTTAATTTCTTTCCTGAAGATCTTTCCCTGTTGGATGAAAAACTTCGTTTAGTGGATTTTCTTCTGTATTCCAGGGCCGGATTGTCCCTTTTTATTGACCAGCAGTAATCAGCCATCATTGAAACTTCCACCGACCTTAATACCTGCGTTCCATTTCTTTCATGTCTTGGTGGAACCTCTCACCTTGCTTCTCACTCTTATCACCACGATTTTCGGGGAAGTAATCAAAATGCGAGTGTAAAAAGTGAACTTTTATGCTCTTATTACATCCCAATTCCATAAATATCTGTAGCATGTTCTTCACAATTTCCTTGTAGTTAGGATCCTTGTTATTACCAAAAAAAACTTTCACTGAAATCCATGCATCTTTCTCAGTTTCGGTCATTGTACTAACAAGTTCTTGATCTTTCGTTAATCTCCTTTTTGAGAACCGACAAAATTGCTTCCTTTAATTTTGCATCTGAGATAGCGGGAAATTTTCTACAAAGTTATTTGAAACAGTCTCAATTTTTATTTAAAGCTTTAACGTATTGTTTCATTAATCCTAGTTTAATATGCAGTAGAGGTAACAAGATTTTTTGTGGATCAACAAGACTTTCATGCAGAGCATTTTTTGATTCGGGAGTTAAATAATCTCTTCTTATCCGGTCCTTTTTCTTCCACTGTCTTCGACTGTCCCCACTCACACATAAAACATGGGTACTTTGTATACCCTGACTGCTGTCATAATAGAAGGACTTTCTAGTTACCGCTTGAAGCGAGCAGACGTGTTTTTTAGTGCTCCCGCTTCTGTAGTAAACAAGTAAGTTTTTTGATATTTATTATTGTTTTATTATAGTTTAAGCTTTGCTTTTTATTGTATTTTATTTTTTATTATTGTGTGCCGTTAATTTTAATATACAGGGCATTAAATAAAACCAAAATAATAATTTAATCCGTTAAATACTAAATAAACCGCGTTTTAACTTAAATTTTAACTAAAATTCGCGTTTTAAAATAAACTAAATCAAATTTCGGACTAATAAATCAAAAACCAATAACCAAACACCCCAAATAATTTCAAAATAATTTAAAAAGGCGTTTTTAATAAATTGATTGGGAAATCTAGTAAATCTGGTTACAAAACCGCGTAAAACAAGCAAATAAATTCGGCAAAATTATATAACGTGCGAGTCATAAAATAACAATTTAAAAACCAAAATCTAGCCCCTTTTGAATCAAACAAATAACTAAAAACCGTAAATTTTAAAATAATTTTAATATAAATTTTCCATTTTTTAAGTACACGTGTACTTTAAGATTCCTTAAAGTCGATCTTTGGGTATAATTAGTGGTGTAACATTTCAAGGTCAAGTAAATAAGCGGTAAGTGCTTCCGGTATCGCATTCCAATAACACGTGTTTCAATTAGTTTGTTTCTAAATTTAAAGTCCGGTATTTTATAGATTTGTTTTTGAGGTAACTAGCTAGTTTGAATTTTAAATAAATAAATACAGTTTTGTTTACGGTACATTTTTAATCGAGGTATATTTATTGGGTTTGTGATTCTATTTTGTCTTCGTTGTTATTTTGACTTTAGTGTTTGTTTTATGTTTGATAAATTTGAAACTTCATTTGCTGGTTTGAAAATTTGAATAAATAAATAAATTTAAATAAATAAATACCGGGAAGTTTACCGTTCATTTTAAATCTAGGTATTTTATTGAAGCAGCGCTTTGTTTTTTACTTGCTGTTGTTTTGTTGTATAGCTGATCGCCGCAACTTCGTCTTAACTTTGAGTATTTAGCTTTGAAACGGTCAGGGCGTTTTTGATCTGGGTTTTTGTTTCTAGTTGTTGTTTGTTTGTTTGATTTTTCAGCATGGTTGTCCACCGAGATGAGGAGCCGCTGCCGAGGAAGAAGAGGGGTGATCGGTCGGAGTCGGTCAGGGGTGAGCAGTCTGAAGCAGGGTCGGTTGCGAAGGTCGCAGTGAAGGAGCTCGCGGTAGTTCTTGAGAAGCTGGTTGTGCAGCCCGACGGGGAGGTAGTCGTGTCACAGGTGGAGCCTGGGTCTGCGGTAGTGGAGTCGGAGGGGCCGGCGCCCCTTGTGGTTGGAGTCGGGTCTGAGTCGCCCTCAACATCGAGAGGCCAGCGTCGCGGATCGACTAGCAGCAACGTAAGCGTTGCGGCTAGCGATCTAGACGAGCTGGACCTCCTTATGTTCAGGGCGAGGAAGGCGCACGGCCCCATCCAGAAGCGGGTCCCTGCAGCTTCGGCGACGATCACCGTCGATGACAGGAGGGTGGTTTGCAACGCCGCGGATGAGCTCCGAGACGTTTCGAACCAGCTTTTGGGGATGGTTAGGGGTCTGAGGATGGTGCGAGGCGAGGCGAAGGAGGCTGTTGCGGAGGTTGCAGTCGTAGCGGCAAGGACGGAGCAGGTCGTTGTAGGGCGGGAGGCAACAACAGGTCGTTTAGTCCCAGGGGTGGTTTCGTACGCTGGAGCAGTGGTGAGGAAGGCAACGTCGACGGTCGCTGTCCGTGTCGACGCCAATCCAGGGTCAAAGAAGACGTCATGGTGACGTTAAAGAAGAGGGTTGATCTTGCCAAGGATGGTTTTGTTGTCGGAGCACGTCGGACGCGTAGGGGTGGCGTTGTCGTCGAGTGTGCAGGTCGAGAGGACGCTCGTAGGTTGCAGTTGACGGTAGGTGGGGCTTGTCAGGGTCTGACGGCAAGGACCATCGAGAAGAGGAGGCCGCGCATCGTGCTCCCTGCGGTAGAGAGCGAGATGAAGAAGGAAGATCTCCAGCAGAGGTTGCTTGCTCAGAACCCCCGCTTCAGGGGGCTTAGGTTCGAGGACGAGGTTAGGGAGAAGTTTAGGTTTGGCGGCAGATGACCCAGGGATCCGATGGCCAGCGTTGTGTTCGAGGTGTCACCGGAGGCTAGGAGGTGTTTCTTGGCGGATTCGGTCAGCCTAGGTTGGCGTAGGGTCTGGGCTCGGGATCATTTCTCAATGATCCAGTGTTTCCGTTGCTACGAGTTCGGCCACAGGTCAGCGGAGTGCAAGGAGCGCATGCAGTTTTGCGGTAACTGCGCCGAGATTGGGCATGAGTTCAAGAACTGTAGGCGGGCAGTTTCTTGTTGTGTGGTCTGTGCGAGGTCGAACGACAGGGTTGGTAGTGTCAGGGTCAATACTCGTCACGACGCCAAGTCCAGCCAGTGCTCCACGATGCAGCGTTTGAAGGCAGTCATCACCAGGAACATCGACTATGGATCCTAGGCCATTAGATGATGTTCAGAGGAGGTCAATATAATCAATATAATTGTCCATTCACTAATGTTATCGTAGTGCACTTTGGGCGTCTTCATTTCGTTCAGGTGTTCCTTGTAATCTTCCATGAGTTTCATGGCGTGGTTTAGGTTGTCTAATTCCAGGTGTTCCAATTGCATTGGTTTTTGAATTATGTCTTCGTCGTGGGTAATCTTGATTTGTAAATCGGGTAGATTTGCTAATTTCTTGCTTTGTACGGGATCTTGGTAAACTCTAATTATTTCGTTTTTTAACTTTAAATAACAATTTTCCTTAAGGGTGATTAATTTACTTCCGGTCAATGCTAAATTACTTTCATCTTGATTGCAATACATTGTTGCGATTATTTCGGTGGGAAAAATGGCTATCCATTTATTTTCCGTTACTTTCTGAATTTTCATATTGGTGATTTGTACAGGTTTGGCTTCACAATTTTAATAGTGATTGGTAAATTTTAGTAGTTGTACTTCGCAAGGGCTGTCTTTTTGAATTGTTGTTGTTGTCAATGATTGGCATAAGTATTAATTGGGTGTGACTTCATTACATTTTTCGTTCGTATAACCATATCTTTGTTCATTTAAGGATAGGAATTTGGTTTTTGGAATAATAACTTGGTATGTGCTAGTCATTTTCATTGGAAAAGCAAATAAGTGATAATAATTGTAACTGTTAATCTCTACTATTGGTATTTCTATTAAAAATGTTATATCGTTATTTTTTACATAGCCTTTAACTATGGCTATTTTTTCAAATATTAAAATGTTTGATTCTATTACATCGAAAGATAATTTACTATTAGTTATAAAAGATTTTATTCTCAATCATTCTTTTAATAAATCAATTGGTTCTATGATACTTGAATGTAGGGTATTTAATTTTACAAAGGTTACTGCGTTTTCTAATGTTGCTAGGATTTGTTGAATTAAAGTTAGGGTTGATATTATCTGGTTGTATATCGTGTTGAATCTGATTAAATCTCGCATGCCTAACATGGTAGTTCGCATGTTATTTTCTAAGGTTTCTATTTGATTGACTATACTATCTTGATTTCTAACTAATTTTCTTAGGGTTTCATTAAATTTGATGATCGTTGATTGAGTTAACGATATTTGGTTACTAATTATGGTCTTGATGTCGTTTTGGTTCTCTATTAATTGTTGTATCGCGTTGTCATAGCGTTCTGCGTCTTGGTTATCTATATTGCCGGTAATTGCTTTGATTATGTTTCCTAATCCGTTGATTAGTCCTCTTTTTCTTCTCGTCATTTGTTCTGTAGGTATTAGTCGATTATATTTTTCAAAATACTTTCTGTTATACTGTCGTAGTTCATCATTTCTATTGCGTATTCTTTTCCGAATTTTGTTGTGTCCATTGATTGTTTTAGTCGAAAATAATTATTTTTTATTATTTGAAATTCTTGTTTTAGCTCGGTTAAATCGAATTTTTGTGAAAAGGTCCAATAATCTATAGTGTTCTGCATACTGCCTAATTTTATTGGTAGTATACCGGGGTTATTCTTTATGTCTTCAATTATAATTTCTGTGTCCGTTCTACCTGGGTGAAGGTTGACGGTAAGGGTGACGATTGTCCATCTGAAAGTACAGGGTGTCTTAAATTTTTAAGGTGAACATATTTTGTTGTCTTGCCGTCGTCTATTGCGGCTACGTTTTTGTCGGATATTCGTTTGATTTTAAAGGGGCCTAAATTTCTCGGTGCCGTTTTGTGTCTTTTACCTTGGTAATTTTTCTCGAATACGGTTTGTCCTATGGAAAATTTGTTTGGATCTGAGTTTTTATTACGGGTCGCGGTAATGCGTTCTTTATCGTTATCTAATTTATCCTTTACTTTATCATAAGTTATTTTTAGTTTCTCTTTGTGATCTTTAGCGTATTGCTGATAGATTTCTTTGTTACAATGTATATCGTACGGGTTGCGTGAATCTGAGTGTCCTAGAGTTAGTTCTAAGGGTGTAAAATTTGTCGATGAATGAATGGTGTTATTATACGCGATTAATGCGTATGACATTAAGTTAGTTATGTGTTCTTTCTTGTAATTTATTCGTAATAATCTGATCTGTTCTAATAGGGTTGAATGTAGTCTTTCGATTAGTCCGTTGGATTCAGGGTGATTCTCCGTTATAAAGTGAATTTTTATTTTGTGTAATTCCAAAGTGTTTTGAATTGTTTCGTTTTTGAATTCGCTTCCGTTGTCTAACGTTATTGTTTCGGGTGTTCCGTAAAATGTAAAATAGTGTAGAAATCCTTGAGTTACGTCTATACTATTTTTGGAAGTGATTGGTATTGCTTGGCCTATTTTCGTAAATGCGTCCACGATTGTTAGGTAACTTTGTGCTTCTACTACTAGAGTATCTGCGTGTAATTTTTGAAAAGGTTTGTCTGGTGTTTTAGTCAACATTAAGGGTATCTTTGGGGGTTTTCTGTCATATTTGGCTTTATCACATAATTCACACTGATTGATAAAGTCTGTAGTTAATTCTTTCATGTCCTTGAAATAGTAACTAACGTCTCATAATTTGTTTTAGGGTCTCGTTTATTCCTCGATGGTTGGTCTTTCCTTCGTGTTGGTTTCTTATCACGTCATTTATTTCGTCAGGGTCGTCTAATGTTATTAATTTTCTTGTGCATCTTATAAGTTCGGGGCCAGAATTGTTGAATAGTTTAACATATATTTCTGAAAAGCGTTTGTACAAGTTTTTCGTGTTAAAATAAAAGTAAAATCGTTTTTTCTCGGGGGTGTATTCCTTTAGAATTTTAATTATCTGTGATTCATTGTCGTCTTTGATTATTTGAACTTGGTAAATTTTCTTATTATCCACTTTCGTGTATTTTACAGGGTTGGAGTTGTTTAAAACTTCTGTGATTATAAATTGATTGGGTTTCATGTCTATAGCTTCGTTTAAAATTTTAATTGCGGTTTCCGGTTCGTCATTTTGTGTCGAATGTATGGTTTCCATTTCTTCTGGGTCTTCTCTAATTTCGGTCTCGTCTACGTTTCCTATCACTGATTCGGTTTCTAGTGCGTTAAGTTGGATTCTACTTAAAGCGTCTACGTTATTGTTGTAAATTCCCTTTTTGTATATGATCTCATAGTCATATTCTTCTAGTCTAATTCTCCATCTTTGTAATTTCGAGTTAGGTTCTTTGAGTTTGCATAGCCATACTAATGGTCTATGATCGGTGTATATATAAAATTTTCGTCCGTATAGGTACGGTCTAAAATACTTTGTTGCCCAAATTATGGCTAACAATTCTTTCTCTATCGTACTGTATCGTTGCTCTGTTTCGTTGAGGGTTCTGGATGCGTAACTCATGGGTTTATCGTTGCCTACTGTTCCTTGATTTAATACTGCGCCTAAGGCTACATTTGATGCGTCCGTTGTTAATATGAATGGTTTCGAAAAGTCTGGGTATTCTAGTACGGGGTGATTTGTTAAAATGCTTTTGATTTTATCTACTGCTTTGATAAATTCTGGGGTATGTACAATTTTGTTCTCTTTTTTAAACAATTGGTTAGGGGCTTTGTTATTTGAGCATAACCTTTAATGAATTTTCGGTAATATCCGCTAAGGCCTAAAAATCCTTTTATCTCTTTATTCGTTTTGGGTATGGGGTAATTTAATACAGCGTTTGTTTTGTCGGGGTTCGGCATCACTCCTTGGGATGTTATTACGTGTCCTAAAAATGCTACTTCCTTCTGTAGGAATTCGCTCTTATCTAGTTGTACTTTAAATTGTGTGGGTCTTAATCTTTCGAACACTTCTCGTAATCTTTCAATGTGCTCCACTAATGATGTTGAATACACTATTATATCATCTAGGTACACAAGACATTTTTCGTTGTGTATTCCTCGTAGTATGTTATCCATTACTCGTTGAAAAATTGCGGGTGCGTTCTTTAGTCCAAATGGTGTGCTAAAGGCTGTTTTTTGTGTATCTTCTTCTTCCATTTCCACTTGATGGTATCCTGATGCTAAGTCTAGCGTCGAAAAATATTGGCACTTGCCTAACTTATTTAAAATCTCTGTTATATTCAGTAACGGGTATTTATCGTCTACCGTTTTTTCGTTTAATTTGCGGTAATCTATTACCATTCTGTATTTCCGTTTTCCTGATGCGTCTAATTTCTTCAGTACTATTAATACGGGACTGCTCCATGGTGAATTGGAGTGTTGTATGATATCTTGATCTAATAGATCGGCTACTTGTCTGTCAGCTTCTTCCTGACTTGCCTGGGGTAATCTGTATGCTTTGGTGAATATCGGTTTGTTGTCTGTTAGCTCAATGTTGTGCTTAACTGTATTTGTAAACGTTAGGGGTATTCCTTCGCAATGGAATATGTCGCGGTACTCGTAACATAATTTTTGTATTGCTTTCTGCTCTTCGTGATTTATGTCGCGGTTAAATCGGATTTTATTTAAATTTTGTCTTAACATTTCGTCGTTTTCTACGGGGTTGTAATTTTCGTTTAAGTTTTCGTCTATTTCCATTTCATTAAAATTTAATTCTTCTACGTTAATCGGGTTTGTTAAGGATAGTTCTACGGGGTAGTCATTTGAGTTTAATATTGTCGTTGTGGCATAATTATCTTTGATTTTTACTAATGCGGTTGGGGTTTCTACTCCTTGTTGAAAAGTTATGTGGTTTATTATTCCTAAGTTATTATTTGAATTTACGGGGATTCTTATCTTTTTTTCTGTTCGGGGTTCTAATGTATATTTTTCGTCAATTTGGGTGTTTTGAAATTTGATGGGGATTCGTCCATATTTGGTTCTTAATAATCGGTTTTTAATATCTATGTTGGCTCCTAATTTTCTTAGAAGGTCCATTCCTAATAGTCCGTCATATTTGTCGTTAAATTCAAATATGCAGAATTTATGTTTCATCTTTACGTTAAAGGTTTTGGTAAAGGTATGTTTGCTACGAATTGGTGCAGGGTTGTTTGATGGGCGGTTTTAATTTTAAAGGGTTCTCTTTCTACATAGTTTAGATAATGTTTTTTTACTGTTCGCGTGCTTATTAATGTTTTTGAAGATCCGGTATCGATTAGTAATTTAAAGTCAGCGTGGGGTATTTCGATATAGGGTAATACAAGGTGATTCATATTATTTAGATTTATTACGTTAGGTCGTTTATAAAATGGTCCATTTGAAAATTTGAACATGTGTTCTCTTCGTCGTCCTCCTCGTAATTTTCATATGGTTCTTCGCGTTCATAATGGTTTGATAGGTTTTGTTCATTATTCGTACACGGTCGATTGCTATTATTCTGGTCATCTTCATACTCTTCTACTTCTTGATGAAATAGCTCTTCTGAAGTGAAAGTGCGTTTTTGATTGGGGGTTTGGTCTTATGTGCGTTATTTTCGTGTTGGGTCTGGTGTTACCAGATGAGGTATCCATTGGTGTGGGTTTATAATAGTTATTGGGATTATTATTGTTTATCATCGGTGAGTTTCTGTTAGTATTCGCGTTGAATGCTGGTCTTTGCTGATTTACATTTTGATTGAATCTCAGTTGAAATGCGGGTTTTGAAAAGTTCAAGTTAAATGTTGGTTGAAATGCGGGTTTTGAAAAGTTCGGGTAAAACGTTGGTTTTGAGAATTGTTTGTATTGGTTGTTAAAGTTTGAGTTATTAAAATGTGGATTATTGGTTCGCCTTTGGTTTGTTTGTGCATTGAATGGGTTAAATTTTTGTTGTGGATTTATTTGTCTTGCGGGTTGTATAGTTTTCATTGGCGTGTAGCTTTTATTCGCGTTGGGGTTATATAGTCGGTTTCTATAGTACATTACGTTTTCTTCTTCGATTATCATGTTCATTGCTTCTTCTAGGTTTTGGAGATGTTAAAATCTAATTTTATCTGAAAGTCGTTCGGGTAGTGCATTTAGATAGGTATCTAATGCCATCTCGTCGTACATTTTTGTTTTTAAAAGTCTTACGTTTGGGTCGGTTTCTTCGATTTTGAGTTTTGTCAAGATCAAGCTTCTTACATCTTGGCATTTCATTTAAATTGATAGGGTGATTGGTTGTGTTCCATCCTAAAGTTTGTCAAATCTCTCACTAAACATTTTAAGTTTCTCTGATCGCCGAAATATGCAATCAATATGCGTTTGTACTCTTCCCATTGGTCTACGTCTTCGCGACTGGCAATTAATGTTAGTGCCCTTCCGGTCAGTTTACTGATAATAAGGCGGATAAGCAAAGTGTTCCTTTCGTTATCACCTGGCTTATAAAAGGTTTTTAGGAATATTTCGCTGGCTGAAATATAGTTACTAAGTAAACATTGGTCATTACCGTTAAAGCTGGGGATCATTTCTAAGTACAGTTTCATTTCATTAGTCATCTTGGCTGATGTAATATTTGGGTAATTTTAAAAAATTAAAACTTTTTTTTTTTTGAAAAAAATTTGGGTTTATTTGTAGTTTTCGGTGTTATTTAATGGGTTTTACGCTTGGTATTGGTTTGGTTGAGTTTACTCTTAATTTGCCGATTTTAATTTTAATTTTCTGAAGTTTCAATAGACTGAGTAATTTTTTGTGGTAATTTATCGTGCTTGAATGTTTTGCGTTAGTTGCGTCAGTTAAAACTTCTCTATTTTTACTTTATGTCGATTTTAGTTAGGTGCGTAATAATTATCTCTTTGGTTTATGCGATTGTAAGGTGTCTGCAATGCTTACAATGTTGTCAATTAATTAGTTGCGTTAGCGTCTCTATTGTAGGTTATTTTTAATTATACTGTGGGTGTTATTCAGTACTCGCTGTGATTTTATACACTGAAATTTGTGCTTCGTTAATTTACTGAAATATTTAATTAAAATTTTCACGTTTGAATGCGTTCTCAGTACCGTAATTATTTATATCTTTCCTGAGTAATTTAAATTGATACCTTATGAAAGTTTCTGGTCGTAATTTTATTTAATTTATAATGCTTGAATTCTGAAAGGTTTCCGCGATGTATTTAAATAGCTTTTGATGTGATTTATTATTAAATTTTATGCGTATTTATCCAAGGTTAGATTTCATTCACTTTTCAAGATGAGATATTTGCGTTCAATTTGCGCTTTGTTAATTCTTGTAATAAGGATGTGGTTTTTTATAATAGATTGCAGGTTGTCTATTTATGGATTGTATTCCGTCTCGCGTTTGAATAGTTGCGTTGTTATTAGGATTTTGGTTTTAATTGTTCGTGATTTTAGCTTTCGCTTTTTTATTTATTCTCGGTGTAATTAAATTATTTTTTATGCGCCAGTTAATTCTCTTATTATTGAATTTAGAAATTCGTTTCTTGCATTAAAGTTGTTGAATTAGAAATTCTAAAAATTTCTTGTGTCAGTTAAGATTGCTGAATTAGAGGTTTGGTTTTGTTTCTAAAAAATTTTCTTACGTTAGTTAAAACGTGATCTAGTCTCTTGTGCGCTTTGCGACTTTTTTAATTGTCTCTTGTTTTTGTGTCCCAGAATAGTTTTTCTCAGTTCTTTGTCTCAGAATTTTTGTTTTCTCAAGTTTTTTAAATATTTCTCATATACAAGTAAAATAATAATAAAGGCTTGAAGATAATCTCTAGCAATTGCTAAGTCGATTATTTTCAAAAAATTGCATAAAAAATTTGTAACAATAGTTACTATACATATATAAATCATAAACTAGCAAATATCAAATGTCTTTGTTAATAATAAAATAAATTTCAATTGGTTTAAGGAAAATGAACTTACACTAGTTGCTTTGTTGATTTCATTGATTTCTTTCTTTGTTTCTGTTTTCTTTTTGGTTTCTTGGATTTGATCTATGCTTGTATCGCCTCCAATTTTTATTTTGTTGAATTCGAACTATTCTTGTTTCTCCTTCAACTGCTGGACTTGAACGATGCATGTTTCGCCTCCAACTTTTGTTTTGTTCTGCCAAATTTGGAATTAAAATTCCCGGACCACCAGTTCCTCGAAGTTGGATTCGCTAGTGCCCTTTTGACATCCGTTAGGCTGCGCCAGTTAAGGTTCGTGGCTTCGAGCGGTCCTTTTTAAAAAGACTCTTTGAACTTTAACACATTTATTTTTGATTATACAGAAATTAATTGGAATTTTGACAAACTTGAATAATTAGTCTAATTCGAAATACATTAATTAATTGTACAATGAGCTATCTACGAACTGCAATGTAAAAGCTGAACGTTTGATGAACTGACTGCGAGTGGAGCTCCCGGGCCTTATATAATCTCCCTACCCCCTCACAGTTCTGTGGGAACTTGCAGACCTAATGTCTGCTTACACTTGACTCTATTCATGATACATAGTTGCTATCTTAAAAGCTATTCATAATTACAATGTTGCAGGCTTACTTCTGCGTAATCTCGGTACGTGACTTCCTACGACCGTCTGTGACCTGACATCTGCAGTGTCACTTATTCTTGTGCTACTTTGTAGCGCTTCCGTTCCCATGAACGTTTATAAACTGAAATAAATTGTAACAAATTGTCTTTTATGACATTGTTGCACATTTCCTAATATTTCCTAATATCTTTCTTAAGTATTAGTTTTATATTGATATAACAAATGGGGGACCACATAACTCGCAAGCGGAATAATAATAAATAATGCGACGTGCGCCGGAATAATCCTAAACAATCTGTCGAATGAGTTCATAACCACCGCAGAAATAAAAACGGGATTGCATACGTTTTACGTGATAAGCACTTACCTTCCGCCGGTCGATTCCGGCGGGAGAATCCTCAAACAGAGGACTTAATAAATCAAATTGAAGGAATCCTTCGTAAAATCGGTAGAAATAGAAATCTAATTATCGCGGGAGACTTTAATGCTAAGTCGCCATTATGGGGCAGCCCTATCGAAGACGATAGAGACTCGCAGGTTGCTGATCTTTTTACGGAATGGGACCTTAGTGTGATAAACACTAATGATTCGCCTACGTTTGAGGGGCATAGAGGCATCAGTTTTATAGATATTACTGCAGTCTCGCACGAAATGTTAGAAACGATTTGTAATTGGAAATTAAGGTCGGACGAGGAAACGCTCTCTGACCATAAATTAATAACATGGGACGTTGAAACTAAAACAAGCGCAAACGAGCAGCTAACTATATTTCCGCGGTTCTGTAATAAAAAAGCAAATTGGGAGCGGTTTAAAGAAAAATTTGGCGAAAGTATCCTGCGCTCGAAAATGAGCTATTTAACTGCCGAGAGGCAGACGAAGTAGAAACACTCGCGAAAAAATGAAACGACGCGGTGGTAGACGCGTCGTCGTATTCCATGCCGCAAAAGAAAACATTTAACGACAGCGTACCCTAGTGGACCCGGGAACTAACCACCAAGCGGGCAGAAACGCGTAACCTAAGGCGCCGCTATCAACGCGCCTCGGGAGATATAAGAGAACAACGGAGAATAGAATATAATCAAAGTTACCGCGAATATAAAATATTAATAGAAGATACGCGAACAAATAAATTTAAAGAATGCTGCACGCGAAACTCCGAGAAAGAACCCTGGGGAACCGCATACCGCGTAATTAGAGGAAAACAACAAAAAATCGCGCTCAGTAGTATAAAGAAAACAAATGGCGAATGCACGGAAGGTTTTAAAACCACAGCGGAATATTTACTAGAGAAATTTTTCCCATCGGATAATCCCGAGGGGGATGAAGGGTTGCACGATTTAGTACGTCGGGAAGCTGCAGAGGCGCAAGGAACAGGTGCCGATAAGGCAATCCTAGTTCACGAGGTCATCAGGACTCTTAGGAGGATGAACCCTAAGAAGGCACCGGGGCATGATGGAATCACTTCAGACGCAGCTCTGGAGGCGTGCCTGTTAGCGTCGTGTGTCTTTGTCAGGTTGTTTAATCTTTGTTTAGGAAGGGGCGTTTTTCCGCGTTGCTGGAAAATCCAGAATGTGAGATTTATACCCAAACTTAAAAAGGCGGATGCGTCAGATCCGGGCAGCTATCGTCCAATTAACTTGCTACCGGTGCTGGGAAAAGTTTTAGATCGCGTTATGACTACGCGTGTTGAGCACCTAGTGCGAGACAGAGGAGGTTATAATAACCGACAGTTTGGTTTCGTGGAGGGCAAGTCGACTATCGACGCGTTAGAGTTTGTTGTCGGGGAAATTAAGCAGGCGAGAGATGCTAAAGAATACTGTGTCGTTGTTGCTTTGGACATTTCAGGAGCATTTGATGCTGCCTGGTGGCCATTAATTGTTTGCGAGTTAGATCGTAGGGGTTGTCCGCGAAACTTGATGTCTTTGGTCAAGAGTTATTTCTCGGGGCGATTGGCACAGGTTGAAATTCCGGGTGAAGTTCTGTCGCGTGAGGTGGAAAGGGGATGCCTGCAGGGGTCATGTTCTGGTCCTATATTTTGGAAGTTGTATGAGAGCAACTTTAGGGTCAAGTTGTCCGCAGGATGCTTAATCGTTGGGTTTGCGGATAACACGCTTTTAATTGTAAGATCGAGATTGTTAATGGATATGCGCACAAAACCGAACGAGGCGCTTAATAAATTACACGAATGGTCGCAGGCGGTAAAATTAAAATTTAACACGGCGAAGTCAGAGGCGCTTTATTTCGGCACGAAACCAGGACAGAGACCTCCTAGGCTAGAGCTAGGAGGGACGAAAATCCCGTTTAAAGATTGTATTACCTACCTCGGCGTCAAGACCGACGATAAATTAAATTGTAAAGCGCACGTACAATACGTAAAAAGTAAGGGCGGCGAAATATCACATAAAATGTTGGCGGCGGCTAAAATAAAGTGGGATTTCAGGGGCGAATCGCTGAGGACGGTTTATGCCGGAACAATTGAGCCGGCAATGCTGTACGCAGCTTCTGTATGGGCAGAAGGTTGTAAAGTCAGGGAGGTGCGTCAATTGACGAGCGTACAACGCATAACCGCGGTAAAAGCGGCGAGGGCGTACAGGACCACATCCACGGAGGCGGTCCTGGTGATCAGCAGGACTCTCCCTATCGAATATGTCGTTAGGGAGATTAGAGATAGGCGATTAATAAATATAGGAAAAGGGTGCGAAATTATCGAAGATCTTAATCTTGGTAATAGGGAAATTGCAAGAAAGATCGTTGTATCTGAGTTGGGGCACCCGGCTGATATTAGAGGAATCGAGTTTGTCGAAGGTGATGAGGACGCGATGGGTATCACAATGTATTTGCTTTTGCTAATATATGCACTGTTACATGCTTTTGCTTATTCAGATATTTATTTATATATTTATTATATGTTTATTTATATATTTATATTATATTTATATTTATTTTTACACTTATATTTTTGCCTGCATTGTATTGTTTTGTGGCTTGATTTAATTCGTTTGACATTCTGTCGCCAATTTTTGGTCGCAGTATATATAGAAAAAAAGATTGTATATATAATACGTCAGTTAGGGAATGATAGGGAATGTTAGGGACAAATTTAGGATAAAATACTTAGATCAGGAAGGACGAATTTGTAAATTTATAAAGCAGACAAAATAGCTGGATTCACTATTATTATTTGGCAAATGCTTAGAAATTTGAATCCATTTTAAATTAGCTAGCTAGATTTGGATAGTTTTAAGTCGACCCTTCAGGTCGCACTGGTAAGCAGAGCCGGCGTCTGCTATCCGGTATTACGGATCCCTCCCCCTCTCATTTTTGCTCGTCTTGTTGATCGGGCACACTCTAGGGTCAACGCTAGGGATACCATTATTTAAACCCTGTTTTTAGTTTTCGTTTCAGTCTGTTACATTTTTATTTAGGGTGGATTGATTATGAAGTTAGAATAAATTAGAAGCACGTTTATTTTCGCGTTTAAACCTAATGTAGTACCTTCGGGTGGAGCATTGGGGACGTGGCCACAAGTATAGCGGCCCTTATTCAAATTATAATGTTATAATAGAAGTCCCACAACTTTCAAATCCCCACAAATTTTCTAACTATGATCATTGTATTTGATTTTCTTCAAGCATTACTGTAAGATTTTCATAGCTTTCCATCATTTGCACAGGATGGGCCACCGGTACCGATGAAAAAGCATTCCTATTTTGCAAGAGAACAGCTTTAAGGCTTCGTTTGGAAGAATCAATAAAAATCTTCCAATCATCGGGATGGTATTTGCGCCCAAGTTTGTATATCAGAGACCGAAAATGTCAGTGCAATAAACTATACAACCACTTTTTTCAAAATAGTCTGAATACTCGGACTGCGTTTCCTAAAATACAAGATTTTAACGTTTTCTGACAGTAAATTTTTACTTTGAAATCTGGATGCTAAAATTTCGGAGAGATTCTTTGAAAGACCTAAGTCTCTTAATAAGTTGTTAAGTTCGGTCTTGGAAAATAACTGTGGTTACTTAGAAACGTTCAATATTTCATTGCCATCGGTAAAGTTGTTTTCATCAACTTCAGGTTCGGAACTGCTTGTAACATCTTCTAAATTTGTTGGTTTCTCAGATATTGACACGTCTGGACCGGCACTGACCTACTTGCAGACTTGAGGTTCGGATAAATGATGTTTTTTAAATTTTTTTGTGTAATATCCAAGTACATTGCACATACAGAAATAACAGTCGACATGTTGATTTGTTGGCTCTTGTCAAATCATTGTAATTCCAAAGGGTAGGGATTTCTTTGTTCCATTATTCCAATACCTTAAACCCTCTCCACATATCTTAGATACAACATGTGGTGCCCAATGTTTGTCTTGATCACCAATCTTTACTTTAAAATACGCGTAGCATAGGTGTTTCAATAGTTATATAATTTTACGTCTAAATTTCTTGACCAAGAAACAACTACACACATAGCAATAAGTATCTGGATTTTTGACAAAGTGTTGGCATTATAACACAAATTTAACTGCAAACAAGCTAACTAAACTCACTAAACAACTACTGCCTAGACCGAAGGCAAACGTAATAATGAATGCGCTTGTTACTCAAAGACGTCAATTTATATCTCATTCGCCGACGATCTGACTGCAAATGAGGGAATCCCAGCAATTAAATTTTACTTTCGGGAATTCCCCTATACTATTCTATTGATTTGTACACAATTTAATCTCAGCGGCGTAGCAATTTTTAGAATGTCATTTAATTTTTATTCGCAAATATTTAAAAAAAACGTTAAATATGACACCTAGTAAATTTATTAAAAAATTGTGCGCGATGGAAACAAAAAAATGTTGATTCTTTATTAGATTAGCCACCAAAACTTCAAAGAAATGAACAAATTCAAATCACAAATTTTTTGTTGGCCTGTGTTATTGTAGAGAAAGTGTAAATATGTGTCTTGTATCGAAAAATACTGTCTACAACTATATCATTACGTATTTTTTACTTTTCATACAAGAGTTGAAATTAAGAATGTAACGATTTTTTTTTGCTGTATAAAAAACTTCTTTTAGATACAACATAGAGGTATTAAGACAATAGAAAAAAAATTAAAAAATTTGCAAAGTATATTTATTTGCAAATTTAGATGGATATTCAAATTCTTAATGTGGAAAACAACATGCGATTTATTATTTTCTAGTTTGGTTAAATTGTATCGCTTACTTCAACATTTTGTACTCACAATCATATAGAAAACAATTCAGATGTTTTGAAACCGTGTTTGTGAAGTGGCAAATAGCAATATAATCTTTCAAAAGTTCGCGTAAACACTTTATTGTTCACAACACATCAAGGTTTTCAACTTGTTTCATACACACGAAGCGTGGACATTAAGCATTTGTTCTGATAAGATTTCCCACGGTTGAACTGTCTTTGTTAGCCGTACTCTGAATCCGTTCACTTTCACATCATCTTCGAGTCGAGTCGGATGGGGAGTCGTTGATGGTGAGATTTTAGTGGTGACAAATTTAAGTGTCTTAATCTGTATTTATTTCAGCGCAAATCCAGTAGGGTCAACAAAATCTCGTAAGGCCAACAAATTTCCGTAGGGCCAACAAAATTACGTAGATCAACAAAATTCCTACCAGCATGCAAATTCTTACCACCCAGCAAATTCGTTAAAGCCTACATGCACCCTCGAACCTACTAGCATCGTTGATATCCAAGCATCCATGGGCCGACAATCACGCTTGAAATCATCCCTGTCAGGCACTAGGAAAACACTGTGGGGCCATTGCCTTCTTCACCACAAGCAACCAGCTGGAACCTGGACCCAACCAATGTAATAGTAGCAGCCCGCGTCCAGAAGTTAAGGGTGAATTATTTTTGTTGAATCCCAGAACAGATTTATTTCACAGCCCACTTTCCCACAAACAATTGAGTTTCGAGTCGCAAAAACCGCCATAGTTCCAGTCTGTATGACCCGATACCAAGTTGAATCGACTTTTTGTTGATTAATTAATTTTTTCTCCAAACGTATATTTTCTCGAAAATAATATCATTGCTCAAACTTTGTTATATTTGAAACGTTTAGTGAATAATATTTTAAGATTACTTGAATTACATTTTTTGATTAAATTTGTACGTGATTATCGGATTTGATGCTCATCTAAATCTTAAGTACTGAAATTTTGTTCAACTAATAATTTTTTATATGACTTACATACCTGAAATTATTTATTTATTTTGTAAAATATTGTTATTGGATACAAATTATTTATTATAGAAGTGAAACATTCTGATTTTGTAATACTTGTTAAATACACTGGCGCCCAACTTCACTTTGTTTTGTTTAGCAAAAAATATTTCAACCCTACACTTACCATACTCACTTTTGGGGTAATGGCTAAGTTAGCCGTGGTCACAACAGTTTTTTATCGTTCCATCTCGCACGCGTACAAAGTTGTAAGTCCCTCTGAAGTTCCGAATTACCCTATCTCACGTGCACTATTATTTTGTGTGTCCATTATTATAATTAAAAATTTAGAACCGTGGCAAACGTTTCAACTCTAAATTTTCAATTTTTTTAGAAAACGGTACAATTGCGCTCGCATCGTAAGACCCGAATTGTTGTTTTATCTCCTCCCTTGGGACAAGTCACATAACATGGTTTATAAATAAAAATAAAACCGCTACAATGGCGCTCAACGTGGTGACCGAACCCACGAATCTGAGTTTAATAGTCTCATGTGATACCGATTGAGCTAGCCAGGCTCGAATCTGTTCAGAGGAAAACTTTTCCAAGTATTTTAAATTAAATCGTAATATATAATTGTGGAAACGGTACTTAATTTATAATCTTGTTTCTTAAGGCAAAATAAAGAAACACAATTTATTACATTTGCATTTGCTACGTACCATGACGTAGCCGGAAGGAAACGTAAATATACCAGGCTAACTACCAATGCGAAGAGAAGGGGGGGGGGGTCCTAGCAACACAAAAATAATACATTACCAACGATTTTTTATTTACAATAAAAAAAACACAAATATAGAAATTTCTATCGAAACAGCAAAACAAAATTAACTAAGGTTACTCTTTAATAAAACAATTTTACTCTATGGACAAATTCACACATTGTTCCACGGAGTGCGCAATTCGTTGCTAACATGCAATAGATCTAATCAGTACCAAAAAGAATAACGCTGATACTTTCGTATAAGCGGATAGGTTAATTAAAAACATTAAATTTAGAAACCTTTCTAGTAAGGATTTTACCAAGCATTTGTTATAACTCTAATCAGTAAAAAAAAGAATACTGCTGATACTTTCGTATAAGCAGATGGGTTAAGTACAAAAAGCAAAAGCATTAAAGTTTGAAACTTTTCTAGTGAGGATTTTACCAGAACAAACATTAGCGTATGTAATTTCAAATTGGGTATATCCCTGGGTATGTTAGAAAAGGAAAACAAATCACATACATGTGTCAGCCCTCGGAAGCGAATTGACACAGCATCGCCGCGGTAGTCAGCAACAACCATGCTACTACCGCAATTGCAACGGCGGTCTACATACAAGAGCAGATGATCTACATCAAGGAATAATCGGGCTACGCAATAAGCAATTTAGCCTCCAGCTAAGAGCTTTAAAAAAACGAAAATCTTACTAATATTAACAACTTATGAGCGCTTACCGAAACACACCAAATCTACACATTTGTTAGAGGAGAAACGTGCATCGCTCTTGGAGTAACAGAACGAGTAGTTTTTACAAGTGCATCAACGCACAAGCTGCAAAATCAAAGTTTAAAAGGAGTTCAAAATAACACGAACTCGAAAAGCAAACATCCGCGGTATCGAAACGCGATTGAAACTGGGAAACACGGTTTTACCGGAGAATAGTAGGATATATTATTTCGACCAATCTTTAGATGGCAAACTAGAACGCAATTATACGTTATCGGAAGGTATAACGCGCTCACGGATACCTAAACAGGATCTTGACAATTAATTGTAGCATAAACTTGTCGTTTCAAAACAACTAGATTTACGTTGAGAAATTCTTAGAAAAAATATTTATTATTAATTATGCGGAAGGATTTAACGATAGACATGGAATTTATACGAACGGATAATGAATTAACAAGGGATTTGAGTTGAAAATTTGGTAAAGCGAGCTTATCTGAACAGGTACAATAAATCGGGTATTGTTGGAGAATTTAATACTAGAAAAGCAATTTACGTAAATAAAATAACCAATTATTTCCGAAAATGAACGTAACACATTCGACACAAAATTCTTCTTGTAAATGAAACTAGTTGTAAAGCTAATTCTTGAGTTATTTTCGATGTCTTGTTTCAAACCGGTTTACTATTTAAAAGTTAAATTGACATTCAATAATTCGAATATTTGTTAAGATATTGCTGTGGAAATATATTTTTAAGGGATAAAGTTTCAGGTTATTTTAGTTACAATAGAAAGTACATGCCATTTATAACCCACCTAAGTGGTTTGTCCGTAACAAGAGGAAATGCAATTATCCTTTTTGAATGTTATGTTTTGTTATGTATCAAAGGTCGTGTATTTATATTATAAAGTACCTGATTGTTGTATTTTACGCCAGTTTAATTGGAATTAGTTCGTTGCACATTTTGGGCCTAGATAATGTTGTTTTAATCGCTGTATAAACTTGTTTTTATTGTTGCAATATTAACCTTGTAGTTTATATCAGTTCAACAGCATATGTTATATTTACTTATCTTGCATCAAATTGTCGTTTAATAGTTGTAGAAACTTGTCCTTGATTTCGTGTTTTTGTTTTGACAAGTTCTTACATTAAAATTTGTTAATATTTTAAATCTGTTGCATTAGAAATTTTTTGGATATAATAATAGACCTGATAATCTGAAATTATTAAAGATCGATTTGTACCAGTAATTTATTTTAATCTAGGCGTTATGTAATTTGACTTTTTGATATTTTAGATAGCAAACTTCCCGATAGAGGTATTAAGGCAATACAAAAAAGATTTAAAATTTGCCAAGTTTGGAAATTTGGATGGATTCTCAAATTCTTGCGATTTGTTATTTTCTAGTTTGGTTAAATTGTAACGCTAAGTTCAAAATTTTGTACTCACAATCATATTGAAAACAATTTAGGTGTTTTGAAATCTGATTTGTGAAGTCGTAAATAGCAATATCATCTTTCAAAAGTCCGCGTAAACACCTTATTGTTCACAATATAATACCTCAAGGTTTTCAACTTGTTTCATACATACGGCGCGTGGACATTAAACATTTATTCTGATAAGATTTCCCCAGATGAAAATGTCTTTGTAAGCCGTATTCTCAATCCGCTCACTTTCACATCATCTCCGAGTCAAGCTTAACGGAGAGTCGTTGAAGTGAGATTTGATGGTGAAAAATTTAAGTGCCTCAATCTGTATTTATTTCAGCGAAAATCCCTTAGGGTCAACAAATTCCCGTAGGGTCAATGAAATTCCGCAGGACCAACAAAATTCCGAAGAGTTAACAAAATTCCTACCAACATTCAAATTCATAAGAGCCAGCAAAATTGTTAATGCCAATAAATATCATCGAGCCTGCAAATATATTTTAGCCTACGTGCACCCTCGAACTTACTAGTATCGTTGATGTCCAACCCTCCTTGAGCCGATAATTACCTTTGACCTCACCTGTCACGTACTATGAAAATAGTCTGGAACAGTTGCTTTTTCATTGCAAGCCACCAGCTGGAACCTGGACCCAACCAATCTAAGATTAGCGGCCAGAGGTTAAGGGTGAGTTATTTTTGCCGAATCCCAGAAGGAATTTAATTCATAATCCCTTTTCTCACAAACGGCCGAGTTGCGACCTGCGAAAACCTCCATCGTTCCAGTCTGTATGACCCGATACCCTGCTGAAGACTTTTTGTTGATTAATTAATTTTTTCTTCAAACGTATATTTTCTTGAAGGTAATATCTTTTTTCAAACTTTGTTATATTTGAAACGCTTACTCATAAATATTACAGTTTTTGATTACTAAATATTAAGTAAAGAAATTTTGTTCAACTAATAATTTTTTATATAACTAAAATACGTGAAATTATTTAATTTTTTGTTAAATATTGTTGTTGGATACAAATTATTTATTATAGAATAGAAACATTCGGATTTTAATATGTTTAATTTTTCAAAAGTTTAAATTAAAAGTTTTCAAGATTATCTACTCCGAAAGGATATCTACCCTAAAATTATAATTTTTCAATACAGTGACGTCCAACTTTATTTTATGTAGCAAAGAATATTTTAACCCTAGCCTTCTCATACTCTCCCTTGGTGTAATGGTCAAGTTAGCCGTCGGCATAACAATTTTTTATTATTACATCTCGCACGCGAAAAGTTTTAAGTTCCCCTGAAGTTGCGAATTACCGTGTCTCACGTGCACTGTTATTTTGAGGGTGTTCATAAACGGCTTAATATCTTACGATTTTTCCATGTTTCTTCGAGCCTGATGATATTTCTTAGCCCGGACAAGCTAAGAAATTTCACAAAACATCCTTGTATATTCGAATAATTACAAGAACAAGAGGGTTGTGTTTCCAGTTTCCATTGCAGATGATACTTTGACCCGCCGTTCGAACTGCCATTGTACGACGATTTCAGCCTCTGGTGACTTACAACTTTATGTTAAAAATAAAGCTCTGAATTTCTACCTGTTCCGGCGTGGCTGTACTTGTCTTGCACAGGAAAAGAAAAAGGGGCGAATTGAATTGTGGCATTTTTATACTATATATAAAATTTTATTTCATTTGCATCTAACATTTGTAGAGCTGCAAATCCAACTTACTACGTTTAATTTTAGATAAAAATTGGTTTGCAAAACTATTTTGTTAGTAGAAGTAATTTCCTATAATTAATTGGCTACGTATTTTAGTGAATACTATATAGGTACATGTGTGAGTACATTTTTATAAAATTTTACATTTATTTAGTAGTAAAAGATTGAATTGAGAGTTATAGGTAGCATATTTAAAAGCGTTCTTATTATTCACCAAGTTAGGTTTGGCTTTTTGTGCCTTAGATTAAGTTAAAATACGACTAAACGTTTTTTACAAAGCTATGACAAGTAATGGTGTGATTCGAATTCAAGTGTAGAATAAGAACTAAGATCGTACCTGATCCTAATTTAGATAGAACTAATTAGGTGTTATTGTTACAAGGTTCAAAACAAACTACACATGTTCCATATTTCTAAAAAATGGACACTTAAAAATCCCAGAGTTTATGCAAAATTTGTAAGTATCCGGATTGCTAACCAGATAAAAAAATAAATCAGATTCTGAAAATAAACCATGCACTTTCTTAGTTTAGACGCTTTAAAAGAAAAGTTTGACAAGTACACCGTTGCTCAAAGTTGCATTGAAGACTTATACGTTAATTGTACCGATACGAAAGATGGGGAAGATTTCGAAAATAAATATTGAAACGGCTTAAACCCCCGCATTTAGAGCACGGTATAGTAGTGTTTAACCGTATATAACCTCAAACTTACTCGGGGGTTAAATTCCCCGAGGCGACAAAATGTGTCTCTAAATTATTAAGGCTAACACTTACCCGGTATCTTGCTTTTGATGCAGCAGTGAAGTGTCTCTCTGCCGGGATTCCGTGGTGACTTCCTATTATCCCAGTGTTTGCCTGGCTGTAAGCCTCGTTGACGACGTACCGATACGAGATACTCACATGTCAACACTCGAAGGAAGTCGGTAGGCGAATCCTCTGTTTCGATACATTCGCTCCCACAAAAATGTCTATCTCCTCCAGGAGAGGTTAAAGTTTACTGACGCAGCTTGGCGAACACAACGCCGTTTAGCACGTGAGAAATGCAATCGTTGCATATTCTCAGACCACTAAGATAAGCCAATGACTGGACTTTCCGTGCGAACCAAAACTTTGTGTGGTTTTCGCGCACGTCTGCATTAAAACGTTAATATACTCGAGAATTTCCCACTGTGAAATTTTAAAAAGTCCCTTAAACCTAACTAAAACAATATATATGTTAAAGCTGTATAAAAGATCGAAACAATATTATAAGTTAATTACTCATAACCGTGAAAGAATTAATGAGATTTCTGTTCCTCTACTTCCGAATTTGCGAGCACATACTAATTCAGTTAATTTCCATACTCAAAAACTAGGAGTATAGCTTTTGCGAATTTCGATTGTACTATTTTTTGACAATATTTTTAGACAATACCGACTTAACAAATATCCAGAAATTTACCTACTTATTTTACTTGAGAGGGCGAAGCCTTTGTCTATCGTAGAATCATTAGAAATAAGCATTGATAACTTTCTAGTTGCCTTAAATACACCCATACCTCCCTTTACGGCCTAAATACATTCCACGAAACTTGGCCGCAAAGCGAAAAGAGCCGTATAAGGAATCAATTATTCTAATACAAATTCATACAAATTCAATGGGATCGGTTCTAAAATTTGTTAAATATGTAACATAGTTTATCATTCAAAATGCATTTTATCAACAATAATCTATAAACAAAAATGAAACAACTGCATGTTACATAAAATTTGTGTATGTATACATACATATTTTTTTTAAATGACTTTAATTTGAAGACGATGAAGAAATGGTAACCTGCAGATCACTGTCGTCATTATGAGCACACACTGAATAACGCTCGTAAACAAGAGGAAATAGAAAAAGTGTGCATCGAGATTGCGTTTGCGCAAGATTGGCAACATGTAGATATATCGACATAGAAAAAAAGTTTTTTTTGCCGTGATAACGAAACATTTTAGGCCGTAAATCGAAAACGTGCCTTAATTGAATAGGGCCGTTATAACCAAATGCCGTATAGCGAGGTATGACTGTATATTAAAAACAAGGGTACGAAAATAATTTGTCAATAATAAACGCACATTTAAACTCCATACTTGATAAATATTCCCTGTACGTTTATTGTGGTTTGTTTTGTATTTTTCTTGATCTTCTTTGGGAATTAAACCACTCATAGTTGTTAAAATCGTCTTTATTTACGTTTCGGTCCATGACCTAGGCTCGTTGTTAAAATAATAAAAATTTCAAGTTTAACATTTATGACAAATGGAAGGCGACTTTAATTTATTAATGTTTGATATATTTGGTTTGAATACATTAAATGAGAATTTTAAAATTTAGAAAAATGAGTGCCTTCAATTTTTGTTGCGCCCTGTGAGCGACTTTGAGGTAGCCAATACACTTAACGTGAAATCAGTTGATTAATTTTTATATAGCGTACTTAAATTGAAATAAACATGATGGCATTCTCTGGGGAAAAAAATTCCGGAGTTAAAATAGTCCCCCATTCGGATCTCCGGGAGGGGACTACTTCGGAGGATGCGATGGGAAAGAGAGTCGGAAACATTCTGCGAGTCGGAGCGTGGAATGTTAGAAGTATGAAGCAAGTAGGTAAGCTAGAGAACCTAAAAATGGAAATGAATAGGAATAGGTTAGCACTAGACATAGTAGGGATCAGCGAAGTTCGGTGGCCAGAGGCGGGGGATTTTTGGAGTGGAAACTTCGGGGTAATTCATACAGGAGCAGAGGAAGGAAATTTGGGTGTGGGGATAGTTATGCTAGAAAAAAGATAGGATAGTGTGTAGAAAATTACGTACAAAAGAACGAAAGAGTTGATACGTACGTAGACGTAGCCGGAAGAAAAGTAAATACCAGGCTAACTATCAAACGCGGAGGGGGGGGGGATTCACCTACATACCAAAAAACACGTCGTCCACGATTATCCATTAACAATTAAAAATAACTAAGGGATTCTATACAAACAAGCAAATGCAATAAATTGAGCGTTACTACTTCAAAGCACAAAATAAAATTAATCAGTAGTAAATAAACATGTGAGTGCTTTTGTCAAGCGTTTTTAAAATTGCACCTAATACTTTTGTAAAATAAACTAATCAGTAGGAAAGAATTTACGTGTGAGAGCTTTTGTCAAACATTCTTTTAAATTGTACATAATACCGTTTGTATACTAAACTAATCAGTAGAAAAGAATAAGCGTGTGTCTGTCAAACATTTTTAACAATGGTACATCACACCTGTAGAGCGATAATATTGATGCGCAGCAACAAACAATAGTTCTACAGTGTCACGTTTCTTATCACGTAACTACACCAAACGCTGAGACGGAATATGACATTGATGTACACAAAAGAAAACAAGTTGTATACCTGGATACTTAGTTTGCAATCCGTCGGAGATGAGTCAGCACAGTAACGCCACGGTAGTCAGGATCCATTCGCCCGGTCACCGTAACTGCAGCAGCGGTCTATAGACAAAAGCAGTTGGTCTACGTCAACGAACACTTGGGCCTACATAAAGAAAGAACCCATTTGGCCTCCAGCTAAGAGCAATACACGCAAGATACCTCCTACTTGTCGAACAAAAAAAACGTGCATTGCTTTTGAAGTACTGTGACGAATAATGTAGAAAATATTTCAATGCACAAGCGGCAGAATCAAATTCAAAATTGGTTCAAATAACACGAGTTCGAACTGCAATCCTCGCGTTATTGAAGCGCGATTAGCAAACTGGAAAACACGCTATCAAATTATAGTAGGATTTATTATTTCGACAAGTCTTTAAATGGAAAACACAAGAGAAAGCAATTATACGTTATTGGAATGTTTAAAAATTAACGGAGACCTAAAACAAGGTATTGACTATTTAATTTATCGAATAAATTTTCGTTTTAAAAACAAAATGGATTTGAGTTAAAATTATGTTGAGCGGGCTTATACTGAACAGGTACACTATATAGGGTATTGTTGGAGAACTTAAGAACAGAAATGGAATTTATTCGTGCGGGTATTGACTTAACCAGGGGAAGAAGGGTATTTAATTTATGTGGAAAAATAAATGTAACCGAGTACTCAAGGTTAGAGTAGAATCTAAACTGGTAAACACGGTAATAATACAAGTATACATGCCCACCTCTAACTACAGTGACAAAGATTGTGATTTACAAAGATATCGAAAACATATACGTAAAAGGACATGAAAATTTAATAATTACGGGTGATTTTAATGCAGGGTAGGTGAGGGTAGGGAAGGAGCGGTAGTAGGCTTATTTGGTTTAGGCACGAGAAACGACAGGGGAAATAGACCCGTAGAATTTTGTGACAAGAACAATTTAATCAGTACAAACACATTATTTCAACATCATGCTAGAAGACGATATATGTGAAAGATGCCAGGAGATTGACCACAACATCGTAATTATGAAGACCGCACTTAAATTTAAAAATTTGAAAAAAAGGAACAGAAAAGGCACTTTGACTTTGAGAAACTAAAAGATATAGATAATCAAGAAAGATTCGAAAAAAGTCAAATGAATTGTTAAAAGATATCGGAAAATATCTGATACTAACGAAGTAGAAACAGAATGGAATAAAATTAAATCCAGCCTAGACATGGCGGCCAGAGATATTCTGGGGTATACACAAAAACAAAATAAGAAACCATGGATAACAAAGGATATCCTGAATTTAATAGAAGAAAGACGAAAATACAAAAATAAATCAGACGAAACAGGAAACGGAGATTCAAAGCCATAAAATGGGAAATTATTCGCAAATGCAGGAAAGCTAAAGAACAATGGATTGATGAAAAGTGCAAAGAGGTACAAACTAAGATGGAAGTAGGAAAGACACATGAAGCATACAAACTAATTAGAATCAATTTTAGGGATATAAAACCATATAGCAAAAATATAAAGGACACGAGTAGATGGGGCCCCCGTATAGTCCATGGAATCCTGCGTTCTGATTGGTCGATGTCTCCGCCCACCAAGCCCCGCCCCCTGTGTTCTGATTGGTCGGTGGCTCCTCCACGCCCCGCCCCTTGTGTTCTGATTGGTCGGTGGCTCCAAGCCCGCCCCTGCGTTCTGATTGGTTGGTGGCTCTGTCCAAGCCCCGGCCCCTGCGTTCAGGGGGCGGGGCGTGGAGGAGCCACCGGCCAATTAGAACACAGGGGGCGGTGCTTGGTGGGCGGAGACATCGACCAATCAGAACGCAGGATTCCATGGACTATACGGGGGCCCCATCTACTGACACGGGAGGAAACGTCATTATAGAAAATGTAGAGAAAGTGGGCAGATGGCAAGAATATAAAGGAATTTATATGCAGGAGAGGAACTAACAGCATTAGAATAAGAATCAGATATTGAAAATGATGACTTGGGATATCCTATACTTAGAGATGAATTAGCATTAAAGGGTCCGAAAAATGGTAAGGCATCGGGTTCAGATAAGGTGCAAGCAGAAACTCTAAAAGCAGCTGGACAAGCAGTAACAGAACGTCTTTTCCAACTTGTAAGCTGTATGGATGAGACAGGCGAGATACCCAAAGATTTCAAACGTAACATCATAGTAACTATACCAAAAAAGAAAGGCGCGGATAGATGTGAAAATTTTCGAACGCTAAGTTTGACAGCACACGTATCAAAAATATTAACTAGAATTGTACAAAGACGAATGGAAAAACGAGCTGAAGAAATACTAGGGAGGCTATTTTACCTCTGAGAGTGATAATGGAGAAAACAATAGAAAAAGAGGAAACCGTGTATATAGGGTTTGTAGATATGGAAAAACTATTCGACAATGTAAAATGGAAAAAAAAGTTCGAAGAACTCAAAAAGATTGGAATGAGTTATAGTACTTGACGAATAGTACATAGCTTATACAAAGAGTAAACAGCAGTAGTAGAATTAGACCAGGAATGTAGAGAAATAAACATTAAGAAAGTGGTGGGACAGGGATGTGCCCTATCCCCATTAATTTTTAACTTGTACATTGAAGAGGCAATGGATACTGTCAAATGCAGAAAAACATTTGGAATTACTATGCAGGGACAAAAAATTAATATGCTTAGATTTGCAGATGATATAGCGGTATTTGTATCTAGCAAGGAAGAGTTAGAAGCTGCTCTTAATGAAATGGCAATGGTTCTAACAGAGAGATGCGGTATGAAAATTAACAAAAATAAAACTAAAGTAGTAGTATGCAAAGGAGGGAAAAATAAATCAAAAACAAGAATACAAATAGGTAACGAGAACTTACAAGAGGTTAAGAATTTCTGCTACCTAGGAAGCCAAATAACGCAAGATGGAAAAAACGCAAAAGATATAAAACAAAAAATTAGCATAAGGTCGTGCTACATTTAACAAGAAAACGCAACTACTGTGTTCAAAGACAATAAACATAGAAACAAGGAAAAGATTGCTTCAAACATATGTGTGGAGCACAGCACTGTACGGCTGTGATGCCTGGACAGTAGGAGAAGCGGACAAGAAAAAGGTAGAAGCCTTTGAAATGTGGTGCTACAGACGTATGATGAAGATATCATGGACAGACAAAGTTAAGAAAGGAATATGTGGAAAACGGTAAAAAATAGGAGAGATAGGATGATAGGCCACATACTACGGCACGAGGGAATAGTGCGGAATATATTAGAAGCAGAGATAGTAAAAAAGGGAAGTAGAAGTAGATCTAGGTTAGACTACTGCACACAGATAGTGAAAGATATATGCTGTACTAACTTCAGGAAAATGTGTAGGCTAGCTCAGAATAGAAATCAATGTCCCAAGATGGATAAACTAATGGCGAAAAAGTAACTGTGCTTAAACATGATGATTATTATAAGCAACTACAAGTATTGGTTGGGCAATATTCTCGAATAATGTTAATTGTGTGAAAGGATTTACTGGAAAAATCGGCAAATGTCTAAGTGTTGTGGGATCTTGGTAGCCATAAGCTGCTTTACCCCTTTCACTGAATCTCGGTGAAATAGGGCATACAATTATAAAACACTAGAAGGAGAACCGAGCTGTATATAGGCTGTTTGAGAATTTCAGGGAACTGTGTAGGTTAGCTCAGAATATAAATAAGTTCAACTAGTTTTAAGATAGAAAACCTAATGACGAAAAAATAAGCGCAGATGAATCTGATGATTATTATAAACAACTACAGGTGTTGGTTGTGAAATATCTGCAACTAATATTGACTGTACGAAAAGATATATTGGAAAAATATTAAATCGGCAAATGTTCTAGTGCTATGGGAACTTGGCAGCCACAGACTGCTTACCCCCCTTCACAATCACTAAATGTCGGAGAAATAGGGTATATAATTGTAAAACTATAGAAGTGGACCGAACTGCATCTAACAAGGAAGAACAGCGCCTATGATGGAAGACAACAAACATAGATACAAGAAGAAAATTGTTGAAAGCATATGTGTGGAGCACAGCATAGTATGCCTATGAAATACGGGCAGTAGGAAAAGCAGACAGAAAAACGGTAGCAGCCTTTTGGAAGGTTGTGCTTTAGATGTATGAGGATGATATAGCATGGACAGACAAAGTTAATAACAAATAGGTTATGGAAATAGTAGGGGAACAAGCAGAGATAGGAAAAAGGAGGTAGATGTAGACCTAGATCAGATAGTGATAGATGCTGACTGTGCAAATTTCAGGGAAATGTGTAGATGAGTTCAGAATAGGAAACAAATATTGGTACGCGTCTAACCAGTTCCAGGACTGAAGACTTAATGACGATGAGCTAAATTTCATATAAATTCAATAACTTGAGGATTGGAAAACATTTTTTAACATGTTTCGATTTATAAGATTGAGAGGATGATTATTAAAGAGGTGTGCAAATACGTTACCGTAAGGCTTAAGCAAACGTTTTTATATTTATTTTGAGGAGGAAAACTCATTATGATTTAGGCTACCGTTTTGGTAGATTTTAACACGGTTCTGAGGCGACCCTATGGCGGGTTTACACTTGTCAGATACCTTACATGTGATTTTCCAATGCTCCACCCGAAGGTACTACATTGGCCAGGAGGCGAGTTTTTTTGTTGCCTGGAAATTTAGAATTTTGCCGAACCTTGCCGTTCCAGGCAAAGTAGGTATCTTTAACGTGCGTGACAACACTCACACACGGGGCCTCCATTTAAGCTCTCATCCGAGCGGAGTAATTTTTGTGAAAAATGCTCACTTGCCATTTTTCAAGCATTCGGCCGTGTCGGGATTCGAACCCAGGACCTTGGGATCCGTAGTCTTACGCTTACTACATTGATCCACGGCGACGCCCACTTGTCAGATACCAATGTTGTTCTAAGAATATTTTATACGGTTCTGAGGCGACCTTAAGGCAGGTTTACATTTTTCAGATACCAATGCTGTTTTACGGGAGCTATGTTAATATCCTTATTGTTATATAATCAGTTATTCTCTGTATAAATAGAAATCATGTATGTAGGTTGTATTTCATGTTAATAGAGCAAGGACAACCCAGGAACAATTTGCAATGCTACTTAGATATTAAGGGGCATTTGATTTTCATTTGTTATTTCTTTTAGTAATGGAATCCATTGTTTATTGAAAGTCACGGATTTGTTTGCTACGCAGTTATTTTTATGTAGGGCTATATAAGCAGCTTCTTTGATTTTGCGGTTTTGGTGGTTTTCTTCTTTGTCAATAATTTTTGTGTCCACCCATTTTATTGTATGACTGAAGTCCCATGCATGTTGGCAAATCGTGAACTTTTCAAATTTTTAATTTTTTATGTATGATTCATGTTCTTTTAATCGAACTTCAAATGGTCTGGAACTTTCCCCTATATAATACGCACGCTATTTTGTAAATGCAGTTTTTTGAACTTTGTATTGCGTTTTTGGGTTTTGTTTTTGTTAATTGTGTTCTTAATGTATTGTTGGTTCTAAATACTGTTTTGATTTTGAATTTGTTTTCTATTTGGATTTTTTCGGAGAATCCTTTTATGTATGGTATTGAGAGCATTTTTTTGATGCGTATCATTGTTTCTGTTTTCTTCTTTTTATTATTATTATTTTTCTTTTAGGATACTTGTTTTTTATTAGTGTACATTTGATTAGGTTTTTCTCTTTCTTTATAATTTGTTCGTTTGATGATATTAATTGTACTCTGTAATACATGGTTTTGACAATTCCTTGTTTGACACAGTGTGGGTGGTTTGAATCGAATTAAGTATCTGTTTGTGTGTGTTGGTTTTCTGTATACTGATGGATTAATTGTTGTATCGTTTTTGCTAACTAGAATATCTAAAAATGGAAGTTTTTGATGTTGCTCAAATTCGTACATGATAAGGGGTCACGAGAGGTCATTGAAACCTAAATTCTACAAATAAATCCCACCAAAATATAAAAGAATCCGGAAAAATAGAAATTTTCTTAAATTGCTGGTTACACCCTGTATAATACAAGCGTATTTTTATTCATTGATGTACAAGCGAAAAATATAATCTCGCGTGTATAAATAAACACCCTGTATGATATAAGCGTATTGTAAATAAATAGCAAGTAACGTATGTTGTATATGTAAAAATAATTAATTGTAAGATACCGTAAAACGCATTCAAGGCGAACGCAAATTCATCATTTAAAGATAAATACAAAGCTATTTATTTTCACTTATTAATTATCAATACATTTTTGATAAAAATGCTTTTCATTTGCTGTAAATAGCATAGATTATTACTAACTTTACGCATTTGGATAAAAATAAGTAATTTCCTGTATTTGAAACCCCAATTCTAACCTTAATAGGTGTATTAAAAACACGTTTTGTTATTAAAAGTAACTATTTTCTATAAAATGCAACCTCTTCTGCATTAAAAAGCAATTAAAGTTTAACTTAATTACCCTGTGGATTACAGAAATTTATTTTAAATAAAGAGTTTTCTAGAATATTAGTCATACGTATTTAGAACTATGTAAATAAACTAATTAATAAATGAAACATGTATTCCAAGAAGTGGCCGGAACACTAAAAACCCAGGAAATGTAATAGAAATTGATAAGAAATATTTATGATCTTCGCATTCATTGTTGAAGAGAAGCGATACACTACAATAATCATATGTGTTAAGCAATGACAAATAGCGCGTGTCACTAATAAGTGGAACGAGATTAGAAGGTAATAAGCGCCCCGATCTTAGACACTAATGAGTTTTTCTGCAAACCTTGCATCATAATGTCCATACACATTCTACCAGGTTCTAGAAAATAGATAATTTGTATATATAAGGAAGCGTTTATTAATTAAGGGGTTCAATTCGATTTATAAATTCGATCGCAAAATGTTATTTTGATTTAAGTCGCAAACTGTTGCTTTGCGAAGATGATATTTGAAGTATGCACTAAGCATACTGTGATTTAATAATTACGATGGTACAATGAATATACGAGGGAATTTTTTTTCAACCTACGATAGGCTATAAATAAATGACAAGTTCATATAAAACAATAATTTTATTACCAAAAGATTGGTACACTTACGGTTACTTTTCGACATAATCACCGAAGAGATTAAAACATTTGTCATATCTGTTGACAAGCTTTTCAATACCGTGTTCAAAGAAAGTTGCCGCCAATGAATTAAAGTAGTCCTTGACGTTGGTTTGAAGGTCCTCATTGGTTTGAAAGCGCTTCCCACCAAGCCACGTCTTCAGGTCAGGAAAAAGATGAAAATGGCGGATGATCGAAAATGTCCTATCCAAATTGTTCGAGAAGCCGTTGAGTTGCTCCAGCAGTGTGTGGACGGGCACTGTCGTGGATCAAAACAATTCCAGCGCTCAGCTTTCCTCATTCTTCGATGGATTTCTACAGCACTATGGCTTTCATCCTGTAGAAAACCAATCACACTTCGCACTTCACACTTGGCGGTAGCATCAATAATAGCGGACATGTTTACGTGGCTGTAGCACAACGCCGACTGACGCCTGAATGTCAACAATGGCGGAATGTGTAGTGCAAGAGCTGCGCAGTCGCCTACAGCGCATGCCCGCTTTCTGCTACCCGCGTAGCGTCTGCACGGAGCGATCGGAGGTTGAAAAAAAATGGCCCTCGTAGAAGTGATGTTTTAAATGCAAATTACATTTTAAAATGAAATTTAATAAATTACATTGAAGAGGGAAGATTCTTCAACATTTAAAAATTGTATTAAATAATTGAAAGGAAGATTTAACCAAAAATGTACTTTGGTAACTGTTGTTTGAAATGAGGATTTTAAATATGTAAAATTTTGTAAGCTGATTTGACGTCAATTTAAAATAAGCAGATATTTAATTACGAGGAGCGTTTTTGTGGATTCTGCAAGTATTACTTTTAGATTTATTTTTAAGTACTTAATTTAAGGCAGCTATAGCGAAAATATATGATTTTTATTACTGGCTCAACTTAAAACAATCCGTTTGATGTTATACTAAAAACTGTAAAGCTTGTGGTGCACAGAAAAGTTTACAAGAAACTCGATCTGGTTTAATGGATGTATTTAAAGAAGTATCCTATCCATTTCACTTAATTTTTCTTGATTTATTAGGACCCCCTTCCTCGTTCTAAGAAAAGTAACCAATACCTATTGGTTGTAACAGATTGGTTTTTCAAATTTGTTTTCGTTCATCCCCTACCAAAAACTACCTCTTCGGCGATCATGAAATTTTTAGAGCAACAAGTCTTTCTCATTTTTGGCGTGCCTCAAATTATTCTTTGTGACGATGGTCCACAGTTCCTTTCAAAAGAATTTCAACATTTTGTAAAAAGTTATAAAGTTCAGAAGATATGGTTTAATACCAGGTATCATCCACAAGTAAAACAAACCGAACGTGTCAATCATGTAATTATTACCGCTATTTCTTCCTATATCGAATCCAGCCATACTAAATGGGATGAAAATATATTTCAAATTGCACAAACATTGCGAACTTCTAAGCATGAAGCTACGCTCTTTTTCCCTTCATTTTTAGTTTTGGCAGTTATACTCTCATTGACGGTAGTTGTTATGGTTCTGTTCCTGATAATACTGATGTAATTGAATTTGATGAAAAAATATGTTGGGACAAAGATCAACTATTACTTTCTATCCTTACCGATTTCAGATTTAATTTATTTAAAGCCTACGAAAAAGCAAAATATTACAACCTCCGTAATAGAGACATTTGATTTGCCTTGGGCGAACAAGTATGGAAAAAAATCATGTTTTATCTGATGCCACTAAAAATTTTCTGCTAAGCTAGCTCCTAAATTCATCCTATTTACAATGTCTCGCTTAATTTCTCCATTAATATATGAACTACAAGATGTAAATGGCAAACCTCAAGGGCGTTGGCATATTAAAGACCTACGTTCGTGTCCATAACTTCATCTAAATATGTTTCTGTTTTTTCCGTTCTTATCTTGACCAATTCTTTTAGCTTTATTTTTATACCCCAAACATCTAATTATCGAGCTCTCCTATATCTAACTGATTATTAACCCTTTAATCTACAAGTTTTACAAACCTTGTTATGCCATATATAGTTTTCTGATTTTAAAAGATAGACCCGCCATACCTAGTTCAATAAATTTTTTGTAATGGTTACTACCTGCAAATAAACCCGATTTTTTTAAATTTTTATCTTCTATTTGATTACTATTCCACAACCTAAAACAGTTATTATCGTGGTTGACATATTTTTCGTCTGAACAACTCAGCGAATCTTTAAGGCTTGTCCAAGCTGATGTCGGATTTGCTTTACTCTTGGATACCCAGAGGATCGCTACCTATGCCTATGTAATAAAAAGTCAGTTTCCACAACTGCGAATACAAGAAATTTATATTCGATGTTTTCTCTTATGCATATACTTCAATCATTTGTTCATAATATCCATTATCAATCATTTTATATTATAGGAATGCTAATGCATTTTTTGTTTTTCCTGAACATCTTGGTTTGGTCAGGGGTTTATCGCCTAGTTTTTTCAAATATTATTTCTTATGTTCTCGCTGTATCGAAATTTCCCATTTTTATCTTTAATTAACAGTGTATCGTACGTCCATGGCAATTATGTCTTTGAAGTTTTCGTGTTTACGATACCTTTGTTTGATTTTCTATCGCAATGGATGTGTTCAGCAGGAAGATGATTTGTCTGGGTTTCATTTGTAGTCTAGTTGTTTTTAAGTACCTTCGTGATAATATAAGTTTTATCTTATCATTAACATAGCAGGTGGTTTTTAAGACCAGTCTGTCTTAATAAGGACATTCTCTACTTTCTACTTCTTCTCTAGGATACTTATCCTAAAACTCTACTTTTTCTTATCCCTTGATTTTTCCTCTGGTGGACCTATCTTAGTCCCAAGACAACCGTCCGCCACATAAGAGTGGTATTCCCCCACTACTGACTAGACTTTGACTGGTCGAATAGTACTTTGCTATCTACTGTTTTACTATCGCTATTATTCAATGTGAGCCCTTCCTCTTCTCTCTTCTACCTGCGTTGCTGTACTCGAAACCTCCCACCTCCTTTTATCTTTTGTTTATTTTTCTTTTTATTTATAATCGAAGTCGCTGCTAGTTAGAGGGTTGTTGCTTCACGACATTGGGTTGTGGACGTGGGGAACCTCCGTCTAGCTGTGTATCGTCACTATCTTCTGCTGATATAAGTCGACAGTGAGCGTTGTTATGAATTTGGTTGTGGTGATCTTCTTAATTGATTTGGTTGCAGGAATTTCATTCCCCTTTTAAACTGATTCTTCATACCGTTCATGTGAACGAGTGCCGCTTCACGGAAGCGCATGTGTCAAATGCCCCATTTTAAGTTCCTACGAGATCACTCTACTCCCTCGGGGAGTCCCCTTTTTGTAATAACTTTTATAGGAGGGACGGTGTGCCTTGAGTAATAATGCCTCCAAACCAAAATTAGGTTTTACATTCATTTTAAAAAAATGTTTGTTGTAATATATTATCTTATCTTAATTTTTGGGTTAAATCATAAATGTCTAGTGTTTATCTTTTTTTTAAAAGTTGTCTTAAGAATTTTGTTTTACCTAACTAATACGTGACCATAGCTGGTTAATTATCTTTTTTTTCCGAAAATATCATAAAGGTCTTATCCTACCTTAAATAATACTCTAACTCATAAAAGTTAGGTATTTATCTTTCTCTCTGCATTTATCTCTGAGATCTTTATCTTGCCTTTACAGTCGAGTAAATTAACTACCCTTATATCTTTCTCGTTATGAAATTCCTTAAGAAACTATTTTATCAATTTATTATTCAAAACTCTTGGTATTTATGACCGAAGGTAGGATTTATTATTCTAAGGTAAAAAACCAAACTTACACCTTATAACTGTATTTGACAGGGTAGAATTAAGAAATTATGTATCGTAAATGCAATAGCACTGGCTAGTTTGTTAACTTAGGTTTTCGCTGTTGCATCATATTTTGCCTTATCGTGTTGAAACGAGTAAAATTTATTTAGCTTTAGAGAAGTCTTTAAAGGGACGAATGTAAATTTTTACGCATTCACCAGTGAATGTGAAAATAACTTTTGTATTTAGATTTATAGTGACGTTAAGTGTTAGTAATAATCTTTCTCATGCTCCCGACTAAATTTGTGCGGTCGGTGCTGCGGCATATAAGACTTGTGCGCGCTGAGTTGAATAAGCCTTAAAATCGGGTGGCTGCTCATTTCCGTTTCCCGATATTGCAATTATTGCTATGGTTTAAAAAATCAGGTGACGCCTATAGACAAATGTAAGTTAAGCTTTCCATGGATGTGTGAGTTCTTGTACAAAGAGATTTTCCTTTTTATTTGTTCTTCTTTCTGAAGCTTTAAGGCTATTGTTACACTTTTTTAAAAGATTTAACGTTTATTGTAGTAATTAGGTTCAGGGGCTTTTAAAAATTCTGCATGGGGAAATTCCCATTATATTAAGGTTTTAATACAGGAGAACGTGAAAACCACACAAAGTTTTGGTTCTCACGTAATTCCAGTCATTGACATATCATTTTGTGGTCTGAGAACATGCAAAGATTTCATTTCTTACGCCTTGTACGCCGTTGTACCCACCAATGTGTGTCAGATAACTTTAACCACTCTTGGAAAAAAGAGACATTTTCGTGAGAGCGAATGTAGCGAAGCAAAGGACTTTATTACCGATTATCACTCGAGTGTAGACTTGTGTTATAGTTATTCGACTTATCGACACAGTGATTTCCCCCTTCCGTACCTATTCTATCGTTTAACACATGCGCACTTAGTCGCCAAGCAAACTCCGTGACAACAGGACTCCACTACGAAATCCCTGCAGAGAATTGGAAACCGCTGCATAAGGTGCAGGATACCGCTGGTTATTGTTAGTTATAAAATACAACGACTTTGGCCATCCCGAAGAATCTAACCCCCGAGTAAATTTGAAGTTATATGTTTTAAATATTATTTTAGCGAGCTCTAAATGCGGTGGTTTTTAAAGTATTTCAATTACAAGCAGATAAAGGAAAAAAGAGAGGTAGAGGTAAACCGAGATTAGACTACCGCATACAGAGAGTGAAAGATGTAGGTGTAGGAATTTGACAGAAATGTGTGGCTTGCTCAGAATAGGAAAATATGGAGGTACGCGTCTAATCAGTTCCAGGACAGAAAGCTTAATGAAGAAAAAGTATTTGTATTTATAGCTGATGATTATCGTAACCAACTACCGTGGTTGGTTTTATAATATTTTCAACAAATGTTGATTGTGCGAAAGGAGTAATTATAAAACTTTTTTTTTGGCAAGTGTAGTAAGGGGTGGGAGATCTTGGCAGCCGTTAGGTTGCTTAACCCCCTTCACATACCATTGCATATAGATCAAATAGGATAAATTTTTAAAAAATAATAGAAGAAAAAGTGCAAAAAATATTTAAAAAAATTAACACTGGGTTGTACTGTATTTAACAAGAAAATCAACTGCTATGTTCGAAGACAAGAAACAGAAACAAAGAAAAGATTTTTGAAAGCATATGTGTGGAGCACAGCACTGTACGGCTGTGAAACATGGACAGTAGGAGAAGCAGACAGGAATAAATAGAAACCTTTGAAATGTCGTGCTACAGACATATGATGAAGATATCATGGACAGACAAAGTTAAGAACAAAAAACAAAAAACCAGAAATGGTAGGGTAAGAGAGAAATATGTGGAAAATAGTAAAAGATAAGAGAGATGGGATAATAGTGCACACACTAAAGCATGAGGGAATAACCTGGCATATATTAGAAGCAAAGAAAGGAAAAAAGAGAAGCAAAGGTAGGAATTTTAGGGAAATGTGCAGATTGGCTCAAAATAAAAAACATGGAGGTACGCGTCCAACCTGTTCTAGGACTTATTATCTAATTGCTTTCTGCTGTGAGGAACGGTATTCTGACTGCTAGTGGGGTATTTTCAAAAATTCAGGCTGTAGATTTTCATGTAGATACACCCAAGAACACGATACAAAAACAATTAGAGCCAAAACAAAACACAGGTTACAGTACCCGTAGACGAGAAAATATTCTTTATAAGACGGATTTCTTCCATGTGGGTACTGTAACCTTTTTTTGTATACTGTTCCTTGTTCTGATAAATTTTGTATTGTGTTTCTGGGCGTGAGTAGATGAAAATGTACCAACGAAATTTTGAGAAATATTTTATTTTGGTGTATGTGTGTATTTTTGCACATTGGACAACTTTCTAAGGAACATTTCCTTACGTGTAGGCACTGTAACTTTTTTTGTGTATTGTTTATAGTTCTAATTCTGTTGTATCGTGTTCCTGTGCATGTGTAGATGAGAATGGACAGGCTGAATTTTTGAAAATGTTTTTGGCAACCAAAATATTGTTCTTTTATTATTTTTTAAGAATGCTTTTTTCTGTGTGGAACAGTATTGTGGCTGTCTAAAGGGCATTTTCAAAAATTCGGATTGTTCTATTTCATCCACATACACCCAAGAATATTACATCAAAAGAATAAAAGAAAAAACAAAACATAAGTTGCCGTGCCCGCAAAGGAGGAATTATTCTTTATAAAGCTGATATTTTTCTGCACGAGCGGTGTAACTTTTTGTATATTGTTCTTTGTTCTGATACTTTTCGTATCGCGTTCCTGGGTATGTGCAGATAAAATGGGCATGCAAAAGTTTTGAGAATGTTTTATTTTGGTGTCTGTGTGTATTTTTGCACCTTGACAAATTTCTTAGGAATATTTTCTTTCGTTCGAGCACTGTAACTTTTTTGTGTATTGTTTATAGTTCTATTTTTTTTTTGTATTGTGTATTTGGCAGTCAAAATATTGTATTTTATTATTTTTTAAGAATGCTTTCTTCTGTGCAGACCAATATTTTGACTGCAAGTGGCATTTTCAAAAATCCAGCTTGTCCATTCTCATCCACACATACCCAGGAATATGATACCAAAAGGATTAGAACAAACAAACACAAAAAAAGTGTCGGTGATGCCAACTTCTCCAGCTAGTGTCTTATAATTAAGATACTTCCTAGGATTTGAGGGTTTAAAACGTGTTTGTTTTGAGAAAAGATGTTACAGTGAAGTTACCTACCTGTTTAAGTAATACAAGCATTTGCAAATATCAATTAAAAATGCACTTATTCCTCCTCATTGATAATTTTCTCTAAAATTCATTATTTCAGCAAAAATAATATATCTATACAGCGTGTTTTTTAGATGCTAGATTTCTAAATATGGGAGACTAATATTAGAACGAATCTGAAAACTTGCAGTAGGGGGTTATCAAAAATGCTTTACAAGACTAAAATAGTTTAAATACGTTAGCACTTTTGGTTATACCGGAAGTCAACTATTACCATCGTTATTTTAATTAGAATACCCTTTTATACATTTTTGAAATCTTTGTCAAGTATGCTTTTATAAGACAATAATATCTCTATCTAATGTCGTTTTCCAGACTTTTTGAGTTTTTATAAATTTTTGACATTTGCACAGGGTCACATAAATTGGAATATTTAGAAACTGAACCAACTTACAAAGTGGATTTTTCCCTATTTTATAAACAGCGTAACAGTTCGTTTTTCCTCTGCTAAATTAACGCTTAACAATTATGTATTGCGTTGTAAAATTTGTGGATTTGCTTTATAGTTTAATATAAATCATACTTCAACAATTAATACAGAATTAAAAGCAAAGTATCATAATTTCGGAACACCCCAATTATTGTTCTTCTTTAATCTTAATCATATAGTAAATAAAGCGCATTGTTATAAATGTACAGTCTGCATTGTAAAATTTCTACAACGTATCTCCAAGGCGATATCAATAGCGTGTTTGCGCACACCTGCTTGTTAAGGCTGTTGTCCACGTGCCGTCCAGTTGGCTTTTGATACTTGCAACGTCAATATGGTAAAGTTTATATCTAAGGCTGACTTGCGAGTCGCAATTCAGTTTCCATAAATGCATCGATCCAATTGTTTGAAACTTATCGTGCGCAACACTAAAACTAACGTACAACGAACTGATGTGCAAAAATAACGCTATAACTAACTTACAAAAGAATTGATGTATAAATGTAATTAAAGCAACACTAAAATACGAAAGATATAACGTTTAATTACTGATGCAAAAATGGTCGAGTTAGGGTGTTAAATTTTTACTGCGTCTAAGATATATGCGTTTCTTAAATTTCAACATGGTAATTTTTGTTATAATTGAGAAGCAATGGTTAGAGCTAACCAATGGTTGTAGGCAGCTGATGTAATTGCGTATAAATCGATTAGAAACTTACATTATGGTTCCAGTTTAAGAGACTTTGTTATAACGATGAGGCAACTTTTTTTACGTGTTTGTCAAATGCTGGAAGTCCACGTGTGGTTTGAACTTGTTTGTTAAATGGTGCAAGCCGCCAAACCTGAGGTCAACGTGGTAAGTGATATCCATCTGTGCAGCAATCATCTGTTTGACGTATAACATCCTGTATAAATCTAACCTTGGTAGTTTGAACCCATGGAACTTAACATCTTTGTGATAATGTTGAATTATAAATTTAAATTTTCAAACGTTCCTCTTTATCAAAATTTATGCTTTATAAAATTGTCTATGTAACAAAAGTTTTATGAATTTGAATTACGAATAATACAATCATACACTTGTTTATGCACGATAACTATTTATGAGGTTAACTTTACTAATTTGATAGATCTTATTACCAACCTATTTTTATTATATGTGAATCATTTTCTCAGTACTGAAAAGATGACATTAAAAAAATCCCTTAATTATGTTAATGACATTTATAATGCCTAATTGCTCTAAAGGCTTTTGCTATTTTATTTAAATTGCCCAAGATTAACATTAGATATAAAAATTAATTGGATATTCACAAATTAACGATAATTATCTGTCAAAATAATTCAGAACCTACCACATTTTGTTACAATAATCGATTCTATGGAGAAAAAATACTTTAGATATGTAATTACTATCTTCTTTTTTTGTAAACCGTTTCTGAGTTATTTGCATTAAAATAGAAAATGCACCGGTTCAATATCATTTTGCAATTCTTGTACTGTAGTTGTATGTGTGTTATAACGCCCGCGGCTGTTATAGTCTAAGGTTTAACCGTTAAGGTCCCGACATAATTGATAGGAGCCACTACGACAGTTGGCAACATAATAGACACGTACATAATATTGCACAACAAGGTATTACGTCATTAGTGCGTCTCAAATTGTATCACATACAAAAAATATTTATTAGGATATAAGATGAACCATATAGGAAAAGATAATATGTACTCACGTAAAATGTGGAGCTCTTCACGGCATTGCAGTTATTCTTGCGACAGAAGCCATGCTTTTCTTTGGGGATCTCGGCGTTAGTTGGGCGTAGTTCGGGCTTCGCCCTCGTTGAAACCAAATTAATTTGTCTTCCCTCTTCTTTCTGTAGCGGTACGATAAAGGATCAACCAACCAGGTAAGGAACGATAATAGGTACGGTAGAGGAACCTACATTTTAAGAGAAAAGACAAGATAAAAAGACACCGGTGAACTTCACTGTTCGACGTCTCGTTCACTACTCTCTCGTGTGGGAAAACCGCCACTCACTTCCCACTCCACGTCTGCGCATTCTCTCGTGCCGACGCAACTGTCCCAAGTGACGGAAATGCACGCACAAGTCTATTTTTTAAAAATTGGCGCGAAATCAGTCACATATTTAAAAACTTATCAAAAATGTTTACATAGCCGATTTTCGGCATGTAACATGTGATGGCTAATCAAAACTTTACAAATCAATATTATCTGGAAATGATAATTATTTATGGCGAATGTAATCAAACATTTCCAGAAAGGCCAACAGCAAGTGTTAGACTTTTTAAAAACATTTTAGAAACTGTGCAAAAAATTGATCATTTGTTAAAAAGAAAAACTTCACAAGTTCTCTGAAGAATTGTATTACATTCACCGTCATTATTTCAGGATGATTTTGATTTGTAAAGCTTCAATTAGTCATTACAAAAAACTACAGTACAGGAATTGCAAACTGCATAGTTATCTACATTTGACTTTCGTAAAAATAATCAGTTACCCATTTGTTAATCTAGCAGAAAGAGGCTACTTGATGGTAGCAAATGTTATGGAACTGGTTCATTTTCTCTCTTAATGTAAATAACTCAGAAACAGTTTACAAATTGCACCCTTTTTTTACAGGTAGGAATGGGTGTACAACAGAGTCTAAACAAAACTCTGGCGGGACTAGCGTCGACTGTTTGTGGCTGCGGTAGATTGCAAAAGACTATATCTCAGGGGTTTAGAGAACAAAGCTAAATTTTACCCAGACAAGTTATAGGGATGCAAATTAGAACATGACAAAAAAAAACCTTAATACAACTTATATATTGATGTTTAGTTAATAACATTAAAAAAAATTAAGTATGTACCGTTATTTTCTTACAACCAAATTTTTATGTGATAAAACCACTAAGTGTAGTATATTTACCTACACTTTATAATTTTAGAATTGTTTTAAACTCTACCAGATAAGATATTAGAAAATCAAAATTATTATTGAACTTATACACAATTTCAAGTTAATGTTTTAAGTAAAAAGAAATCATAAATACGCTTTGTTGTATTTAACTTAGTTAAGAGAATTTGAATAAACATTTAAATTAAACATAACCTCAATATCGACAAAAAAAGGTTTCATGAAAGCTTTTATGTTTACAACTTGTAAGGTTATACCAGGAAAGCAAAGGTAAATATTAAATTAGTTAAGATATAGGTAAGTAAAAGTATGACTATATTTTACATGCATTATTTTTCTAGATATTTGAGATTTAAAATGTAACACATGCAGATTGTTCCGTCACAAAAGTAAATAAGATAAACTCATACCTGTATTCATGATATATGAAAGGAACGTATATTTAACCATTGAGCTCCGGTTTCTACAGAACTATTGAGGTTTCTGCTTACTGCTTGTTAAGACGAACACCATTCATATTTAGTTTGGTGTTAACCTCAAACTTCAAATTTGTAAGAGCCAAATCTTGTATGCTTCACAGCCTTATGTTTCATCAACGGACATTTAATTTATTTTAGAAGGTACATAAAATGGCAACTTGAAATTCTTGTACGATAATAGATAATATTTGTAAGGTAGAAAAATTAATGTATTAGGCTTAGATAGCCTAGCATGCATAAGTAAATGCCCCATCAGGAAATATTTTATCAGAGAATAAACCAGCAGAGAATATATCAGTAGGGGATATGTTGCCGGAGGATATCCCATCTAAGGGCATGCTACCAGAGGACCCATTCATGCTCATTTTGAACGGGTTATTCAGGTAGACTTCTTCCATACGCATTTTGCTAGTATTCAGGTACGACATCATGGCCTTAAAAAGGACATCTTTATTGGTAAACGGCATGTGCTCAAAAGACCGTTAGATATCAAGACAAACGAAAATTTATTCTGGTTTAAAGATAACCACACATTTTGAGAGAGGGACTGTTGGAAATCAAAATCTAAACGCCTGCGCCTTCAAGTCAAAAACATAGATCTCCGTTTTTTATAGATATATAGTTTTGTTTTTTTCAGTAATGACATGTTACAAATAACAGAGACTTCAAGTTGAATATAAATAATTCAAGTTAAAACCCGCGTTATATGTTCTCGTTCTATAAAAAGTTATCGTTATATTTTGATGTTTATTAAATAGTTCACAAGTTATACGAATCACTTTATACAAGTAGGTATAACACTGCGCAAGCTTGAGTTGAATATTCAAGAGGTTATGGGCCCAGCTGCATGTGTTTTACCACGAATCTCGAAGTCTACCCGAAAGTGATTCATCTCGACTACAGTTTGCTCGACAAGTAAACCTCCGTTGGCTGTAACGAAATTCGCCGTCAAGAAAGTTTATTCGCTGTTTAAAGCACACGTTTTTAATCCCGGTGGTGACACTAGAACACCACGCAAGCTCTCGAAACTATTCTGTGACTGGTGACCAATTAATAGACCATGAATATGGACAAATTAAGAATACCCGCTTTGCAAGGCAAAGAAAATTGGACCGAATGGAAAACGGACATGGTGCTGCTGCTAAAGTGCAAACGTCTCCATAATACCGTTCAAGTTACTTACAGAAGCAAGGTTCCTGTTCTCGCAGAAGGTGGTGACGAAGCCACTTTTCAAAAGCTAAAAGATGAGTATGAGGAAAATGATTTTACTGCTCAATTAGCAATTCGAACGTCAGTAAATTCAGATCTAAAAAACCATGCTATCTACTTGTGAATCGGCTTACGAAATGTGGGACAAACTTAATTCCACGTTTGAACAAAGAAGTGGTGAACGTCTCGATGTGCTGTACACGAAATTTTCAGTTACTCGAAAACCCGATCACGATATTGCTGCTCACGTCCACCATCTTGAAAGTCTCGGTAAGGAAATCGAAAATGAGGTCGAACAAATGTCAACGAAGGAGGTTATTCAAACGCTCGTTATCAATTGTATACTGAACACACTGCCAAGCGAGTACTTCGAATTTAGAAATATGTGGGCATCTACCCGAAAGAAGAACAAAATGTCCGAAGGCTGAAAGAAGGTCTCTGCCTAAGGGAAATTGCTCTTCAAAACCGGACTGAAAGCAGTGCTGAAAGTCACGACGCCCTAATTGCCAAATCGTTAAATGGCAACACGGATAGGAAGTACGAAAATAAGCCTCAACAAAAGGTTAACTCGAGGCAAAAGTTCAACCCGCACACACAAGCATCAAGTTCCCGTTCAAGCTCAAGCATTCAATGCCATGGATGCAATCGTTTTGGTCACATTTTAAGAGACTGCAAAGACCCGAAAGGCAAGAAGAAGTTTGCAGAATACTTATCCAAGAAAAACGTCGCAAGCAATGAACGTTTATCTTACGCCGAAGACTGTGACAATGCATTTACGGCTGAATGTACGTTCACTGAATCTACATTATGTCAGATGTCAAGTGACAGTGACACGCGTTCAAGCAAATCTGAAACCGAACAAGAGAGAACCCGAAATAGTTGGATATTCCACTCAGGTGCATCACGCCATTTATGCAACAACCGCGAAGCATTCCAACGACTTGAACTCTTACCCGCCCCCGGCCGTATTCGACTCGGCGATTCAAGAATCATTCACGCATTTGCCAAAGGTGACATTAATATTAGCTGCAAAGTAGGAAATAAAACCTACAAACGTACAATCACCGATGCATGGTACGTCCCAGATATTACCCGAAATATTATATCCGGCAGTGCAGTAACTCGTAGAGGTCACGAAATTAGCCTCAAAGGAGAATTCTGCGAATTCAAAACGAACAATGTAACCTGTATGACTGGCAAAATTAGAGACGGAATCTACGAGCTAAATTTACGAATCTTGAAGCCGTCAGGTAATTCGAAATTTAAACCAGAACACGAAAGCCTACTGCTGACCGAAGTTCAGCAACTTCAATTATGGCACGAACGACTCGCACATCAAAGCAAGAAACACGTAAAGAAGTTTCTAAACCTTGAAGGCATCAAAGTTGAAGATGATTATGAATTCTGTGAAGGTTGCATTTACGGAAAACATCATCGCGAAAGCTACAAAACTCGATCAGTACGCGCTAACAAGGTTGGTGAAATAATTAGTACTGATGTTTGTGGACCAATGCCCGAGCCATCTATGAATGGATCACGGTACTATGTCGAATTCAAAGATGACTACTCGAAATTTCGCACTCTATACTTCATCAAGCACAAATCGGAAGTTGTTGAGAAAACCCGAATCTTTATTCAGTTCGCCAAAACTAGTGGTCACGTAATTAAAACTATGCTGTCCGATGGTGGTACGGAATACAACAACGAACAATACAAGAAGCTACTCAAAACAACGGTATTCAATTTCGAATGACCGCAAGCTATACCCGCAACAAAATGGATCCGCCGAACGTGAAAATCGAACCATATGTGAAGCTGCCCGCTCGATGCTACACGCTAAAGATATGTCTAAACGACTCTGGGCCGAAGCTTGCAACACAGCTGTCTACGTATTAAACCGTACAGGTCCAACTCAAGTGAAGGACAAAACCCGTTTGAACTCTGGTTTAATCGTAAAGCGCCGTTCGAGCATCTCAAAATTTTCGGTACCGAATGCTATGTTCACATTCCCGATCAACTACGCAAGAAATGGGATCCAAAATCCGAAAAAGGTATACTTATTGGCTACAACAACGATAAAGATGGCTACAGAGTATACATACCGTCACGCAAGTCAATCCGTATTTCGAAGGACGTAAAGTTCCAGGGGGAGTTAATTTTAAAATGGACTTTACTAAATAATCGAAAATCCGTTCCAAATCAAGTCAAAAACGAAGTAGATGATTTTGCATCAAGAGTTAGTGTTGGTGACAACGAATCGATCACGAATCCCGAATCAAGCTTCGAAGAAGAAAAAGAAGAATCCATCGAAACTAAAATGTCTCTTCGCGATAGGTCAAAGATTAAACGACCGATACGTTACAGGCTTGATGAACCAAACGATGATGTGCATGAACCCGAGGTTCAGTACCTATGTAACGTTGAACCAACCAACTACAACGAAGCAGCTGATGGACTAACGAAGCCGTTGGAAAGAAACCGTCTTGATTACATAAGGAACTTAATAGGACTAGCTTAACAGGAATCCTTATGCAACCATAGGTTCTTTCAACCTAAAATTGTTTAAATTTTGAAGGGGAGTGTTGGAAATCAAAATCTAAACGCCTGCGCCTTCAAGTCAAAAACATAGATCTCCGTTTTTTATAGATATATAGTTTTGTTTTTTCAGTAATGGCATGTTACAAATAACAGAGACTTCAAGTTGAATATAAATAATTCAAGTTAAAACCCGCGTTATATGTTCTCGTTCTATAAAAAGTTATTGTTATATTTTGATGTTTATTAAATAGTTCACAAGTTATACGAATCACTTTATACAAGTAGGTATAACACTGTGCAAGCTTGAGTTGAATATTCAAGAGGGACAAACAAGAAAACCATCCTAAATGACAGATTCATATATACACCAGTTGTATATTTATGGACATTATTCAGAGGTTTACCAATTAGAAAATTACGTATGATCAATAATTATTTATATTATTTATACTAAGGGGAACATTAATTATAATTAAAGATCAACGTATTTAGTGTATTATTTTATAATACTAAAGGGAAATGTTACACAAAATCAAAGCTAACTTGTGATTGTTAACTGTATTAATATAACATTAACACGAATAATACTTTTATATTGAAGGAAGTGGGACCACAATGTAACATGGCAAAGGAACAGTGAATTGACATTTTACAAAATAACGAATGGTAGTAATTACATACCTAAAGTATTTTTCCATAGAATCGATTAATGTAACAAAATCTGGTAGGTTTAATTCTAAAAAACGGCAATTTTTGCCATTTTAATAGTCAAATTATAAAATAAATTTTCTTACACCCTGTACGTTACAATAAGATTTTCTTAGCACGTTGAAATAATATTAAATCTTGTTAGGAAGTTGAAAAAAAATTCACTTTGAAAGTTTATTCAGTTTCCAGATATTCCAATTTATGTAACCGCGGGCAAATGTCAAAAATTTATAAAAACTCTAAAAAGATCACAAACGGCACTAGAGTCCTATTGTTCACATACAATTTTACATGAAATTCAAAAATGTTTAAATATACAGGGCATTCCATTTAAAATAACGATGGAAATAGCGACTTTTGGTATAACCAGATAGTAAGGTATTGATACTGGTTTAGTTTTGTAGAGCACCATCGATAACCACGTACTGCAAATTTTTCAGATTTGTTCTAACGTTAGTCTTCCATATACAGATAACCTACCACTTAAAACAAAACCATGTATTTATATTTTTTATTTTTACATCTAATCTTGATTGTATAAGTTTTTAACTTAAACCCAAGCTTATTTTTTTATTTTACTTTAATATTAAAATGGCTGTATTGTAGAGAATAATGGAAGTGGCTGAAAATAAAGCAGTTATGCAGGGCGATGAAGTTGAACAATCCTACATCTTTTACAATGCTAAAAGTTTGATTAATTCTGCACCAAACACTACATTGGAGGAGCCTACAGAACAAGAGGTAAGTAGTTATTGAATTTTAATTTGCATAATGCTAATGTCAACATTAATGACGACTGCCTCATGGAAGTTGTAATATACCTTTAGAAATGTTAGAACTAAAGTTAAGTTTCAGTTATGTTCATGTATTGGAGATTTAAAGAAAAATAATTTATTGTTTATTATTTTGAGAAATTTTTATATTCATCATCAAAAGCATTATATAACATATGAAAGCTTTTGTATTGTGTTGTGTAGGTATAATGCGATTTTTACTGAAACAATTATTTTAAATGCATTTTCTTAGTATTTCTTCAAGTTTATGTTTTCATCTTCACGTTTAGTATACGTATAAAGACAATACAGTATATGTAACTCCCCTTTTGGGCACTTGTTTCAAAACCGATCATCATTAATATTTCAATTTGCGCTTTTTCACTTAAATGTAACATTTTCAATTGTACAATTTATTTCAGTAAATTACAATTAACTTGACAGTTTGCCTTGACAGTTTACCAACAGTTACCTACTAAACAGTATATGTTTAATACAAAATAAACATCACTTTACTTATTTAAATAGTTTTTATTTTAATGTGTAAAAACTTTGCTACTCCTGTCCTGATAGGCACCAATTAGGGATATATATTGTAGTAATAATCTTTTATTTGACGCATTTCGGTAACCATAATCAATGAAATTTATATATAGTGCTGTGATAAGGGGTTGTTTAAAGAATCATAAATTATAATAGGAAGCAGAAAACTGCATTTATTTAGTAGAAAATGGAGTAATTGGGATAGTTTGTAAATAGTAAGCAGTCAACACCCTGTATATAGAGTATAAGTAGTTTTAAGCGACGCAAATAGACACAATAGTACGCATAGTTAGCATAGAAATAAGTAATTCATGCATTAGGTAAATAACAAATATTTAACACCCGGTATATAGAGCTTTAGTAATTTTAAGTAAGGCAAACAACGATATTTTTCAGTAGAAACACGCGTATTTAGAAGAGAATGATAATAAATGTAATTAAACACGCATTCAAAAAGAATTCTAATCAGTTATGGTAATACGGAGATAAGAGGTAAAACTTAAAGAAGCGTAGTGTAAGTGCGTACAAACAATTAATAATTTTTAATAGTAAAGGTAATTAAAAATGCGTAAATAGATAAACATACTTGAAAATTGAAATTCGAATTGCATCAGGTATTTTGGTATAATATGGAAACGCGATTACTTTCTCAAAACACCGCATGGTCTGATAACAAAGCATCTGTAAGCAAACAACAATTACTTGAAAAGCCAACAATGTTACATCAGAAAACCACTTTAAGTGTAGAAAATAGAAAGACCTCATTGGTTAAGATTAGTAAGCCAAACTCACAGACAAAGGGGGACATACCCATATATTAACAGCGAGCAATGATAACGGAGCTCAGTTTTCAACTCAACAAGGCCAAGCTGTGTTACTCTGAATCAAAGAGTAACGCGTGATAATAATAGGTTAATAGTAAAATTGTTCAGTGACAGATAGTGCTACGAATATGAAAATTTCTATTGCCGATTAACGTAAGTAGAATTTGGGGAATTTATTTAAACTAAAATATAATAATAATAATAGGGCTCTGAGGTGTGACAATAATTCTAAGTTGGATGACAATGTTCTGAGGCTGGTGAGAATAAACTCTAAGTTTGATGAGAATAAATCTAAGTTTGACGATGATAAATCTAAGTCTGACAATAATAATCCAGAGGGTGACGACAATAATTCAAATGTAATAATTCAAGCGTGTGGATAGATAATATTTCAAATGAGTATACAATTATTCCGAATTGGTGGAGAATAATTTTGAATACGATGTTAATGATCCAAATGGATGGTATAATAATGCATGGAAAATTCTAATTGATGTTGGTTGATAATGGATGCGTCGATAATCTTGGTTGCGAGAAAGAAATAAAGAAGCACGAAGTAAACAGACCAGGTTAGATCTTTTTAGTTTTAAGACATTTTTTTTTAATTTGAATATTGAATTTGCTTAATTAATATAAACTAGTGTAACAGAGTCAGCAACGAACTTTGCATACGTTGAAAGTACGTAATATAATAAAGGGGTTTTGAACGTTCCAGTCTTCTTTTTATAAAAAGAATAGTTTTTTGGTGACTTTAGATTGATTGCAAAGCATATGATTTTTGAGATAAATAAGACTTACAATATTGATTGATTGAAAAGTGTATTTTAATAATTTTCAAAACCTGTACATAATATTTTTTTCATTATATGGAATTAATTAACTTCATTTTATAATTCAAAATAAAAGCTAGTCGAGGCAGAATAATAAAATTAGTGGGAGTGAAGTTTATGATTAGGAAAACACAGAAAGGTGGAGTTAAGTAAGAAAACGCTATTGATACCGAGCACGGCGTTATCATATCAATTTTTAATTGGACGAAACAACGTCGGCGATCGAGAGTTCCAGTTAATTTTTAAAAGTTTTTGCTTAGTGTACTCAAAACAAATATTTCGAACATCAATAAATCAAAATCACCTTCAATTTATGTCATAAATGTCAAACTTGAAGGTTTTATTATTTTGGCAATGATCCTAGGTCATGGATCGAAATGTAAATAAAGATGATTTTAAAAACTATGAGTGGTTTAATTCCCAAAGAAGATTAAGAAGAACAGTAGTTGCTTTTTCTGGTTTAATGTAGCACGATCTTGTGCTAATCTTTGTTTTATATCTTTTGCGCTCTCCCATCTTGCGTTATTAGTTCTCGTTTCCTATATATATTCTGGTTTTTAATTTATTTTTCCCTCCTTTGTATACTAGTACTTTAGTTTTATTTTTTGTTAATTTTCATACCGTATCTCTCTGTTAGAACTGTTTCCATTTCATTAACAGCAGCTTCTAACTCTTCCTTGCTAGATGCTAATACTGCTATATCATCTTCAAATCTAAGTATATAAATCTTTTTTCCTGCATAAGAATTCCAAATGTCTTTTTGCATTTGACAGTATTTATTACCTCTTCTACATACAAGTTAAAAGTTAATGGGCATAGGGCACATCCCTGTCCCACCCCATTCCTAATATTTACTTCTCTACGTTCCTGCTTTAATTCTATTACCATTGTTTACTCTTTGTATGAGCTATACTATCTATCTATCCCTAAAACTCATTTCAACTTTTTGAGTATTTCAAACACTTTTTTCCATTTTACATTGTCGTTTGCTTTTTCCAGATCTACAAACCCTATATACAACCTTTTGCCTTTTTCTATTGTTTTCTTCATTATCACCCCCAGAGATAAAATAGCCTCCCATGTTCCCTGTTTTGCCTAAACCCAAATTGATCATCTCCTAGTATTTGTTCAGCTCGTTTTTCTATTCATCTTTATACAATTTTAGTTAATATATTTGACACTTCGAAAATTTTCACATCCATCCGAGCCTCTCTTTTTTGGTATAGTGACTATGATGTTACATTTGAAATCTTTGGGTATCTCGCCTCTCTCATACATAGCTTACAAGTTGGAAGAGAAGTTCTATTACTGCTTGTCCAGCAGCTTTTAGAGTTTCTGCTTGTGCCTTATCTGTACGTGGTAAGAAAAGTGAATGGCCAGTGACTCACAATTAGTGACAAAAGCATCTTGCCGACTCACTTTAGCCTAATTGGGGCTCATTAAAAAAGGAGTAGCATTATGAAGTTTATTTGACGTTATTATGCATGTCATTTTTCAGTAGTGATGAAAGGTGTCTACTTAATTTTTATAATTTACAACTTATACATACTGCCGAGAACAAAATTGAGATGCATCTTATTGTAACATACCGATTTTCTTGAAAACTATGTACGTTAGCTTTTTTACAGATTATACATTTTTCATTTAGAACACTTTGGGGATTCAAAAAATATAACTAAAATTTGTTTTATGCTCATGCCATGGAATTTATATGGGTAAATATTTCAGATTTCCTCTGTATCTATGCCTCTAAAATATTTGAAAATTACTTATACATTGAATGATATGTCATTTTTTTATGTGTTATAGTCAACTGCAGAACATTTCTGTATCTCTAATATTTTAGGAGTTATGGAAAAAACAAAAAAAATTATTAACACCCTGTATCTAAAAAAAACCCGCATCTTTAAGGATACGTTTATAGAAAGTTTTTTCCTATTCGCCTCCTGGAGTTTGTTACAATATTTATGAGAAACTGTATATTATTTAATAAGATGGAATTATAACTTATACTTTTATGCCAATCCTAAATGATCATTTCAAATAAATTTTATGCCATAGTGAGCGATTAAAAAGACACACAAGGAATTGATTGGGTCGCATGCAAGTGTAACCCATATAAGTCACTTCACCAGAATTATATTATCTTGTTGCTGGATTAAAAAAAGGTATAACATCTTTTGTGTTGACCACTGAAGACTGTAAAATGTTAACAGAATTGTAGACTATTTTATATAGTTGCAAAGGTTTTGAATAAAGTATCGATTTTATTGTTTATTTTCATCTTAATGGCCTCATCAAAAAACAACCAAAACGAAGTACTTGCCATGATATCATTTTTCAGTTTGTTTTTCCATATTCTTAGTGACAGTCCGACACAATTTTTGATGAGCATTTGATATGTTTTATTTTGAACAACTCAAGAAAATTATTTTAAAATATTTATTTATTACATTAGAATTTGTAGATGTCATCGGGTTCATAACCTTACATTTTTATTTATTATTAAATGCTGAATGGACTTAATGCATAATAATTACAAAGAAAATTTGTTGTTTTATGTTTATGTGTTTTTTGTATAAAAGATTAGTTTTTTTTTTAGAATGAGAGTGAACGAGTTCAAAAATTACGACAAAACCTTGAAGAAGATGAGTATCATTCAAGTTACAACAGTTATCAAAAGGATCAAGATATTGGAGACATAGAGGATGATTCCATTATTGAGAAAATTGAAGAAATCGAGGTAGTTGTATTTATTAAAAATAAATTTTTGTTATAACTGCTTAGATTTGCTATCTTCGTATTCTTGAGTTCCCTGTTAGTGTTATTGTTACTGATATTATAAGTAACAACCATTTTTGTGATAAATGATACCAATGGAAAAATTTAGGTTGGGAATTGCTATATAGATTAAAGTGTGTTTTTTAAAAAATTTTGTTACAGTATTGAATCTACAACAAAAATAGGTAAATGGCAAATTAATGTCTACATACAAAATAAACGTTTCTGAAAACTGTATCAAAGAGTTTGTAATTACTTGAAGTTTAAGGTCACACAAATTTAAATTATTATTTTTAGTTACTTCTTGACAAATTGAAGGACCAGTTTGTAATTATAAATTATGACTTTGACTATTATTGGCGTAACTGAAACATGGTTCTTTTGCGGAATAGCTTGTCTAACTTCATAACTAGACGTGTGCTTCTATGTCGGGGCTAATATACCGTGCAAAGTAATAAATCAGGACTATATTGAACATTTATTATTTGAGCAACTTTGGATCATCATTATTATAAATATGTCCAATATCTCAATGAGCATTGTGTACAGACCTCCAGGCTACGTGGATCATAAAATTTGGCATATACAAAAGTAAATTATAAAAAAGTACTAAAACAAAAGATAGTGCAGTTTGGTTGGGCATTGCACATCTACTTACCACTGAACCCACGGTAAGTAGGTGGATACCCTGGGAAGAAAGAGTTCATATAGTCGAGGCATATTTAAAAACAGTTTTGATTCATTAACCAACCAAACGTCGCTAAAGCACGTAACGTAAAATAAATATTTGCACATTATATATAAAAATCATTAAATTAATAAAAATAAGGCGCGAAAAAGAGCGGGGTGCAGCATAAGAAGGTGGCAAACCCAACGTGGGGCTCGATAGATCGAAAGCTAGATAGAAATAGTAGTAGGATACGGGACACCGAGATTAGGTGGGGCCCGTAGTTGATATATTTTTCAGGAAAGAGGAGTTCAAAATAGGCAGCAGAGATGACGGACGCGGACACGAAACGGATAACGAGATCAGGAAGGATATACGGAGTTGACGCGGAATTCATGACACAAGACGAGGAGATAGACGCAGGGGGAGATGTCCAGGAGACGGAGGTCGAGGTAGCAGAAACCGTTGGATACCAGGATATTATACGACTCCTGATGAGTTTGAAAGACGATGAGAAGACTACACATACGGAACTAAAAACAATTAAAACGGAATTAACAAACAAAATTGAAGAGTGGCAGACAGATATTAACACGGCGATTGACGAGTGGCGGACAGTTTTTAAGACATCACACACGGAACTACAAACGGACTTAACAGACAAAATTGAAGAGCCGCGGACAGATATTAAGACAGCACACACGGAACCACAAACGGAGTTAAAAGACCAAATTGCAGAGCCGCGGACAGAGCTTGAGACATTACACACGGACCTAGAAACGGATGTAACGAACACAATTGCAGAATCACACACGGAAATGCAAACGGACTTATCAGACAAAATTGAAAAATACGCGATCGACAAATACAACCAGGCACAACATCTGACACCGAAATTGGGCGAGGACGACATAGTGTTACTACTTGCGGGACACATGGAACCAGAAGTGACAAAGGTGGTTGTGGTACAGAACGTAAAGACCCTGCGAGAATTTTTAGGAGTGATGCGGAATTTCGACTTAGCGACGGCACTGGAGGCAAAGACGCGTGGAAATTACTGGGAGCAGAATCGGGGTTATAGGGACGAAAACCGACGACATGTATACCACGAACACAGACCTAACTACCGACAGGACGTTTTCAACCACGGACAGCGTAATCATTGGGGACACGACGGAAACCGACGACAGTATTTCAATAGGGAACACCGGGGTAACGAATATCAAGGACAAAATAGGTACCAGCAAGGCAACGACGAGGATGACGGCCGTACGGCGGGAGGCGGAACGCGAGACGGATACAGCCGGACGGACAGGGACGTAAACGTCCAACATATGACGACAAGCGCGACGACAAAGGACACGGACAAGATCGAGGTGGTACAAGTACACGAGGCACCGACGATCCAAAAAAAAACGTCAATTTTTGGAAGACAGAACTGTTAGGGTTAAATATAGATTTACGTTATAGTTTAAGAGATTTGTTGTTGAATAATTATACCAGTAATAAAAAGAATTTGTTGTTTATTAATATTAGATTAAGAGATTGTTTATATGTTGCTTTAGTTGATAGTGGTTCACAGTTGTCGCTGGTAAATGAAAATGTGGTGATAAAACATGCAGAATTTTTAAAAGGACGAATAGAAACAATTCATGGGGTTAATTTATGGTCGGCAATGAACAAAAAGCTAACGACGATTTATAGGGTCATCCGTGTACCGATATTTGTAGGGAATAAAAAGGCAGGAGATGCAGGGTTCTTGATAACAAAGGGGTTGCAGTTAGATTTTATATTAGGAATGGATTTTATAGAGGATTTTGGATTAAACATAGATGGAAATGAAAGGTCGATTAGGATATTAGATAAAGATAAGTTATGGGTGGTGCCTACGGTTAGTTCGGAATATAGGGATGGAAATAATATAGATAAGTCAGGATTAGGAATGAATAGGGCAAGTAATTATAGACAGGTTGAAGTGAGATTATGTAATATGTTTGCGAGAATAATTGATGATGGACAGATAGGAAAAGTGAGTATTGATATTAAAGAGAAGCTGGGGGAATTATTTAATAGATTTATAGGGTCGTTTAATGAAGAGCCGAGATTTGCGAAGCGATATACGCATAAGTTAGAGGTCACGGAAGACAGCGGATTTAATACCAAGGTGTATCCAATTCCGTTTGCAATTAGAAATAGGGTTAAAGCCGAGATTAGTAAAATGTTAAAAGAAGGAATCATCGAACCAGCGAAAACTCCATATGTGAACCCGGTAGTTATTGTTCCTAAACCTAACAAAAGAGATATAAGAATTTGTTTGGATGCGAGGAAATACGTTCGAATTAGATACTATGACAGGGGAATATCGTGGGCGTTTTCACATAGAAAATTTATATACATATAAAATTGTACAAGAAGAGGGTTTAGTAGGATGAGAGTTCATGCGACGGAAAGTTTAATTTTGTTTTATTTTATAGTGTAGGTTATTATATAGCGTAGTTAGACAGACGTGAGAGAAATGAAATTAGGGGTTGAATAATAATTAATATGTAGAAGTGCGTGGAGTGGTTTTAAATAAAAACTAGAAATTATGCACACCAAAATAAGAGTATGAAAACAGACGAAATTTCCACTTTTATTCAAAACAAGTGGGGCCAATGTAGTGTCAGTAGGAGCTACAAGGGTTTTAAGGGTTGTTTTGTGTTGAAGGTAGTGTATGCCAAATAAAGTAAGCCATATATCAGATCCCGTAATTTAAAAATGTATGTTTGCCGTACTTTACATACGTTAAAGTATTTGAAATGTTAGTTAAAATGTAAGTGCCAAGACGTAAAAACAATGACTTAATGACGTGATGAACACACAGTATTCAAGGTTTTATACTGAGTTGTAATTTAATAGGCCATTGAACGTACATTTGCCAACCGAAAACCGGATGCGTCTATGGATGTCCACTATTAACCACGCAGATCCAGGTTCATATGTGTAACATTTCGGCATTTATTTTTACTAGAATCAACCTTTGGACAAACATGTAACATCAAAATTACAAGTAATAGCAGTGTCAAATATGATTGAAGGGTTGTGCGATATTTGGACCAATGATTGAACATTATGTATAAAAATAGGAAAGTGCAAAAGACAAAGTTTAAGGTATTAGTGCCACGAACTTGGTGATACGACGTTATTGGATGGTTTTTTATATACTATGTAATAAAGAGTAGGCAGATTAATATTGTAATTATCACCTAGGATAAGTAAACAAGGGAGTCGATTTCGAAATATTTTTGTAATAAGACGTGTTTATAAACTGCGCTAAGTTGTTTTGAATATTTTTTGAAGATTAAATAAATGAGTTTGAATTGTACGAGTTTAATTTATAAAGGAAGAGTAAGGATAAGCAACAGTGAAGAAATAATTAATAGCGGCGACGAGTAAAAGTTAAGATTGGAATGAGTGCGACAGCGAACCGGCGGAAAATAAGATTGAATTGGAACGAGATTTATATAGGCAGAAGGCATCGAATAGGAATTATAAGAGTGAAGAATATATTAGGATTGAATTGGATATGGTTTTATGTGTAGCGGGGCATTGAGTGGTAAATAGGAACAAGGATTGATTTGGAACGAGCGGATTAAAGAGAAGTAAGGATTGATTTGGAACGAGCGGATTAAAGAGAAAACGAGAGAAGCGAAATTAGAAGACAGCGTAAGAGTAGCAAGTGGAATCGTACGAGACAAAGAAGAAATAACACCGGAAAAATTAGCGCAGGGGAAGTAAATAAAAAAGGGTATTCTAAATTCGGGTCATATTTATTTTAGATTTGGGAGCATCGAAATTAAGGAAAAGATACCTGGAGGCTAGACGGCAGTTTTCAAAGTGATAGTGCAACCTTGTGAAGACGTATACGGCGAGTAGGATTTTGAGCCAGCATTCATAGAGGCCGTTAACGACGTATAGAACAGGTGAGTACTGTGTGATATAACGTCAAAGTCAGAAATTTTGTGGTAGTAATTAATTTGGCACAAGGCTACGTGGATCATATAAAATTTGGCATATACAAAAGTAAATTATAAAAAGGTACTAAAACAAATATAGTGCAGTTTGGTTGGGCATTGCACATCTACTTACCACTGAACCCACGGTAAGTAGGTGGATACCCTGGGAAGAAAGAGTTCATATAGTCGAGGCATATTTAAAAACAGTTTTGATTTATTAACCAACCAAACGTTGCTAAAGCACGTAACGTAAAATAAATATTTGCACATTATATATAAAAATCATTAAATTAATAAAAATAAGGCGCGAAAAAGAGCGGGGTGCAGCATAAGAATATATATATATATATATATATATATATATATATATAAAAATATTTTAGGTAGTTAATTACACAAGGTAAGTTGAAAAATACTATCTCATTACAGTGAATAAGATGAAATAATAACTTAGACTTTTATGCAAAGCCCAAATGATTATTTCAAATCGAGCTAGTAATTGAAAGATGGAAAATGTAAGGTCTTGGACAGGACTTGAACCTGTATCCTGGTTTTGCCGGTGGCGTAATTGGTAAATGCATGGTTCCTGCAAAAACAGGATACAGGTTCGAGTCCTGTCCAGGACCTTATATTTTCTATCTTTCAAGTACTAGCTCGATTTGAAATGATCATTTGGGCTTTGCATAAAAGTCTAAGTTATTATTTGATCTTATTCACTGTAATATATATATATATATATATATATATATATATATATATATATATGTATGGCTCCACCAGTATACAGGGTGTTTCATTAACAATGGGACAACGGTTAACTGAAAATACTATGCATCGAATAATGACCAATGAGCCAAACTTTTCTTGTCCAAATGTTGATGGTTTAAGAAGTATATGGTTTTAAGGTTATAATTTTATTTCAATTTTTTGCGATTATTCTGAAAATTTTTTTAGTACCCAAAAACATAAAGATGCTAATTTTCAAGTCGATAACCCAAAAATTTTCAGAGTATGCCAAAAAATTGAAAGAAAATTATAACTTTTAAAACCCTGTGCTTTTTAAACTATCAACATTCGGATAAGAAAAATTTGGCTCAATGTTCATTATTTTGTGCATAGTATCTTCAGGTAACAGTTGTCCCATTGTTAATGAAATGCTCTGTATATTCGAAACTTTTAGGATTCGCAACAGATACGGGTTTCATGGTAAAACACTTACACATTCTCCTACTTGAACAATTCACATCTTATTAATCAACTGTACCTTCAATAATTATTAATTTATGTATGATTATGTTTATATCATCTACTTTGCATGATACGAAAATTGTATCTCGTGGATTATGAAAATTGAAGGTTTGTACTGATTGGTCATAAGCGTTGGATTATGATCATAATCCACGACTTGGATGTTCCTAATTGGTTGAAGGTGTTGGATTAGGGATTCATATACACTTACAGAATAATGAGTACTATTAGTAACCCATTTTCAAATGCGTAAGAAATGCATTACAGGATAGTCGTGGAAAAATAATATTATTTACTTTTTTATTTATAGATCGCTGACGTAAGTGATGATCAGGATGCTCAGGCAAGCAGTCAAACCCCTCCAGAAGACAAACATCATTTACCATTGTATCGTAATCCACACTTTTACAATATCCCAGTGAATATCAATCATAGTGCAGTACATGTCCCAAGTAATGTATATGAGCGATGTAAGTATAGTGTTGTAGTTTGTAACATTATTTAATTACTCTAAGCAGTTATTGATACCAATAATCCTTTAAACCATAAATTGTACAGTTCGGCCAGGAACTTTTGTACATATTTTACCAAAAGACTCAGTTACATATTTGAAACTTCAGTTCCACTCAAGAAACTCTACCATGCATGCTAGGCCATAACAGGTCTAATTTGATTTTCAAGTATTTAGTTTTGCAAAAGCTGTATTTCATCACCCATACATGTCAACAAGCAACTCCCTAACTAGAAATCCATAAGAAATATCTTTTTTCTACGACTCTTTTGGAACGAGCCTATTTTAGGTGTGTTTTTGATAGAGAAATCTACTACATTCTATACAGGTTTTTATTCCCGCACTCGTTGCTAGGCAAGTTGCTAAACAACCAGTGCGGGAATGTTCAATTTGCACGGTTGCGCTTATATTTCTATTAATCAAGTAGCCCTGCACTTGCATCTTATTTCCAATGACGGCTGAGTTTTCAAAGGTGGGCTATGAAACAAATAATAAACCAACAAATGTCAAATAAATAATTTCATACTGTGAAAGCGTTTCAAATCTTAAAGTATTTGCAAAGTCTTTAAAAAATGGCTAGTGATAGTGAAAGCGAACTAGAACCGACGCCTCCAAATATTGTGGAAGCTGCAAATGCAACTACATTAAATTTATTACCGGAAATTTCCAAAAAAAAATATGAGACTGCGTATAAATCGTTTATGGATTGGCGAAGAGATCAAACGACAACATCTTATTCTGAAAATGTTTTAATTGCGTACTTTAATGAATTATCTAATAAGTATAAATCTCCGACATTGTGGACGCATTATTCTATGTTGAGAACAAGTCTCACCATCCATCATAATGTAGATATATCAAAGTATGGAAAATGAAGAGCGTTTCTCAAACGGAAGTCAAGCGGTTATAAATCGAAAAAATCAAAAATTTTTACAACAGAGGAAATAAATAAATTTATTACTGAGGCTCCGGATCAACAGTTTCTTCTGACAAAAGTATGTAATATTAACTTAGGAGAATAATGCGTGTTTATAGCTATTTTTATATTGTTACAGACTGCATTAATTATGGGAATTATGGGTGCTTGCCGCAGACAGGAATTACATCAGATGAAGATTACTCATTTCACGGAATTGGGTTTTGCGATATTAGTTACAGATCCCGACACGAAAACAAAATTATACGCAACTTTACGATAACGAGTAATTTTATGAAATCACAAAAATACTGGAATCTACGTCCATCAAATGTTTGCGATCCTAGTTTTTTCTTAAATTATCAGAAAGGAAAATGCACCACACAGAAAGTGGGTATCAATAAATTTGGTGCTATGGGAAAGCAAATTGCAACGTATTTAAAACTACCCAATCCGGAATTATATACTGGTCATTGCTTCCGGAGATCTTTCGCCACTATTCTTGTAGATGCTGGAGAAGATATAACATCTTTAAAAAGGCACGGTGGCTGGAAATCAACATCAGTCGCCGAAAACTATATAGCCGATTCTTTAACAAATAAGTTGAATGTAGGCAACATAATACAAAATTCAATTGATAGCACATCAAATGTTCCATTAACGTCCAAAGACAAGAATTTCCAACGTCAAGAAAATTTAGTTTTTGGGAAAACACCTTCTACAATGACGTTTAATAATTGCAATGTAACCTTTAATATTGTTAATAATAATGAATCTAAAAACTAAACTTAAATCAATTTATTTACTTTTATTATGATAAATTTGTACTTTTCTTTGAATTTATGTATATTCACAAACTATAATAAACTTATGATATTAATAAAATGTATACTCCTATACTTACCATGTATTTTATAATATTAACGAAAGAGGTATCACATTTAAAAAGTACGTACTACAGTCGTAGAAAAAGTATAGTGTACAACACGCATGGAATGCCCATTTCTCACTCGTATGATTTGCAGCACTCGCTTTCAGCTCGTGCTGCAATTTATCATACTCGTGAGAAATGGGCATCATTCCATGCTCGTTGTACAATATACTATTCTGAATTGCTACTGAATGTAATTAATGAATTCTGCAAAAACCAAATTCCACTGTTTTGGGCACCTTTAGGACCTTTGGTCAACCTAGGTCTAATATCGCCAAATTTCATTTCAATTTATGAAATATTACGTTTTTCTAAATTCTCTTTTTACAACTCTGTTGAATTTAATGTGCCTTGTTCCTTAATATGCATTAAAATTCGACTTTGCTACTTAATGACCCAAAAAGGTATAAAAAGCATTTTGCACTTTGTGTTCTTTGTTTTTATTTAAGTTATTACCTTTCTAATTATGTTTAATCATTTTGTACAACAGCTAATGTGTTACGTTCATTGCCCTACTTTAGAATTTTGCTCCATTCTTCTAACTAAATTGTTACGTATTACGGTATTCTGTGCGGACAAGAAAGAACACAGCACAGTAAGTAGTAGAAAATTGGCTACACCGAATACCGCAACCAAACACAAGGACAGAATTGAACTCCATAAGAATCAGAGTTCGAGCTAGATCAAAAACGTCAGAGAGTGGGGTGGGTGACCTAGAAAGAAAATTGAATTGGAAACCTCAGTAACAAAGAAATTATATTGTGCACATGAAGGAAAACATACTGTCCCAAAAGAATATTTACAAACGTTGATAATACCTGGTTGCATAATCGTTCGTTACAACGTGATGTACATAAAGCGTAAATTTACATAATATACAGTCTACATAGAAAAATATCAAGCACAAAATCTTACTATTTAATTACTAGTATACTTACAATATGGTCAAACCCTAGATATGTAGTAGAAATATCGAAACAATAATATAGTCAGTAAAAAAATTTAGTAGGAAGTGCATTTTGTATCATTAAAATTTTAAACAGTCCATTATTGACGCTCATTTAAAAAGTAACAAAAAGCAAACGATAGAAAAGCGCTCTAATGCATTAAAATTTTTGCAGTACTTTGTACATAATTAAGCATGTGTTAACGTCGGTCTGCTATGTATTGTAGAATTAATCAAAAGCAAGTGTCTATTTTCCACAAAATAAAGTAAACAGAAAAACATATTGTACCTGGAGATATCTTCTCTCTGGTGCCATCTCACGAAATGCAGCAGGGGGCTGGAACGACTTAATGATACTACACTAGTACAAACGCATTTTAAGCACGCGACTTTACAACACTCAAAGAGCAGTCAAATCATTAAAGAAGAGTCGAATTAATAAGAGAGGGGTCGAATTATTAAGAAAGCTTTTCCAAAGTTGGAGTTGTATGTATACGGCTTTGAAAACATGGAAGGAAAATATAAAGCCATTCCCACTGATATTGGTGTAGAATATTCTGAGAAGACAAGCAAAATTATATACAATAGCAAAACCTTCTAGAATTCAGAAAACAAAAAACGATAATTAATTCCAATGAATTTTGTTGTTCGATGGGGAAAGCAAACTACATTTTAAAATGCCCCTGCGATATAGACAAATCACAACAAAGCTAAGCAAGTCGAGTTGCCTGGTTTTTAGAAAAGAATAGGGGGTTTGTGTGATTATCGATTGACGGTGTAGGTATTCTTGCAATAATTTAATGAGCAGGGACGTTATACCAATAAAACTTGAGCAACAAACATGTGTAGATATAACAAAACGGAATTTCAAGGAATACCGGCAAATAACAAACACGTTTAAGCATTTAATCTTTCCAAGGAACCTATTAATAAGTAGTTTTAACGACTTTCAGCGGTTTAGAATATTTTACAAAGAATTACTAAGGCGAGCTTCTCGGTTTTATAATAGCATTTATTTCGACGAAAAACTATTTGAAATAATAAACTAACTAGCACGTATTTCAAGGAGGAGGGTTTATTTAAAGTCGTTTGAAGAGAAGCAAATGCTTGTTTGGTTTTTTAATGAATTGATAAAGGGTTCCGGGTTATATTTCACATAATGAGGAACATTTTTATGCAGGACGGTTTTTAATACTTGAGTATTTGTTAAGTTTAGATTATTTGGGAGATTTAACATAAGAAGGGGTTTAGATTAGCGGTTTCAATTAAGGCCGCTGTAATTTTTTTCAGAATCTCTCCATTTCAGAAAGTTACTGTAACAAAATATCCAGTTACTTTCTGTTTATTTTATCATAAAATACACACTAAGATTGTAAATATTTTGGGATATAGTCCAATAATCAAACATAAATGGGCTATTGTTCTAGTAGAGAGTATTATGTCCTACTGATACTTTTTGAGTTTTAAGAATACATAATTATTATCCATAAAATTATTTTATATATACTTAAATATTCTTTGAAGTTTGAATGTAATAAATTATTGTTATGTATTGTAGCTAAAGATGTAATAAGAGGTATTAAATGGTCAGAAGAACTAGACAATACATTTAAAAATAATTTTAAGGAAGATCCCACTCTTTCTTGGCAATATTTTGGAAGTTCTACTGGATTCATGAGACAATATCCTGGTTTGTAATCTTTCAACAAATCATACTTCATCTATCATATAATTTTTTGTAGCAATGGTATGGTCACAAGAACCAGTCGATTTATTTGATTGTCGTACCCGTGCTTGGTATATAGAAGCAGCATCGTCTCCTAAAGATATTGTTATTCTAGTTGATCGCTCTGGCTCGATGACTGGAATTAAACGCGAAATTGCTAGGCACGTTGTTAATAACATCTTGGACACCTTAGGGAATAATGATTTTGTTAATATTTTTACATTTACAAATATTACAGATGCTTTAATTCCTTGTTTTGACAATATGTTGATCCAGGTTGTATTAGTATTTGTGACATTTATACAGTTTTTATTTTGATACTTGTTTTAGGCTAATTTAGCAAATGTTCGTGCATTGAAAGAGGCCATGAATGATTTTAAAACTGAACAAATAGCGAATTTTTCATTAGCGCTCACCAGTGGTTTCAAGCTTCTGCAGGAATACCGTGAGAAGAAATTAGGTACGTTTATTAATCAAAAGAAGGATATACTAAATCTTTTATATTTTTGGAAGAAATTGTGGAAACCAACACGCATATTTTTTTAACTGATTAAATTCAACTACTTTAAACAGTTCTTGTACATAAAACTTGTATACCGACTTTTTGAACACTTCAAAAATAAAAGAAGTTTGCAAAGATGGAGTTTACTAAGATGAGGGCGTTTGTAGTTTGAAGTTTCAATCTTGCCACATTCTAAATGTGGCCAAGTTATTTTTGTAGGTAAACATGTCAAAATTTTAGCAGGGAGTAATACATGAGGAGACAACTTTTTTTACTTGCAAAGTATAAAAATGTAACAATTTTAAAGACAGCTTGCTTAAAATGGATCGTTTTATAACTCTTGACATCTACTTTTCCTAAAAATTCATATTGCTTATTGGTAAAGCTTGTTACATACAGTTTCACTCAAAGAATCAGGTAGATATTTCATAGAGAAGTCCGATGAATTACTTCACCCAAAAACTCATAATTCGGAAAATTACCTTTGGCCTAATTGTACACAACAAGGTAAATTATTGCTGCCTAACTCTTATGAGGGTGGTGTAAGAGCTTGCATAGGGCTGAAGTGCTATTATCACATAATACTTGTCTAAATTAGTAATTTTGTTATTTGTTATTCCTGCAATCCATATCATGTACAGTATTTTGTTTGTTTATTGACTTTGCAAATTATATTTTTATTATTAAGTGCTTATGTGCAAAATAGTATTACACAACAAGAGCGTGTGATAATAGACCGCATATTTATAATACTATGCGACATTTTATTGATTTGATCTTTGTCAATTATATTATTGCAATGCATGTACATACTTTATGTACAGGGCATCCCAAATTGGAGCCCCACCATTGGGATCTCGGTTATTATGAAATATACAGTCTATGTTTAATTTTTGCACTTTTGCCCTTTTTAAAAAAGAAACGCTAAAAAGAGAAGTTTGATATATCTTGACCCATTTTCAAAAAAACTTAAATAAACAGAAAATTTCAAAATACTTTTTCTTTATAGCTTACTTGTTCTTAAAATATTTAAAAACAAATTGCACTTTCTTAAGGCAGCTTTTCATGCTACATCACAATCTGGCAACAAAAAGCGTCTCCGGTATTTTTACCCTATAGAACCATTTTCAAATATATTTTTTAAATGATGTCATCATGTTTTTGATTTAGTATGATGTGGCTTTTTACTACAATTTCAACGATATATGACTTAATATTTGTTTTTGGTCATAATTTTCTAGCATATTTGACAGTTGGCTTTTATTATACACTATTGTTGTAGCTATTCGTTTATTTCTTCTTTATACATACAAATGTCATAACTACGAGTAACAAGTTGATGTTATGTGTTTTTTATCGGTGTAATAAAAATTTTTAACTTATCAGTAAAAGATACTTTCAGAAATATCCCGAACAACGTCAACTCCATTATACATATTTTCTTCAGCTGAACAGAACCTTGAAGAAGCACGGTTGAGTTGGAGCACAAAATAGACAACATATTTTAAATGGAGTTAGTAAACTAAGAGTAACATTTTTATAAATCCTTCACATTTCTTTAGGTTTCATAATAATCCTTCTGTTTCTTCTCGAGAAATGTCTGTTGTATTGAATTTATCTCGAATGAAAATTTGGAGAGTAAGTCGAATAACTATAAACTCCACAAAATTCATATTAGTCACAACCTTCTACCAGCTGATAATATTAGAAGTTTGGAATATTGTAATTGGATAATGAACAAAATTAATAAAAACGATGATTATATTAAAGAATGTTATATGGACGGATTGTTATAGGCCTGTTTGGCACTATGACACCAGGAAAAGGATCGTAATCCTCGAGTAGCGTAGTTCTAGCCGGTGAGTGGTATGTATAGTACAAAGTCATAACTTATCATATTAACAAGTTCGGTTGGGCACCACCAGCAATATAGTAATGTTAGGTGATAGTGGAGGTATGTTGTTACTTGTCGGATACCTTAGAATAGCTCGTTAATAAAATGTGGAGTGATTTGACCCACCTTAACACTTTAAATTCCTCTAACACAAATGACGAAAACAACAATGTCTCAGCTTACTCTATTAATGACTTTATTTCTGAAATAAAAGTACATATTCTCCAAGATGTCTTCTCCTAAATCTGCAAAGCATATAAAATAACATACAGAAACCTTATTATTATTAAATCAATAATGGCAAATTATTATCTCTGAACAGGAATATTAAAAGTAAATGAATATATATATTTAAATTTATGTTTAGTCAAATGAACTCGAATGCACAGGGTACTGACGTGGACCCTGGCTTACAGATTTCATTTAAAAAAAAAATTATTGATGTGATATTCAACACAAGGTATGTATGTCTTATACGTGCAACTTCAATCATACCAGATGGTACAGCAAATATAATTTTAATTGAACAACTTTATACTTTTGATACAAGTTAATTGATACTACTTCTAATAACCAGCCATATTACAAAATTTGTGTATGAACAGCAAAAAGATTGCGATTGAAATTATTTGATTACACAAAATAATTATAAATAAAATTTTAAACACAGTGCACTCATTTGGGATGCTTATGTAGACACAAAAAGTAACGGAATTATAGGATGCACAGATACTTAAGGTTATCAGTCTGAATGTTGTTGATTTCACAGTAAGCCTTATTGTACAATTCGTATCTTGCATTTCACCAAACAAGTTATTAATTACTCAAAACTTGCAACTACACTCATGAAATATAGTTAGGTAGTTTCATGTATGAACTTACCATACATATACTGTTTAATTTTAAATCTGCTAAAATTAGTGACAAATAAATAGCAATTGTACAACTACTACAACTGAAAATTCTTGTGCCAGCGCTTTCAAACAAAGGAAGGGATGCGCATTGCATCACTTACCCGATAACAACGTATACTATCTAAACCTAACTATTAAAGAGTACAGGGACTGATTAAGGAAGTTTGTGTTAAAGTAAACCAAGAAATAAATAAATTAAACGGACGTTATAGGATGAATGTAATTTTTCCAGTTTGGTTATGTTCAATAAAAATAACGAACATTATTAGGCTACTGAAAATCCTTTGCAAAATTGTGAAGTGAGAAATCAAGAACGTTTTTCAATAAATGGGGGATAATCGTTTTAGTGATCCCTATTTTTTTAACAGAACTTTTACATCAGAATGGTATCTAAATTTTCAAATCAATGATCTCACGATCTCCCATTAAATATTATTCAAGGTCTCTGGTGGCAACAAGATGATGAACCACCCCACAATAGCCTAGTTGTTAGAAACTATCTGTTACATACAGTTTTGGTCCCAGAAAATCTAGTCTGTAAACCACAGAAAAACTCGATAAAGTACTTCGCTAAAAATCTTGTTTCGGTAAAATATCAAAAAGTTCGACTGTACTAACAAAAATGGTTGCCAACAAATTCAGTGGGGTGGGTGGTGTGTTTGAAGATGGTTCCAGAATGCTATCGGGTGTGAAATATATCTTTTAATCGACAAGTATCTTGGACGCCACCTAATCTTGCAGGGTTTCTGTGGAAAAACACCCTAAAAAGAATAACTAGAGGGACTTTTTATTTATTTGAGTCAACACAATTTACATGTGATTTGTCTTTGCACTCAGATGATGAGATCATCGGTGTATCAGCGTAACAGATTATTAATCAAAACCAATGAATTATAAAACTGTAATAATGTAGAATGATATTATGATGAAGATATCATCTCTAACCTTTAAAAACCGCCATAATGAATTTGACAACATTTGACTATAAACAATATATGATATAAAAATAATTTACCTTTGATCAAAATGCAGGTAACCTAAAAATTACATTTCTTAAAGGAAATTGGTTAACCCTGTTGGTGGAATTTATTAATACAGAAACTATTCAAATGAAATATGCACTTTGGACAGTGTTATACTTTTTTTGTAAGGTAGAATTTTTTTAAAGTGTCAGTGTCAAAATAAAAACTTTTTGAACCAGCAGGTTTTTTTAGAAATAAAACCCTTCATCTCTAGCAAGGTCATTAAACATTTTGATTTAATGCGCTTCAGTGGGTTAATGAAATGTTAAAAACTTACAACTATTGTTAATGACTTTAGAAAAGCGAAATAGATTAAAAAATTAATCTTGTCTGTATTTTATAACCCTTTCAAGCAGATAGAATCCATATGTACCTGTTTGCAATAGAATAGTAGACCTTGTGGAACTACTGATGACATGGAATTTTGGTGAGATCTTTCCTTATATTTGTTAAAAATAAATTGGAAACACTTTGAAAAGAATATCGTCAACATGTATTATGTTAAAAACAGGGCGCTTTCAACTATACCCTATTCACGTTAAATATGGGATGATGTCATAATTCAAATAAATGCTGCGTTGTCATAGTTTTATTTTATGATCAGAGTACCATTTCTTGTGCACGCGAATCTAAATGTTTAGGCATTCTAAATGTCAAATACTCGAAATTTGCAATGTATAAAGTGTTTTAGTACTGAAAAAAACTTTTATTTGGCACAAACGATTCACTACAAAACTAAACAATGACAATAAAATGGGAAATGTTAAAGTAATAGAAGGGAAAAATGTTGCAACAACGAACAGAAGTGCAAACTGCTACACACTAAATTCTAACATCATTAATCCTACGTTCTTAGTTACGTTCACATTTTACAATCGCTAGCACTTTATTACTGTTTATGACGTCATCCCATATTTAACGTGAATAAGGTATATAAACTAGTCATCTCAGTGTGGTTTTTTGTAGGAAAGAAATCTACCATCAACAATATTAAAATAGATAAATATGTAAAAATAAATTGAACTTAACTTATCACATAGTTCTATATAATACAGTAAAGTACAGTTGCAGTAAAAACAACTTGGAAAATCTTAGTTCCGATCATTACTCAACTCAGCTGTGCAATGCAATGTTTAGTGCTAGCGAACAATATGTGTTATATCTTTTATAAAGACATAATCAAGCAATTAAAGCTCAATTGAAGGAAAAAAGAGGGTTTGATTCGTATGATTTTACAATTTAAGCAAAGCTGTCAAATATTTGTCTCTAAAAAATTGAAGCACATGGTTGCATTGTAAGTGGCATATTTGTCTTGTTCCTAAAAGCTGAAACGCTGAAGCATAATAAGTTCAAATATAAATATATACTTTACTCACTTTCGTTCTCTTTTAGTAACTCTTAGAGATAAAAGGTATCGCTATGGACAAGTTGAAAAAGACAAGTCCATCTTGTAAAGCTTGAATTACTCGAATTTGTAATTGGCTGGAAAAGCTACATACAGGACCAGGAGATAGACACTTATCAGTTGCCAATTAAGAAGGAGCAATTGCTTAGATATTTTGAAAGTTATGAGAAAATGCAGCAAGACATAGAACAATTAGATGACACAAACCTCGAAGAAAGTGATGTAGAAGCAGTTGAAGAAAAGTATTGTGTAACACTTGCACTTATTGGAAAGACGATTAAGGATTTGGAAGTATCCCATATCAAACAAAAGGTCACTCAAGGCATCGCAGGATCGGCGGTTAATCTTTCAGAATTGTCCATAAAGGTGTTTACAGGTAATTTTTCAGAATGGAATTCATTTTTTCAACTGTTCTCTACATTAATTTTCAGAAAGCTAACTATGTACAATTATACAACGCCCTCTTAACCACGGATTGGTTCTTTTTAGTAAATCATACGAATCCTGATATGGCTTGCGATGCTTTTTATCTTAAGTTTTACTCTGTTTTGGATGAATATGTTCCTACTTATAGAGGCACAAAACGACAATACCCTAGTTGGTACTCAAAAGAAGCTATTAATGCAATCAGGCAGAAAAATGCTACTCTTCGCAAATATAAACTCCATGGCTCAAGCTATTTTTTAGTTGAATATAAAAGGCTTCGTGCACTGTCCAAGTGCTTCATACAATCGTCTTATAAGCAATATCTGTTGCAGGTAGAGCGTTCACTTAGGGAGGACCCAAAATCATTCTGGGCCTATATTCATTCGAAGCTACCCAAAACTAGAATACCAGGTAAAATTTGTTATCAAAATCAAACCTCTGAGTCACCTCAAGCAATTGTTGAGGTCTTTAAAAACCATTTTAGCAGTGTCTACACGACACACTCTGAATATGACTTTGATGACTTTGGTGATAATTAAAATGGTAAAGTTCTTGTCGACAGTATTTTGAATATAAACAAAGTCACTTTGTCGGAAGTTGAAGACAGCATTAGTAAACTCAAAAATAAAGCTACTTGCGGCATGGACCAGATTCCTTCATTCTTTCTTAAGGACTGTGCTGGTGCTTTAGCTTACCCGCTGTCCTATATATTTAATATTTCACTTAAAAGTGCTATATTTCCATCCATTTGGAAAACTTCGATAATCTGCCCTATCCTAAAAAATGGAGATCCGAACAATGTTGCCAACTATAGACCTATATCTATTTTTTATCTAATTGTGCAAAAGTTTTTGAAATGATTTTGCACAACGAAATATTTCCTTTTGTTTCACACCTTATATCGCCAAATCAGCACGGGTTCTTTTCCAAAAGATCAACTACCACTAATTTAGTCCTTATGACACAATTCATCTCTGAGACCCTAGATGCACATGGCCAAGTCGATGTTATATATGCAGACATTTCCAAAGCATTTGATCATATAGATCATGCTATTTTAATACATAAACTACAAGCATATGGCTTTAGCAACGTATTACTGCAGTGGTTTGACTCTTATCTAAAAGAGCGGATCCAATTTGTTACTTACAATGGTTATAAATCGGCACCCTTTACTGCCACCTCGGGTGTGCCACAGGGTTCCAGTTTAGGACCCTTGCTATTTACCCTTTTTATAAACGACATTTGCAAATCCTTAGCCTGTTGTAAACTTTTATATGCTGATGATATCAAGCTCTACGCTAATATTGAATCATATAATGACTGTAATAACTTGCAAATGGAAGTTAATAACCTTATTAGCTGGTGCCAGACTAATAAGCTCTCCTTCAATGTTGCTAAATGTTACATTGTTTCATACACAAAGAAACTGGAACCCATAAATTATTCATATAGTATTGGACAGCAGAAACTAAATAGAGTTAGCAGTATTAAAGATTTGGGCATTACTTTTGACTCTGCTCTCACATTTACTTTACATATTAATAAAGTTGTAAGTGCAGCATGTAAAACACTAGGACTCATCATTAGAAATTGCAAGGACTTTTTGTATATAGAGTGTTTGAAAATACTCTATCAAGCTCTTGTTCGATCAAAGCTGAAATATTGCTGTATTGTCTGGTCGCCTATTTATGACCGCCATAAGTTAGCACTAGAGGGAGTTCAAAGAAAATTTCTAAAATTTTTGTTTTTTAAAGCTGAAGGTCGATATCCCAACCGAGGTTGTTGCCAAAACTACTTGTCCAACACATTCCTGTTACATTCCTTGAAGACTCGTAGGATTATGGCGGGTTTCATCTTTTTATATAGGCTCCTTCATAATGACATAGACTCACCTGAACTTGTTTCCTACATCTACTTACGTGTTCCAAGAACTACTTGTAAACAACACAAACTGTTTTTTACTCCATCCGCTAAAACAAATGTGTTAATAAAGTCGCCTATATTCACGATGATTACTAGTTATAATTTTATTTGTGGAAACAGCGATATATTTTTTGATACTATAAATTTTTTAGTAGATATTGCGCTTAATAAACTGCAACAAATGCATTGTTAAATTGAACTAATGTCTAATTTTCCTGTAACTGGGTTTATTACCTGTTGGAAAATAAATAAATAAATAAATAAAAATAAATAAATAAATAAATAATAATCAACGTTAGTCTTAATGACTTGCAGCAGTTCGTCTATTTGAAATCATATTTGCATCTAGAACCTTTGAACCTAATAGACAGTATAGAAGTTATCGAGTCAAACTTTAGTATTGCTATTAATACTCTTAAAAATAGGTATGAAAATAAATCTCATATAATAAGTATTCTTATAAAGCGTTTGCTGAAGGATCCTTCTTTAGTGAAATGCAACTCCAAAACACTCAGAGAATTTTTAACTTAAACTAAACAAACATTACAGACACTACAAAATTTGGAGTTGCTTATAAACCATTGGGATTTAATTTTAATAGAACTTTTTTTTAGATAAAGTCGATTTTTCAATGCATAAAGCATTTGAATATGAAGTAGGTTCAAAAAATATACCAACCCTAAAACAGTATTTTGACTTTGTGGAGAAAAGATGCGAAATTTTAGAAAAGCACAACTTTATTGAAAACAAAGATCAGAAAGACCAAAGGTCATTTAATAACTATACTCTTAAAGCATCTCATTTTACAAATTCTCAAACTCACGCTAACACACCTATTAATTTATCAAGTTGCTCATATTGCAAAGACATTGGTCACAAAATATATTGGTGTGATGAATTTAAGCAAATGCGTCCACAAGAAATGTTTAATTATGTTAAGACTAAGCATATGTGCAAAAATTGTCTTGGAACTAAACATAGGTTAGAAAATTGCAATTCTAAAAAGGTCTGTAATGTTTGTTGTAAGGGACACCACTAACTCTTGCACAATGATCATATGTTTTTGTAAAGTACACATAGTTCATCTAATTATCAATGCCATACGTCTATTTCCGAATAGGAATCTTTACAAAATAATTCTACTATTCATCCAAACAACCAAATTTGATATTCAAGTAATTTTGATATCTCTAGCGTTCGGAATTCGCTACCTCTGCCAAACAAGACCAAATTTCCTCATAAAAACGCTCGCGTTCAAAGTAGTACAGAACACCCTCAAGAAAATAATGTTCATAAATCGGTGCAAGATGATAGATCTAAAAACTCAATTAATGCAACAACCTTTATAGCACTTGCTGCAAGCAATGAAATTTTATTGACTACTGCCAAAGTAGCACTATATTCCAACGATAAACAGTTATTATACACTAGGGCATTACTAGATAATGGGAAAAGTCTTTCATCTCTCAAGAATTGGTTGATAAACTAAAATACGCGCCTTGTAAAAAACGATAAAATATCAACTATTTCAGAAAATTTCTAATATCTCATAGTATGCTGAATATTCAATTTTCCTCTTATGAAGGTACTAAGGTATTTTATTCATCTTGTGCTGTTTCAGACACTATAGCATGTAAATTACCTCATTTCAATCGACCATATTAAATTAAACATTCCTACAAATATAAAATTAGCAGATCCCTCATATTTTATACCAGGCAAAATTAATCTCTTACTAGCGGCAAATGTTTATAATGTCTTAAAGGAAGGTCTGATTAAATTACAGTAAGGTCAACCAAAATTGCAAAATAATTATCTATGGTATTTAATATCAGGAAGTTTACCGCTTAATAGCTACTCAAGTAGTACACACTTTTCTACTAAAGGACAAGATCACTCATCTCAGTTGAATTCTGTTTCACATTTTGCCGAATCTAAATCATGTTAAATGATTTAGACACCCTTCTTGACAATTCTGGGAAATAAAAGAAACATGTAGGGAACCTGCTGTAACACCGTCAGAAGAGGCTGCTGAGCAAATATTTCAGAAAACCACTAGGATTTTGTCCAATGGAAGGTTTCAAGTAAACTTACCTCTAATTTCTTTTTATGAAAACAAAAAATTAGGTTACTTTTTTACTCAAGTGTGAAGAAGGTTTCTCACTTTAGAAAGCAAACTCTTAAAAAATGTTGATGATTTCTTCACACAATAATGAATTCATAGACGAATATGTTGCTCTACATCATGCTAGATATGTACCTCTTAATCTGTTAAATGACTTCTCTGAAAATAAATATTTTCTCCCACACCATTGCGTGATCAAAGAAGATAGTCTCACTACAAAACTTAAAGTTGTTTTTGATGGCTCTATGAAATTTTCTACAGGAGTTCCACTAAATAATATACTGTTGAAAGATTATACTACTTAACCAAAGTTATATGCTTTAGGTTGTTCATGTATGTATTTACAACAGACATTAAAAAAATATTTTGACAAATACGAATAAACCCTAAGCAGACCTATCTTTTAAATATATTGTGGCACAATTCTCCTGAAGAAAACCTAAAATGTATTGAACTACAGACCGTAACGTATGGCACTAGTAGTGTTCCGTTTTTGAGTACTAGATGTTTATTTGAATTAGCTACTTTTTACCAAAATCAGTATGTGTTAGCTAGTGACGCCTTTTTGCATATATGCTATGTCGATGATATACTTTTCGGCGCAAATGATATAGAAACACTTTTGAGGGCACACACTGAAATCATCGAGCTGCTAAATGTTTGTCAGCCCACTAATTTTTCTATATTTTTGCAGCAAATTTCTCATACATCGCATGATTCAAATTGTTATAGCTCCTGATAATTCTTCGAATAAAGTATTAGGACTTCCCTGGAATTCTCACTCAGGTTTTGTTTTCTATTACAGTACCTCTACTCGAACATAAGGAGTCATACACTAAACGTGAAATGTTGTCTTTGATAGCACAAATATTTAATCCAATTACAGATACAGCAAAATTAATAATTGAAAAAATTTTGATTTCAAAATTAGACTGGAATGATAGGTTGTCCAGATTTATGTCAAGAATGGGTAAAATTTATAAAAAATATTCTTGAACTTCAAGATCTGAAAATTCGGAGACCGGTGATTGTTGAAAACTCTTATCGCCAGTATTGAATTCCATTCATTTTCTGATGCCAGTGTAAAGGCTTATGCTGGATGTGTTTACTTACGAGTAATTTATAGTTCTAAAAATTGTTCTTCTATTCTTATCTTCTCTAAAAGTAGAGTAGTTCTTTTAAAACAAGTAACCCTTCCCAGATTAGAACTTATGGGCACTCTTCTTGCTGTTAAACTTACTCAGAAATTAAATTATGTATTTAAGGTCAGTTTTATTCAAATTTGCTCTGTAAACCTATGGTTGGATTTCGAAATTGTTCTAGCCTGGTTAAAATTCCACCCCTCTCGGGATACTCAATTTGTAGCTAATAGAACTGCCCAAGTATTAGAGATGTGCGAAAATATTCGTAACTGTACTTGGAGATATATTAATTCAAAGAATAATCCCGCTGACATTCTGTCAAGAGGTGCTACGCCTGTTGAGATTAAAAAATCTAAATTATGGTGGTATGGACAATATATCTATTCAGACTTTAATTTGGATTTATCAAAAACTAATTTCAAGATCAACCTCTAGAATCCACCTGAAGAAAGGAAAATCGTTTTGCATGCTCGATTAACCACTGCTGATTTTTATGATACAGTATTAATTAAATTTTCAAATTTCACTAAGCTCCAACATAATATAGCATATTGTCTCAGATTTGTACAAAACACTAAAAAATTTGAGATGATTTCTGGCACACTTATAATTTCATAACTTTTTATAGCCGAATTAAAAGTTTTGAAACATTTCTTTGCCCAAGAAGATTCTGATCTCAAATCAAATAAAACTCTAAACAATAAATCGCCTTTACCACTTACTTCGTTTTTGAATGAAAAGCAAATGTTGCGTGCTGAAGGAAGGCTTAAAAATTCAACTGTACCTTTTTTATCAAAGGTATCCGTTACTCCTTCCGTCTAGAAATCACGTAGTACAACTAATTCTAGAGATGGAGCATATAAGATTATGCCATGCTGGTCCACAAACTACACTGTCTAATGTTAAATTAAGATATTAGCCACTAGATGGATTATGAGAAATAAAAAGAGTAATACGCCAATGTCATGTCTGCTTTCGTTTTAATGCTCAAGCTGACTTACCAAACGAAAGGACATGCTCTGTTCATTTGTTCACTAATGTAGGTGTAGATTTTGGGGGTCCATTCCAAAGAAGAACCTCCAAACTTCGCAAAGCCTCAAACATAATGCTATATAGCAATCTTTGTTTGTATGGTTACTCGAGTGATTCACATTGAACTAGTATCAGGTCTTAATCCCGTAATAATCTTTAGTGATAACGCTACGAACTTTTGGATCTTGTAATCAACTTAAAGAATTATTTAAGTTTCTTAAACACAAGGAAACGACAAAGTCTGTACAAGAATTTCCCACATCTTCTGAAATTCAATGGAAATGTATTCCACCGCGCTCTCCTCACCAGGCGGTATCTGGGAAGCTGCTATTAAAAGCACAAAATATCACATTGTTAGGCTTGTCGAAAATCTCAATCTCACATTTGAGGAATTTAGTATTGTGCTGCTTCAAATAAAAGCTGTACTGAATTCACGTCCACTTTGTGCTATGAGCAATAGTCCCATTGATCTAACATCTTTAACACCACGACATTTCCTGATCGGTTGGCCACTTACATCATTTCCTGAAGTTAATACAACAAACATTTTGGAAAATAGATTATCTCTCTGGCAAAAATGCACTCAGGTCCAACAACTGTTTTGGAAACGATGGAAGGTTGATTATTTAAATCGACTTCAACACAGATCAAAATGGTTCTTTTCCAACACAAATATCAAGATAAATGATTTGGTGCTGCTAAAAGATGAAAATACACCTCCTTTCAATTGGCCTTTATCAAGAGTGATTGATGTACTAAAGATGAACATTTCACCAGACCTATACAGAAACTATGTACTTTACCAGATAGTAATATATAATAAGGTATTAGACATTTATTTATTTATTCTTAGTAAATTACAATTGTAACATTGATTGTTAGTTTGAAATTGATCTTTGATTTAAGTTAATGTTGTATTCTTAGCATTTATTTTATTTAAATTTGAGGTACTTACCTCAACACGGGCAGTATGTTGTAAAACACAACATTCTGTAAACAGTGTTTGTTTGTATACATCTTCATTATCCAGATGCATATTGGACAGTGTATAAAAGCGTATATGTGTGACTACTACGCCCAAGGTCCAGGGTTCGAATCCTGACACGGTCCGCTTGAAAAATGTTAGGCAAGCATTTTTCACAAAAATACACTCTCGTTCTGATGAGAAGTAAAATGGAGGTCCCGTGTGTGAGTGTTGTCACGCACGTTAAAGATCCCTACCTTGTTTGGAACAGCAAAGGTTCGGCAAAATTCCAAATTTTCCAGGTAAAACAAACTCATTTCCTGGCGAATGTAGTATCTTTGGGTGGAGCATTGAAAAATCACATGTAAAGTGTACAAAAGGACATAGTGTTATACTTTTTTGTAAGGTAGAATGTTTTTTTTTTGAAAGTGTCAGTGTCAAAATAAAAACCTTTTGAACCAGCAGGTTTCTTTTAGAAATAAAAATCCTTCATCTATAGCAAGATCATTAAACATTTTGATTTAATGCGCTTCAGGGGGTTAATGAAATCATTTATTCACAATAAGTATTCCAGGAACGTCACAATGTATACGAAATGCATTTATTGATTAGTGCATGAATAATTTTACACACATTGCCTTCATTGATGTTCAATTGATTGTGAAAAGTGTAATTAATGTTTATTTTTTACTCATTTTTAATATCTTATGTATGCGTACCTCACTTACCTTGCAGTTTGGTTGCATGTTTTTTACCGAGGTATATGTGGCAGACGAAATACTTTTGTTGATGACTAATAAGGGATAAAGTACTGAAAGTTAACTTTTTCTAGTAATTTAATAGAAAAGTATTTTGTTCTTAAGCAAGTTCAATATTAAATGTTATAAACATCTGTACAAACAAGTTAAATTTGGGTAAAAACTAATATACAATCTATACTTTTATATTTGTGCAAGCAAAGTCCAAAGAATATTTTCTTTTTCTAATTTGGCATGCAGGTACAATGTACTTTACTTCTATGTTAATTATACATATATCCTCTTGTGAGGGAAATTTAAAACTACATGATCTTATTCTTTTCATGAATCTATTTCTTCATGTTCTGTATGATTCATATACAATATTTTATAACCTTCAAATTTTACAAGTGAACAATAACTTATTGCATAACTTTTTAGACTCGTGTTCTTGGTCTTATTTTCTTTTTCTTCCACAATTTCGTAACTTTTGCTCTTTGCTTCTTTGATTCATTCTTAGCCTGGTTCTTCCAAAATATGAGAATCGTCAATTCTATGTAAATGTTATATGTCAGGTTTGGAGAATTCAGAACGTTCAGTAATTTACTTTTGCTTTTGGTTCTTATTTTTTACTCACGTTTTTGCATTGTTCATACGTTTATCGTTTAACCATTTCAAGGTTATCGGTATTTGTTGTTGTTTCAGCTGTACCAATTCTGTTTTCTTGCATTTTTGCTACTAAAGGTTAATTTCTTTTGTGGTTTGTAGTAAAAGTTATTCAAAACATGTACTATGGTTATATCTAAAATAAAATACCTAGACTATGTAAAAAGCACCACTTTTATCTTTATCATTTTATTCGGGCTTGGGATTTGATGAATTTGTGGGCAGCAGGTCATGCTCTTGATCAAAATTTGACCAAAAAACTATTCCTGCTACCAGTTAGATCTCAAATATAATAAAAGAATTACTCATTTAGAGCTTTTATGTTTAATCTCTCATTCGATTTTTATTTTTTATTCGAGGTACTTCCCAGTGGAAGGTCATGCTCTTGACCTGAATATAGTCTATTCTTCCATTTGTAATTGAGTTAACTGCACCGACTATTACACTATATTCAGCTATTCATTTTCGGTCAGTATGATACCCCAACGATTCATTGGTCTTAGATAATCAGTTAACTTCATCTTCATGTCCCTAGAATAACATATTTCTTTCAAAAATGTTCTTTACCTTCCATTTATCTATTTTTCCAACATTTAACTTCAAGTATAATAATGTAATGGGAAAATTTAAGAATTACAGCTTTTGAACTCTTTATTTTGCTATTTTCCACTACATCTATTATGCCATCTATCTGTTCATATGAATAAATGAAGCCCATCCCATAGTTAATTATCCTTCCTTTTAAATTTTCTAACATTTATTTAATTTAGAAATGGTGTTAGACAGGGTTGTATACTGTCTCCCTTGATTTTTAATGTTTATATTGAGGAAGCTTTAAACTTAGCTAGAGAGAGAAAAGAGATAGGTATTGGTGTACAGGGACAGAAAATAGACATGTTACGTTTTGCAGATGATATAGCCATTATAGCAGAGTCTAGAAAAGAGTTAGGAGAGTTTTTAAATATTTTAGATGAGATACTACAGAGTAACTATAGTATGAGAATTAACTCAGTAAAGACAAAGATAATGACAAGTGAGATACAGCCTAGTTCTAAACCAAAATTAAAAATAGGTAATACCGAGTTAGAGGAGGTGGATGAATTTTGCTATTTAGGTAGTATAATTACAAAAGATGGATGTAGCAGAAGGGATATAGTAGCTAGAATAGCTCAAGCTAGAAAAATGTTTTTAAAAAAGAAAAACTTACTAATAGCTAATAGTATTAGTTTAGATAGTAGAAAAAGTTTCTTAAAGTCGTACGTTTGGAGCGTTCTACTATACGGTAGTGAGACTTGGACAATTAAAGAAATAGATAAGAAAAAGTTAGAAGCTTTTGAAGCTTGGTGTTATAGGAGAATGTTAAAGATTAGTTGGACAGATAGAGTAACAAACGAGGAAGTTTATAGAAGGATAGGTGAGGATCCCTGTATATGGAAACAATTGAAGGTCAGGAGAGATAGAATGATAGGGCACCAGTTAAGACATGAGGGACTATTTAGTAAAGTCTTAGATTATAGACTACCAAATAAAAATAGAGTAGGAAGGCCTAGACAAAGCTATATTAGTCAAATTATTAGAGATGTAGGTTGTGAAGGGTATGTAGACCTTTTTAGACTAGCTCAGAATAGAAAAGAATTTAGAGCTGTGTCAAACCGACTTTAAGTAAGTTCGAAAACAAAACAAAAAGAAAAATAAAAATCAGTTAACTAAATGTCACCAGAACATGACTCACAATTGGTTAGCGGTCTGGCATGTTGGTAGCGTTTCGTTGCTTAAGCCTTACCATAACATAATTTAATAAACGTCACCATGGCATAACTCACAATTAGGTAGCGGTCTGGCATGTTGGCAGCGATTCGTTGCTTAAGTCTTACCATAACATATAATTTAACACTTTTCCTTTTTGAAGCGGATAACCAGGTTATATTTAATTTCCTTATAAATGGTAATCATGTAAACATGTTAGAGTTCTGTAACAACCATCAGGTTGCAAATATCTATGTAGAGCCAGCTGGATAGGAAAAAGATAGAAGAGTATAGGAAGACCTAGACCAAACTATATTAGTCAAATTATTATAAATTTAGGTCGTGAAGGGTATGTAGAGCTTTTTAGATTAGCACAGAATAGAAAAGAAGTTAGAGCTGCGTCAAACCGACCTTAAGTAAGGTCGATGAAATGATGATGATTTAATTTTAGCAAATTATAGGTGTTACCTACATTTGCATGTCTCATTTGCCCCATATTCTGGTACATGTCCAGTCTGTCTAAATTAATGGCATTGGTGTATGTCAGATCTAGTTTACTATGTTTTATAATATGAAGCAACTTATTACAACCAACAGATAGTATAAACAGTAACAATGAACACAAAATAACCCATATATCTTTGCGATATCAGCTTCTGTTTCTAACGAAAATTGCAAGATTATCCTAATGAGGGGATGAGACAGTGATCTCTTAGAGAGTGCTCTTTGAGTTTCCCTTCATTATAGATCTCCGCAATACTTTTATTTGTTTGTCGACTGATTTCGAATACCTTCAGAAGTTACTTCTATTCAAACGTAAAGCTTTAATTGTACAAATAACTATAAATGTACAGAGTTATTTAACAGTTGTGCTATTTTAAATTTAAAGAGACCTTTCAGTCAAACTCAACTGACCACTATCATAATAAATAAACTACCCAAAAACGTTTTGCTTGACAGCCAAGCCTACCTTACAATACTCCCCCTTTGGATCTCACTATCGTCCCGTGTGTGATCCAACATTCAGGAAGAGTTGGTCTTCTTTTTCCGAAGATTGTATCGCCTCTCTGGTGCATTTTCCTTTTCAGGTGTTTGAACATGGTTGTCATTTTTGACACTTTGTTTGATTATTGTAGGGCGATCCCTTCTTTTCAAAGGTTGCATTGGAGGTTGGTCATCAGGACCATGATACGGCGTTAGTGCCGAAATGTGATATTTACCCATTGGCCTTTTGGGGTCGGACGTATTCGCCATTTCAAAAGTAGTAGGACTGATAACGGATAACACCACGTGCGGACCATCTCTTTTTGGAGTAAATTTCGAAGTAGTTTTCTTTTTTGCACTACTTAATATGTTTGTTTTTACCAATACTAAGTCTCCGACTTTGAAGGGAGACAAATATCGCCTCTTAGTGTCTGCATACCTTTGCACTCATCTTGACTCTTTTCCTGATTTTCGCGAGCTTCTTTTAAGGTTATTCCTAGGCGGTCCAGGTATGGAGTAATTTGTGGTTTTGAAGTAGACTGCACAGGATCTTCAGCCGACTTGGTACTAGGAGTATTATCGTGTTTTTTCTGTCCAAGTTTACGACACTCGTCTTTCAAGTGACCGTATGCTCTACAGTAAACACACTGCTTCTTGAATTTGCCCTTTGAGAGAACCGATACTGAATGGGTAGTTTGTACTTGCGGAACTATAGCTGATTGTAACTTGTAAAGTTAATTCAATTTTTCGAGCTTCTCTGATTGTCATCAAAGGTAAATATGCTATCCCTAGACACTTTACCGCGAATTTGAATGTGAAGTAACCCATACACCATGTCTAATTGTATGGATTCATCCAAAGCTGGAGTTTCCGGTAATTGGGAAAGTAGGGCTCTGCAACCGCTCACAAAAACGTCTGTTGTTCAATATCCTTTTGCTCGTTTGAGAACAAATCTCTATAGATCTGATAAGTAGGTTTCGCATAGCCAAATGCGTGTTTTAGCGCTTTAATCGCCTCATCAAATGTGTAAGTAGAGCTTTTTACACCTTGCCACCAGACTGCGGCTTGGTTTTCGAAAAGCATCGAAAGTCCCTTTAAAGCGTTTAAGTCAGAAATTTGTAAACAGTCTTTATAGACAGTAATTGAATCTATAATAGATTGAACATCCTCACCCTTTGAGCCACCAAAACGATTCGTGCATCTCGAAAAATTGCCTTGGCTGACGTTTTGCGGTGTGGGAATTCTTGGTGTTAAACTGGCAATCAGATCTTGCAACATCTGGGGGGTCAGAACAACTTGTCTGATTTCATCACCCATGACAGTTGAGTTTACTGGTGGAATGGCAATTGTAAGTTCAGGTAAAATATTTCTGGAACGTAGATTCATAAATTGGTACAAACTATTTCTGCCAAAATAATGTCGTAAGTGGCTGTATAGAACGTGTTCACGTTATGATATTACGCCGAGTATGTTTAGTATACTATCTACTACAGTAATTCGAGAAGCGTAGATATTTACGAACTGAAAACGTCAGTGTCTGTAGATATGTCAGCCTGAGATCTTTTTTTTTTTAATCTATCCGAATAACAACGCGAAACGGATATTTTTGAACTGATCTGGTACAGTGTCGATTAATATTTTGAAAATGTGTACTTTCTCAAATCAAGCTTGTTTGGATTCATACATACTTTACGAATATACGTACTAACAACATGCCAGGTTAGCGGTGCGTTTCTAAAAACTTACTTCTACAAGCACACGCTCTTCAAGTTGATTTTCATAAAGCTACTTCTGGGTTTGGTCTAATTGGGCGCGACTTTGCAAGATTATCCTAATTAGGGGACGAGACAGTGATCTCTTAGAGAGTGCTCTTTGAGTTTCCCTTCATTATAGATCTCCACAATACTTTTATTGGTTTGTCGACTGATTTCGAATACCTTCAGAAGTTACTTCTATTCAAACGTAAAGCTTTAATTCTACAAATAACTATAAAAGTACAGAGTTACTTAACAGATGTACTATTTTAAATTTAAAGAGACCTTTCAGTCAAACTCAACTGACAACTATCATAATAAATAAACTACCCAAAAACGTTTTGCTTGACAGCCAAGCCTACCTTACAAAATTGTAAACAAAATTTGTTCTATAAGATGAGTTTAAACTTCCAGAAACTTTGAGGATTTCACTTCTAATTTGGACAATAGTTAATTTAAATTTTAATCATTTTATTGTTATTTTTAAATTTAGCCTTGTACCGCTATTGCTCTAAACTACTGTTATTTCATTTCATACGTAAATACTCAAGTAAGAAAGATAGTAGTGTGACAGTTACTGTTTCTGGTTCTTCATATAATTAACACTGCAAGTTTTAGGTGCTCAATGCAATCAAGCTATTATGTTAATAACAGATGGAGTACAATACAATTATAAAGAAATTTTTAAAGAATATAATTGGCAAAACTTGCCGTTTATGCCAGTACGTGTATTCACATATTTAATAGGTCGTGAGGTTAGTGATGTACGTGAAGTAAAATGGATGGCTTGTGCAAATCAGGGTTTGTAACTTATACATTTTTCTCCTTTTTATAAAATTAATTTTAGGTTTTTATGTGCATTTAAGTACATATGCGGAGGTTCGTGAACAAGTTTTACAATACATGTCAGTAATGGCAAGACCAATGGTACTTAATCCGACAGTTAAACCTAATCCTACATGGAGCCCTATCTACGCTGACGTAACTGATCCCAAGTTAACAAATTGGTTATGGGTAACAAGGGAACGCAATAAACAACGTGATAGGTTTTTATTAAATCGACACAATAAAACTTTATTTATATCAGATGAACAAGATAAGAAGTATGTGCACCAGCAGAAAATTGTAAGTTGACTTACTACAGCTATTTTAATTTTATAAGCAAGTTTTTAGAAGCAAGATTTTTATGGCGAAACTCAGTCGTACAGACTAATGACATCTGTTTCATTGCCAGTTTATGATAGGCGACCAAATGCAGTATGTATATTTTTAATAAGAGTTGAGTTTAAGATGTAATCAAATATAATCGGAGTTTATAGTCGGCAAAATATTTTAAGCTATAGCTATAAACTGGGTGTACCAGATGGTAAATTGTGCCTAAATGATCAAAGCGATATACATTTACATACAGTTAAGGATAGATTGACATGTATAACAACACTAATTTAAAATTTTATCTCGGTAGTGGTTGAAGTATTCAGTGTGTGCAAATTTACTATGAGGTGCCTTACAAAATATTTCCATACAGTAGTTGAAATATTTTCTTATTACGAACAGTATTGCTAACTCATAAATATTTTTTTTATACTAAATCCATTTTCCAACTAAACTGTTCTAACGAATAAACAAATAGTGATCATACAGGATAGTCTACAGGAAGCAATAGTTCAAACCAAATCAGCGCTTATAGATTTTAGGTTTACAAATTGTTTATTGGCATAGATATAAAGGTCATTGTATATAACTATGAACAGAAATTATGCCGCTTGAATGATGTTAGCACACCAAACAGTCACTTTCGTATTCTATAACCATCTGTGATATCCACAAGAACTGTGTCAATTGTTTTGTTTGTTTTCTACTAGATTTAAATAAAAATAAGCCTTATCGCATATAATAAAATCTGCACATCTTTATCCTCTTTGAATGTATTCGGCATTGTTAGTGCAAATGTAAGGCGGTGTTTATTATAATCATCAGCATTCAATTAAAAATGACACCTGATATTTTTTGAGTTTCAGTAACAAATACGCCAAATTTTGCAAATGTACTATAAGCAGGTTTGATGTTGATTGAAAGACATGAAGTGTGGAGTTGAATGATCTTAACCACATGCTGAGAATACATATCATCTTCTGAGATGTTCAGTAACAATATCATGACGTACATAGTTAAATAATAATATTTCTTGTTGTAACTTTTTATTTAATTATAAAATTTCCTATACTGTAAAACGTTTTCAATTGATAAACTCTTTAAATAACTTCTTAAACTTTACCTCTATGCAAAAGCCTTCTACTGAAATTAAAAACATTCTTAAAACTACAACAGAACAATTTAATTGTATATTATGCATTGCATTTTTGATATCAATGACTTCACTAAAAGTAAGCGATGGCTGCCTGTAATTTCAGTGCTTACATTTCAACAAATGATGCGATTTTTTTAAAAATACATACTTTTTGTATTAATTTAAAAACATCACTGGAATTCATTAATGTCAAAAGTTAATGCATAAATTACAACATAGTGTTATACTAATTAATGACTTTAAAAAAATGCGATAGCATTAAATGTAACGAAAAAATGATTTATTGCGTGTTTTTTTAAAATTATCACATTTAAACACAACATTTTAGCCAAATTATTCATGATTAATTTCAAGTTCATTTAAGTTATTTGCTTTTTATTACATAGATCACTGTTTTCATGTACAATCGTCTTTGATTACTATTTTTCTTAAGAAATATTAACTTACCATTCGTGCCTACTCGTGAATGATATATCGTTTTTAGCTTAAAATGTTAATTTTAATGACTAGTTGAATATTTTCATTCATATTTATATTTTTCACTCATTTGTTCTAATTTGCATAGATTTTAATTACTATAATTGTTGCTTTGAAATTATCACTTAATAAAACTACAAGTTTTTTATTAAACGCATACACTTTCTGGATCACTTCAAAGCATTTATAATACTAACATCTAGTATTATTATTTTTCAGAAGTGGTTTGTTTTTGTCTAAATTGACATATTAGTTACAAGGCGTAGAATATAACATGTAGATTCCTTAACGAAAACTTATATTTCAAGTATTTTGGATTGAAATAACTAAAAAACTATAGGAGTAATATTTTCTAACAATTGTTACATTCACTTCACGTTAAAAACAAAGCTGCTTACTTCCAAATTTTAAGAGCAAATTTCGCTGTCATTTAAATTCTTATAAAATTCACTGCAACTTAGATTTAAGGTTTATTTGACTTTCTCTCAATTTCTTTTGCTTTATTTTTCCATCTGTTAACCATAGTACAAACTCTGTTTTGCTTGTATGAAAACAATTTTTGTTTAATTTTTGTCTCTAAATCTGTTTGGCTTGTATATATGGAACGCTATGTATATTAACTTTGTTAAGGACTACAAAATAATTTAATTTGCACTATTCTTAAAGCATTATGTTGTACATTAAATATTCCACAGAATATCAGCGAACAAATACGAATCAACGAAGCGACATGGATAACAGTAGTACGTGAGGTAACCAACATAACCAACAACCTGTTTATTATAGAATGAATTAAATATGTATAGTAATAATTTAGCAGCTACTCATCTTCGTGGGAATAATTATATTACTAGTTTTAGTATAAATAGTATAGTTTAGCGCTAGTGTTGTAGAAATTTAATGGTAGTATATAACTAAGATTTAGTGGCCATTGTAGAATAACAATAGTAAACCCATTTACATTATGTTTTGTTTTAAAGTTTTAATAATTGTTTTCAGACACGTGTTGCAAACCTATTGGGTGTTGCTGGTACTGATGTTCCAATCGAATATATACAACGGCTTATGGCTCCATATAGGGTAAGTTATTACATTTTAAATAAGAAAATGAGAAAAACATAATGGAAATAGATAATTTTTTAATAGTTTATTTTGATTACTTTTATTAATTCCCATGGTTTGATATAGTTATTATGCAAAGAAATGGTGTGTATGAAATTCAAGATAATCATTGTATTTTTAGTTATAATACATCAGTAGGGTTCAAACTTTTACTATTGGCGGTTTAATGCATTAGACTTGTTCCATCGATCTATCAAAAAAAAAAATTGGGGGCAAAAAAGCAGGGAAGGGATAGAACTGAGCTGTAGAGCATTGACAGATAGTGAACATGTCGGTATTACGACCTCTGTATACTTTATGGTTATTGATCGGTCAAAGTCTAATTTTTACTACTACGTTGAAAAAATACAATGTAACTAAAAATATATTTTTAGCGCACATTCAAATTATACATACATAATAATAGTTATTATTAATGTTAATATATGCATATATGAATGTCACTAACACACTTTAGTCTCATTGAATGTCGATGTATGAGGCTGCATGTACTTTTGATAGAATGTCATGTAATTACTGATTGACAATCGCAAGCATAAAGGCAGATAGATGTTCGTCAGTTAGCTGTCTCTGATATTTTCATTTAATAATTTTCATTTTAGAATATTTAGATTCATATAAATAAATTGATCCAAACAATCCGGTTATTTGAAACACAGTTTGTTTTAAACATTAATATGTCTTCTGATATAAAAGACCAAAAATTTTGCATCACCTGCTCTGCCTATGAGATAAATATCTGAAATCATATGCATAACATTCAGCAGAAGACAAGTCGTAATTAGTGTTTGATACTTCAGTAGCAGTTTTTTTGTAATGTCTACACAAAAAGATGGATAACTAATAAAAGTTACAATATTTTTGTTAGAAATCGGAAAAACTTCTTTCAAATTCGCTTAAAATATTTCTTATTTCTATTTCGCAAATACTACAATTTGTCCTTGTTTGAAAACCCAATGTTTTTTAAATATTTTCTATTTTGCGGATTGATCAGTATCTGCAGTTTACTTTTAAAAATTAGTAATGCTTTTATCTTTGTGTTGTATATCTAAATTAATGTCATTTAAATGAAATGTCGATCTGTTAAGAAGCTAAATTACACAGACATTCCATTTTAAAGTATCTCAGTGTTATTATTTCTTTCTTCTAGAAAAGAGATTATTTCATGTAATAAATTTGAAAACTTTCTACAACTCATCGATCTTATGTCTGTATGTAGAAGTAAATTGGTGTGCTCAGCACAATGCTAGATTTGAATTGAACTTTAAAGATTTGTTTTTCCATACTTTCAGAACAGATAGTGTGCAATTTATATAGCAATAATAACAATATGCTTGTTATTGTAATGAATTTCTTAATTGTCTGTTGGCCTTTATTTCCAATAAATATGCTTAATAATTATTCTTCACAATCACGAGTATTTACAGTCTTGTTTACATTAATAGCAGCTTAATCACTATTTGTAGGATCTAATTTAATCTTCTAAGTACGTCATATTAAACACTATTATAGCATTAATCTTACTAGTAATTTATTTATCTAACACATTTATATCATGTAAGCGAATTTATGTTTACAGTAATTTAAGTACATTGAATGTTTATTAGGACAGAATTCAAACGAATACTGATCTACCGCAACGAAGTTTGCACTTATATAGGATAATCTTTTGTTCAAGAAAATACATAGAAATCTAGAATGTAAGATAGCAAACTTTCAAGACCAGCCCTAGTCTATGACAATATTAATCATTCATTATTGCTAGACACATATATGTACTACGATACCTATGAATCGCTCTTTCTTATTACTAAACAGATATGAGGCCATAATTTCCAGAGTGTTCTATATACTTCTTAATTACCATTCCCTTATTTAATGTCTTTTTTAGCATATAACCAGTTGATAGAAAATGCAAAGGAAAATCATGCATTACAGCCATTTTATCTCCAGTCATTACTAGATCTCCATCTATTCGTAATGCACAAGAGTTTGTTAACCGGTACCTCAGTTTTGTACAAAATTTTACTTATCGTCTTCTTAATTCAGTTTGTTGGAAAATCATTTGCATAGTTTTTTGTGTAAGGTTTTTATGGTGCCTCTCTAAGTTCCCATGTTTAGGCCTTTCAACTGAAGCTGAACAATCGACACATTTATCTTAAACTATGATAAATAAGAGGTTTTCCTCCCAACTATAATTTTCAACATCATGTGAGATCATAAATTCTACAAACTTCCAAGTTGTCTTTAAAATATCACCCCTTGTAAAAAATAAACATGAAGTGTGATTTTATTGGAAAAACATTATAATTTTTAATATCTGATCGAAATTTAACATATGTTGCCGTAATGCAATTATAGTACGAAATACAATAACTTTAAATAACACTAAGGATCGGAATACAGCTGATATAACAGATGAATCATTAAAACAGTGACATCACACAGCCCTTGATTTATCTGTTACATCAACCATATGTTCCAAAATCAGTTATAATTTACCAAGCTCAGAATCATTAATTCCATTTTATACGTTGCAACAATTTTTCTACATTATTTCACCTAGCTTGCACGTTCTATAGATACATTAAACAGAATTTATCAAGGTTGCAGTCGTTATCAGACTATACAATGAATTAAGCCTTATTCACTTAAACAAATTAGCGAATAATCACCATCACCTAGTCAAACTAAATAATTCATTTATTATTCCATAATACTAACAGCATATAGCACTGTAGCTTGTGATAAACTCAAATAAGGAAAGCAGTTATGACAAAATTCGTATTTATGGCTTCTGTAAATTATAAATGCTACAATGGCTCCCACAAATTAGTGAATATGCTCATCAAGTATGAAACAACGCGTCATACTGCTAAAATTGCATTGATTTAATTGACAAATACAGAGTACTTGTAATGACGTATTGCAGTCTGATTATGATTTATCTCTCTATTGCGGGTACTCGATTATAAATGTAAATCGAAAAGTATCAAAATTTTGTGTTATTTGGTGTGTTGATTTAGTTCTCGGTGTTGGTTTCGGTAGAAATAAGTACTAGAAAATGTTATTCTATAAATTGTAAATATGGCTCGCTATACAAAATTAATAGATATGTGTCTAATAAACAAATAAGTATACCAAAATGTTGAATTGGTCTCTTGTGTATATCTGCAGAAAGATACTACCTGGTACTCTTCGATTTACTATATTAACACAAAAAGTCCATGATACAGGAAAGCTGCAAACACATCGAGATGATAAAGATGACAGAAATTAACCTTTATGCATTAATATACAGGAATGCATTCTACTCTTGAGATAGAAAAATCTAAATAGAAGTATATATAAGCCTCTAAATGTTTCAAATGAGGTAGTACGACGAATTCTGTTAGTAGTGAGTACACGCCATAACAAACTAAATGACCACGAATTAAGATAAGGTATTTTTTTAATGTAGCAACAGTATTTTTATGTAAGTGTCAATTATTTTAAGACTCTGTAAAGTTTAATTGTTGAATACTCTTTTTTTGTGTTAAGTAAATTACTTTTTTTTTTTTGGTAACCTAGTTGTTTCTTTTAGTTGGGTGTTAATGGCTATGCATTTATTGTCACAAATAATGGGTTTGTTTTGACTCATCCTGATTTACGGCCTGTTGTAAGTATTTTAGTAAAATCAAACATTGTGTAAAATAACAATTTTAAATTTTAGTTTCAAGGTATACTTAAGCCTTCTTACAATCGTGTGGACATGCTAGAAGTTGAATTAATGGATGATGATTCCGAACCACGTGAATTTAATGACTCACTTTTTGATTTACGTAAGAACGTTGTATTTCAATCAAAAGGACATGTAATGCTACATATCAAAACCCATCTTGATGATCTTGTAAGCATTACTTTGTTTATTTGAAACAACACGTTTTGGTATAATTTTGTTGTATGGTAATAATTGTATGTAAGACTTTCAGCAGTTGTTTATTCTATTTCATTGATACTATCAAACCTTGCTTGAAATGTGAGTCAATTGTATTATTTGAAGATATTTTTATTATTTTGGATGATGGTTATTGTGGTATCAAAAGAAAGGTATTGTGAAATGATTTTTGAATGCTGCATTTTTAGTTGTGTATAATATTCAATTATATATAAGCTAAGAATTTACATAGTTTTCTTGATCATTCAAAAGCTGCAATGACAAAATTTTAAACGATATTCCTCATTAATGCATTTTTAAATGTAGAAAATACTTTTTTACTTTTACAAAAATTTTAACTCATATAAAGCAAATTATTTTAAATCATTTTACTTTTAACCTAACATGATAAGTGCTGCGATGGATCGAAGATGTCTACTTCTTAAAAGCAAAAATGTCATAATGGATTAACACTAACCACTATACTGGTCTATAGTTTAGGCTGTCATAGGTCTCATTATAGTCCCTTGCATTTGACTTTCCATTGCTCCATCCAAATGTACTACATTGGTCAGGACGCAAGTTTTTTCTACCTGGAAATTTTGAATTTTGTCGAACTCTTGCTGTTCCAAGCAAAGAATCTTTAATGTGTGTGACTCACACTTGGTACCTACATTTTACCTTTCATCTGAATGAGGGCATATTTTTGTGAAAAATGCTTGCCTAATATTTTACAAGTGATCCATGTCTGGAATCGAATCTGGGATCTTGTGATCAGCAGTCATACGCGAACCCGTTTGATTCACGGAGTCACCTCTCGTTAGTCCAGCAGAACTATCGTAAATGCAAAAAATGCTAATATTTTTGCTATGTACAGGTTGATGTATGATGTCGAAGAGAAACCTCACCGAATGATTCTTATGAGTAACTCAAATAAAAAAAAAATAAGTAAACACGTGTCTGATAATGCCATATATTGGAACAGTAGCCTTTCAAAATTACACATTGAATGTGTTCAAATACTAATTTAAAACAAGAAGAAAGAACATCTGTAGTTGAACTCAAACATTGCACGTCAGGTTCATATGTTGCATTTAAGGATTCTGTGTTCAATTCAGTAACTGCTTTCACGTTGTTTGTTACAGGTAAAATGAGCATGAAGTTAGGGTAAATTTTGATTTGCCCTGAAGGGGCAAAGACCCTGTAACAATATAAGTGTACGTCAGTTAACTGCAGTGGTTTGGAGTGGGTTTCTAAGCAAAATGAGAAGAGAAAATAAAGAAAAATTTGAAATAACAATTATAAAGGAATAAAAATAAGAAATAAAATAACTAAAATTCGAAAATTCCACATATTAGCACTTACTCTAAAAGGATTTACTTTGTCAAAATCAAAGAGCACCAGACCTTCTATCACAGCAATTCTTTTAATATTGTTTCTACACGGAGGACTGTTATTTGCATAAATTTTCCTTGCTTTGGTTTCCTAACTTTTATCACCTTATGTACTACCTTTCTCACAAATACCTTTAAAACACGTACTAATTATGTTATAATTAAAGAAATTTCTCAAAATAAAATGCTTCTTGCACATAAGAGCATATCACTGGGGTAGCTGGATTTTTTTTACAGTTACCTGGTTCCTAAATGAATTCAAATAAAAATTGAACCTAAACTAAAACACTATTAACATAAAATAATATTAATAAAAATACAATTTTTTTTTAAAACCAATTTCTTAACCTCACTGCTGGCCAAGTATTGCTAAAAGAAAAATATTTTTGAAAAGCCTTAAATATTAACCATCCACAAAACTATTCGCCACTCTATTTTTCCTGCTTTCAATATTTAATTATAAGACATTTATAAATTCCAATTATTTTAAATGTCATTCATAATAAACAACATAGAACAGTTAAATACCAACTATTGGCTGTATCATTTCATGGTCCATTTCAAAATACTAAATCTTTCTTTATATGTTAACTAATACTAAATTTTACCACTAAAATTTGCATTCTAAAATCAATATACACAATTCCTTCATTAATTCATCCAACCTAATAATTATGTTCACTTTTATTAATTCCTTATTACATAAATAACAACCATTAGACATTTTAGTTCATAAATGCATAATTAAAAATTTTTAAACATAAAAACTCAATTTACTCATTGTGTAATTTTAAAGTATCCAAAAATACCAATGTTTGTTTTATTACAACCATTAAATTATCCATCTTCCCAAAACTCCCTTGCTCTAAACACACCACAAAGTTTTAATTTAATGGAGGGGTAACTCACCAGGTTCCAACCCCCTTTCTTAAATGGTTATCATGACATTTTTTTCGTGTGCTGCACGTTTGTGAAACTACCTTGCAACTTGCTGACGTATTTCATTTTTTACGTGTCCATCGCCGCTTACTTGGAAATGCAATCAAAATATTTTGGAGCTCTGTACCTTCAACTTTACTTTTAAATTAACATTATATCAAATCCCTATATAAAAAACTAACATTAATCCCACCTCTACCCCACCCCCTCCATTTGCGGGTATCTCACATTTTGATGTTGGTTTATTACCAGTTCACAATTAATTGATTATTCATTCTTCGTCGGATGTCTAACTCTGGTATTATTTCTCCACTACATCATGTTCTCTGTTCGTTTTTTTTTCATTGCATAATCTTACTATTGAGTTTATGAAATGAAATCCGGGAAAGTACGTGTTATCATGTGATTTACTTAGGTGTGCATCTGTTTCTGTGTCTGCAGCAATGTAAATGAATACATTGTACTGTATTGAATGGGAAGATTAAATCATCTACAATTTATTAGCCGTACATTTTCCTTAGTCGGTGTCCGGGATTTTACATTGTATTAAAGTATGTCTGGGGTTTTCTTTATGGTAATTGCAACTTGTCTATTAAAATTTTCATGTTGCATGAAATTTATTTAACTAAACTTTCTGTAAACTTATATTTAGGATGCTTATTAATGAATTTAGTATTATTTCATAAATTTAAAGCTTTCTTAAAACAATAACGTGCCTTCGCTATTAAAGTTTACAGTGTAAATGTTTTGTTTACTTTTTTGTGGTATAAAGTAATTTATAATCTTAGTTGAGTTCCAATATGTGTGTTTAACAGAGATAAAACGATTATTTTTGTGGTTTTAATAATATGATTTAAATCAAATAATCGATTTTTCTGGAATGTCTGAATTTTGAACATGCATGAAATCAAAATTATACAGGGCGCTTCAATAATAAGTTTATCCATTCAAAATTAATTCCTCCTTAACCATTTAATTTTTATATCTAGGGTAATGCAACATGCTACATGTTATCAGCACCTTACACACAAATTACCTCGTATATCTTCATAGATAGAAGTCCATTGGGTTTAAGCCTGGTTATCTCGATGGCCAGCCAACCAGGCTTTGATGGTCAATCAGTTTTCTAAGATGAAGAAAACTTCAACCATGTTGTCGGTAATTTTGCTCGATGAAATAGTACAACTTCGTGCTTAAACCATATTCATTACCTCAAATAGAGGAGGTATAAGTTTTACCAATTTGAAAATTGTATTGTAGAAGAAATGTTGGTGCACATTCCCATTTAATTGATCTTCCATTATTGAATATTCCATGCAGAACATTCACACTGAATCATAGCTGAAAATAATGCTGCTTAGTCGCACGTGGATTTTTTTAAAGACCGATAATGTTCATTGTGTCTATTGATAACATGTTATAAAAGTTGTGTTGTCTAAGCATAGCACATTTAACAAAATTGGCATTGCCAATGGTTTCATTAATAAGCACCAACAAAATAATAATCGTTGGCATCTCCCGAATGGAGTGAATGAAGTGATAAAACGATATAAAAATCTCATAATGCAATATTTTCCATACAAAATTCTGGAATAGTTCCAAATTATTTGTGATATGTCGAGTTCTGACTGTATGATCGTTAATCACATCTGCACATCTTCTTCATTTCTTGCTGGAGAGCACATATTTTTTAGTGAATAGGAGTTCATCTTTTTGCCTCTTTGAAAAGCTTTAATGTACATTTTGTGATTTTATTGCTAAAAATTAACGCTGATATTTTCTTGGAACTTCAATTTTGTGTCCATCAAAAAATTCATAAATAAATATTTTTCAGCATATTCATGTACTATTAACTCGTTTATAATTAACAATGTTGATGTTAAAGAAAACAAAATTGTGACAGATATATTTTTTTTTGTATTCGTAGGTAGTACAAACAAATTAAGAAATAGATCGGCTGTGATTACTTTAATTGATTGATATTACACGTAGTAAACTTGGAAATATTGCAGTTCTATTGGAAAGTATTACTGGACAGGTGTTTACTTGTTTCACATAAAATATTCAAGAACTGTTTTCATTTATCAAGAAACTGTGCAACTACATGTGGAATTGCAATGGGAAACAGGTTATCGCCCTTGATATTTGTTTTATTTATTGCACTTTGAGATTAAGTTGAACGAGAACTCCATAACTTCCCAAGGTTATGGTTAAGCTATGTAACTAACACATTTGCTACTTTGACACTACTACATCAAATGTTAGTGATTTTGTTAAAGAATTAAATTCGAAAATTAAAAGTATAACATTTACATACATTTGTGGGAATAATGTCTGCTTTTGATTACATTTGTGGTGCCACCCTTTATTAAACTTTTTATTCATAACCGTTTTGTTTGAAGTCTACTTTATTATTAATTTAATAATTTTTGAAAATCAAATCAAGTGCTGATGTAGCATAAAGCGCTTTCAATTATCAATTCTTGAAAATTTATATAGGTTGATAATGCACTGATTGAGATACAGTGGACTGTTGTTGAATGCATACATAAAAACTAAACTATGGACTTACCTAAGATCTACAGCTCCCTTTAATTAGGTGTTAGAGGATGAGATTTAGGGTGGTCATTGAATGACGGCAAGGATCGGCAATTTATAGCGTCCCAAAGATATCAACTTCAATTATGGGTTGAAAGGAGTTATTTTGCCTTATAACTCGGCCACTATTTACTAAAGAACCTAAATATACCGTCGCCCATTGCAAACTGTCGTATCAATTATTGTTAGAATAGCACATGCTTCAATCTTTCTATTATTAATAGGAATTGAACTAGGTGCAACCTCTAGCAATAATTTATTAAATAATAATGAATTTGTCGTTTAAACAAAAATGTATTTTTGCCAGCATTGGCATATCACATGGCTTTAAAATAACGCTTTAAGTAAATAAAAATGCATATAGAAAAAGAGAAAATAGTGTGAGTAATCGATTTACTGCATGAAGGACACAGTTTCATTACTGAACGTGTAAAGAGCCCATCTTTAGTACGTACTGTGAATCTAATAATGCCGTCTTTTCTTGGATGTTTGTTCAATACCCCTGTTGGTCACTGCAAAGGTGGGCAATTCTCACTTGTCACTATTACAACTAAACCTGGCTTAACAAGACTGGAATTTGTATTCCACTTTACTCCGGATTGTAATTCACGCAAATATTCTCTTGACCATTGTTTCCAATATGACTGAACAATTTAATCCAAAAGATGCTTAGGATTCATATTCGTAAGTAGTACATTTGAAACTTCATCGGCAACTGGCAAGAACTGCAACGAGATGTGAGTAAAAATATGAGCAGGTGATAATACGAGAAGTTCCAAGGGATCGGAATTAAGCCAACATAATGGGCAAGAATTTAACAATGCTTAAATTTGTATCAAAACCTTTGAAAATTCTTCATAAAAAAGTATTTGATCCTTCTAAAATGAGGAACCGAAGGCAGATTACATTTCCTAGTAATGCGATTTTGACTGAGTTCATGACCAATAGCATTAAGGTAAAATCAATTTTGGAGAATTTCTTGAATGATATTAAATAATTTTTAGCATCCACGAAATTTGTGCCACGGTCGGAATACATAACCTCGTGTGCAGGTGTGGTAAGGAATATCTGTTGATGAATTTGAAGCTAATTTAAGATGGACAGCTCAAGTTGTCAAGCAAACTAAAATGCATAAATAGGCCTTTTGAGATTTAACTCTACTGTGTCTACTGAGTGTTATATTAAAAGGTACGACAAAATCTATAACAGTATACATAAATGTGTTAACCTGATTAACCCTAAGAAACAGTAAATCAGCCATAAAAGGGAAAGAGAGCTGTGGCTTTGTTTGAAAAGAATGATTACAATTGTGGACATGAGCACGTACTAGTCTTCTAGCCGCTACAAACGAAAATTCTGACGTATTAAAGAAAGTAATAGATGTGGCCCTATGTGAGATTTTTACGTGATAATGTTGAATAAACAATTCGATAAAACGATTCTTAGGCAAACGAAGAGGATGTTGTTGATCATATAAAATATTTGTATTTGATAGATGACTTTCAACTTTAATGTAGGTTATTTGAAGGATTTTTAAGTGTCGAAAGGGTCGAACAAGATTGTGCTTTTTTAAAAATGGTCTTTCCGGAGAAGAAATGCTTATCTTGCAGTGCTAAAATAATGAATATTTTCCACAAAAATAGGATCTTCTGCCAGTATAGTGTAACCTATGTAACCTTGTAACTCTTATAGTTGTTTGACTCCCTTATCAGATCGGTTTTTATATTAATTAAAACAAGAAAGTGGAATGCACCTTAACTTATACCTCTGTAATATAATAAAGAAAACTAACTTTATTCTACCTACGTTAAGTTTAATATGCACCTTAAACCAAAAAATTCTTTTACTACAAGGGTAGACCTTATCATCAGGGTTGTAATCGGGGTTCTTTGTACTTATTCAAGCAATAGCAACCTACAGAGAATAATAATCCTGCATAAGATTTCAATGAGACAACAGCTAGAAATCAATTAACATTTACTTGATAAAACAATATTTACAAAAAAATAATATTACTTGAAGTTGCACAAAGTAGATATTTACCAAAACTTTTTAGTCTTCAATGAAATTAACAATAGTACTAGACTTGACCATTATTTAATTTAAATTTACCAAACTAACCCCACTTTAATTGAGCTCAAATCAAGTAGAAGAATTTATACAATATCTAAGTAAATAAGTTTACTCAATCATGAAATTAAAATTAAGTTAAGTGATAATGTACTTTAAACTTGCAACATAACAAATTACTTACAGGATTATGTTATCAATCGATAGATACATAAATACCTGGTCGAAAATTAATATTTATGTCCTTGGGCATAAGCGACCCATTTGGACAAGGTAGCAGCTGGAATGCTTAGCACTTCAAGAACATCATGGTTGACCGCCAAACAACGACTCTTGAACACCACATGGCGTATGACCCAATCAAGCAGACCCCTTCAGCATAATTTCTAAAATTCAACAAACTCTTCTTTATATCACAATTGCCCGAAGGTATCCATTCCATAAATTTCAAACACTAGTGAAGCCACTGTGAAGTACATATGTTAAACCATCGTTCAACACCCAACACGCTTGGTACCTTTAAGCGTACAATAAATTGCTAAAAACAGATAACCCTTAGAGCAAATTAATGTAGGTTGATGATCATGCTTACCCCTAACTGACGATGCAAATCTTGCAAAATGGGATCACCTTGCCAATGCAATAGCAAAATTATTTTAACAACTAGATGCTGTATTCTGTCCATCTCGTATCAGAACTCGAATTGAACAGAGCATGCTATTTCTGTAGGAAGACGATAAAGAAAATATTTTTCTAGAGAATAAAATCTGCACAAAGTCGTAGAGAATGAAATTTCAAGGTTTGGCGATATACTGAAAAAGGTAAAGCAACAATATAGCGACTATGTTATCTCGCTTTGTTGAAGTAGAGAATAACTTTTTACATTTAATATCACTGGAACTGCAAGTAACTACGTCACCCACCTCTACAAGCTCCCAAAATTTTTCCATCAAAGACTATTGCCTCAAACCCTTCAACACAACAATTAACTTGTACATTTGTTACACTATTTTTTCTATGTAGATATATATTGTGTATTTACTCTACCTTATAGGCGGCAGAACCTCTATAAATTATGAGGGGTTCCTGTCTAAGGTTTAAGCCCAGGGTAAAGAGGATGGAAAATGGCTCTGAGAATAAAAGGGCCCTCTAACGAGATCTTCCAGCCAGCTAAGCTTCTTCAACTTAGGGCAGAGCTATGAGCCAGGGTCGTAGGATGGTATACGATAATAAAAGAATTTTTAACGGACGCCACCGTATCTTAATAATAGCTATAATGAGAAACAATCCGAAGATAAGATACGGAAATCTTCGAAAAGAAAAAATATCCTTAACGAGCAAAACATAGAAATACAATACTTACTTGTGACTCTGCAAACTGGAATTGGAACGACGATCTTGTACTATCTGAAAATTTAATCACTTCTTGACATTTTAGAGCTAGGGCTACATTAGAGCCTAGTCAATTTATCACAAAAAAAATAAATTCCAACTAAATTACCTAGTTAAGATTATACTTCAAAAATTTTTTAAACACAATACCAATAATCTATCCTTCTTTACTACAAAAATTTTATAAATATGGTTGCTTGCTTCTATAGAAAAATTACTGTTGACTTCAATGAAAGAAAGCTTTAAAACAACTTATTACACTTTCTATTGATTTACAAAAAAAATATATACATCATTTGTACAATTTTATACGTACTGAAACTTTTGAGATATCTACTTTTAATGATGTCTAGGAGTAGTCTCTGATTATTTGTATGAATTTTATAATTGTGAATTTATTATAGTTTTCTAGAAGAATTATAGTGTTTTTGTTATTATTCTTCAATTTGTATTTGATACCTAAATAGGATCCTGTTTGGGTTTACATTTAATTGATTAAATACTTTGACTTTCCTTAAATTGCAGAACTACATTTTTAATTAATTTAATTGATGGAATCAAAGGTCAAAAATACTTATGGTTTGAACTAATCTGTACTTCAAGTGTACTGTCCAAAAGAGTTATATTTTATAATGTGACAAACAAATATTAACGTGTCACGTGCTTAGTTACGGATACATTTTAGTATAACCTTGTAAATTTCTTTGTGTTCATAAGAACATTTATGCAATATCTAACTACTAAATTTTGAACAAAAATTACGTGTACCAATTTAAATGACCATATAAAATTTACAAAAATTACGTTTACCAATTTAAATGACCATATAAGATTTACAAAAAGTATTATTACATTTCCAGTAATTATTCCGTGAAACGAAAATTGAATTAAATTTGGAGATGATTCACCACAAATAATCTGCTAGGCATCAGATTTTGTCGACCATCTTGAGTACTTACGACAACAGGTGCACGCGGTTTGCACATGCACGGCTCTACAGTTTGACTTGTATACAAAACATAATTTATGGAAAATTCCACCATACTCCATAGCAATTGAGACTTTGAACTTTCAATACATGCATAACAAAAAAATTGTGCTTCAGGCAATTTTAGAAAATCGGCATTAAAATCAGTTAGATCAATTTCTAAGCGATCAACTGTTGGCTTCGCCACAAGAGCTTTTTAGAAAATTGATCGGTAACATTCGATATGATTAGATCATTAGCAATATCCTGACCATGACAATAAATTTCATTGATAGCATTTAACTCGTAGTCCTGATCAGTTTTAAACCCTTTCGTATCATTTCTTTAATAATGTCGTCTAATTTATGCTTTGTGTCATCTAAAGTAGAGTGCATGTCCTACTTTAAATTCTTTTTTAAAATTATCTAATCTTGAACGTTTTTACTTTTATTGTAAAGGATTTTAATTCTTTGAAAATGTTTTTTTTAGATTGAAGTGCTTTTAATCTATTAACTGTTTTACTCGGTCTCGTAGGTATCAATAATTTGATAATTTACAAAAATTGCTGATATTATTAGCAAATTATAACAAATATGTAAATATAGAATGAACGATTTATTGTTTAGATTATTTCAAATATACTTATTATTGCAAAGATAAGTTAAATTGAAATATGAAAGCATATGTGACAACAGACTGCAATAGGTCTGTTTAATATATACCTATTTGTTATCTATATTGAACGACTCATATAGAGGAACTGTGGCATTAACGAACAAAATAACCCTTGTACAACCTGATTTAGAATAGCGCTAAATTCCAGCTACTTGCAATCCAACCAAAATAATAATGCTCTGGTTGAAATACAATGGACTGTTATTGAATGCATACATAAAAAAACGAAGCAATGCACTTACCTAAGATTTGCACCTTACTTTAATTAGGTGTTAAAGGATGGGATTTAAGACGGGCATTGAAATAAGGCAAGGATTATCAATTTAAAGCGTCCCAGATACCCTCTTTCAAAGACGAGTTGAGATGTGTGATATACGTCATCCACTATTTACTAAAAAAACCTTAATATACTGCCGTTCATTGCAAACTGCACCTGCTTATTTTTAATCGTATCAGTTATTGTTAGAACAGCACATGCTTCACCCTATCTTTTATTAATAGGAATTGAACCAGGTGCAAACTTTAGCAATAATTTATTAAATAATAATGAGTTGATAGTTTAAACAAAAATAGATTTCTTGGACATCAGCATCTGTTTTTTTAAAAGCAAAATTATTTGAATATTTGAAAGTCTTACATACATTTTTTCCTAATGATGACAAAACTTTGTATAACCTATTTTTTATTGCAGCGGCGTGTTATAATAATGAATCGTCATTATCATTATGCTGGCATTAGCAATACACCGTTTAGTATTGTGCTAGTGTTACCTGACCAATATGGCCTTTTCCGCATACAATATGCTCTTGATGATGATGTACATCGTATGCGCTCCAATAATATGATAAAAGGTCCATTAACACAATTCTTTACTGGAAATTGGACAATTCATCCAGACTGGTAATAATTATTTATATAATAAGAATTTAAAGTGTAATTTTTTTGCATTTATAATGAAAAAACAGCTAAAAAAGGAATTTTTGTTCTGATAAATGCAAGAAAGTGGCTTTAGATGTAAATGGCATACGTGCTTTTTTCCACTACCCCATAATTAATTAAAAGGAATTAAAAACGTCAACAGATTTTTAAATAAAAAGCTCTCTAAAAATTGTGCAAATTTTATACAATGTACCCACAATGTCCAGTGGAATTATGATTGGCCAATATTAGCCACAGCAATATCATTATACATTTGTTAAATAAAAAATAAAATCAAAATGTAGAAAACTGAATTTCAATAGTTTTGACCTAAGCATGCAGTAATGCTCTTACTGCATGGCTTGCAATATCACTACACTTTTGACACATGGAAAATGTCATACAAGAGCTTCTTGTTAGAAGTGGTTGTTGAAAAAGGCTTTTTATGCCAATGATTAAATAATTTAATAATAATTATTTATATAGGTTGTATTGCAAATATTTGAACGATAAACAACATTTTGCAACTCCACAGGAAGAATTGCTGCATTTTCTAGTAAAAATTGACTTGCCACGCTGGAAATGGTCACGTGAATGTAAGTTTTTTTAATAATTGCTTTATATTTAAAATTCCTTTTGAATTTCATTTTAATTTTATTCGTAACTTTTTCAAGTTTTATTCAGCTCTTACTTTCCCAACTAATGCTAAGTACAAACGTTTACGGTTGTGTGCATTCAATGGAAGCTATCGAAACACTATGTGATAATAATTGCAAAAATTCATATTGGTTCTATATATTTTAGGAAATGTTATGGTTTTATGTAGATATTGTGATTATAGTGCCACAATATATTGTTACAGTTGTTATAATAAACTGTAACAATATATTGTCATTATAACCATGCCGTTATTCCACAATATCTAAATTAACATAACACTTTTTTAAAACATAAAACTAATATGATACATTATGTTACAGTATTAATAAAGCATTCAACTATATGAATGGCCACTGCACGCAACTGATTTTCTTATTATACAAATAACATTGAGATACCCTAGGATAAGACAGTTATAGAAAGATATTCTATTTTAATGTATTTTAAAAACCATTTATTTAAAATTTCTAGCAGAAAATAAGTGTAGTAAAAAATCACAAAAAAAACATCTGTGTAATCTCTGGCAACCATACGTATTACGATGCAAATTACAAGTTCATCTAGCATCTAATTCATTAATAATAAAGTAAATGCTTCAGTTTTCTAGATGCTGACTAGCTTTGCTCATATACATATTTTAATGAGGCTGCGTTGTCAACAAAATTTTGTTTTCATACAGGTAGTTGCTTTTACTGCTTTAAATTGTCATCCTGATATTTTAGGGGTTTAATTAATACAGTAAATGCATCATCATCATCATTTAGTTTTCGACCTTACTTAAGGTCGGTTTGATGCAGCTCTAACTTGTTATCTAATCTGCGCTAATCTAAAAAGCTCTACATACCCTTCACAACCTAAATTTCTAATAATTTGACTAATATAGTTTGGTCTAGGTCTTCCTATATCCTTCTATCTTTTTCCTATCCACTTGGCTCTACATAGATATTAGTACCTGATGGTTGTTAAAGAACTCTAACATGTTTACATGATTACCATTTATAAGGAAAATGAAATATAACCTGGTTATCCGCTTCAAAAAGGAAAAGTGTTAAATTATATGTTATGGTAAGGCCTAAGCAACGAATCGCTGCCAACATGCCAGACCGCTACCTAATTGTGAGTTATGTCATGGTGACGTTTATTAAATTATATGTTATGGTAAAAGGCTTAAGCAACGAAACGCTACCAACATGCCAGACCATTACCTAATTGTGAGTTATGTCATGGTGACGTTTCTTAATTTATATGTTATGGTAAGGCTTAAGCAACGAATCGCTACCAACATGCCAGACCGCTACCTAATTGTGAGTTATGTCATGGTGACGTTTATTAAATTTATATGTTATGGTAAGGCTTAAGCAACGAAACGCTGCCAACATGCCAGACCGCTACCTAATTGTGAGTTATGTCATGGTGACGTTTCTTAAATTATATGTTATGGTAAGGCTTAAGCAACGAATCGCTACCAACATGCCAGACCGCTACCTAATTGTGAGTTATGTCATGGTGACGTTTCTTAAATTATATGTTATGGTAAGGCTTAAGCAACGAAACGCTACCCACATGCCAGACCGCTACCTAATTGTGAGTTATGTCATGGTGACGTTTATTAAATTATATGTTATGATAAGGCTTAAGCAACGAATCGCTACCAACATGCCAGACCGCTACCTAATTGTGAGTTATGTCATGGTGACGTTTATTAAATTATATGTTATGGTAAGGCTTAAGCAACGAAACGCTACCAACATGCCAGACCGTTACCTAATTGTGAGTTATGTCCTGGTGACGTTTAGTTAATGATTTTTATTTTTGGTTTGTTTTAAACTTACGAATCGGTTTACCAACATGCCAAACCGTTACCTAATTGTGAGTTATGTCATGGTGACAATGTTATGTAACCCTTCACAATCCTAAATCTCTAATAATTTGACTAATATAGTTTGTAGGCTCTACTAATTAATCGCTAGCTATACATGCCAGACCTATACCTCAATTGTTTCATGTCATGGTGACCATTTCTATAAACTTCCTAGTTTGTTACTCTATCTGTCCAACTAATCTTTAACATCATGCCTAGTAACTACCAAGTTTAGAGTTATGTCATGGTCGTTTCTTATTATATTTAATTGTCCAAGCCTACTACCATATAGTAGAACGCTCCAACATGCCAGACCTTTAAGAAACTTTTTATCTAAACTAATACTATTAGCTATTAGTAAGTTTTTCTTTTAAAACATTTTGTCTATTGAGCTATTCTAAGCTAACTATATCCTTCTGCAACTGCCATCCTTTGTAATTATACTACCTAAATAGCAAAATTCATCTACCTCCTCTAACTCGGTATTACCTATTTTTAATTTTGGTTTAGAACTAGGCTGTAACTCACTTGTCATTATCATTGTCTTTACTGAGTTAATTCTCATACTATAGTTACTCTGTAGTATCTCATCTAAAATATTTAAAAACTCTCCTAACTCTTTTCTAGACTCTGCTATAATGGCTATATCATCTGTAAAACGTAACATGTTTATTTTCTGTCCCTGTACACTAATACCTATCTCTTTTCTCTCTCTGGCTAAGTTTAAAGCTTCCTCAACATAAACATTAAAAATCAAGGGAGACAGTATACAACCCTGTCTAACACCATTTCTAATCTTAGCTTCCTTTTCTATTTCATCAAATCTAATTACTACGCTTTGGTTTTTATATAGACTGTAAATAATTTTTCTATCCCTATGAGAGATTTCTATTTTTTGCAAAACCCTAAACATAACAATCCAATTTACCCTATCAAATGCTTTTTCTAAATCTACAAACGCGAAATGAGTCTTTTTATTTTTTTGTAATCTTTTTTCGATAATTACCCTAATCATTAGTATCGGTTCTCTAGTCCCTCTGTCTTTACGAAAACCATATTGGTCTTCACCTAAATAATTCTCAGTCAAAGCTTCTACTCTATTTTTAATTATTATTGTTAGTATTTTGGAAGCATGAGAAGTTAAACTAACCGTTCTAAAATTCTCACACCTATCAGCTCCTGACTTTTTTGGGATTGGGATAATAATATTTTTTTCGAAATCTATTGGAACATCACCTGTGTCATATATTACATTTACTAGTTCATATAATCTGTCTAAAGTTTTCTGACTTGCATATTTTATTAATTCTGCGGGAATATCGTCTATCCCTGGCGCTTTATTTAATTTAAGATTTCGAACAGCTCTATCAAATTCCTACAGTAAATGCAATAGCTGTTAATAAAATCTTTTTCAGTGCGTTACCTTTGCAATCATGCATTGTTGATATATTTTTAAATGATTTGTTCACCATACTGGAGTGACCTCGTGCACTTTTTTTCAGAATATTATACTCTTTTGCACTGTTAAAAATGCATAATCTTACTTTTTTAAAAATAAGAACTAATATACTCTTTTAGCTCTGAAGCTGTAGTACGAACATTGATCAATTAGCGGCATAAAGAAAAATTAAATATAGCGCCCTCGTTCTAATATGCTAAACCACTCAATGACTAACCCAACCTCGAACCTGACCATACTATGTTGGGATCGGATCCAGTCGCAATATAATTTTTGGTGGGGTTGTGTGCTGCGTCATTATGTGATGACCTTCCAGTATTACAGAATATGATCATTATTCATTATAACAATCAGTAATTACAATTACAAGTTTCTCTTCTTTCGTTAATATACCCGGTATTGTGTGTATAACAATATATATTGTCCACGCTATACACGTTGGAGTATTATTAGATATGGCTTCTCGCAACAAGTGTAAATATTCCGAAATGTTCAAAAAGTTATATGCTTTTGTTGAAAAATTAAAAGATGATTGGGACAAAGCTTTTTTACAATTTGTAAAAAGATATTTTCTATATAAAACAAAGGCAAGCATAATAATATATATATATATATATATATATATATATATATATATATATATTTATGTAAGTTAAATATTGGGGATACAGTCAGATTGCGTACTCAGAGACCTACTACTTACTAATTCGTATCCGAAGCCTCTAATCAACAAACTAATTTTTAACACAACCGCAAGAAAAAATACCACAATAATTGAAACTTTCTCCAACAATACTACAGACACTAATACCAGCACCACGTCTCCTACAATGTTTATCGCACTTCCATATATTGATAAACTTACCGATAAACTAAAACATCTTTTTAAAGATCTTCCAAACATAAAGCTTATCAAACAACCAGTTATAACTTTAGATAGGGTATTATATAGTAGTCTTAAAGACCACACACCTACACTCCGACAGTCAGGAGTAGTTTACAGTATACCCTGTCATAACTGTAATGGTAGGTATGTTGGTCATACATCAAGGTGGTTATCTGCAAGACTGACCTCACACAAAAGTGATTGCAGACTTAACAACAAAACATGCGCGCTTGTTTCCCATGTAATTGATACGGGCCATGTAATGAATTATAATGACACCAAAATTATATTCAGGGAAACAAACTATAGAAAGCGTTTATTTCTTGAAATGATCGCGATTTCTCTAGAAGACAACCCTATTAATAAAAAAACCGACACACAAAATTTAAACAATATTTATTCCTACCTTATGACAATAATAAAGAATAAAAATAATTCCAAACTTCTATAAAACTAACACACTTTACAGACTTATAACACCTTTAGTACAATACGATTAACTAGTATAACACATTTTATTTTCTATTTTTATGTTTATCAACTAGACCTATAATAACTATTTTACTTTAGTTCATTTAATATCTTTGCTACATTCACTTTAATTTTGCAAATGTTTATAAGAAACTATTAAATGTGCACGTATGAACAAAAACCTGTCCATGTCATATAGATGTCATATTATGTTTGTATAATTGTAAACTTTATAATCGTAAGTAACTCACATTATTTTTTATATAAATGTTAAATAATAGATTTTTAGTATCCTGATGAAGAAAATAAAACAATTTTCGAAAGCTTGAAATGGTTAAAAGAAGTTTATTCTAAATAAGTACGCAATCTGACTGTATCCCCAATATTTAACTTACATAAACATTATAAGAACAGTCAATATTACTAATTTTATATATATATATATATATATATATATATATATATATATATCAACCTGCAGAAGCAAAATAACATCTGCAGAATGCTTCAGTTTTGGGCAAACAAAAAATATATTCTTTTTCTTTTAAAAGAAGGAAGTGCCAGAAGACATGGAACGCATGTTTGGAGCTGCTGTGAACATTTCATAATGTTCAACATAAACAGTCTTTTTCTATTATGGATTGTACTACCCTACCGGGTTCATTAAAATTTTGGAAAATAAGAAATTCAACTGTGCAAGAACAAAAACTGAATACATAATCAAGAATGTTGTTAGAAGTTGGTGTGATAGCATTTTAAAAAAAGAATTATTGAAGGTACATTACGTAGTAGTTGCTTTTGATGCATCAACTCATAAATCAATATAACTATTACCGATTCTTGTTAGATATTGTGTAATCAAGCAGTGGTGAAACTAGGTACCCACAGGACCCACGAGTGTGAAATTAAATTCTTCCAAAATGAAAATCATTAAAACTAATAAAAAGCTTTTACATTATATGTAGTGGTTTGTTATTTTTAAATACAACAGGTGTTTTGTTTCATTCATGCCATATAAATTTGGTGTGGCACTTTCGGTCATATAAGAGGAATTCTTGGATAAACTGGCATTTATATACATGTTCATTATTATTTTCTGTTGAATAATAAATAAGGTAGAATTGTTTCTAATCTTTTATGCGATTTTCAATGCTAAAATGTCCACTGCCCATAGAACTTTGCTAAAAACTAGTCTCAGAAATAAACATTAGTCACATTTGTCAATCCGGTGCAATTATAAAACGCTACGCTTTTTAACTTCTTGAGAAATTGAAAGAGGTTGGTTCTCTGGGCATTCGTACTACTACCCTAAACACTACAATATATGCTTTGATTGCTGGTTGTATTGACGTGATTATCGTTTCGCAAGATAAACAAGTGTTAACGACAGATCTCTTTGTTTTGTACTTGTGGTGTCTGCTTGAAGAATTTTGCAAATCTAACACTAGGTATACATGCATGCATTTGTTGTTTATTCGTATTCAGTTTAGTTCAATTTAATACAATTGTGCTGCAATGTAAAAATTTTGTTTCCATTGTGCTATAAAAATGAAGTAAATTCACAATGAACTTCAACTCGCAAGCTACAGTGGGGCAGTGAAAAAAAAAGGAGAAAGCAATTAGAAACTATATTTATAACATATTTAAGAGAATTATGACTTTTTAAGAAGAACATCTAACAATGGTGGTAGTAGTAGCACTAGTGACTCTCATTCCAACAACTATAGCAGTTCTTTGGTTGATAATCATGTGGTTGAGTATAAAATACTGCAGAATCAAGACCGTCACTGCTTTTTGATAATCATAATCGGATCCACCAGAACTAAAAACTGGAAGTAGAAACGCAACATACATGGTAAAAAAAGAGCTACGAATACATGTTTCTTATATTGCGTTAATTTGTGTAGAGAGATAATGAAGAAAATGAAAACCTAATCAGAAACATTTTTGTAAAAACCATACTGACTTTAGATATTATACTAAAATCGAATTAGCTCACAAATTGAAGTAGAGTATTATCGGTCATGGATCTTGTAGACCTAAGGGTACTTTCCTTTTAAATAATAATAATTGACATTTTTTCCCAATTCCACTATCAGGTGCGTATTACCAGACAAATATTTGAACTTTATTGATTTTGTTACTCGCTTTGAAAGATGTTGTATACTGTGAACCCAGTTGGCTTTTTTCTTCTGTTCATGGTCATCTGGAGGTATTTCTGAAAAGTTTGGAGAGAATTAGCGTAATTTTAACTTTAGAAATATCTACATCAGCCTTTAGAGCACATGAAAAAAGTATCTCCAGGGTATATATGGTAACTTTCTTGCCATTGTTCATTTGTTGTCAAAACTAAAAGGCACTAAAGGCACCATTAGGCACCTCAGTTCAAACATTCAAAAGGAAGTTATTGACTGTTTAGCTTCTAAACTGAGTTGTTCGATGTGTTTACTTTGAAAGAAATGACAACAGGTAGTCTATGGACTTACATATTTAAAAAACGGTTTTTGGGTTTCACAAAAGTACACTCGGGATGATTAGAGTTTAACTGAAAAAATTATAGACTCGATACATTCCTTAAATATTAATATCTAAAAGTACAGAGTCCATATCCAAGGGTACTGAAAAAAAGTCATGAAGAAAAAATACACCTAAATTTAGTCAAGGATACTGTTAAAGGGGTTTAGAGAAATCGGGATCTACAACAGGTAGGTTCTTATAAATTTCAGATGTCATCTTTAAAACATCTTCATCTTCATAAATTTTTTTATAGTGTTTCTTAACGGCGTGACATATGTTAAACGGATCTTGTGTGATTACTCCATCAATAAGAAGCTCTTTTTTGTGTACCTAAATTACCCCGAAACATTATATGAAGAGATGGTTGATCGGCATTGTACAATTTCTGATATTTTGTTATTGCAGCATTATGGGCAACATTGTTTCTGAAACTGCTTTTGGCCTCTGTAATCATCTTGTATATGTTTTGAAGACCGGTGCCATTGTTTCCAGCTGAGATGTTATTTAATTGTTTAATTATAGTCTTTCGTTGTGCTGTTTTTGTCTGCTGGGTTTGTCTAACATATTGGATGATTATTTCCTTGATTTCGGTTTTAAGTTGATCCCAGCAAGATAGAGTGACTGTCCCTTTAGTCTACTTTCAACTTGTATATTTAAAAGGAGTTGCATCGTTTGTACATACATCTTATCCTATAACAATTTATTGCTAAATTTCCAATATGGGGTGGAGATAGGAACATCTTTGTCCTCAAGAGTAAAATCTGGACATAAATGGTTGAGAATAACACATGAAGGGCTGATGAAATGAAAATATTCACAATGTTTTGAGTGCATTAAAAGCGATCTAACCTTGAGGCTGAATTGGGTGTTATACATGTATACCCTGTGTCAGCACGGTTGAATATTTTCTAGCAATTACTTAATTGAAATTCAGATATCAGTTCTTTCAGACATTATGAAACTGCGTTGAATTAGTCCTGTCCTCTTGCAGAACGCTGGTGCAATTAAAATCACTGCCAATAATTATTTTGTCCTTATTGATTGTTTGCGTTTGTAACCACGATACTAATGTGTTTAGTATTTCAAGGGATGTCTTTTGACTATGCGGAAGGCATATTGTAAACAAGTGCCATATGCAAGAGTTTATATTTAATGTTGTAAGTTGAAGATATGAATCATACATGTTTTCTTGTCGAAATATTTTAAAGTGGGACTTCTTTAATAAAATAGCAGTTCCTGAATAATTTGTGTTGGTTACATTTACTAACCATTTATATTGTGTTCTGTGAAAAAGTACATGTAAATCATCAGTTCTCAAGTTAGTTTCTTGCAAAAAGGCAATGGTAGGTTTCACATCATTTAGAAAATCTATTAGTTGAAAAACTTTTTGTTCACACCGAATACTTTTAAGGTTAAGCGAAATTATTTTTATATTTTGTGTATACATTATAGAAATTTTTGTATGTAATATAAACGACTGTCGTAGTAGCAGCTTTGGTCACTCTCTTGGCCTTCACTAGGGGTTCTATTTATGTAAACTGAGAACCACTGATAGAACTAGCGGGGACACGCTAAGCCCTCTACTAACAGATCTTTTTTCATTGCAACTATATCGCATGCATCTCTCTTTTAAAACTCTTGCTATATGAGTACTTTTAGTATCCTTAATCATATTTATTAAAAGTTCTGGGTTATCTGTATACTTCCTTACGGTAAAGAACGGGTTGCCACGCCCTTTCACTTCCGTTAAGAAATCTGTGAACTGCACATAATTCAAGGGATAGTCCTCGTTTGGTCACATCATCTCTAAATCCCTATAATCGTCGTCTATGCTATCGGCGCTGTCACTTTTCAGTATTTTTGGGGTTGGGTTACCGCCCTTTTTAAAGTCATCCTCGTTAACCGTTTTCTCAGTTCGCTTTGAAATTATGTTTGAAATTATATTTGTTGCTGTACCTGAATTATCCAACTGCTTTTCTAAGATATTCCCTTTGTAGCTGTTTGATATACTTTCTGCAGTTTCCAAGATCGAAGCCGGTGACCGTTTCTGAGATTATTATTCCCCTTCATGTTGTCGAACATTAACAGTGGTCTGAATATTTTATTTGGACACCTTGAAGAAAAATGTCCTAGTTCTTTACAAATAAAATACCGAATAGTTTCATCCGATATAAAAATGCGGTATTCTTCGCCATCGTATCTGAGGTTGATACTTTCTATTATTATATCATTTTCTGATATGTATACTTGTCTTCTGAAACTAAGTACATGGCGGTATTCGTTGAGTCCAATTCCAGCTCCAATGAAAGTTACTGTTGAAAACATGTTTAGTTTTGTCTTTAAGTGCATTTTCTAGGACTGAGTATGGGATGCAGGGAGATACATTAGAAATTACCAGTCTCTTTGATGGACTGAATTTCCTAGCAAGTATAAAAACACTACCCACATTAACTCCACAGCATTCTGATATAAATCGTGCTACTAATTCTTTAGTTCCAAGATATGTGCATATTCTACTGTTAGACATTCTGGACGTGAATAATATGTATTTAGATTTCAATATGTTACCTACTGCAATTACATTGTATTTTACCAGTACCATCACTTGCGGGAAACACAATTGCTTTATATTCTTTTGGAAATAATGACGATTTAATTATATCTGAAAATAAGTTAGGTTTTGTATTCATATTTTGTGTCTGTTTCTTTGCAGTGGCATTTTCTAAGAGGGTTGAATTTACAGTTTCTTCTACACCCCTGTATTCAGAAGTGTCATTCATCACCTGATTATCTTTATCATTATTGAATTGATTGTCCAACATACCCTAATATATGTGTAGTACGTCAATGTGTTTGGATAAGAAATGCATTAGAATGTTGGAATTAGTTTTAATGTATGTTGAAAGGAGGATAAGATATCAAATACCTGTTTAAGATTCAACGGCCTTGTGAGCACGTTTTTCGGTCCGTACACTTAACTGAGGCATGAGGGAATAGTGTGGAATATATGAGAAGCGAGATAGGAAAAAAGAGAGGTAGAGGTAGACCTAGGTTAGGCTATTGCACACAGATAGTGAAAGATGTAGGATGTGGGAATTTCAGGGAAATGTGCAGGTTAGCTGAGAATAGAAATCAATGGAGGTATGCATCCAACCAATTCCAAGATGGAAAACCTAGTGACGAAAAAAATAACTGTACTTAAACCTGATGATTATTATAAGCAACTATAGGTATTGGTTTCACAATACTCTCAACTAATGTTAATTGTGCGAAAGGATTTACTGAAAAACTATTAATTCAGCAAATGTCTAAGTGTTGGAGGATCCTTGGTAGCCACAAGCTGCTTAACCTCCTTCACAAAGCACAATCCTGGTGAAATGGGGCATATAATTAGGAAACAACAGAAGGGGAACCAAGCTGTATTATGCTGTGGGAATTTCGGGGAATGGTGTAGGCTAGCTCAGAATAGAAATAAGTTAAGATACGTGTCCAACCAGTTTCAAGACGGAAAACCTAATGATGAAAAAATAATTGCACTTAAATCCGATGATTATTATAAACATCTACAGGTGTTGGTTTTGAAATATTTTCAACTAAGGTTGATTGTGTGAAAGGATATATTGGAAAACTATTAATTCGGCAAATGTTCAAGTGTTGAGGGATCTTGGTAACCGCATGCTGCTGCCCCCCCTCCCTCACATGCTACTGAATATCAAGGAAATAGGGTATATATTTATAAACAATAGAAAGGGAACCAAACTGCATCTAACAAGAAAGAACAGCTGCTATGTTCAAAGACAACAAACATAGAAACAAGGAGAAAATTGTTGTAAGCATATGTGTGGAGCAGAGCACGGTAATTCTATGAAATAGGGGCAGTAGGAGAAGCAGACAGAAAAACGGTAGAAGCCTTTTGGAATGTTGTGCTTCGGATGAATGCGGATGAGAGCATGGACAGGCAAAGTTAACAAAGAGGTCATTGAAATAGTAGGGGAATAAACATATCTGTGGAAAACAAAAAAAAAAAGGAGAAATAGAATGGCAGGGTACGTTCTAAGGTATTTTTGGGTACTAGTGCGGGGTATATTACAAGCAGAGGTAGGAAAAAAGAGGTAGAGGTAGAGTATTGCACACAGATAGTGAAAGATGCAGACTGTGCAAATGTCAGGAAAATGTGTAGGTTGGCACTAAATAGGAAGCAATGAGGGTACACGTCTAACGAGTTCCAGGACTGAAGACCCATTTATTATAATGTTACTACAAGCTATGAGAAAATACGAATAAATGGAAAAATAATAGTTCAACGCGTCAATGCATAACGTATTACACTGCGCTAACTAAATGAAAGTTAATATCGTATAGGTTTAATTAAATATCTACTTTAAACCACTAAATATCACTAAATACTATGAAGTTAACAAAATGCTTGCTTTCACTTCGAGTACTCGCACGCATGCGTGCCAGCGTGCAGATGCGCATGTGTGAGCGTGGATGTGTGCATGCGTGACCATGGATGTGTGTATGTGTGCACGTACATGCACAGACGTGCATGCGTGCGTGTGTGCACGTGTATAAATAATTTTATAACACCATTATATTTTTTATCAAAGGCCTAAAATTTATATTGTATATACAAATTTTTAATGTTATGATATGCTGTTCCAGAGAGATTACAATTGTTGCTGCTAACTATCTTTTATTATGCATGTGTGCTTTCTTTTTTGGCCTAAACTAAAGTACCAGCAACAACCAAAATATTATCTACAGCTTCCCGTTTTTTGTCACATCTTTTTCTCTTTCACATCAATTGGCCTATCAGCACATGATGTGCCAACCAGCAATATAGGAGAAAAGAGGCAATTCAAATTAAGCCATCTAAATGTGGATAGCTTAAGATGGGTAACAGAAATACAGTGTTGCAATTCAAATAAATACAAATCATATACAATACATATTTGGACTGTCCACGAACTCGTTTATAAAATTAAGAGCCTGTGATTGGCAAATAACAAGGTAGCAGATTATAATAGAATTGTTGATTGTATTTATGCATTACTATTACTTTAAAATTATTCATGTGGATTTGCAATCAAATATTCAGTTAAATCTTGTTCTACACGTTTTAAATATTACAGAACTATAAAATTATTAGTGTATGTTCAAAAATTACATATTAATTTGAAAAATTAAATGCATCGTTTTGATTTGTGATTACTAATGTTTAGAAAGATATCTGTATGAATTGATTGCATAAAAAAAGGTATGCCTTGATCTAAAAATCGGACAAAGTTGACAGTATTACTAATTAATTGTTATATAGTTCGCAATTTAACTTCAAATGTTGTAATCTTGCTTATTTGTTTTTAAGTTAATCAAACGTAATACAATGACCAACAATCACAAACTACAGATTTTGTATCAAAAACTCCAAAAATAAAAACATCAAAGCATGTGCAATTTTCTTAAAATCAAATTCCCAAAATTGTTATGGATAAAATGAGCATTACGTTATAAAATTGGATTTGCTCTGTAAGTGTGGGGATCCCGTAACAATAAGGGTGCACCGGCTAACTACAGTGGTGCCGAAGTGGGTTCCTATAGAAGAAATGAAAACACTAAAGGTAATAATAAAAATAAACATTTGAAGTGCCTGAAATACAATAACTATATTACAATAATCATTTACCTTGAAAGGCTTTTTCTACTGTCCTATTTAATAGGCGTCAAACCGCCTTGTTTCAGCATTCGCTTCCATAATCTCTCTACCTGGAAGGCGCTTATTCCATACAGGTCTCCTTTGCTGTTGGTCCCCCAATTTTATCACATCATACTTTAGTTTCTTCTACAATACCTTAAATAATTTTTCTAAAATTAAGTGCCTCTCCTAAATACAATTTCATCACTTGGCTGGATATCCTGTCACAATTATCTAATTTTACCTAGTTAATAAATAAGTCCAAATTAAATTCAACATAAATTTAACTTCTATTAAGATCACGTAATTGCAACATGAATACAAATATTGTCCTAAGACTAATTTCCTTACATGAAACTGGTCAGAAATTACTAATAGAAATTCTAAAAAAAAAATAATTAAATGCATCAATAATACATCGCGTCATTACTCTCGTTTTCAATATTGGTATTCATGATATTTCAAATCCCATTTCTGAAAATTTCCTTAATAACAATACATAAAAAACAACCAACTTTTTCTTTAGCATTCCATTGTCCATTAAAAGTGCTCAAAAGTGTTGCATTTTACTTTTCCCAACTAACAACGGTTCCCTTAACACAACCAAACCTCACTTATTTGAGCTATATTCGCAGATAGCTTTTTTATCGCAGTACACACGAATTTCAAGTCCCCGCCCTCGGGTTAACACTCCTTGCCAAACTTGCAAGCGTTGTTATACAAAAGCTATTGCACCATTTAATTTTGTCTTTCAAAGAAGTTTACATTATACCTTGAAGCCATGTTCCGTTCTTGTAACCTTCGAAGCGCGAGGAAATCATTTCTGCCCTTGACCGCAACATTGGCTCCAACAACAGCATTGACTCCCTCCTCCGCCGGCTATATGCTTGTACAACTACATTTTGACTTTTCTAAATACTTTGACCTTAACTTCCAACTTGTGATACTTCATTGGTATATATCATTTTTTCCCTTCTACAAATATCATTCTCACAATGTAATGTATCTCATCTAAGTTGAATAAAAGGTTAGTGTCAACTTAGTTACATAAAAGTCATGTATTTTGTATTGTTGTTGTAATTGTCCTTGAATACCTAACCATGTCTTAAATATAGTTTTGAATGTTAGCGGTTTCTGCATTAATTTATTGCCTGAATGTATAATCTGTGGTTTAGTTTATTGCATGACGGTTTGTATTGTTTTAATCATAATTTGCCGTTGCACATATTTACCATTCTTGTATTATAGATTTGTTTCTGAACAATACATTGTATGCTTTACGGAATCTTTTCTTTCAGCGGTTTTTGTTGTTGCAACGTTTATCCTACTTAATGACTAATGCATTATCTTGGTATTGTACTGTCCCAATTTATTTTAAAAAAATTCATTTTTATTGTTTTGTTTATACTAATTGCTCTATTTAAAATTATATACTCTAAAAACAAAAGACAGGGCGGATTGTATCGACATCAGTTTAACTAAGGTTCAAGTAAACTACAGCTTAATAAAAACTCAGGATCAATTTGATTTGCGTTGTATGGAGCAAATTCAGGTTTGAATTAGTTAAACTACGATCGGTAAATGTTGGCTATTCTGGTTAATATATTTTCTGTCCAAAATTTAAACAACTGAAATTTAAAGTTAGGTTACATCTGTGCTTGTTTCTTTGGCACATGAAACGTGCATCGCTCTTGGAGTAACAGAACGAGCAGTTTTTACAAGTGCATCGACGCACAAGCTGCAGAATCAAAATTTAAAAGGAGTTCAAAATAACACGAACTCGAAAAGCAAACATCCACGTTATCGAAACGCGATTGAAACTGGAAAACACGGTTTTACTGGAGCATAGTGGGAAATGTTATATCGACAAATGTTTAGATGGAAAACCCACTAGAACGCAATTATACGTTATCGGAAGGTATAACGTGCTCACGGATATCTAAACAGTATCTTGACTAATTAATTGTAGCATAAACTTGTCGTTTCAAAACGACTAGATTTACGTTGAGAAATTCTTGGAAAGAGTATTTATTATTAATTATGCGGAAGGATTTAACAATAGACATGGAATTTATACGAACGGATAATGAATTAACAAGGGATTTGAGTTGAAAATTATGGTAAAGCGAGCTTATCTGAACAGGTACAATATATCGGGTATTGTTGGAGAATTTAATGCTAGAAAAGGAATTTATGTAAGTAAAATATCCAATTATTGCCAAAAATGAAAGTAACAACTTATTCAGTCAGCTAGTTGAAATAATGATTTTAATATCTCTTTTGTTAATTCTATATTCACTGCCACTTTCTAGGTAGTTTTTGTAGCTTTCAGCATTAAGAACAGATATGCAGATCATGACATTGTTTTGTATTATTAGACAACAAAATGAATTTTTATTGCTTTCAACAATAATAAAATGTATATTACACTACTTAATTTCTGTTATTTATATTTTAGGTGACAGCAAACTTATAAAATCCCTAGTCGCTGATGCAAAAATGACTGATTGGTTTGCACAAAATATCACAACTGCTAGTAACAAAGATGAAAACGGGTATGTAGCATTCTTTATTATTAAATTATTTTCAAATTGCACATCTCTTTAATTAATATGCACTAATTAGATTTATTTTTAATTACACAAGACCTATAGCAATGTTGATGGCACTTATTCCAAGGTATAGTATAGACACTAATTATATTTTACAGTGCTGCTTTTATAAGTGGTATTATTGTTTAAAATACCATTTTGTAAGAAAACTGGGTAGAAGTTACCTTAATTTATACTCATGTTCATTACTCATTTTAATATTCAAATAGGATTGTAAGGAACAACAAATCTACATTTGTAATTATAGCTACAACAGGAGACATTTAATTGCTAAAAATCGAGTTGTTTTCTATATCAATTACTATAATTAGGCAAGTTGCATTATGTCAATTGTTTAATTTGCGGGAAGTGTAAACGAAGAAAATGTACACGGCATTTGCCGAAGCTTACGTAAAAAATAGATACTATACTGTAAATCCTGTATGATAAAAGTAGTTGCATGTAAACTATTTATTTGCCAATTTGTGCAACTAAGTTTACCGATTGAAATAAAAATAAGTTGTAGAGGGATATCACAAAAAATTCAGAAAAAGAAGAATACGCTTTAGTTAGAACACATGCGAAACTGAGAATTTCTTTAAGAAAATCTGAAAACTACATTGACAAAAAGAAGTCATTAGTAAGAACGCCAAGTATTTATAAAGCCTCGAAAATTAGCAAATATTGTAATGAACAAAAATGAAATGTATTTACAATAATTAGTGGATCTGCATTGACAAAAGGGTTAAACATTATTATAAATGATGAATCAAATTTTTCATCTTTGAATATCGAATTAAAGCGTTACTGAAAAAAAAATAGTCTAAAGTCTATTCTAAAAAACAGAGGAAGTGCAATTATTGATGATTTTATTTAATATTTCAGAAACACAATTACTGCCAAATATATGACAGAGAACACATAATATCAAGGCTAAAACAATTTATATAAGAATATCACTCTGATAGCAATTTTATGTTTTGGCTTCTAATCATTACACAAGAAATCATTGCAATGTTTAGAAAATTAGATATTTCTGTCTAGAAAAAGTTGGTAGTATGTTCCTAATATATCTCAGCTTTTAGAGTTATTGGGCACTTTTTCCGGACTCTAAAAGATGTTTACGATAGAGATCGGTAAGAAATATCTTTAGAACTAGAAGGATTTAAAAAAATGAAACAGATTTAGGAAGGTCACTTCTTTCTGACGAGCATGTTTATATTAGGTCACCATATCTAACAACGATGCACTAAAGGCGTTTTAACAATACTTAAATATCCTTTATGTGTAGTACACAGATGTGTCTTCAACAGCTAAGAATGATTCAAATGGTACCATAAAACTTTATAACTTCGGACAATTTCTCTGTAAATGTAAGTTGTGTTGCGAAACCAAACAATGATAAATTATGGAATAAATTAAATTAGGTGCCTATTACAAAAATTCACATAAATTTTTGATATGATCAAATCTATGTCCAAAATTAGGAACAAAAAAATCCTAATTTCGGACCATTGGTTTTTAAACACAATGTGACGTTCCATTTTATATTTGAAGTTTACTACCTCATTACATTTAAAACCATTGAGTCTCCAATCATTTGAATTTACGGGTTGTTACATTTCTATAAATCCAAGTCCGCTTAGATAGGTAGCCAACTTTGCTCGTCCTTTATTAAATTTGCAAGTTACATTGTCTATATTCTTATCATTATCTTGTAGAGGCACTGATCCAAATTTTGAAGATATATGGGTTCATCTAACAGTATCTAAGCATAAGTTTGTTCTGGGAGTTGTTCATTTTCCTCCAACCATGGAGGCTGAATTTTACAAAAAGTTTATTAACACATGTGAATCAATCAATAGAAAATATCCAGATGCCTACTTTGTCATTAGCGGTGACTTTAACTTTCCTGAAATTTTGTGGATTAGGGAAGAAGCTAATTATAATCCTAACACACTGCCTACTATGAGAACTAAAATATTAATAAATGGTATGTTTTTCTTTAAGCTAAATCAGGTGAATAGGGTTTTTACAGCACCTAATAAGGTGCTTGACCTTATTTTTTGTATTGATAGTTTAAACTGTGAAGTGAGCATGTCCAAATGCCCTTTGGTAGGTGTAGATAATTACCATCCGCCATTGCAATTGTATATATCGCTATCAAGACAAGGAGCTAGTGCTTCACTAGATTTCAGAGACAGCACAGAAGTATTTTTGTTTAATAAAGCAGATTTTTCAAAATTAAATCAGTATTATGATTCGCATGATTGGTCTTTCATTACAGAAATAACTGATTTAAATGAAGTCATTGATCTTTTCTATTTCATTTTGTTTGACGGGATAAACAAACATGTACCCAAGAAAACAGTTCATCTGGAAAAATATCCTAGATGGTACAGTTGGGATCTGAAAAGCATCTTGGCAAAAATAATAAACTATATAAAACGTATAAACATACACAGTTACAGTCAGACTCTAGGAAATATTCTGAAGCTAGAAGTACTTGTAAGTTGCTCATTGATTTATGCTATATGGAATATATCTCCAATATTGAAGAGAACATACCGGTTAACATTAAATACTTTTGGACATTTGTTAAAGGACTAAAGAGGAAAGATGGTGTATCTGCAAATATGGAGCATAATAGTACAGTACTTGACACACCTCAAAGTATCGCACTCTTTGAAGCCAGTGTTTGATAAGTTTTCTCTCAATTGGTCTGTATCCCTATCTCAACACTGTTTTACATTCGAAGAAATTACTGATATAATTAAGACACTAGATACAAAAAAGCGAGGTGGACCAGATGGTATTAATCCACTTTTACTAGTGAAGTGTAACAGCTCTTTAGCGAAGCCATTGTGCTATCTTTTTCAGAAGTCTTTTAGTCTTGGGATTTTTCCTGATTGTTGGAAATGTTTAGTTCATGGTAACAGACACCAGATAACCAACTACAGAGGTATCTCACTCATGTGCATTATACCCAAATTAATAGAAGCAATTATAGCTGAAGAGTTACTACAGGTTTTTCGGTTAACCTTTCTAGTTTAAACTGTGAAGTGAGCATGTCCAAATGCCCTTTGGTAGGTGTGGATAATTACCATCCGCCATTGCAATTGTATATATCGCTATCAAGACAAGGAGCTAGTGCTTCACTAGATGTCAGGGACAGCACAAAAGTATTTCTGTTTAATAAAGCAGATTTTTCAAAATTAAATCAGTATTATGATTCACATGATTGGTTCTTCATTACAGAAATAACTGATTTAAATGAAGTCCTTGATCTTTTCTATTTCATTTTGTTTGACGGGATAAACAAACATGTACCCAAGAAAACAGTTCATCTGGAAAAATACCCTATGTGGTACAGTTGGGATCTGAAAAAGCATCTTGGCAAAAATAATAAACTATATAAAACGTATAAACATACACAGTTACAGTCAGACTATAGGAAATATTCTGAAGCTAGAAGTACTTGTAAGTTGCTCATTGATTTATGCTATATGGAATATATCTCCAATATTGTAGAGAACATACCAGTTAACATTAAATACTTTTGGGCATTTGTTAAAGGACTAAAGAGGAAAGATGGTGTATCTGCAAATATGGAGCATAATAGTACAGTACTTGACACACCTCAAAGTATCGCACTCTTTGAAGCCAGTGTTTGATAAGTTTTCTCTCAATTGGTCTGTATCCCTATCTCAACACTGTTTTACATTCGAAGAAATTACTGCTATAATTAAGACACTAGATACAAAAAAGCGAGGTGGGCCAGATGGTATTAATCCACTTTTACTAGTGAAGTGTAACAGCTCTTTAGCGAAGCCATTGTGCTATCTTTTTCAGAAGTCTTTTAGTCTTGGGATTTTTCCTGATTGTTGGAAATGTTTAGTTCATGGTAACAGACACCAGATAACCAACTACAGAGGTATCTCACTCATGTGCATTATACCCAAATTAATAGAAGCAATTATAGCTGAAGAGTTACTACAGGTTTTTCGGTTAACCTTTATAGAAGAAAAATTGGAATATCTTGGTGTATTCGGTAAATACTTATTATGGATTGCTTCATTCCTAACAAACCAACGCCAGTTTGTTCAGTTGGGTAATTCGACATCTCAAGAGTTTTATGTTTCCTCTGGTGTGCCACAAGGGTCAGACATTGAACCAGTAGCATTTTTGTTATTTGTAAATGATGTGGCTTCATGTTTCACTCACAGTAAATTTCTAATGTACGCTGACGATATAAAATTCTTTGCCTGTATCAAATCCATTGAGGACTGACTGCTCCAAGATCCAAGTCGATTTAAATAACTTCTTACAATACTGTGATAATAATCTACTGAAAGTTAGTGAAAGTAAGTGTAAGGTAATGAGATTCACTAAGTGTAACAAGCTCGTGAAGTCTAATTACACCATTACGGGTGTAATCCAAACCGTAGACAGTGTTAGTGATTTGGGAGTTATTTTTGACTCGGGTATGACTTTCGCAAAACAAGTGGATAATGTTGTGCTTAAAAGCTACAGGATGTTGGGTTTCCTACGTAGGTGCACCATACACTTTAAAAACATTCGTCCAATTATAGTTTTATTCAACAGTTTAGTTCTTAGTGTATTAGAGGATAATAGTATTATATGGGGGACCGTCCTATAACTGCTATAATTCTAAGTTACAGAGAGTGCAAGACGGTTTTGTTAAATACGTCCTATGGAAACATCACTTTCCTTATAAAGAGGTGCCCAGGTCCACTCATTTGTTGCTGGTTGGTATGAAAGATCTCACCTTCAGAAGAAACTTGGCCAAGGCAGTATTTTTATATAAATTGGTAAATGGTCTAATCGATTGCTCACCTTTATTGGATATGGTTTTTATTCGTGTCATCAATAAGGCTACACGCAACAGTAATTTTTTTGAAGAACGTTCTCACAGAACTAATTATGGCCGATCTGCCTTTATCGATCAGATAACAAGAGCATTTAATAAGAGCAATAGCAGGGATATTTTTGGTATCACCACAACTAGTTTTAGAAATGGAATTTCCTGATTTTTTTACATCAATTAAGATAGATTTTTTTTTGTTTAGTTTTCTGTTCTTTTGTCTATTTACGGTTATATTTTTATTGTTTTGTGCCAATTAGGAGTTTTGTCCTGTAGATGCACTAAATAAATAAATAAATATATATGTAATCTTTATTAATTAGGACTTTCCTTAATGTTGTTAGTTTAATGGTATTTAATTAAAACTGCTGTGTTATCTTGACAAGATAAACACCTGCTTAATGTATTCCTATTTTATTGAGATTTCTTTGGAAAACAAGTTTATAACTACATTGGGTAAAAGACTTCACTTGATACTTAGCAATTGGTCGTATTGTTTCTTCTCTGATAAATTGGGCAGTTGCAAATTTTTATTTAAAATGTACTTTCTATGTTTACGTGACCGGTAAGTACTTGCAGGGTGAGATTCCTTTAATAACATTGTTAATATTTTTAAATCGTATTTGTATTTAAGATCCTTTGGCTCTTAGAACTAAGGCGAATGTGTACTCAAGATGGTGCAACAGTTTGACCTTACAGTTTCGTTTAACATTTTATCAACGTCAAAGGCTGAGAATTGTTCAAGACCTAAGAAGGTTATTCAAGATGAATCAGTACCAACAACATCAAATGTTTCAAAGAAAACAACGAAATCTAAGAAAACTCTTCAATATGATTCCTCTTCTGATAGTGATAAAGACAGGGAAGTAATAACTGCTGACACTGACAGCAGTGTTGGCTCTGAAACATTTTCAGACGCTGAAGAGTTTAATGAAAACGATATAAATGCTGTTCATGCTTTTTTATCGCAAAAAATATTTGTCATAGGCATCTCAAATTACTTAGTAGTATAATTTTTGTTATTTTCGTTTTCAAGTCATCCCAATACACTCCTAGCATGAACATAAGACAACCATAAATGCGATTTTCAAGTCACTCTGAACTTGGGGCGACTTGAATATATGACATAAAATTTTTTATAATGAAAATCCGTAATACAGATTTTCTTTGATATCGTATAGGGTTTGTGTTATAAAGTAATTTAAAAAAAAATTATTTCATTAAAAAAATATCCGATGCGAACGGTACATCCATTTAAAGATAAAATATTTTATCAAGTCACCCTGGATTTACCTAGACGTGATTCTCGCCCCACGAATTGAGAACCATAAAATTGCAGTGGATTACTTTAAAAAAATCGGGATCGCCTTCCTGTCCCAGCGTTGTTGGGCCGTTATAAATATTTTCAAAAAAATATAAAATAATAAAGAAAATCTTTCAATACCTCTGAAACGCCTTCTTATTTCTGCACACTCCGCCTAGCTCTAAAATCTGCTTCTTCCTGGATATTTACCGTCCTAAGTTCACTCTTTCTCACATATACAGTCAAATAAAATTACCACTCAAATAATGCAACAAGACATACAACCTTTTTATTTATACATATTCAAAAGTTTCCATTATCAAGAAAATATTTACACATTTGTATATACAGTTTCAAAAAAATGTTACAATCTTAATCTTTAAACCTTTTAAAATTTCATGATTTGTATTTATTTCAACAGTTTTATTTTATACGAGTAGATGGGCATGTCGTGAACCCCTATATTGACTTTTATTCTGGTCTATGGTGAGCTCAGTATAAACCCAGTTACTTTAAATGCTTATGAACATCGCATCTTTGTTTAAAACAAATTTAATGACCCGTTTACTCCTTACATCCAAAATTTTGTCGTTTAGTAACACTTATAAATAATTAAAACTAATTGCCCTTTACATATACCCCTTTAAATGAGTTTTAATGGTAATAAAATACACCCCCAATGTGTCAAATCACTCAAGCACAAAATAACAGCATAAATGTTCAAGCAAAAGCAAGAGAAATTAATTTCGTTACCTCGAGTAAGCTTTTTTTCATTATCGCCTCTGAAGATGTTGTCCATACACTTCGCCGTTATACATAGATCCAACCCATTTTCACTCGCTATCTTTATCTCTGCAGCCGCCTTCAGTGTTTCTACCTCGATACTTGACTAGACGAAGCTAATCACTTTCCGTAATTACTAAACCTCACGCGTTCTTGTTTCAAGCACTTCTCAGCTCGCTTACCCTAGTACCATCCTTCCATTTGTTTGTTGAGTGTAGTAACATCACCGTCAATTAACTAGCACTCACTTGTGCAATACATGCGTTTAAAAAAAACTATCGACGTACTGTCCTAACATCGCTTTATACTTTTAAATTAGGATGTTGTTTTACCAAAGCAAAGTCAAACGGATAAGCGACGTACGATAATAAGCAAGAGTAAGAGAGCTTTACTACCTCTCTTAGTGTATTTATATTCTCTCATTCACCCCTCTCGGACCCTATTTCAGTTCAAAAGCTTATTTTATCATAATTGATTCTAAAAATTTTACGCGTAACCGACTAGTACAACCGAAAATTCTCTTTCCACAATGCTTTTTGCCTGAAATCTGTTCAACAACATATAACCGTCGCGAGCTTCTTGAAAATTTCTAGCTTTCAACCAAGTAGATTCCTTTCTCCCATTTCTACGTCCAGCCTCTAGCTATCTTCCCTTGTTTAACCCATATTTGCTGTCTCTTTTAGAATCCCACTTAATCAACAGAAAATCGATATTGTGGTTGACCTCCAAATCTACCGCGTACTTAACGAGTATTTTAACCAACTTTTGTTATACATGCTCTCTGTATGATTTACACTACGGATATTCCATTTCACTTTGCCTTCAAACCATCTGTCGTTTTAATAGCCTATGCATTGACCGTTAAATACACTATCGTATATATAAGCCCTTCCTACAATTGTTTTCATTGGCTTGTTTATATTCTAGGCTGATACTTTTGCCTTATCTCGCATAACTCGGAATTTTTACAAATTACTTAGTTTAAATCTTCGATGCATGCTCTGTTCGTTACGTCCGCATTCCGCATGTTGTAATATTATTTGAGAATTTCCAACTTTTGACTTTCATTAACTCACGTATTTGGATGTTTTTAATTTTATCGTATAATTGAACCGCCTGGTGTTTATTTGTTTCTACAGAATATTGGTTTTCTGAACAAATGTGTTCTCTTCCAGTCACGTAACGATTTTCTAATAATGAATTATTTAGAATGATTGTACATTGATATTTTCGACGCAATTGTTAAATATTTGAAATGCCAATTTATCTATGCTTTCCGGTGATTTAATTTTGATGCAATTTATTGCGTTTTAAAATCTTATCTGTACTTGTAAACTACACTTAGACATATTTATGTTCTTATGCATTTAATTCCGCATATTTTAGATACAGTGTCCTCTTAATTAACATTATGTAGAGTGACCGAATTACTCTTATAATTTCTGGCTTCAACCAAAAAAATTACTATGTCACTACAAGCTGTTACGGAATTCTGAAATATTTTGCATTCTTTACATTACTTATTTATCGCCTTTGTTTTTTTTCTTTTTACACCTTGAAGTTTAAACCATGCCAAATTAATACAATTTGTTTTAGAACATAAAAACAAAAATAACACAAATTTAAAGGAAAACTTAAAATCTAAAGAAAACAAACTCACGGACCAGACCCCGTCTCTGCATTCATGTTCCTTGAATGAATATTTTTGATCCTTCACGTCCTGATGTAGTTATTTGTCAATAATTCCAATGAATTATAAATGAGCAACTATTCTGGTTGTGATAATGGTGTTTATAATTGTGATTGCACAATGATGATTGAATCTACTTATCAAAAAAAAATTTAATGTCAATATAACACGTTTACGCACTTACATAGAATATCCAATACCATATGCGTTTGAAGTAGTTTATTGGTTTGAATTTTCATTTGGAAATCAGTCCCATCTAATTTTAGATGGTACTCAGCGAATATTGAATAACGTAGAAACTGTTTACTTTTAGATTATGCCAACTAAGTATAATTTTGCATAAAACTTGGGTATACTTTGTTAATTTCTCCAAAATAATAATTGTAAATGTGTTATACAAAAAGAAAGTATATAACTTTATGTATACACAAAACGAGCAATTTATACATTGCAGTATCTGATATCTTTGCTTAGAAGAAATGATAATTGATCTAATAAAAACTATAACATCACATAAATATTATTGTTACTTTGTAATCAATACAGTATATTTCTGGGTTGTATCATATTTATTCAATTATCTACTTTACTTTGTTAATAGGTAGATGCACAAGTAACCATACCGAGTAGATCGTAAGAAATATTTTTAGGAATAATTTTATAATTACTATTTGTATTTACAGCAAAATGGAATGTAAACCTGTATTTTCTTAATTGCATCTCTATTTGTGTTTATGTTTGTAGCGCAGCCTAGGATTTTTCGAGGATACAAATGTCATTTCAAAAATTATTTAGAATTTTTTTTACAGGCACGAATTTATTAAACGATTTGGAATAACAGTTGCATTTCTGTCAACATATAGTGGACTAACACGTTGGCAAGATTTTCCTCAAAATATAGGGGATCGTGATACACGTGATGAACCGTAATTAGTTACTACTTCATGTATTTACTTACTAGTTGGTCGTTTACAGACATTTCCATCAACTTCACAATAAAGCAGTTGATGAAGTGTGGTATCGAAGAGCAGTAGAACAACATTATGTTGATTCAAGAAGTTTTGTATATTCTGTTCCATTTTATATAGGTAATCAGTAAAGCGAATGATGTAGTATTCTTTTAAAATAGAAGCTTTTCAGGTGCTGAAAATTACACAGTTGTTACTGCAAGCCATGCAATCTTTAAGGAAGATGGTCAACGAAAAGCACCTGCTGCTGTTGTAGGTTTTCAGTTCTACCACACTGCACTCTATTCAATTTTTACTACAATAACAAACAATGTATGCTAGTTTGAACAAAATGAAATTCAATATATCCGTGTTATTTTTAGTGTGGAAATATTCCATGTAAGAGAACATGCAAATCGGAAGAGTTGTACTGTTTAGTTTTGGATGATAATGCGTACGTTATTGTAAGTGATGACCGGGCTGATACTGGAAAATTTTTTGGTGAAATACGTTCAGATATAATGTTCTATTTAGTGGAGGAGGGTGTTTATAAACCTAATCGGGTTTATGATTATCAGGCAACATGTTTTCGTGGCACGGATACTGGAAGCCCTGCGTCAAGGTTCTTTACCGTAGGTATTTTGGGCATACAGGCTAAGTCAAAAGGTTCTTAGTAAGAAATAAATATATAAAAGTTAGTAAAACATCTACTTATATCATGTCAGTCGTATTCAGCGTTCTTAAATGAATTCGTTTGAAGTATAAGTACCGCTATTTAAGACAGTACACTAATATTTGTTGGCTGTAGTAAAATTTTACCAAAGATATAATACAGTGCAGGGATGTGATGACTCTAACTCAATATCACAAAACAATTATTAACACCCATTTCAAAATAATATACATTGCATCAAGTAATCAAACGTATAATTTTCATGAAAAATCTGTAACGGATCCAGTTTTGATTTCAATTTTCTATGCAATTTTAATATGCGGGGTGATTCACATTGAAGTAATGAAATGTTAAAAAAAGTATTAAACGACTTTGCTTTCGTAGTATCAAATGGCTACCTGTCGATTATGTAGCAAATTTTTACAGATGAAATGTGCGTAAAGATAATTAAATTTTGTGTTGACGTGAAGGAGCGGGAACCCCACAACAATATTAGGATGGGTCGGCTAACTGCAGTGGTGCAGAAGTGGAATCCTATGAAGCATTGTGAAATAAAATATAAATTCAAAATAAAAATAAAAATTCAATAAAAATAAATGTAACTGAAATACAAAGATTCTACATTACATTCGTACTTACCCTGAAAGGTTTTCTGTCAAAATTTAAGAGGTGCCAAACCGTCGGTCACAGCAATCTTTTGATGTTATCTCTACTCGTAAAACGATTTTTGTGCATAAATTTCCCTTGTTTTGATATCTTACATTTTTTTCACTTCACTTTGCTCAAAAATACCTTAAAACACATTCATTCTGTCATTAAATAAACGTGTAAAATAAAATGTTTCCTCCAAATAAGATTCCATCACCGGGTTATCTGGATATCCTGTACAAATGTGTCTATTTACCTAGTTTTTAAATAAATTCAAACAAAAATCAATTTTGCTTAAACTCTTTTAACATCAAATACATTTTCATACATGTACATATAAATATATTTTTCTAAAAATATAATTTCTTAACCTCAAATTTGGCCAAGCATTGCTAAACGAAAATCTTTAAAAGACCCTTAAATCTCAGTCATTGACAAAACTATTCACTGCTCCATATTTTTCCTGTTTTTAATATTCAATTAAATGACATTTGTAAATCCCAGTTAGTAGAAATGCCTTTCATAATAATAAAAAAAAAGTTAAATGCCAACATTTTGCTGTAACATTTCTTTGTCCATTCTAAAATACTGTATTCTTTTATGCTTGTACTAATACTAAATTTTACTACTAAAATTGCATTCTATAATCAATATACACAATTCCGTCAGCAATTAGTCCAACCAAATAATTATTTTCACTTTTAAATTAAATCTTTATTACATAAATAACAATCAATAGACAATTTAGTTCATAAATACATAATTAAAAATTGTTAAACATAGAAACTCAATCTACTCAGTGTGTAATTACAAGGAATCCAAGAACACCAATGTTTGCTTACAATCCTTTCCGAAATTATCCGAAAATAGAAAACTCTCTTGCACTAACACACCAATAAAATTCTAATTTAATGGAGAAGTGCCCACCAGGTTCCAACTCCTTTTCTAAATGGTTATCACGACCTTGTGTACTTGTGCCGTGTATTTGTGATGCTACCCAGCATCTGCCGTCGTATTTCACTTTTACATGTCGATCGCCTCCTACTTCCCTTTGGGAATGCAATCAAATTTTTCTTAGACCTCTGTACATTCACCCTCACTTTTTAATTCATATTCTATTAAATCCCCATATAAAAACTCACATTATATCAATTCCTCGCATTATATCAATTCGCGCATATTTCTACATTTTGTTGTTAGTATATTACCAGTTTACAATTAATTTTGTATTTATTTTTTGTTTTATGTCTGCCTCGGGATTCTTTTGTCATAGCAATCTTATTATCCCGTGTATGAAATGAAACGAGGAAAGTTCGTGTTATCATGTCATTTACTTAGGTTTACATTTGTTTCTTCTGTCCTTGCATTATAAAAGAATACATTGTAATGTATTGTATGAAATAACTCATCTGTAATCTAATGTGTATAAATTTCCCTTAGTTAGTGTCTGGGTCTTCACATTGTATTAAAGTATGTTTGTGGTTTTCTTTGTATACTTAATTCTGAAAGTTTTCTTTAAAAAATACATGCTTCTGCTACCAAAGTTTGCAGTTATAAATGTTTTGTTTACATTTTTATGGTTTAAAATAATTTTGAACCTTACGATCCCTCTTAATTTGCATTTAACAAAGATAAACGTTTATTTTTGTGATTTTTAAGATTATAATTTGAATAAAACTACCGATTATACATGAAATAAAAATTATACTGGGTGCTTCAATAATAAGTTTGTTCATTGAAGATTAATTCCTCTTTACCCGTGCGATTTTTACATCTAGCGTAATGCAGCGCATTACATATGATATATGGAAAAGCAACAATCAATAAAAATTATTCTACATGTATACACTAATATGCTCCAACTGCTTGGCGCTTTTAAAACAGTTACCATCAGTAGTGGATAAAAACTTACTTTAAAATTGGTTCGTCCTTGTGCAATGACATGCAATGTTACATTTTCTTTATAGTAAATTGTTTTATGGAAATTTCTCGGTAATGTTAGTATCTTTATGTTTGCAATAAACATTTTGAACTTTTGACTTAGTCCATATATTTTTAGCTCAATAATTTATATTTTATTACTTTATGATTTTAGCCATTCACACAAATTGCCGATTTGTTTCGTTGGTCTCTTGCCACTATTATCTACTTTGTTAAATCCATCTTGACCGATAAAGTAATAGTTAATTCATCATTTTATCCTGACAATGGTGAAAATGAAGCAGATAATATTATATTAGATGAACCTCAATCTAAAGCAAGTGAAAAAGAATTTGATCGCAGACTTTTAATTAACAAAACACGTCCTGATTCCTGTGATCACCAACTATGGCTGTACACATTTGGAAACAAAAGTTTAGCAAATGTTGCATATAACAAAACAATGACTAACGATTGCACGAGGTTGTTTCGAAGTAATTTGATGTGGTATGTAATTTAAATTGTTTTTTAGACCATTTATTGTTTATCCTGTAACTTGGAGTAATATGATATTGTTGGTTATTAACAAAATATGTATTGATGAGCCTCGAACTATTTTGACACCGGAGCCTAAGGAAATCGACTACAATGCTTCATTAAATTGTTATCGTGTAACTCACAATACCTTTCCCAGACGTAATTATATGAGTTGCATTAACAGGAGTATTCATGTAAGTTATTTGAAAATATAGTGCTACTGTAATAGAATTTTTTTTAATAGGAACGTGAAATAGAACTTTGTGGTAAAGGGACCAAAACGTCTGTTTATTTAAAACTTTTGATGGTAGTGAATTTATTAGCTTTAGTAATAAATTAGAGGATTTCTCATATATCAATTTTCTCTGTGATAAACACTTGTAGAAGTAAATGCATTAATTTAAGTATGTAGTGTTGTGAAGATTTTGCAATAATTTTAAAAATATAATTATTTTATTCTTTTATCCTAAGAAAATGGAAGAATTTTTTTTGGATATTATATATATATTTTCTAATTTTAGACACTTGGAAAAATATATCATTGGCAGTAACTTTTAGTGTTTGGATACGTCAACAGTTTTGCCAATGCATCGAATGCAGTCAAAAACAGCAAAACCACAAACTGCTCAGTAAGATTACATGAATCTCCTTAGTGTAATACCAAACCGATAAAGTATACCACTATAGATGGTATTGTATGCATGTTTTATTACACTGATGTCTAAATTCTAATTACAAGTATGTTGTAAGTTTAATTTGGACTTATACATAAGTATTCTTTACTGTTCGATAAGCAGTGAATAAAAAAAATCAAGCACTGGGAAATTCTTTGAATTGCTCATCGAGTGCAAAAAGAGTGGGTATTTGATGTTTGGTGTGGACCGTGTTCATAGAATACGAAATGTAAATATAATAAAAGCATCTGAGGTTTTCAACCTTGACAATAAATGGCAGTAAATTGCAAAATGTGAAACCCCCACAGCTTATCCATAATGGCCTTAATGAACAATAATATGAAAGTGGTGTCTAAGCAAGGGGTATACTAATATGTAGAAGGATAGTGCATACAGCTGAGAGTATGCGCTGGCAATAGTACGTATTGAAGTCTTAAGCACAATTGGTTTGTACAGATAATGGGCCAACTGTTATCTCACATGTAATACACATTTCCAATAAACATCCCAATACAGAAAAGAAGGAAACGGTTTTCTAACATTTAACTGTTAGATTGTTGAATTTGATGTATTAATTTTTAAAGATATCTTTTTACCTATGAATAGCTCAAAAAATTTTTGGGCGGCAAGTGAGCATTAAATCCAACCGGAACGAAATTTTGATAATTATATAATGTTATTTTAAGAACCAGGTTTTTTTGTGATAATTGACAGTAGAACACTTTCTTCTTTTAAGATTCATATCGTTTCAAAGCATTGTTTGAAATTATAAAACAAGCAATAGCTTTAAAAAGGAAATTGTACACCCTTGGCCAATAGATTATAACCAAAATGAGTTATTTTTTATTTCATACTTGTTTAACACATTGAGTTAAACCAATGAAGTTAATATTACATTATTCAAGTCGCAGATAATTATGATCTTACGTTCTGCATACACACTATATAATAACTAGAAGTACGAAATTTTTGCAAAAAAAAAAAAACACTAAATTTTGCAAAATCAAAAATCCAAAATTTTCGCATTTATTCACTAAAACCAAAAACAAATCTTCAAGTCAGCAACAGAATATTAAAATTGTAAAAAAAAGAAAATTTCAGATAGTCTTACTGTTAGTTAAAAGCCAACGTTGTTGTCGTTTCTACAGTTTCTTCCGCCAGCCTGATCATTCAGTCCATGATGACAATGTTGTAGGTCTTGAAAAATCGCCCTGCAAGAATGCTATTTCCTGGACTCCATAATCTTTGAATTATCACTTTTGCAAAATTTAGATAAATGTATTTAGTTGCCCATAAAACCTGAAGAACATCAGGAGTGTCTGTTTTATCTGCTGCAGCTAAGAGTTGTTTATGAAGGTGACCATATCCATCAATAAGAAAAATTGGAATTTTGGAAAAACTTACGACTAAGAAATCTCTCTTGGCTGACTGTGCGGCAATAGCTATAGAGGGATAAAATAGTGTACCAAGATGGTGGTAGACCTCGTTCCTTTCATTAGATTTCCTGTGAAGGACTAATTTATTCAAGTTCTCCTCTGTTGCGCTCATTCGCTTACTTTCCAACTCCAGATCAATCTCACCAGAATGCGTTCAGTTTTTCCAAAGAAAAACGCTTGACTTTGCGGTTTAAAAAGATTTTACTCCTAATTTAGTCTACAGTAGGTGCACGAATGGAGATTTTGACCCTTCTAAGTGTTCAATTAACTGCAAGACATCGGGACAAGACTCAGACATGTACATCACTTGCACACTATTTTACGAGGCTGAATTTCATCTTCAAAACTTTCCTTCATGGAGCTAGTACTGGTGTTATTGCCCTCATATTCCTTGAAGTAAGCACAGTGTAATCCATGTATTCATCTAAATAAATGACAGAGATGAACTAAGAGCTCCACCTTGTTATAAAGGGTTCGGGATACACATTTACTACTAAGGGAGGAGCTTCATTTTCAGAAAATTTAAATATGCACTTTTCATTTTTCTTGAGCGTAAAAAAAATTGATTTGGTCTTTGCCCCAATGAAATTCAATTCTTTAAACTCTTTCAAGAATACGTTACTTACAAGATTTACATTATGCAGCCAGCATTGGTAGATTGATTATGTTACTGTAAGGCTTAAGCATCCAGGGGCTGCTAATATGCCTTGTATTTAGAACCAATAATACACTAAGAACACAACTAACAAAAACCAAAAACGCAATACAAAGTTCAAAAAACTGCATCTATAAAATACCATGCGAATGTAACAAGTTTTACATAGGGGAAAGTTCCAGTCCGCTTCTCCTACTGTCCAGGCTTCACAGCCGTACAGTGCTGTGCTTCACACATATGTTTTAAGCAATCTTTTCCTTGTTTCTATGTTTGTGGTCTTTGAGCACAGTAGTTGCTTTTTCTTGTTAAATTTAGCACGGCCTTGTGCTAATCTTTGTTTTATATCTTTTGTGCTTTTCCCATCTTGCGTTATTTGGCTTCCTAGGTAGCAGAAATCCTTAACCTCTTGTAAGTTCGTGTTACATACTTGTATTCTTGTTTTTGATTTATTTTCCCCACCTTTGCATACTAGAACTTTAGTTTTAGTTTTGTTAATTTTCATACCGTATCTCTGTTAGAACCGTTTCCATTTCATTAAGAGCAGATTCTAACTCTTCCTTGCTAGACGCTAATATCGCTATATCATCTGCAAATCTAAGCATATCAATTTTTTGTCCCTGCATAGTAATTCCAAATGTCTTCCTGCATTTAACAGTATTCATTGCTTCTTCTATGTACAAGTTATAAATCAATGGGGATGGGGCACCTCCCTGTCTCACCCCTTTCTATTGTTTACTTCTCTATTCCTGCTTTAATTCTATTATTGCTGTTTGCTCTTTGTATAAACTATGTACTATTCGTCTATCCCTATAACTCATTCCAATCTTTTTGAGTATTTCAAACATTTTTTTCCAATTTACATTGTCGAATGCTTTTTCCAGATCTACAAACCCTATATACACGCTTTCCCCTTTTTCTATTGTTTTCTCCATTATCACTCTCAGAGCTAAAATAGCCTCCCGTGTTCCCCTGTTTCGCCTAAACCCAAATTGGTCTTCTCCTAGTACTTCTTCCGCCCGTTTTTCCATTCGTCTTTGCACAATTCTAGTTAATATTTTTGACACGTGTGCTGTCAAACTTATTGTTCGAAAATTTTCACATCTATCCGCACCTTTCTTTTTTGGTATAGTTACTATAATGCTACGTTTGCAATCTTTGGGTATCTCACCTGTCTCATACATATAGCTTACAAGTTGGAAGAGACGTTCTGTTACTGCTTGTCCAGCGGCTTTTAGAGTTTCTGCTTGCACCTTATCTGTACCCGGCGCCTTACCATTTTTCAGACTCTTTAATGCTAATTCAAACTCATCTCTAAGTATAGGATATCCCAAGTCATCATTTTCAATGTCTGATTCCTGTTGTATTGCAGTTGGTTCCTTCCTGCATATAAATTCCCTATATATTCTTGCCACCTACCTACTTTCTCTACGTTTTCTATAATGACGTTTCCTTGTGCGTTCCTTATATTTTTGCTATACGGTTTTATATCCCTAAAATTCATTATAATTAATTTGTATGCTTCATCTGTCTTTCCTATTTCCATCTTCGTTTGTACCTCTTTGCACTTTTCATCAATCCATTGTTCTTTAGCTTTCCTGCATTTTCGAATAATTTCCCATTTTATGGCTTTGTATCTCTGTTTTCCTGTTTCGTCTGATTTATTTTTGTATTTTCGTCTTTCTTCTATTAAATTCAGGATATCCTTTGTTATCCATGGTTTCTTATTTTCGAATGGGGAAAACCCCAGAATATCTCTGGCCGCCATGTCTAGGCTGGATTTAATGTTATTCCATTCTGGGTAGCTTCTACAGTCTTTTACTTGATTCCTAAACCGTTGTCTAACAAGAATGTAATATATTTGATATCTTCCTATATCTCTTGGCATCTTCCACGTATATCGTCTTCTAGCATGATGTTGAAATATTGTGTTTGTGATGGTTCTTGTCGCAAAATTCTACCAGCCTATTTCCCCTGTCGTTTCTCGTGCCTAAACCAAATAAATCTACTACCGCTCCTTCCCTACCCTCACCTACCACGGCATTATAGTCCCCCGTAATTATTAAATTTTCATGTCCTTTTACGTATCTTAATATGTCTTCGATATCTTTGTAGATGGCTTCTACCTCTTCGTTACTGTAGATAGAGGTGGGCGTGTATACTTGTATTATTACTGTTTACTGGTTTAGATTCTAATCTAACCATGATCACTCTTTCGTTCTTTTGTAAGTAGTTTTCTACACAGTATCCTATCTGTTTCCGCATCACTATCCCCACACCCAAATTTCCTTCCTCTGCTCCTTTATGAATTACCCTGAAGTCTCCATTACAAAAATCTCCTGCCTCTGGCCACTGAACTTCGCTGATCCCTACTATGTCTAGTAATAACCTATTTATTTCGATTTTTAGGTTCTCTAGCTTACCTACTTGCTTCATACTTCTAACATTCCACGCTCTGACTCGCAGAATGTTCCCGACTCTTATTTTTAACTTTTCGATCTCATCCTCCGAAGTAGTCCCCTCCCGGAGATCCGAATGGGCGACTATTTTAACTCCGGAATTTTTTACCCCAGAAAATGCCATCATGTTTGTTACAATTTAAGTACGCTGTGTACTTGGGAAATAATGTGGTGGTTTCCCGTTGCCTTCCACATCGCGGTAGTGTGTCTTAGACTGCCATACCGACCCCTATGGTCTCTGCCAATCTAAGTACCGAAAGAGCCGCTGCCCTCTTTCGGGGACCTGTCTTAGTCTGGTTCCTCACTAACGACCCTACTACTTTGGTTTGACCTGTAGTTTGGCTCTTTAGCTCATTAGAACACGCAAGCCATTTCATCTGTTCTAGTAGTTTAGATCTTCGGCAAGCTGCAGGTCCATTCGAAATGGTGGAAAAACTTACGACTAAGAAATCTCTCCTGACTGACTGCGTGGCAATAGCTATAGAAGGATAAAATAGTGTACCGAGATGGTGGTAGACCTTGTTCCTTTCATTAGATTTCCCGTGAAGGACTAATTTATTCAAGCTCTCCTCTGCTGCGCATTAGCATACTTGTCAGCTTCAGATCAATCTCACCAGAATGCGTTCAGTCGTTCCATAGAAAAATACTTGACTTTGCCGGTCTAAAAAGATTTTAAATCTCCTAATTTACTCCACAATAGATGCACGAATGGATATTTTGACCCTTCTAAGTGTTCAATTAACTGCAAGACCTTTGGACAAGACTCAGACATGTACATCACTTGAACACTATTTTACGAGCCTGAATTTCATCTTCAAAGCTTTCCTTCACCGAGCTGGTACTGGAGTTATTGCCCTCATATTTCTTGAAGTAAGCAACAGTGTAATCTATGTATTCATGTAAATAAATGACAGGTATGAACTAAGAGTTCCACCTTGTTACAAAGGGTTTGGGATACACATTTACTACTAAGGGAGGAGCTTCATTTTCAGAAAATTTAAATATGCACTTTTCATTTTTCTCGAGTGTAAAAAAGCTGAATTGATATTTGCCCCAATGGAATTCAATTCTTTAAACTTTTTCAAGAATACCTCACCTACAAGATTTACCTTATGCAGCCAGCATTGGTAAAGTAAAATATTCTCACCAAGAAGTATTTTTAATAAACCAAAACATACATCCACGTAACGTACAGAGTCTGAGAATAATCAATCTGTACTCTTTTAAGGTGTCAATAATTACTAGAGATCAAGTGAAAGAATTAGCACAGCCTAAGAAATTAACACTACCCAAATAACACAGGTCTGGTCAGGTTATGAATTGAGTTTTGAAAAGAATTGCAAAATAGTATATTGTACAACGAGCATGGAATGATGCCCATTTCTCACGAGTATGATAAATTGCAGCACGAGCTGAAAGCGAGTGCTGCAAATCATACGAATGAGAAATGGGCATTCCATGCGTGTTGTTTGTCATACGATTCATCGGCCACGATAACTACAGGTTTATCATGAAGTTGTTGTTTTATTGATATCTTTGAATACCTACAACGTGGTAGATATTTTCATATTAAAGCATCTCCTAATGAAACGTCACCTGAACCAGGTATATTTTCAACAAAGCAATTGCAAACAGCTGAATTTATGTAACAAAATACTGGTTTTAAACAAATTCTTATTGTGTCTTCAATAAATACATTTTTTATTGTTTTGCATGTTTTTGCACTTTGCAGTTCTTTCAAGTCTTCTAGACAAATATTACAATATTTACACATGACGATATTTTCATCTGCTAAATACTATACTTTTTTTCGTATTCTTTTACTCGATCATTTAATTCTTTCTTTGGATGGTCCATATTGATATAAAATAATATGCAACACAGTACTGTATCGGTACTGTATATTGACGTGTTCAATGTCTAGACGACTGTCGATCAGTCCGGTGTCTGCAATACCACATTTTCGCATTCTTTGCTATTCGCTGTCACATCCGTGCTGCTAGAGAGCTACAGCCTGTCCCCCACCTCAAGGACATAACGAGACATGTCGGTTATAACAATTCTTCCTATAGAAATTGCATATTTACCAAAAGCGCTTCGCTTCATATTTCCATATTTTGCCTATTTTTCATAATTTTGCACTTATTAGAACTTATTTCGTAAATACGAAAATTATATATCCCTAATAATAATCTTTCACAATTAACTAAAGTCGTTTCGAAAATTGCATTAAAAATTAATCTGATATTCATTATCATTGTGAATATTTTTGATTACCTCGACATACTAAAGCATGTTTGTTTGTTTTAAAGCATCTAAAATATAATCATTGCAGCAAAGTTGCCTCAAATGAAGAAAAAAAACTTTTTGCTCTGCTCAAAATGTTTAGCAATGTAAGAAGCAGATAATATCATCTATTAATATTTATATGTTTAAACAATTAAATAATTGAGAGTCTTTAATGGGAAGTACAGTTCTTGAATTTTAAAAATCAGTTCTTATTACAGGCAGTGATAGATTCGAGAAACTGCTAGCTTGCATTGATGTACAGGATTCAGATAAATGTTACACTGTTTCTAACAATAAATAGGAAGTTATACATACAGCATCTTGAAGCATCTAATCTCCAAGTGTGCTAAAAGATTAAGCATATGAAGAGTTTAAAACAGCTTACCTAACAAGAATCAACAGATGATGTTAAAGCACTGCAACTTATTTAAAAATTGTCTCGAAGTTTATGAATTTAAAGTTTTCCTCTGATGTTTTAGGATATAGATTTGCTTGTTGTTTTAAATTGGTAGGTATTAAAAAAACATTATTAACTGAAAATATGTTAAAAATTTATATGGTGCTTCACATTCTCGATATTCTAATAAAATGACAATAATAATAATAATTATATATACAAGTAAAGCATTCTCGGATATTTGTCTTCATTTTCACTGATGCTAAAATGATTAAAGTAATTAAGAAGCTAATTCAAAACTGTTAAAATTCTAAAGTATATTGTTGTATGTTTGATTATAAAATAACAGGAATAAATATGGGCTTTAGTATTGTCTAAGAAAATAAGATTGTTACAGCTAAAACAAGCGTTAAATAAATTAAATTTTGATTTGTCCTGAAGGGGTAATATAAAGGATGCATCAACTAACTGCAGTGGTACTGGAGTGGTTCCTAGGGAAAAATTAGAAAAAATAATAAAGAAAATTAAATAAATACAAAAATAATAAATAACAAGGCTTAAATACCAAAATTTTACATTATGTTAACACTTTCTGTGTCAAAATCGAGTAGGCCAATTTATCGGTCACAGCAATTCTTATAATGTTATTTCTATATAGAATGTGGTTATACTGCATAAATCTCCCTTGCTTTAGTGACCTAAAGTTAGTCCTAATTAAAGAAATTTCTTAAAATAAAATGCTCCTTTCAAATAGGACTATTACTGGGGTAGCTGGATATCTTTTACTAAATAATACTAAATAATTTGAAATAAAAATCCACTTAAACCCTATTAACACAAAATTATTTCAATATACCTACAAATATACTTTCCTAAAAGAAAATCTTAAAAAAGCTTAAATCTAAGCCATTGACAAAAGTATTAGCCACGCCTCCGGCTTTCATATTTAATTATTAAACATTCATAAATCCCAACTTTTTCTGTATCCTTACTAAAATATATTAATATCAATACCTACATATTTCTTAATCTTTTAAACTATTAACCTTATACTTAAATTTAATCACTACTCGTTCTGTCTGTAAATCATGAATCAATCAGAAGGGAAAAACTCTTAGTTTGTCTAAATTGTTTGTCAAAGGAACATTTCATTAATCAGTGCCCTTTCAAATCCACATGTAAAAGGTGCAAGGGAAAGCACAATACCCTTCTTCATGAGGACAAGCTTCAAACTAAATCTTATGGTCAACTAGGGCCTGCAAACTCTGAAGCATACCTTGTTGAGTCCGATCAACCATTTTCAGCATTTTGTACAAACGATATTAAAGTTTAGTTGCCAACAGCAATGGCCAAGGTAGTTTCAAGTAACGGTACCAGTTACACTACACGAATCCTATTGAATTCAGGTTCACAGTCCCACTTTATAAGGTTATACCTATGCAAAAGGTTAAACCTTCAAACAAGTAATGTGAATATCACAGTCTCTGGTTTAAGCAAATCCACTTCTCGCAGACAATCAAAGTGTGACGTCGAGTTGTATGCGATCCACACTAATTTCAAGTTGAACATTTCATGTTTAGTTCTCGATGAAATAACAGGTAGCATGCCTAATTTTCATGTCAAGCGCAACAACTTTTGGATTCCAGATAACATCATGTTGTCTGATTACACTTTTAATCAGCCTTGTACCATAGACATTCTAATTGGTTCACCAGCATTTTGAAAGCTCCTATGTGGACGACAAACACAGTTAGGATCAAATCTTCCAATTCTAAAATAGATGCGTTTAGGATGGGTTGTTTCTGGACCAACACCAATGGTTTCTACTCAGTACTCTAGAAGATTTAATTAAATAAACAAATTGGCAAGTCATAAAACGAGGTGGATGGAAGCTGCAACACAATACGCGTGAATAGTGCATCATCATAACGCTAAGAATCCCAGTTAAACAAGCAGGTTTAAAACTGCGTAAGATAGAAAAACGGATATAATTTAATACATAAATTATATTAAGACTACGTGATCAGAAAGGTAAAACCCAACACCTGATAGATTAGGTGATAAAGCCAAAGTTCATCAAATTTATTGTACAAACAAAACGTACGTGACTATGGAAAGAGAAAATCCAAGAGAACCAATGCAATAACTTGAAGTTCTACGTGCAGGAAATAGCGAATCAATTTCGTTTATACATCAAAAATCCATAGAAATGCTCAAAATCTTGCATGTAAGAATCACGTACAAAACTTAATCGTTGAACTATGTGCTTGTCAACAGATAGGCGGTTGCTTTTAAATACGATCGGATTTGTAAACAAATCTGTTTAACATGAATTAAGACATGATTCACATCACCTGAAAGAAAATATTTACGTGAAGGAATTAGAAGTGAGTTTATAGTTAATAAATTGTGTAATGGTGAGAGTGCAAAATTAAATGAGGTTCGTCGTTATAATCCTTAAAAACGTAAGTAACAAAAGGTTGTTTTTAAATCTGATTCTAAGTTTTACATTAACAAAAGGACTCTGAATAATTACTGGATCCGATGTGGAAATTCAACAAGTATTTAATTCAATTATTAATTACTGGATCTGACCAGGAAGTTTAACAAAAAACGCTAAAATAATTTATGAATTAATCAGTAGAAGTTGTAAATAAGAACAATGCAAACCATATCTAAAGTAGATCTGGATTCAACGTTGGGACTATTAAATTACTAAGCTGAAACGAGAGCAATTGGAGCAGGAACTGGTTCAAACCGGAGATAATAAATTAGCCAATCTGAATATTTTGTTGTATTTTTATTTATGTATATTTTAAACATTGCTTTCATGAAAATTTTAAATAAGGGTCAACAAAGATCGTTTTTAGTACACGTTATAAATTACGTAAAGATTGAAGAAGTTTAGTGAACATTCATAGGGCTTCAAATAATAATAATAAGGGTGATTTTTGCTGGATTTTGTTTAATTAACGGGAATGATAATTATTGAAAGAATTTAATTCAATTATTAAAAGGAGGTTCTATTCAAGGAATTCTTAAACGTTTTTGTACATTGTAAATATTTTGAGAATATTATAGTAGTTGTGCTTAATGGTGTTTTGACTTAAAGAAATAGGAAGTAGAGGTATAAGAAAAATTAAATTATTTGTTGTTGTATTGTCGCAAGTTCCATGCGTGGTTAAAACTGAGCTAGTCAAGGTATTAAAAATTAAAATTGACAAAAAGAAAATTTTAAGCTTTTTATTTCACAAACAGTGGGGCACCGGGTTATTGCAACGATATCACAGCAATATATATGCATATCTTCTAGAAAGAGGTGCTAGGTTGGTTACCCGAAAGGGAATACCATGATTGGTGATTGATTGATTAAGAATTTAACTGTGTCAACACCAAATGTGCACTTATTTTTATTTAATGTAATTCCCTCGGCATGCAAACATTTCAAAATTTCATACAAGCTTTTATCATGTCTTTGTAGGGGTATATATCAAAAGATCGTCAATGTACATGGCCACCCCTTTAACTCCTGAGATCATTTTTGAGAACATATTTGCAAAGTATTCGGGTGCACAAGATATACCAAAAGGCAAGGGTTTCAACCTGGGCTTCCCAAAAAGCGTTATAAATGTTGTGAAATCCTACATGATGATTTTATGGGTATTTGATAAGACCAGAATTGGTATCAAATTTTGAAAATACAGCTGCTCCTGTCAGCCTCAATAGCATACTCTCAATCTCAGCAATGGGAAAGTATGGTCTTGGAACACTTTTATTTATAATTGTGTATAGTCACAACACAACTCAACTGAATCTTCTTTAGGTACCACAACAATTGGTGCTACCCACTCTGTAATTATCGACTGGGAAAATAATATCGAGTCTTACCAAGCACTGAAGCTCAGTTTCTAATTTGTCTAAAAGAGGTTGAGGTACAACTCTGGGTACACTTTTTATAAAGGTATTGGATTGTCCTTTAGTTTAATTTCGATCGGTTGTTTAACTTTCCCAATTCATTAAACAAACAAGGAAAATCCTGCTCTACAGAGTTATACTTAGAAAGTGTATTCGCATTAATACACATTATTTTACCTTTTGTAAATTTAAGTACATTTAACTTCAACATACCTGGATGGCCTAGTATGGGAGATTTTAAATTTTTAATTGTGTATACTGGCATGATAGTAACATCCTTTTTGTGTTTCAGAGTGAAACTTACAGTGCCAACTACATCTAACTCTTTATCATCAGGGCCTGAAATGGTTTAATTTGTTTTAACAATTTTGTCTAATAAACCATGTACTTGGCACTCTGGAAGGCAAACCACGCCAGCTTCTGCATCAATAAGAAAGTTGTTTTTCCCCCATTTCAACTATCTCTACAAGTATATACCCTTCACTGTTATATGGAATTATGGAACCTATAGTGAATGATCCAAGTAGATATTTTTTTCTGTAGTGTGATAAAACGTCTAATAAATTAGAATTTCTACAGTTACATTTTTAACAAATTTTATTGATTGACAACCCTTTTTGCCAGTGCCCTAATTTAGCACAATTTCCACATCTTGATTTACGTGCTGGGCAATTTTCCCTTCGGTGAAATACTAAGGCAAGGAAATTATAGCAATTCTCATATTTCAATTATCTTCGTTAAACTTGGAGCCTCCTTTTGTTTCTGACCTATCCACAGGTAGCCGATTTCCATAATATTTGGATACAGCTGATATGCTTTCAGATCTTATTTGAGTATTCAAAATTTGGTTCTGCGGTTCTTGAACTTCAGCTTGTTGTGCTGCAGAAATTACATCAGAAAGTGCTAATTTAGTTTGGCCTAATAAATGCTCTCGGGTTTTGGTACAAATCATACCCACAATAATACGATCTGCTATCAACGAGTCTTTAAGTTGAACATACTCACAATTTTCCCCAATCGAATGAAGTGCAGTTATAAAACTGTTGACTGGTTCACCTGTGTGTATTGAACTTATACACTTCGAAAGTGATATTGCAGCTGGCGACAAAATATTCATCAAATGCCTTAACTGTCACTTTGTACGTTGTTGGAAGTGTGGAGAACTGCAGTAAAATATTCTCCCCATTACGTATAAAAGAATATCTATTTTCTCCTGATCTGACTAGGCCCGATTCTGAAATGTAGTGTTGAAAGCGTTTTATCCATTATGGCCAATAATTTGATGCTCCAAATTAAATTTTTCTGACGGAACCACATTTAACATACTTGTCGCAGGCGCTTCTGTCATTTTATTATTTCTCTTTTGTTACTGCTGATTATTGTTTTACGGCTGTCACCACATATTGTCACTATTTACAATAAGAAATAATAAAGAACTGGATTGAATCTTTTTTACAAACTTTTATAATCGCACCTTTTATATGTCTCAAGTGTAAAAACAGATCCCTAAGGAAGGCCCTAACGGCCACCATAAAGTAACTTTTCTCACACCATTTCATGAGACATGCGAAATACTCAAAGATTTCAAACGTAACACTATATAGTCACTATAACAAAAAATAAAGATGCAAACATGTGAAAACTTTCAAACAATAAGTTTGACAGCACACGTGTCAAATATATTAACTAGTATTGTACAAAAGCGGATGGAAAATAGTACTGAAGAAATACTAGGAAAGGAACAATTTGAATTTAGGCGAAACATGGAAATATGGGAGGATATTTTAACTCTGAGGGTGATGATGGAGAAGACGATAGAAAAAGGATAAAGCATGTATATAGGGTTTGTAGATCTGGTAAAAGCATTCAACAGTGTAAAATGGAAAAAAATGTTTGAAATACTCAAGAAGATTGGAATGGGGTTTAAGGGTAGACGGATAGTACATAGCTTATACAAAGAGCAAACTGCAGTAATAGAATTAGTAGTAAATATTAGGAAAGTGGTGAGACAGGGCTGTGCCATATCCTCATTAATTGAATACTGTCAAGTGCAGAAAGACATTTGAAATTATTATGCAGGACAAACGATTTATATGCTTCGATTTGCAGATGATATAGTAGTATTAGCATCTAGCAAAGAAGAGTTAGAATCAGCTCTTAGTGAAATGAAAACAGTACTAACATAGGGATACGGTATGAAAATTAACAAAAATAAAACTAAAGTATTAGTGTGTAAAGGAGGGGCAAATAAGTCAGAAAGCAGAATACAAATAGGAAACGAAAACTTACAAGAGGTTAAAGATTTCTGCTATTTAGGAAGTCAAATAACACAAGATGGGAAGAGTGCAAAAGATATAAAACGTTAGCACAAGGACGTGCAGCATTTAACAAGAAAAAGCAACTACTGTGTTCAAAGACAACATAAAAACATATGTGGAGCACAGCACTGTACGGCTGTGAAACGAGTAAAGTGAGAGAAGCGGACAGGAAAAAGGTAGAAGTTTTTGAAATGTGGTGCTACACATGTATGATGAAGATATCATGAACAGACAAAGTTACGAACAAAGAGGTTCTCGAAATGATATGGGAAGAAAAACATGTGTGGAAAACAGTAAAAAAAATAGGAGAGATAGGATGATAGGACACATACTAAGGCATGAGGGAATCATCATCATCATTAGGTCTTCAGTCCTGAAACTGGTTAGACGCGTACCATCATTGTTTCCTATTCTGAACTAACGTACAGGTTATCCTGTAATTTGCACAGTCTGCATCTATCACTATCTGATCTAGGTTTACATCCACCTCTTTTTTCCTATCTCTGCTTGTCATATATCTCATACTATTCCCCAAAAATGCCTTAGAACGTATTCTGCTCTTCTACTTCTCCTATTTTTTTTCCCAAAGATATCCTTGTTCCCCTACTGTTTCTACAGCCTATTTGTTTTTACCTTTGTCTGTCCATCCTCATACTTCTGAAGCACGGCATTTCAAAGGCCGCTACTGTTCTTCTGTCTGCTTTTCAGACTGCCCATATTTCATAGGCATACTGTCTGTGCTGTGCTCCACTCATATGCTTTCAACAACTTTTTGTTCTGTTTGTTGTCTTTCATCATAGGCGCTGTTCTTTCTTGTTAGATGCAGGTCGGCCCCTTCTATTTATTTTATAATTATATACCCTATTTCTCCGACATTCAGTGGTTGTGAGGGGGGGGGAGCCTGTGGCTGCCAAGTTCCCCCAGCATTTGAACATTTACCGATTTAATATTTTTTCCAATATATTTTTTAGCACAGTCAACATTAGTTGCAGATATTTCACAACCAACACCTGTAGTTGTTTATAATAATCATCAGATTTATCTGCGCTTATTTTTTCGTCATTGGGTTTTCCGTCTCACAACTGGTTGGACACGTAGCAGCACTTATTTATTTTCTAAACTAGCCTACATAGTTCCCGAAATTCTCACACAGCAATACAGCTCGGTTCCCCTTCTATTGTTTTCTAATTATATGCCCTATTTCACCGAGATTCTTTGAAGGGGGTTAAGCAGAATGTGGCTGCCAAGATTCCCCATTTGCCAATATAATAGTTTTCCAGTAAATGCTTTCACGCAATTACCATTATTCGAGAATATTGCCCAGCCAATACTTGTAGTTGCTTATAATAATCATCATGTTTAAGTGCAATTACTTTCTTCGTCATTAGTTTATCCATCTTGGGACTGGTTGGATGCGTACCCCCATTGATTTCTATTCTGACCTAGCCTACACATTTCCCTGAAACTGCTACAGCCTACATCTTTCACTATCTGTGTGCAGTAGTCTAACCTAGGTCTACCTCTTCTCTTTTTTTCTATCTCTGCTTCTAGTATATTCCTCACTATTCCCTCATGCCGTAGTATGTGGCCTATCATCCTATCTCTCCTATTTTTTATCGTTTTCCACATATTTTTTTCTCCCCTACCATTTTTAGTACCTCTTCGATCTTAACTTTGTTTGTCCATGATATCTTCATCATTCGTCTGTAGCACCACATTTCAAAGGCTTCTACCTTTTACTTGTCCGCTTCTCCTACTGTCCAGGCTTCACAGCCGTACAGTGCTGTGCTCTATACATATGTTTTAAGTACTCCTTTCCTTGTTTCTATGTTTGTTGTCTTTGAACACAGTAGTTGCTTTTTCTTGTTAAATGTAGCATGACTTGAGCTAATTTTGTTTTATATCTTTTGTGCTTTTCCCATCTTGCGTAATTTGGCTTCCTAGGTAGTAGAAATCCTTAACCTCCTGTAAGTTCGTATTACATATTTGTATTCTTGTTTTTGATTTATATTTCCCTCCTTTGCATACTAGTACTTTAGTTTTAGTTTTGTTAATTTTTATACCGTATCTCTCTGTTAGAACCGTTTCTATTTCAATAAGAGCAGCTTCTAACTCTTCCTTGCTAGATGCTAATACCGCTATATCATCTGCAAATCTAAGCATATCAATCTTTTGTCCCTGCATAGTAATTCCAAATGTCTTACTGCATTTAACAGTATTCATTGCCTCTTCTATGTACAAGTTAAAAATTAATGGGGATGGGGCAAATCCCTGTCTCACCCCTTTCTATTGTTTACTTCTCTACGTTCCTGCTTTAATTCTACTATTGCTGTTTGCTCTTTGTATAAGCTATGTACTATTCGTCTATCCCTATAACTCATTCCAATCTTTTTGAGTATTTCAAACATTTTTTTCCAATTTACATTGTCGAATGCTTTTTCCAGATCTACAAACCCTGTATACACGCTTTCCCCTTTTTCTATTGTTTTCTCCATTATCACTCTCAGAGCTAAAATAGCCTCCCGTGTTCCCCTGTTTCGCCTAAACCCAAATTGGTCTTCTCCTAGTACTTCTTCCGCCCGTTTTTCCATTCGTCTTTGCACAATTCTAGTTAATATTTTTGACACGTGTGCTGTCAAACTTATTGTTCGAAAATTTTCACATCTATCCGCACCTTTCTTTTTTGGTATAGTTACTATGATGCTACGTTTGCAATCTTTGGGTATCTCACCTGTCTCATACATATAGCTTGCAAGTTGGAAGAGACGTTCTGTTACTGCTTGTCCAGCGGTTTTTAGAGTTTCTGCTTACACCTTATCTGTACCCGGCGCCTTACCATTTTTCAGACTCTTTAATGCTAATTCAAACTCATCTCTAAGTATAGGATATCCCAAGTCATCATTTTCAATGTCTGATTCCTGTTGTATTGCAGTTAGTTCCTTCCTGCATATAAATTCCCTGTATGTTCTTGCCACCTACGTACTTTCTCTACGTTTTCTATAATGACATTTCCTTGTGCGTTCCTTATATTTTTGCTATACGGTTTTATATCCCTAAAATTCATTCTAATTAATTTGTATGCTTCATCTGCCTTTCCTATTTCCATTTTCGTTTGTACCTCTTTGCACTTTTCATCAATCCATTGTTCTTTAGCTTTCCTGCATTTTCGAATAATTTCCCATTTTATGGCTTTGTATCTCTGTTTTCCTGTTTCGTCTGATTTATTTTTGTATTTTCGTCTTTCTTCTATTAAATTCAGGATATCCTTTGTTATCCATGGTTTCTTATTTTATTTTTGTGTATACCCCAGAATATCTCTGGCTGCCATGTCAGATATTTTGCCGATATCTTTGAGCAATTCATTTGACTTTTTTTCGAATCTTTTTTGAATATCTTTATCTTTTAGTTTCTTTAGGTCCAAGTGCCTTTTTCAGTTTCTTTTTTTCAAATTTTTAAATTTAAGTGCGGCCTTCATAATTACGATGTTGTGGTCAGTGTCTATATCTGCTTCTGGGTAGCTTTTATAGTCTTTTACTTGATTCCTAAACCGTTGTCTAACAAGAATGTAATCTATTTGATATCTTCTTATATCTCCTGGCATCTTCCACGTATATCGTTTTCTAGCATGATGTTGAAATAATGTGTTTGTAATGATTAAATTGTTCTTGTTGCAAAATTCTACCGCTCCTTCCCTACCCTCACCTACCACTGCATTAAAATCCCCCGTAATTATTAAATTTTCATGTCCTTGTACGTGTCTTAATATGTCTTCGATATCTTTGTAGATCGCTTCTACCTCTTCATCACTGTAGCTAGAGGTGGGCATGTATACTTGTATTATTACTGTGTCTACCGGTTTAGATTCTAATCTAACCATGAGTACTCTTTCGTTCTTTTGTAAGTAATTTTCTACACAGTGTCCTATCTTTTTCCGCATAACTATCCCCACACCCACACCCGAATTTCCTTCCTCTGAGCCTGTATGAATTACCCTGAAGTCTCCACTTCAAAAATCCCCCACCTCTGGCCACCGAACTTTGCTGATTCCTACTATGTCTAGTGATAACCTATTCATTTCAAGTTACAGGTTCTCTAGCTTACCTACTTGCTTCATAGTTCTAACATTCTACGCTCCGTTTTGCAAAATGTTTCAGACTCTTATTCTTAACTTTCGGATTGCATCCTTCGAAGTAGTCCCCTCCCGGAGATCCAAATGGGGGACTATTTTAACTCCTGAATCTTTTACCCCAGAGAATGCCATTATTTTATTATAATTTAGGTACGCTGTGTACTTGGGAGGTAATGTGGTGGTTTTTCGTTGCCTTGCACATCGCGGTAGTGTGTCTTAGATTGCCATACTGACCGCTATGGTCTCTGCCAATCTAGGTACCGAAAGAGCTGCTGCCCTCTTTCGGGGACCTGTCTTAGTCTGATTCCTCACTAATGACCCTACTACTTTGGTTGGACCTGCAGTTTGGCTCTTTAGCTCATTAGAACACGCAAGCCATTTCACCTGTTCTAGTAATCTAGAACTTCGGCAAGGTGCAGGTCCATTCAAAATGGCATGAGGGAATAGTGCGTATTATATAAGAAGCAGAGACAGGAATAAAAGAGATAGATATAAACCTAGATCAGACTATTGCACACAGATAGCGAAAGATGTATACTGTGGAAATTTCAAGGAAATGTGTAGGTTCATTCAGAATAGGAAACATTGGAAGTACGCATCTAACCAGTTCTAGGACTGAAGACCTATTGATGATGATGACCGCAAGAAAATTACACTTAAACAGTGCTTATTGAAAGAAAGAGTCCTGCTGTTTTGGTAGTTTGTAAGTGGCTGAAATCTCAAGTACATATATTGCAATACATGGACTATTCGAACTAGTTTAGACATGTTTAAAGTTAGAAACTTTTGCAATCGGTACAACAAATGTATCTTAGCTATAAGCAGTTTCCAACTATATGAATATACCTATTGCGAAGTATGTCTATAGCAGGGACTAGAACCTTTTTAAAATTATGTTTTGGTTCCAGTTTCAGTAACCGGCAATTAAAAATAAGGGTTTGGTTCGGGGTCTTATTTTAATGCTATTTCAGTAATGGTTCCAGAATTTTTAGTTTTGGGGGTATTATAACTTACAAAAAAGTAATCTCAGTTTAACTTTAGAAGAAGAACCTAAAAATATCTGTTCCTTATATAATTTTTTGAGTTCCTGTCAGTCTCTGGTTTGTAGTTAGTGCTGTAATTTTTGAAAATGTTGGACGACAGAGTATGTGTTAAGTATTGAGCATAATTATAGACAAATATTTAGATTTGAAAAATAATTCTTAATATGTTGTTAAAAAAGTTGCAAATAAGATTTACTTTCTGTACCGAACATCAAAATTTCTTACAGTATTCACTAGATGCTTAGTTTTAAGAAAATAATTACACTTTGTTTTGAATTTACCCTTCTACATAAACAAATTTGAAATGTGTCAAGACTGCAGAAATTACAGAACAAGTGGACATATTATGTTAAAGTGTAATAGAAACACGTTTGTCCTTACAGTGTTCTTAAATATTACGCTCATTACACACACTCATTTTTAATATGCTAAAACTAATATTTAAATTGAAAAATATTAACTGTTGCCTGATTGTTTATGCACTAGATTTAATGTTTAATACCTTGCCAAAACATTCAAAGGAAGCTAATACTGTATAAGTAGGTATTTGTATTGTAGTATGGAGTATGTTATATAGGTATATAAGGCAAAATTTGTAATAAATGTTTAAATAAGAATTATGTGTAGCAGATTGCTAAATAAATGCAACTGATTATTGTTAAGGAGTTTTACTTCATGCGTTTGTCATTCCCAATAATAATGTTATTGAATACTCTCCTCCAAGAGTTCATTTAGCATCTCCTACAAATAGGATCTATATTTAAAAGCAAAATTCAATTAACGATGTGATTTCTGTTCTTCAAAATTCTCAAATTAATTTTGCTGCTATAGCAGGAAAATTGAGAAAAATGCATTCAAATGATAAATATAGGTGTTTATGCACAAATTAAATTCAGCTTACATTAGTTTGCTTAAAAACAATTTTACTTAAAATCGTATTTGCCCATTTTACCACCACAAAGATATTTCACGTAAAATTCAATAAGCAAACCAATAAATATAGTTGAATTTAATTTAATAATTACTATTGAATAAGGTAGTGATATTATTTATACTTCCCGCCTATTATAGTAAGGATCGCACCCATTACATTTAATTTTCTATGATTGCAACTGACATTATACGGCTTATAGCCGTTAACTTATCTAACCTATGGCCGTTTGTGCGTTAATTGAAGTGGTCCCATAGACAACCAAATAGATATATATCGTTAATAGGAAGACCTTGGCTCATGTTTTAGTTTCTTCCCACTGGCAAGAGGCGCCCTAGTCAATATAATTCTATCATGATGTGTACATAATTTATTAAAAATTTCTGTTTTCCGTATGTCTTATTTGGATGCAATTATTATAATGTTTATAACATTGATGCAGTTACTGTTTTTATTTAATAAATTTGTCGACAAACTAAAATTACAAAATAAAGCATAGATGAGATTGATCGTTGGTAGTGAAAATGTAATAATTTAATTAAACAATTCGGTAGAATGTTATAAGCTTCAGCGCTCATCCGATCAGTAACACCCGGGATTTCAGAGTGTAAAGACGTGTTTCAGTCGAACTCAGTGAAATCGCTTCCGCGTACATTAGGTGCACCGCCGCATATTGCAAATACTTTATTAATTTTGTGTAAATATTTAGTGAATTAAGTTAATTTTAAACATAATGTAAGTGCTTTGAACTTTGAAATTAATTAGTTCTTACGGAGTGTTTCAAAACTTTTAATTAAATAATTCATACGCATAATTAAGTGTACTGTCTATGAAAGCGGGTAAAACACAGAAAAGTGCTATTCGCAAAATTAAACGCAATGAGAAACTAGAAGTTGACAGTGAGGTTTTTAATATTCGAAGTTTACAAGCCTTAAAGAGTAAACTTGTACGAGAAAGCATTGAGCAAACACCCCTTACTAGTTCCGGAAATGCCTTTGTTAAAGACGCACCTTTTACTCAGGTAGACGATAATACAAGCAGCTACACGGGCGAGAGCGTGAACGACCCCGCAGAAATTCGAACCGTAAAGGATGTAGTAAATACAAAGCACGAAATAATGGATTTGAGTACATTTATGGAAAATTTCGAACAACGAAATCACAGTAAAGAGAAACCTGAAACTGGTATCGATGCGGATGGTTTTCAGAAACCTTCAAAGGTAGCAAAATTGCGTAAATCCGTGAGCCGCGAATCCCTCACTTCGATACAAAACCGATACACCCCTATTGAAGAACTGAATGATGATTGTGTTTCGCAAATGGATGTTATAGATTCGGAAAGTGCAAGCGTTGCTGAAGCCCCGATTAATACGGTTAAAACTAATAAACTTAAACCTCCGCCACCCATAGTTATTCACGGCAAGGCGAAAAATCACAAACAATTAATTCAACAAATTAATTCTAAGATCAGTAAGGGTTTCACTGTTAAATATAATTATAATAGTACAAATATTTTCATATCAGATCGTAATGAACGTAAGGAATTTATTAAATGCATAGAGGTAGATAAAGTAAAATTCCACACTTTTGCGGACTCAGATGAAAAGACACATGCTTTCGTCTTACGTGGGATAGGCGGAGACCTAACTTGAGGAAATCTCGGAAGAATTGAAAGAAAAAGGCATTCCGGTAATAAACACATATAAGATGAAACACATAGCGTTCCATTATATTTAGTAGTTACCGATAACACCGTAACATTGAAAAACTCCAACAAGATGTTAAAAGCGTAGCTTATACGCGAATTAGCTGGGAGCGGCAAAGAAACAAAAGCGAATTACTCAATGCCGTCGCTGTCAACAGTGGTCACATGCCACGGGAAATTGCCGGGAACCATAAAATGTGTAAATGTGCACAAGACCATTGGACATACCAATGTACAAAAGTTAGAGAGTTGCCAGCTAAATGTGCAAATTGCCTTGAGCGCATCCCGCAAGCAGCGAAGACTGTCCAATATACTGCAAAATAATGGAAAAGCTCATGGATAAAGATAACGCCAAATCAACAATAAACGTAGTCAGAAATTCAATTCCTAATATTCGCAGTCAACAACAGTTTCCTGCAATAAGAGCACCAGCACCCGCACCAATAACAAATCCATGGACAAAAGCTCCCCGGAAAGAGGCATCAGGTATGGAAACTAACCACACAGATGACATCACCGAGTTCCAACAATTGACGCAGGAAATCTGTAAGCTGAACACCCTGATAAATGTAAATGGTATGTTAAAAGCCGTTAGGATCTAAATAATGCGTTAGGTACGTGTAAAACTGCAATGGAAAAGTTTACTGCGTTCAACAATTTTGCAATGAATTTGAACCAATATGGATTGTAGGTTAAAAATTGTAACATGGAACGCAGATGGTTTAATTAATAAATTAGGACAGCTAATAGAATTTCTAAGTTCAAATAACATCGATATAATTTTAATCAATGAAACAAAACTGCGAAAGTGCCAAAAACTTAAAATCAAAGGTTTTACTATAGTGCGCAAAGATAGACCAAATGAAACGGGACAAGGTGGTGTTGAAATAGGCATAAAAATAATATTCCACATAGTGTAGTTTGTTTAGACAATATTAGCATAGAAACTCTGTGTATCAAATTAGTTAACAATGTGCATATCGTGTGTGCGTACAATTCCCCCAGAAACAATTTTAACTTTAATGATTTAGATAAGATTTTTAGTTTGTATAGAAAAATAGTGTTAGTAGGAGACCTAAACGCGAGGCACTACAGTTGGAATTGCCACAGAAATAATAGGAACGGCATAACATTAAGAGATTATGTCAATAGTAACAACCTGGAAGTGATTTTCCCTGATACTGCAACGCACTTCCCCTGGAACGGCTCTACTCCCACCACAATAGACATAGTTGTAGCCAAAAATATACGAGATCTAATAGAACCAAAATCCCTGTCAGAACTTGAATCAGATCATAATCCAGTGTTATTTAGTATGAATCATTATCAACATGAACCAAACAAAGTTAAAATAAGGTCATATAAACAAACCAATTGGCAACACTTCAGAATCGAATTGACAAAAACATTCACCTAATCTCGGAATTTCAGAACACGCAAGATCTAGAATCATGTATTACAGAATTTACAACTGTGGTCACAAAACCATCAAAAGTTTACTACCGTAATTGAATTCGACCCAACAAAAGACATGCTCCTGAAACAATAAAAATCGCAATAAAACGCAAAATTCGATTAGAAAAGATGGCAGCAAACAGCAAACCCGCTAATAAAACATCAACTAATGGAGATAAATAAAGAAATCAGAAACAGCATAAAAGAATATCGCAATAAAATATGGACCGAAAAACTCGAGAAGCTTAAACCACAGGACAACACACTTTGGAGGGTAACAAAATCCTTACGTAAAATATTTGAACCTATGCCACCATTAAAAAACAATAATAAAGAATATATTACAGATAAAGAAAAATCAGAAATATTAGCGGAACAATTTGCAAAAGCGCACGCATTAGAAGCAGACGATAAATGCCACGAAAATATTATAACCGAAGTAAACGCATTCCTGACACGCACAGAAAAATATTCCATTCCAACAAAAACATTACAGGATATTGTTACCAACCCGAAAGAAATTAGGTCAATTATAAGTACTCTACCAAATAATAAAGCTCCAGGGGAAGACGCGATTCAAAACATAATAATCAAGAACTTTTCCAAAAAAGCAGTATTACAGCTCATGTATATAGTGAACGGCATTATTAAATTACAGTATTTCCCACAAAGCTGGAAAATTGCATTAGTAGTGCCAATACCCAAAATTGGAAAAGATGTTAGGGACATTACTGGATATCGACCGATTAGTTTACTGTCTACTTTGGGAAAAGTGGCAGAAAAGATTATTTTACAACGTATCAACAAATTGGAAGAAACCATAAAAACCACACAAGACGCCCAATTTGGATTCAAAGCCGGCCATAACACGACCCAACAAGTGGTACGCATTGTAAACGATGTAATTGTCAACTTCAATAAAAGCAAAGTCACTACAATGGTACTTCTCGACATACAGAAAGCTTTTGACAAAGTATGGATTACCGGACTCATATACAAATTAATTAAACTTCAACTACCCGTATACATAATCAAGTTAATACACTCCTATGTCATAGACAGAAAATTCGTCGTAAAAATTAACCAGTCAAGATCAACTGTAAGAAACATTACCGCCGGCGTACCTCAAGGGTTCATACTAGGCCCCAAAATTTTTACAATGTATATCCGCGACTTACCTGAGTTCCCTAGAACTACCACATCATTGTTTGCAGACGATACCGCAATATTTGCACATTCAGACTCAGCTATAATATGTAGTCAACAGACGCAATTCCATTTGGACATCCTAGCACGCTATTATAAAAAGTGGAAAATTGCGGTAAACCCGGAGAAAACAGAAGCTATTATTTTCTCCAGGAAATTTAGTAATTCAAAAATATTTAAAAAGATAAAACTAATTGGTACACAAGTCAAAGAATCAGATGTAGTAAAATACCTCGGAGTATATTTGGATAAACGGCTGAATTTCAAGCACCATATTAAAAGAAGCATTGCAAAAGGGTATGCCTGCACAAAATCCATATATCCACTTTTAGCTAAAAATAGCAAACTAACAACAAAAAACAAAAAACTGTTATACACAGCCATCATAAGGCCTATCATCACATATGCAGCTCCGGTCTGGTGCGGAATTAGTAACACAGCACTACAGCCAATGCAGAGGTTCCAAAACAAGTGTTTACGCCTAATCACAGGAAAGGACAGATATACACGAATACATGACCTCCACGAACAAGCAAAGATCGAACACATCAGAACATACATCAACCGTATTTCTCAAAAATTCTATTCAACACAGCTCCACAACAATCCGTTACTACAAAAAATTACCAAAATACGACAAAATAATGTCAGTTTCAGAATAAAACATAAGTTAATCTATCAGAACTTACCAATATTCATGGAATAATGCAATACGCAGTCCGAAGAGCCCACAGGGTAGAAACAATTAAAAGCAGGTTTTTCGAAAAAGTTTTCCTGCTAAACTACACGTCGAAACCAAAATAACACAATTATTATAAGCGATAGATAATCGCAAAGCATCCCAGCTGTAAACGCTTTGGCAAATGAATAAAGAAAAATGGTATGTCCAAGAGGATAGGAACATTTTAACATCACTTCAAAAAACAAGAAATACATGAACAGTCGTTTTTATTTGGCATGTAAATATATATATATATATATATATATATATATATATTTAAATGTACAAAGGTTAAATAAATTATTTTGAGTTGAGTTGAGTTGCTCATCCGATCACTGAAGTTAAGCAACGTCCGGCGTGGTCAGTACTTGGATGGGTGACCGCTTGAAAAACGCCTGTGTGTGTTGGACTTTTTTTTTGTTTTTATTGAATAATAGTTTCTTCCTTGACGCAGGGATGGCGCTTATAATTCTAAAAATCTTACTATTGCGTTCGTTATCTACTTGTTTGTCTATGAGTGGTCCATATAATCTTACGCTGCTATGTAGAGAACACATTCCAGGATATTTCAGTTGAGATGTGTTCAGAAACATACTATTCTAGTTGTATTAGAGATGCAATCAATTTAATCATAATTGGAGTGGGACAGGCAATGTTCAGATGAGATCAACACTATTGAAATGTTTAGGACATGACATGATATTAGTTTCATAGATTTTTTGTATACAGTAATATTTAAACTACAACCCTTAATAGATAATATAATACTTTGAAAAAAATAATCAGACAGATTAGCCAGTTCTACAATTAATAACTGTTTAATAAGTTTATTATCTAAGTACTTAGTTTCCATTTTCATTATTTTACTAATAGTTGAAGTTATATTTTAAATGTGAAACCATGTGTTATGAATGTTAGAAGCATTAATTTTCTTAAATTTGGGATTGCCCAAAAAGGCCAGGAATCCCGTTACAAAATAAGGATGCATCGGACAACTACTGTTGTGCGGTAATGGGTACTAAATGGCAGAAAATCAAACAAATTTACATAATGTTAAGTACAATTTCAAGCTGCATGATTACTAACACTTACCTTGTTAGTTTTTAATTCGTCAAGTTTAAAGGGCGCCAATGACATATGAGAAACTAGGAATTCTACTAGCCGACGTGTAAACAAAGGGATTGTTGATTTTCTTGATGGAATGGAAAGAAAAAACGATTCTCTACGCACCTGCTTTAAATCTATTCTACAAAGCATTATGTAAACTTTAACAAGTAGGAAATAACAGCAAAATTTAAAATGTCCTTTTGGTAATAGTTGGGTTAGTAACCTATATTTATCACCACAACAAAGTACATATATTAAACAAAAATTGGTAAAATTTAATAGAAGTCGATTTCTAATACAATTAGCTTTATATGCAATTACTTGTTCTTACAGTTATTTTACATTAACAAAGTTCCCTTACAACTTCTAGCTTTCATTTAACCAAAAAATATTTTCCTCCTTTGAGGGTCTGAGACTCCAAAATATTCTTCTGTGAAATAAACTCAAACTAATTCGTTTGCTGATTACGTTGAAAATTTGTGTACCAATATGTGGATCCTCATTATTATTTCATAATTAGTAGGGTATTTACGACAAACTCAAACTTCTAGTTTTTGTTCTAACCCCACATCTAATCATATGGATGACTTGGTAGGAAGTGAACAGAAAACATATATAAATCTCTGGAAGTGAATTCTTTTGTTCAAGTCACTGTTTGGTGACGTCATTTTCCCCCACTATTCCGTCTTAGAAGGGTGGGCAATTAACATGCGTAAGATGGCCTGATTCATGGTTAAATTTGTTAATCCTGCTAATTGTGAAATAATTGTACACCTAAATACAATGTCTGATGTGTAATTTAAACTCTGTGTTTTGTCAATTCATTTTTTTCTTGGTGTGTTACGAAAGGGTCTGGTTTTATTGCGTCTGGTATACATTGTACCTATATGGAAATATGTTATGTGGGTGTATTATTAAATAAAGTATTTTCGATATAAAGGAAAACCTGCTTGATATGTTATAAGAAATATATTAAAATTTGTTTTCTCTTTTTGTGGTTTTACAACTAATTAATGAATTGGAGTTTTATTTCAAATGCACTGTACTCAAATTTATGATTTTTTCTGTAGATCTCTATTTATTGCACTAGCTTTAAACACTATTATAAGAAATCAAATTTACACAAGGTGTTTCAATAATAAGTTGTTTGTTTTAAATTTCTTACCCACTTTCTCATCTGATTTTTGTATGGTAACGCCCAAACGGTACATATTATGGCGGGTTACTACTACAGCGTTTCACTGATTTAAAACAAGTAATAACAAGAGTCTTTATTACTCACTGTTCACAAGTCTAACTAACATTATATGCCTTATTTACAGATGTTTTCAGTCCAATTAACAATGAAGCACTATCACACTAATGAATTTACAAGCACTAATATCTTCTTAAACTAGTTCCTTAACTATAAATCTTCTTAGCAACACTAAACACTACTATAATTTATTTATTACACTTTTGTCTATTTATGTATTCTACAAGCTGCATGTACATTAGACACGTACACATCATATAACATTTATGTTTACTCTTGGACTTCCAAAAGCTCAACTATTTAACTTTACACAATATAATTTATATTCGACATTTTGATATAGGCTAAACTCTTACATTTATTAGCGGTCTTATATATTTTACTGCTCTAGTCTCTCTACCCCCCCCTTTCTTTCTTTACTTTAATTCTTTATTTTATTTTACACTTTTTTTTCGCGCCTTTTATGTAATGTGCACACCTAATGCACGCCCCGTACTTGCAACGTTTGGTTGGTTCTTTAATTAAACTGTTTATTACATTGCCTCGACTATTTAAGCTCTTAATTCTCAGGGTGTTCACCTACTTATAGTGAGTTCCGTTATAAGTAGATGTGCAATGCCCAACCAAACTGCACACTCTTTTGTTTTAGTACTAAATTTTTAATCTACTTTTGTATATGCAAAATTTTTATTACGATCAACGTTGCCTTGTGCCAAATTAAATTACTACCACAAATTTATGACTTTTTTGACGTTTTAAGATATTTCAGCACTCACCTGGATTATACTTCGTTCTTGGCCTCTCTAACTGCTGGCTCAAAATCCTCGTCGCCGTATGCGCCTTTACACGGTTGTACTATCTGATAGAATTTTCGTATCGCCTCCAGGTGTCGTTCTTAAATTTTAGATGCTCCCCAATATCTGAAATAAATAACCCTAATTTAGAATTTGGAATACCCGGTTATGTTACTTCCCCTGCGCTAATTCTTCTGTCCTAATTTCTGCTTTGAATCCTCCACTACCAATTGTTGCTCTCCTAATTTCGCTCCTCGTGTTCTTAATTAATCCGTCCGCTTTTTCGTATTTAATCCAAATCTAATCGCCGTCCTGTTTCAAATCACTCAATGCCCCGCTATATATCTATAAATCTCCATCCAAATCGATTTTCGTTCTTTTAAATAACCACCCTATGTCCTTCTGCCTTTAAATCGCTATCCAAATCAATCCCAAATCTATTTAAATATTCGTCGCTTCGCCGTCGCTTATATAACCACTCTATGTCCTTCCGCCTTTTAATCTTTATCCAAATCCAACTTCGTTCCTTTAAATAACCACCCTATGTCCTTCCGTCTTTCCCAATATCGTTCCAAATCTATTCAAGTATCCGTTGCTTCGCCGTCGCACTATTACCAATCTTTACACCTTTTAATATCGTCGCTGTTGCTTATTTATATTTCGCTGCTGCTCTTTACCCTTCTTTACTCAATCAAAACTATTCAAAATCAAACACGTTTATTAACTTTTTTAAATTGTTACACAAATTAGCACAGTTCTATGAAAACACGTCTTTATACAAAAAAATTTCGAAATAATCTCCCTTTGTTTTCTTTCCAAGGCGACCATTATAACATTTCTTGTCTACTAAATTATAAAGTACATAACTAAAATCGTCCAATAATATTCACACACTACGTTTGTGTCGCACATACCATAATTCATGTCTTTTTACACTTTCATAGTTTACATAAAATTCTAGTATTGGTCCTAAATATTTACAGTCCTTCAATCACATTTGACGTTGTTATAACTAATAATTTTGAGCTTACAAATTTTGTCCAAAAGTTGATTCTATTTAAAATAAAAAAACCAAAATAAATCACACTTGAACCTGGATGCGTGGTTGATAGTGAACATCCATAGACGCATCCGGTTTTTGGACGGCAAATGTATTTTCAATGGCCTATAAAATTCAAACTCGGTATAAACCCTTGAGCACTGTACATCTTACTACGTCATTTAGTCATTTTAATTTACCTTTTGGCACTTATATTTCAACTACCATTTTGGATTGTACTTTAGTATATGTAAAATACGGCAAACATACATTTTCAAATTATGTGATCAAATATATGGATTATTTTACTTGGCATACACTACCTTGTACTAAACAACCCTTAGAACCTTTGGTAGCTCCCTCAAACATTTCAATATATACCCTGAATTAAAAAGGATGACTCTTTCTTTAGTATAATGCTAGAACTCATAAGCTTCTGTAGTATATACGCTGCTTACCGCGCTTGTATGTTTGACGGGTTGCCTAATAGTAGCTCACAACAATATAGTTGTCCTTATTTTAATTATGCAAGTTAAAATTTGTGTTTCAAATAATAGCTGTATTTATTTATGTAAGTTTAACTAAACTACGCTAAATGTTACTTATATCTAATTATAATTGTGATGTTAGGGTTCTGGAAAGACTTTAAAATAAAAGGAAACATTTCAGTCGTGATTAATGCAGTTTAATAATTATTTTTCCATATGGCCGAATAATGCTACTTTATATATATAAAAAAAAACACACACACACACACATATAGGTATATATATATGTTTTGTAATAACGTCTAATATGTAAATATTTTCAATGTTTTTAAACTACCAATTGCAACCCTACCTGTAAGCGACTACTAAGAGTAAATAGATATCACGGAGTAAATAACAGAACCAACCTATATTTCTTTATAAGGTTATTGGAAACGGATTTTAGCCGGCCTACTATTTATAACCTGCATGATACATTGAACTGATGCAGTTGATATAAATTGTCATATCAAACACAAAACACCCATTATACGTGTTTTGTGATATCAAACAAAACATTATTTTTTTGTTCTACTTATTTAGTTCTTGTTCTAAAAATAAAAATGTCCAGTGATACAGCTAAAGGAGTAGGTAGAGATAATTTCAAATCTGAATAATTTTTATTCTAAATTTTAGTTTTCAAGTCTTGAGACACCCGGTTATGTTGGTTTCGCCAATTTACCAAACCAAGTCCACAGAAAATCTGTTAAAAAAGGGTTTGAATTTACTTTAATGGTTGTAGGAGAGAGTGGTCTTGGTAAATCTACTCTTGTAAATTCTCTTTTTTTAACAGATCTATATCCTGAAAGGATTATTCCAGATGCAATAGGTATATAACACTTTTATCAGTTCCTATATGTTGGTCTTTGTATTGTCTTAGCGCTTTTGCATTAAGCTTTGTATAATAAAGCATATATGTGTGCTGTATGTCTTTCAGAAGTGAATACTATGCAGATGTGTTAGTTGAATATATTATTGTAATAGTTGTAACGATCAATTTAAAGATTGCAATCATATTGGGCAAAGTTAGTAATTATAAACAAGTTTTCATTTATATGATTTTATTCATTAGGAATGGTATTTGCAAATATTTTCAATAGCATTAAACAAAAAACTTATAGAAAACATTCTGAAAGGCATGTTTTCAATATCGTACACATAAGTTTGCTTGCAGTTTTCAAAAAAAATTGAGCTTGCTTTTGTTATGTGAATTTTACATGAAACCTCAAAGAAGTTTATGGTTGGGTGTGGCATTCAGTCGGTACCTTGTAAGTGATAACTGAATAAACAGAAACAATCGACTAATTGCTTTTATTAATCATTGTTTGTAATCAACAGAACTGACCTTCCACAATATCTATAACCATTAGTGTCTTTTATATTTTAGACATTTTAGAATTCGTTCTAAACTGACTTGCACATCAGGCCTCACAACTATATTTTAACAGGTAAACTTTTTTTCATTTAATACCTAAGTATTCTTTATCATTGTGCATCTTTATACATATTATGGATATCCGGAAAAAAGACAACCTTTCTTGGATGTGTTTTCTATACTCAAAAATAATTTAATTAATCATGGATCATTTACACGATCAAGACCAAAGTCCTAGAATAAGGAAAAATCAAGAAATTGATGAGACCCTGTTTTAACCGTCCTAGAGGCAACTCCTCGTGTAGGGGCATTGAGGTAGAAGTCGGAGTAATCAAGAGTAGAACATGGAAGATTTTAAAAAAAATTAAGTTCAGACCCTATAAAACACTAATTGTTCAGTACTTACATACTGGAGATGCTGAACATTGTTTAATCTTTTGTAACTGGTATTTATAACAAATTCAAATAAACAGAAATTTTGCTCGTTCAGTAATATGGTCCCATGAGGCTTATTTTTCAAGTGCTGATATTTTTAACAGACATACTACTACACATTGATATCGAGAAAATCATCATCTTGTATTTGAGTGTGAGCAGTAGGGCAGGTTCGGCTTCAGAATTGCATGTTTTAATTTGGGTCGCCAAATAGCATACGGAATTTATGAAGGCTTACAGGACACCGATACCTAGAAATTTTTAAGATATAGTTACTGAACTCATAGCTAATGTTCAACTGGCTCGTTTGAACATTATATATTTTCAGCAAGAGTGAGAACCTGCTCATAATTCCCTGATAATTCGCCTCTTTTTAGAAAATCATTTTCCTAACAAATGGATAGGCACTAATGGGACAATAAGATGGCCCCCGCGATTGCCCGGTCTGTCTGTTCTAGACTTTTTTTCTTTGGAGTTACTTACAAAACAAAGTTTATGCCAAGCGACATTGCAACCCACATGAACTTCGTGAAGCTATTACCTTGGAATTTCAAAATACACAAAAACGTTCCATGATTCTGTTAAATGCTCTAAAACGAATAAGCAAACTGTGCGAATTGTGTATTAGAGAAAATGATAATCATTTTTAACAATATCTATAGTATTATTACATGTTGTTGTTAATGTATGTTATATAAAAAACCTATAATTACTATTTATACTGTTAAATATTTATTTACTTTATTAGTTTAATAAGGAAAAAATAATTCAATAGTCACTTTAAAACATTTGCAGAATAAATAATATGCAAATATATTCATTTTCCTTCATCAGTGACATGGCTTACTATTAAATAACATATTAATTTTGAGAAAAGTGTAGTTTTTCAGTTATTTTTCAAAATAAATCATCATCATTAGGTCTTCAGTCCTGGAACTGGTTAGACGCGTACCATCATTGCTTCCTATTCTGAACTAACCTACAGATTTCCCTGAAACACAGTTTTCATCTATAAGTATCTGATCTAGGTCTACATCTACCTCTGTTTTCCTATCTCTGCTTGTAATATATCCCATACTATTCCCCAAAAATGCCTTAGAACATATTCTACCCTTCTATTTCTCTTATCTTTTTCCCCAGATATCCTTGTTCCCCTACTATTTCTATAACCTATTTGTTATTATCTTTGTCTGTCCATGCTATCGTCCTCATACATCTGAAGCACAGCATTTCAAAAGACTGCATCGTTTTTCTGCCTGCGTTTCAGAGTGCCCGTAATTCATAGGCATACTGTGCTGTGCTCCACACATATGCTTTCAACAATTTTCTTCTTGTTCTATGTTTGTTGTCTTTCCTCATAGGCGCTGTTCTTGTTAGATGCAGTTTGGTCACCTTTTATTGTTTTACAATTATATATCCTATTTCTCCGATCTTCAGTAGTTGTGAAGGGAGGTAAGCAGCCTGTGGCTGCCAAGTGCCCCCAACACTTAACCATTTACCGATTTAATATATTTTCCAATATATCTTTTCGCACAGTTATTATTAGTTGCAGATATTTCGCAACCAACAACTAGTTGTTTATACTAATCAACAGATTTATCTGCGCTTATTTTTTCGTCATTAGGTTTTCCGTCTCAAAACTGGTTGGACACGTACCTGCACTTATTTATATTCTGAGCTAGCCTACATAGTTCCCTGAAATTCTCACACAGCATGTGTATACAGCTCGTTCCCCTTCTATTGTTTTCTAATTTTATGCCCTATTTCACTGAGATTCAGTGAATGGGGTTAAGCAACCTGTGGCTACCAAGATCCCCCAACACTTAGACATTCGCCCAAGTAATGGTTTTCCAGTAACTCCTTTCACACTTAACATTATATGAGAATATTGCACAACCAATTCTTGTAGTTACTTATAATAATCATCATGTTTAAGCACAGTTATTTTTCGTCATTAGTTTATCCATCTTGGGATTGGTTGGATGCGACTCCATTGATTTCTATTCTGGGCTAGCCTACACATCTCCCTGAAACCCCTACAGCCCACATCTTTTACTATCTGTGTGCAGTAGTCTAACCTAGGTCTGCCTCTTCTTCTCTTTATTCCTATCTCTGCTTCTAATATATTCCGCACTATTCCCTCATGCCGTAGTATGTGGCCTATCATCCTATCTCTCCTATTTTTTACCGTTTTCCACATATTTCTTTCTTCCCCTACCATTTTTAGTACCTCTTCGTTCTTAACTTTGTCTGTCCATGATATCTTCATCATACGTCTGTAGCACCACATTTCAAAGGTTTCTACCTTTTTCTTGTCTGCTTCTCCTACTATCCAGGCTTTACAGCCATACAGCGCTGTGCTCCACACATATGTTTTAAGCAATCTTTTCCTTGTTTCTATGTTTGTGGTCTTTGAGCACAGTAGTTGCTTTTTCTTGTTAAATGTAGCACGACCTTGTGCTAATTTTGTTTTATATCTTTTGTGCTTTTCCCATCTTGCGTTATTTGGCTTCCTAGGTAGCAGAATTCCTTAACCTCTTGTAAGTTCGTGTTAAATACTTGTATTCTTGTTTTTGATTTATTTTCCCTACCTTTGCAAACTAGAACTTTAGTTTTAGTTTTGTTAATTTTCATACCGTATGTCTCTGTTAGAACCGTTTCCATTTCATTAAGAGCAGTTTCTAACTTTTCCTTGCTAGACGCTAATACCGCTATATCATCTGCAAATCTAAGCAAATCAATTTGTTGTCCCTGCATAGTAATTCCAAATGCCTTCCTGCATTTGACAGTATTCATTGCCTCTTCTATGTACGAGTTAAAAATCAATGGGGATAGGGTTCATTCCTATCTCACCCCTTTCCTAATGTTTACTTCACTACGTTCCTACCCTAATTCTATTACTGCTGTTTGCTTTTTGTATAAGCTATGTACTATTCGTCTATCTCTATAACTCATTCCAATCTTTTTGAGTATTTCAAACATTTTTTTCCATTTTACATTGTCGAATGCTTTTTCCAGATCTACAAACCCTATATACACGCTTTCCCCTTTTTCTATTGTTTTCTCCATTATCACTCTCAGAGCTAAAATAGCCTCCCGTGTTCCCCTGTTCCGCCTAAACCCAAATTGGTCTTCTCCTAGTATTTCTTCTGCCCGTTTTTCCATTCGTCTTGCACAATTCTAGTTAATATTTTTAACACGTGTGCTGTCAAACTTATTGTTCGAAAATTTTCACATCTATCCGCGCCTTTCTTTTTTGGTATAGTTACTATGATGCGACGTTTGAAATCTTTGGGTATCTCACCTGTCTTATACATATAGCTTACAAGTTGGAAGAGACGTTCTGTTACTGCTTGTCCAGCGGCTTTTAGAGTTTCTGCTTGCACCTTATCTGTACCCGGCGCCTTACCATTTTTCAGACCCTTTAATGCTAATTCATCTCTAAGTATAGGATATCCCAAGTCCTCCTTTTCAATGTCTGATTTTGGTTCTAGTGATGTTAGTTTCTCTCTTGCATATAAATTCCCTATATATTCTTGCCATCTATCCATTTTCACTACATTTTCTATAATGACGTTTTCTCCCATGCTCCTTTTATTTTTGCTATATGGTTTTATATTCCTAAAATTCATGTTAGTTTGTATGCTTGGTCTGTCTTTGCTAGTTTGTACCTCTTTGCACTTATCATCAATCCATTGTTCTTTAGCTTTCTTGCATTTGCGAGTAATTTCCCGTTTTATCTGTTTTCCTGTTTCATTTGATCTATTTTTGTATTTTCGTCTTTCCTCTATTAAATTAAGTATATCCTTTACTATCCATGGTTTCTTATTTCCTTTTTGTGTATACCTCAAAATATCTCTGGTCGCTTATCTAAGCTAGATTTAATGTTATTCCATTCTGTTTCTACTTCCCCAGTATCAGAAATTCACCAATTCATTTTACTTTTTTCAAATCTTTTGTGGATATCTTTATCTTTTGTTTTCTCAAAGTCAAAGTGCCTTTTTTCCATTCCTTTTTTTCAAATTTTTAAATTTAAGAACGACCTTCATAATTACGACATTGTTGTCAGTGCCTATATGTGCTTCTGGGTAGCTTCTACAGTCTTTTACTTGAATCCGAAACCACTGTCGAACAAGAATGTAATCTGTTTGACATCTTCCTATATCTTCTGGCATCATCCACGTGTATCCTCTTCTAGCATGATGTTGAAATAATGTGTTTGTGATGGTTCAATTGTTCTTGTTGCAAAATTCTACCAGCCTATTTCCCCTGCCATTTCTCTTTCCTAAACCAAATAAACCTACTACCGCTCCTTCCCTAACCTCAGCTACCACTGCATTAAAATCCCCCATAATTATTAAATTTTCATGTCCTTTTATGTATCTTAGTATGTCTTCGATATCTTTGTAGATCGCTTCTATCTCTTCGTCACTGTAGCTAGAGGTGGTATACTTGTATTATTACCATATTTACCAGTTTAGATTCTAATCTAACCATGAGTACTCTTTCGTTCTTTTGTAAGTAGTTTTATACACTGTTAATGTGGCAGTTAACCTCGATAACCACAGCCAGTGGACATGTATACTTAACAATAAGAATAGCGGAAACCTTCAAGTACCTACCTAAGTTATTAGATTTAGCGGTGTTCGAATGACTAGTAGTAAAAAAACGTTGACTTTTTGACAGAAGTTCGTATCTGTCAACAACATAGTGATGCGCAGCACACTTTTAACTTAGTTTTCGCGGTACATCAATAACACAGAGTAGCTCGAAGGCTGAATCGTGACAAATCTAATAACATTTAATGTCCACAGGGCGGATGTGAATTTATCTGCAAGCTTCATCTTAAATACAAACTGAACATACTACCCAGCAAAATGCAAGCATTTTTGAAAGGAAAATAATTACCAAGGGTGTGACGGAAATGTAGAAAAGGCAAACAAAAAGAAAAAGTTAAATTAATGTGAAGAAAAACAAAGAAACAATTAATGCGAACAGAACACAAAATTACAACAAGTTAAAGGACAGAGCTTAGCGACAGGGCGCTTCAGCTCGCCTTGAGCGGTTTTGATGGTGACAACGTGAATGACACCATCAGTTCCTGGATGTACCGTCATGACACGCCCAAGGGACCAACGAAGAGGTGGAACGTCCTTGGCTTTATTTAGCAGTAAGGTATCCAAAAGAACTGGAGGAGACGTTTCGTGCTTCTTGGACCGTTGCTGGAACATATGCAAATACTCCTTAGACCAACGGGACCAAAATTCTTGATGAATTCGTTGGAGCAATTGCCAACGAGAAAGGTGGTTGAGTGGAAGGTTGGAAAGGGTAGGTTCCGGAATAACGGTTAGAGGTGCCAAAGTCAGAAAGTTGTGTTTCTCATTTAAATAATTTATTAGTAAAATTTTTGTTTGGAGTTAATTTCAACATTGAGGTTTCTAGTAGATGCTATATAGTACATAAAGAAACATTTTATAGATACTGTTATATTAAAATATGGTTGAACAGAAACATGTGATGGTCATTCTACTTTTAGATATTCGCATATGATAAACAATTTGCAAGTGATATTCCTTGGCAGGACATAATTGTGCATCAAAAATAAAGTTTTTGTGAGGTTTTTAGATAAACGTACATTATGAGTAAACAAGGTATACTTATAATTATTCACATAACACTATTGATTTTGTGTTAGATTATTAGAACTAATTTTGTTCATTGTACACACCATTAATTAATGAATAAACATGTTCATGTGAGCTTCAAGATGGTTGGTTGCTTATGTATTCAAAACTATATGACTTAAAAATACAATGATTTGCAGTTATATGTATATCATACGAGCACATCGATTTGCTAATATGAGTTTTGACAAAAATGTGTCATACTAGGTTTTTCAGTTTTACTAATAATATAGTATTTTATCCCAAATTTTATCTCTATTTTATTTACAGAAAAAAGCAAACAGATTGTTAAACTTGATGCTTCAACAGTAGAGATAGAAGAAAGGGGTGTTAAATTACGATTAACTGTTGTTGACACTCCTGGATATGGTGATGCTATAGACAATACCGACTGTTTTACAGCTATTTTGAAGTATATCGATGATCAGTTTGAGAGGTTTCTTAGAGATGAATCTGGTTTAAATAGAAGAAATATTGTGGATAATCGTATACATTGTTGCTTTTATTTTATTTCACCATTCGGACATGGGTATGTTCTTCTAGTAGTTATTTTTGTTATATCTTAGCAATGCTTTCTTGCTATTTAACACTGATGTATTTATAATAATCATTGAAGTTCCATTGATGCACATTCTTATGTGAATATGAACAATTATTTTTTATGGTTCCTATTGTAGATATTTATTTATATCATATTTGTCGATTCTACTATTGTTGTAGTATTTGCCGGCAGTTGGTTGCTAAAGTTTACAGTGTGATACATCAATTCAAGATTTATTATGTTAAAGTTGTAACTTAAAATAATATTAATATTGCATGAACAGAGCTTCAAGTTTCAATTCAGTTGTTTTTATAACAAATTAAATTTTCTGTAGGTTAAAGCCTTTAGATGTAGAATTCATGAAACAACTTCATAATAAAGTTAATATTGTGCCAGTAATTGCCAAAGCGGACGTTTTAACTAAAAAGGAAGTGCAAAGACTGAAGCAGCGGGTAAAAACCTTTAATATATATTTCTATTTCTAAACTATTAGACATTTTTAAGGTTTTAAGTGAAATTGCCGAAAATGGAATAAAAATTTATCCACTTCCTGAATGCGATTCCGATGAAGATGAAGAATATAAAGAACAAGTCCGTCAATTAAAAGAAGCTATTCCATTTGCTGTATGTGGTTCTAATACAACTCTTGAAGTGCGTGGACGAAAAGTTCGTGGTCGACTTTATCCATGGGGTGTAGTCGAAATGGAAAATGCAGAACATTGTGATTTTGTAAAATTACGAACTATGCTTATAACACACATGCAAGATCTTCAGGAAGTTACACAAGAAGTTCATTATGAAAATTACAGGTCTGAAAGGTTGGCTAAAGGTGTTCCACCTCCGACTCCTACTCTTTCAAAACGTAATGATGAGAAGAATGGTGCATTAAATGACAAAGATCGCATTTTAGCTGAGAAAGAGGCAGAATTAAAACGCATGCAAGAAATGCTTGTGGCAATGCAAGCTCAGATGCAACAACAACCATAATGCTGCTAGTAATGCTTTAATCATATCTATATATTTTAGTTTATAAGTGGAATAAATGGCCCTTCCTGTTTCGTTCAGGTAAAATAATTATATGGTATTTTCTCTGGTCAGTGTGTTTTATTCTGCACTGTAAAATTTAAAATATTTATTAAGAGTCTTCCTACCTTTTTTTAGAATTCTATACAATTTTCTTGTGTGAATTATAAGAATCTCGTAAACGATTGAATTTCTATTAAAATTTTATTACTAAAATGTCTTCCATCTTTTGATATATCAACACATTAAGATTTGTGCTTTGTTTTTATTTTTAATCATCCAGGCAAATGTTTATTTAAAGTCTAAAGACAGGAGTATGAATTATGAAATATTTGTATATGTTGTAAAGAAACGTCTATTTGTAATAACAACAGTTCTTTATTTTCAAACTGGTTACAGGAGCCTTTTTTTAGCAAATCATAGTACTATAATTTATAAAAGCTCAACGATTTTTTTCAGAGCCTTAACTAACAATACAAATATAATCTTCTTAAATTATAATTCTATTTTCTTTATTAACTTAATCTCGAAGCATTACAATTAATTTATATACGAAGTACTAATTATTATAATTAATTTATATTGAGTAGGGCGATTTATGTCAACAGTCGAGAAATTTATGTCATATTTTAAAGCTTTAAACCAAGCATATTGCAATCAAGGCAAGTATTACAATCGAAGCTGCAATTAAAACTGAGCTTTCAGAACCCTCTAACGTTAATCTATATCCTATCCAATTGTTCTGAATTAATTTACAATAATCCAGAATATACAAATGATCTTCTTGAGATTTCTTACTAAAGAGCATTGTTAAATGCAAAGTCTTGCACTTGTCAATCAACAGATCCCAAGACGTGTAGCACAGCGGGAAGTCGTCAATTATCTTTTGTGTATTCAACTGTTCGTCTGCGTTCTAACATAATTACTCTAGTCAATGCTAGACCGAAGGGCAACATTAATGTCAAAATTCTTCAGTGGAATTTCCACCTCAGTTTCAGGTGCTAATTCTAATTTTTTCACAAAATCTTTGATTAAAATGTTACACATTCTGCGATTATATCCATAGATAACACTTCAGAATTCAATTTCAACCTGCCAACTCTTCACTTCATATTTCGAAATAGCCAAAAAAAAATCTACTACTGTTAAATTGCAAGATCATATCAATTTGAAATGTTGTTTGTGAAATTACTTGAAGAGAAAGTGTTTGTGTAGTAAGCTGTTGATTGAGCTCTGGCATACCATGCTACTTGAATCATTCTTTGAATATACGTACATGGCTCAGTTTGTGCTACAAAATTGTCATGGAATGATCTAATTTCAGGACTAGTTTTCAAAAATATGTTCGCGTGTCCTTGAACATAATCTATATCATGCAGCTACTGATTTAACAAAAGGATTTTCCAAGCTCACCCTGCGAATAGTTGTTTCTGTACTATTCAGTTAGTCCGCTTTATCACTGATTTTTACGAAGAAAACAAATTGGTATAGAACTAATGGACTGTCTATTCTGAAAATTATCAGTAAGCATTGGCTTGTCAGTTGAATTTAAGTTGCATGTAGTCTTATTTCAATAAGAACTTTCTTTAAATATCTAATTATTCTGCATGGAACTGTGCTCATCTGCTTCAATTTATTTGAAACATTATTTTTGTCTAATTATAGTGATATTCTTGCATTACTTTATTTGTTGTTAATATTCAGAATATCGTGTATTTTGCATCCTTTAGCCATAATTTTGATGGTGTAAAACATTTAATTCCATCCATTGTGTGGAATTTGCTAAATATTGTAGAGTTTTCACATGATCAAAATTATCAACTACATTCTGATAAAATACATCTTCTGTATTTGATTTCTCAACAGCCACCTCAGGTGGGCGTATTTGCATAACTAAAAGTCTTTCGAATAGAGTTTTGATTCAAATGTGCTTAATAGAACCAACAAAGCAATTTGCAGAGAAGATAGAGAGGAATTTGGATGAGTTCTTGTTACAATAGCATAAGAAATAGTTAAATGCAGTTATTATCAGTCAACCTTTTCTTTGTGTTTTCAACGAACTTCGTTCGTTTATGAAATCGATTTGTCGTCCGTCTGTCCGTCCGTCCGAGGCCTTTCTAATGGTCGGACATCAATGTGTGATACATCAATCGATTCAGCTCGGTGTCCAGAGCTTAAGTTTTGATGTCAGTTAAATCGGGCCACGGGGCGCCGTGCCCCGCGATATTCCGTCGGGAAAAAAATTTCAAATAGGTCCAAAATTAATGTGCGATACATATTTGGACTCCCTAACATAGTTGAGTCGAAATATGGTACCCCCACAAAATCTGACCACGGATACCCGACCCCCGGAATTAATTTTATCAAAAATTTCAAATAGGTCCAAAATTAATGTGCGATACATATTTGGACTCCCTAACATAGCTGAGTCGAAATATGGTACTCCCACAAAATCTGACCACGGATACCCGACCCCGGGAATTAATTTTATCAAAATTTCAAATAGGTCCAAAATTAATGTGCGATACATATTTGGACTCCCTAACATAGCTGAGTCGAAATATGGTACCCCCACAAAATCTGACCACGGATACCCGACCCCCCGGAATTAATTTTTATCAAAAATTTCAAATAGGTCCAAAATTAATGTGCGATACATAAATTGTTTTAAAGTAAGTCTACATTTGGAAGTTCGTTGCGACAATGCCTTGCATTTTCAACTTGTTGCTTATGATTTCACTTGTCGCTTTAACAATTTTTAGCTTTTCAACCTTAACCCATTAAGGACGTAGAATTTTTAAAATCTAAATAGCATTATTTATTTTTTTCCCATACTTGCATTATATGTTAAGTAATGTAAAACAAATTAAAGAGAGCGAAGTGGATTTTTATTGTTTAAAATTCTAGTGTTTGCATAAATGCAATATTAGTCCTTGTTGTTATTTCAAAATAATGAAAATATAAGAAGTATTAGAATTGGTTATGGTAGTTTACATTATACTTTTTTGCACGTTCCAACTTTACGTTTAATAATAAGTTTTTACAAATGTACATATTTCTTCAACACATTGCCCTCTTTTGTTATTTTCAATCGTGACTAAAATGCGATACATTGTCAAACTAAGTGCAATAGCCTATTCTATTTGATGAAGATTGGACAAACTGATTGATGGATAGCCCCCTTGGCGTATAGCGTTTGATTTGTTATATATGTTTTCACTATTTCTCTTCTAAAGTTAAGCTATGTTAATTTATTCTCCGAACGTTTGTCTAAGATGCATGCATTCTGTATTGAAGTATCCAATAACCAAGTAAACACATTCCACCATTTTTTCGCTATGTTTATTCTATGCCTTGAAGTATTTTCATTCATGAGATCGGTTCCACCCATAGGAGAATTATATTTTGCAATAGCTACTGAGCGTTGAACTTGTATATTCTTTTTCTGCTTGCGAAAATCTTTTTTACTTGAGTCACTGGATGTACATCATATAATGTCGAAGCAACTGTAACAATATTGTTGTCGTACCATCTGATTAGTATTATTCCATGAGTTTTGTCTATTATAGCTGCTTGTTCTCCACTATTTTTTTGTTTGTCATGATGTGTTTGTTGGAAGTGCTTGATGAAATATGATTTTTCCTGATCGTCGCTGTAGCACCATAACCAAGAGTTTTGAAGTAATGGAGCAAATATAAACCTGTAAATAAATAAAAATTATATCTCAAATTTCCTAACTTGCAGACTTTCAACTCGTCAATAATTTTAATCAGAGGATTTACTAAACACATGTTTGAAGGTGTATTGTCAGTGCCTTGAATGGTATAAAATGTATTCAATATCAATTTTTTGTTGTCAAACTCCAGTTATATAGCCAAATCTTATTGGTTTTTACCTCTTATAAATTGTTTGCATATGGCAGCCATAATATTTAATCATAGTTTCATCAAAATTTAGATCTTGTTCTAGAATAAAGTATATGATAAATTTTTGTTGTAATTTGGTCACCGGTGGTTTAACCTGCCAAACTTATTTAAATCAAGATCATCATTATTGGCACAATGAAAATAACGGTAAATTGTAATAAACTGATCGCATCTTATAGCTGATTTTACCATCGTGTTTACTATATCTTTGCTGCTTTTCCAGTAGCATTTCGTTCCGGGTTGAATGTTATAACCAGATAATATGAGAACGACAAGAAAATATATTACTTGATAAGCGTCTATTGAGATACTATCATTTTTGTCTGCTGTAGCTCTCTGATTCGGTTACTAATAATGTAATAATGTTAATAGATAGATTCATACAAAAGACCGACTATGGACAGTAAACCTAACTAAATGAAACACAAACCACTCTTACAAATTCAAAGGACAAAGCAAGGGCAATCACATATCGACAACAACTTCAACAAACACTACAAGGGAACATGCACACAGACAAAATAGAAACCTATCCACAAACGGAATATGAACCTACACTCACACACAAACACAAGCCACAACCAGAATGCAGCATACACACCTATTACCCCTAATAGACGACTGAAAGATCAGAATTGGCCAAATAAATACCATGCACCGTGCAACTGTAATGAAAGAATTTAAGCAACTAGCTGAAATCTTACGATTACATGCACTTTATATATAGGAACCTTATCTGGTGCATGGGAATATTCCAAGCATGTCAGTCAAGGCACAACAAATACATACAAGTAGATACCCACAAACGACAGTGTTCATTTTTGACCCCACATTGACAATCACGACAATCCAAAGAAACAGCAGAGAACACTGTACATTTCCGGAGGTCTCAGGTTAGATTGGAAAGTAGATCTTGGTAACAAGCTACTTCCAGTACAGACTGGACCCCCAGCTGTACGTAAACAACATGAGCAACATATTACACACTTACAACAATAAACCAATAGTTATTATTGAAAACGTAAATGGAAAATCCCTGATGTGGCACAGTTCCCTCGCGGATGAACTTTGAGAACGAGTCGAAAACTTGATTAACGAACTACAACTCGAAATAATCAACTTTCCTAATAACCCACCCATATGCAACACCCATGCACGAACTGGGACAAACATAAACGTGACACTGACAAATGGGTTGGCATACAACTACATACAAGACTGGCAGGTATTAAAACACCAAACTGTCAGTGATCACAGCTTAATCACATTCAACATCGACAATGCAACCAGGTCATTTGACACATCATAAAACTTCACCAAAGTACAACGATACAAAATACGAAATGCAAATTAGAACAAGCTGAGGGACACATTTGTACCCCCAAAAGACATAAGACCAGAAGAAAACGTCCATGAGTATACAAAACTACTCACCAAAACAATTAGACAGACAATGAAGCAGGTGTTTCCAAAATAACAGAACACACGACAGAAAACCTAAAAAAAGAAACATAGCAAGCGAGAAAAAACTACCCTAACACCACCCAAGAGAACATACCACCTAACAAATTACCGACAATTAAAAGACATATACCAAAAAGAACTGACTGACATGAAGAGGTCATGGGAATTATTTGTGGAAAGACACCTACAAACCGACGCCTGGGGGATACCCTATAACATCACTCAGGGTAAAATCAAACCACCGATGACTTATTCGACATTAATAAAACAAGATAGTACATACACAAAAGTCTGGGGTGGACTGCGGCACTACCATTACAACATTTGCCTGATGACAAAGTTCAAGACGACACTGACGAACAACGACAAGGAGTAGTAGTTGACAGAAACAACGTAGGTAACCGACCATGGAACAGACAAGATGACAATTAAGAGCCTTTCACAGAAGATGAAGTGAGATACGCACTATGCCAATCGAAGAGCAAGAAAGCACCTGGACCGGATGAAATCTTTGCCGAGATTGGCATAGCACTACAAGATAAATTAACACTGATGCTAACAGCACTGTACATTGAATGCATATGACAAGCTGTTTTTCTGAACATCTGGAAACATGCAAACGTTGTGATTATCCCTAAAGGGAAAGGTAAAAATCCCAAACAACCAGACTCTTACCGATCCATATGCCTTTTGAACCCTCTAGGAAAAACGTACGAAAAACTACTATGTAAATGAATGCAAGACCACAGACAAACCACAGGAGTACACCCAAGACAATACGACTTCACAGAAAACAAATCGACCGAGGACGCCATAAACCAAGCCATACAAAACCATCAAGCAAACACACACAAAATATGTCGTATTAATATTAGTGGACATAGAAGACACATTTAATAATCATTGGTGGCTTTCACTTTTTACAAGACTTATGACTATAAACTGTCCATCACAACTGTACTATTACTTCAGGAGCTACTGCAGAGACAGATACGTAACCCTACAAGGCATGGAGAGCATTACCAAACATATAAACAAGGGTTTCCCACAGGGCTCCGTATGCAGGCTACTATTTTGGAATATTGTAATAGATGAACTCCTGGTAGAGCTGGACACCGTTAACAAAGTGTTGTCAACGATTGCATACTCCGACGACATCTTGCTGGTGTTTGAAGGCAATTCCAGAAGGGACATTTTAAGTAAAACTAACATCGCCCTAACCCAAACACAAAGTTGGTGCAAAACCAACAAAATGACCATAACACCACAAAAACTACATACTTTGTGATGAAGTGTACCCTGGCAAGGGACCTCACCATCAAACTAGACGGTGTAAATGTAAGTAGAACACAAAACACAAGATATCTGGGCTTAACATTAGACGAAAACAGAATTATTTTACACATATAGGCACCGTGTGTGCAAATGCAACTTCTACAATGCAGAATATCGCAACGCTGGCCCAATGGACTTATAAGATACCACTTAATTGCGTAAGGCTTTATCTCAACAGTGTGCTCGGGGCTATGGTATTATATGCCACGAGCGCCTGTGGACATTGCCTTAACACAATCAAACCTAGACAAAAAATTAACAGTACACAACGAAGTGTTTTACTGTGGCTAATGGGGGCTTATTGGACTACCGCACATGATGCACTTCATGTACTGGTGGTAACTATGCCCTTGGACCTAGTAGTGAAACAGCAATCTGCAATGTATTATCTTACACACAATGACAACCAACAACTACAACACATTTTAAACACAAATCAACTGCCCACCACAAAAATGGAAATAAAGAACTACATACTTGCAAAATGGAGAACATGTTGGGATCAAAGCGCAACCGGTAGAAGGATATATGCAATGATCCCAAATATCAAAAACTGCCTAAAAGCCAAAAACCTGGTGCCCAGTCAGTCTAGGATTAATTCATTACCTAACTGGCCACGGACCCTATCCAACATACAGAGAACGCATGAATTTAGTTGACAACAACATATGCACGTGTGGAGAAATAGGAACACCGGAACATCTAGTATTCAAGTGTCCCAAGGCGTCAAATGCTAATACAGATACTTGGGGTTAAATATTACCTTATGCGGAGTGACATGAGCTAGGGTCATGGGCGATTTTGTTGACCAAAAAAAATTTATACGCCACTGCGTTTATGAAAATACACACAAACGGGAAACACACAAACCTTTTGGTATGAACAAAAAAAAATTAATTACTAAACGTCCTCATCAATGGACCTACGGCTAGAGTGTATCTAACAACATATTTAAACCTGAAAAATAAACGCTCAGTGTAAAAGCAACTTCAATAATCTTCCGGAGGAATATAAAATTGCACAAAGAAACTTGACATCTGCCTTTAAGTCGAACAAACAACAATAATGGAATGATCTTTGTAAAGAACTTGATGATTATCTTTGGGGAAGGCCTTATAAAACAGTAATGGGAAAATTAAAAAGAAAACATTTTTCACAACCCACATGCTCAATCTTTCATAAGAAAATGGTAAACATCTTATTCCCAAGCAATGTAAAGAAAATTATGGAAATGCAATAACCTGCGATGAAGAATGTATACCACTAGTCACTGAAAGTGAAGTGCTAAATGCTTGTAATAAGATAGGAATCAATAAACCACTGGAACTAGATTGCATCCCCAACAATGCTCTTAAAATAGCTATTAGAAGCCGTCCTGATATCTTTGCATCTGTATATAGTTCTTGTTTAAATGACGGTGTGTTTCCTCAACCATTCAAAGAACAGTTTCTAGTATAATATACCCAAAGATAATAACCTCGTGACAAACCATCGTCATACCGTCCAATATGTATGCTGGACACGGCTGGAAAGATCTTAGAAAAGATTATAAAAAACAGATTGGAAATGGCTATAGAATTTTTGTACTATTAAGTACGGCAATATCACATACATTGCATACACTGTGATTTTATTAATATGTTTGTAAGAGCTCCTGGCAGGTAAAACAAATTTGATTGTCTACTTTTTATTCCAGGAATCGAAAACATGGGAAAATAAAGCAACATTGTTATGAAATGACAAAAAATTTAAACCGTCACCAGTATTATAGAACTCCAAAGTTTGTATAAGTTTTCCAACAATAACTTGTGATTAATCCCTATACAATGATAGTTCAGTTTAGAACAAACTAGATATAAATATAATACCTTCGTAGTATCAATATTTGTCGTTTTTACAATTTCTAATAATAGAACTTAAACCTCTCATTGCAGCAATAATAACCTTATGAATATGCATTAGGAATAAAGGTATAGAATGAAACAAAATACCTTGATTCCGAAGCTGCAGCTTGTTCACGGTAGTAGGTATAGCATTTTAAGGTACTGCAGTTCAATGTTTTTCTTGCTACACTTATTTAAACAAACTTTATGCAGTTATAGACTATGGCGATCTGCTAACAAAAAAATTATTAGAAAATAGCGTAAGGTTATCAGTGTAAAGCAAACTAGACAAACATTGTTGTTGATAAATATAATGAATAGTAGTAGCCTTGCAGCATACAAGAACATTGCAATGTAAGGTTCAGACATCATCATCATCATTAGGTCTTCAGTCCTGGAACTGGTTAGACGCGTACCATCTGTTAAGATTTATTAAAGTTATATACATTCATTTATACATGCACTGTACATTTCATACTTCAAGTAACTTGGCTCCAAAATGTGGATCAAGGAGTCATTAGAAATAATCAAGAGTAATGTCAAAGTTTTTCAAAAATATAAAATGTTGTAACTAATTTCCATTCATTACACCAATGCAAAGCTTGTGCAGTTTCTTTTTATACAATGAACTTTAGTGTCGTAAACAAATGGTTATTACATTAACATTTATGGTCCTTCTTGTCATCGAATACATGTCAGTTTAGCAACCAACAGCAATGTTCAAGATAGAAAAAACGAACGCATACCTACAAGAATTGAAATTGAATATTTGCAATTCAGCAAAAGGTGAAGCATATTTCTATCTGTGAGTTTGTTCCAATTACTAATACACTCTTTTAACTACACAAATTCAAAGAATCTAACTTTGTTATCGACTGCAGTAATAAAGGTCTTTGATAATCAATATAGAACTCATGATTGCAGAGTACTACTCGACAGTGCATCAGAATCTAGTTTCATTACACAAACACTGTGCGACTTATTAGGTCTACAGAAAACCACCTACAATATTTCAATTGTAGGTATAGGTCAAGTATCTTCTTGCGTTAGGTACAAATGCGATATTCAAAAAAAATCGCCGCATAATGATTTCACATCAAAACTTTCATGCTTGGTTATTTCAAATATTTGTGAGCGCATGCCCACTCAAAATATTAATACATCTTTGTTAAGCATTCCAAAAAATATTAGGCTTGCTGATCCATCTTTTCATACTGCATCTTCTATCAACTTACTGATTGGAGTTGATTTGTTTTGGTCGTTGCTTTGCGTCGGATAAATCAAGCTTGAACAGGGGTTGCCAATTCTTCAAAAAACTAAGTTGGAGTGGATCATTTCGGGTCCTATTCATGTTTCACGTAACTCTGAGCGTTCTCATTGCAATTTTGCTAGGCAGATGAATGTTCAGGATCAACTTGCTCGGTTTTGGGAGGTCGAAGAAATAGAAACCTCCAAAAATTATATTTCCAAAGAGGAAGCAGATTTCGAGAATCATTTTGTTTCTACTTTCAAGAGGCCTGGTGATGGAAGATTTATGGTTACTATTCCATTTAAGGAATCCGTAAACTTATTAGGTGATTCCGAGCAAATAGCTAAAAAACGTTTTTACAATCTTGAACGCAAACTTCAAACGAATTCAGAATTGCGTGACAGATACTTCCAATTCATGGATGAATATCGGGTTTTGAATCACATGTCTCAAGTGACAGACTCTAGTCTAATGTCACATATTTCATTCCTCATCATGGGGTATTAAAGGAAGACAGTCTAACCACAAAGCTTAGAGTCGTATTTGATGGTTCTTGTCCAACAAGCAGTGGGGTATCCTTAAATCAAATTCAGATGGCAGGTGCTACCATACAAAACGATCTTTTTTCAATTCTCTTACGTTTCAAACAATTTTCTTACGTCGTATCCTCAGACATTGAGAAAATGTATAGATGCATATGGATTATTTCAGAACAAAGATTCTTGCAACATATCTTGTGGCGAAAGGATCCTAATGGTCCGCTAGAGGTTTACCAATTAAATACAATAACATATGGTACTACGAGTGCTTCATTTCTTGCAATAAGATGTCTGCATCAATTATCCATTGAAAATGCAGAGTCATTTCCATCAGCTTCTCATGCAATCGCTAATTCATTCTACCTAGACGATTTCTTGCATGGTTCAGACTCATTACAGGAACTTACACAAACGTGTGTAGAAGTTTCAGATATTCTGCACCTAGCAGGTTTTAATCTACGCAAGTGGGTATCCAATACGGCTTCAATTCTTAAGGATATTAAACCTACATATAAAAATTTTAATTCGCCTATTAATATATTGCAATTTGGAATTTCTGAAAATTCTAAGACGTTAGGTATCTTTTGGTCTCCAACAACAGATATTTTGACTTACAAAATATTAGCTCCGAATACTTCAAATCGAAGCACTAAGAGATCAATTTTAGCAGGTGTTTCACAAATATATGATCCATTAGGTCTTTTAGCAGCCTGCATTATAGTTGTCAAAATTTTGCTTCAAAAATTGTGGTTTGAAAAAATCGATTGGGACGAATCAGTATCAATTGATCTTCATACTAAATGGGTTTCCTTCATACGGGAAATACTTCATTTAAATCACATTCAAATTCCAAGACATGTCAGATACAAAAAAAGCATTAGTATGGAATTGCATTGTTTCTGTGATGCATCTCAAGATGCATACGCAGGATGCATTTACATTAAGAGCACAAATGAACAGGGCGATTCACAAGTTCATTTATTATGCGCAAAGGCTAGGGTTTCTCCATTGAAGCTTTTAACCATTCCAAAGCTTGAGCTTCAAGGAGCGCTAATCGTATCGCGACTAGCTAACAAGGTACAGAAATCTCTTACAATTAATTTTGATGAGATAGTTTATTGGAGCGATTCAACTATAGTACTTGGTTGGCTATGCACTCCTTTAAATCTTCTCAAAACATTCGTTGCAAATCGCGTATGTGAAATTCAAACCAACACCGACATATCAAAATGGCGTCATGTTCGTTCCTACGACAATCCAGCTGACTTAGCAAGTCGTGGAATAAATCCAACTTCATTGATTTCCTGTGATCTGTGGTGGCATGGGCCCAATTGGCTCGTCAAAGATTTGCACGAGTGGCCAATATCAAGCATTTTGAGTACTCAGGATCTACCAGAATTGAAATGCACAAAGGTTTCATTATTCGTACAGCATGAATTTTATTTTCTATTTGACCGTTTTTCCAATTCTAATAGATTAATTCGTTGCGTGGCATATTGCCTTCGTTTTATAAGCATTTTAAGAACAAAGGGTTCTTCTAATAATACAGAATGTCTTCATACTAAAGAAATTGACAAGGCCACCAAAACAGTGGTTAAGATGGTGCAACAAGATTGTTTTAGTTGCGAGTACAAATTGCTGTCTCAAGGGAAATGCTTGCATCCTAAAAGCCAATTATTAAGTTTCAGTCCATTCGTAACAAATGATGGTATCATTAGGGTGGGCGGAAGACTCAGGCATTCACGGTTTGACTTTGATAAACAGCTTAATAAAAAATAACCATTTCACTAAATTATTGCTTCGAAATGAGCATAAGAAATTATATCATGCTGGTCCACAGCAAGTATTAGCTTCAATTAGGAATATTTTTTGGCCTATTGGTGGAAAAAGTACAGCCAAAAAAATAGTACGTGAATGCGTTACATGTTTTCGTGCTAAACCTATCAGTCATGCTCCATTGATGGGTGACCTTCTCTCTGCAAGGGTTACTCCTTCACCTCCATTTTACGTAACAGGGGTCGATTATGCAGGTCCGTTTGTTTTACAAGATAAAAGAGGTCGTGGTAGTAAAACGTTAAAGGGATATATTTCATTGTTTATATGTTTCAGTACTCAAGCCATCCATTTAGAGCTTGTAACGGAGTTATCCACAGAGTGTTTCATAGCAGCTCTGCACAGATTTATATCTCGTAGAGGCAAACCACTACGCATCCTTTCCGATAACGGGTCTAACTTCAGGGGTGCAAAAATGAACTAAATAACTTAGGTCAGTTCTTGCAGGATTACAGCAGTAAAATTATTGATTACAATGCACTACAAGGCATAACTTGGGATTTCATACCACCTTATTCACCTCACTTCGGAGGTCTTTGGGAATCAGGGGTGAAATCAGCAAAGTTTCATTTAAAGAGAGTTTTGGGTAAAGCGCAATTAGTCTATGAAGATTTTTTAACAATTTTAGTTCAGGTAGAAGGAATTTTGAATTCGAGGCCGCTATCATCACTTTCCACAAATCCAAATGACTTTTCACCGTTAACACCCGGACATTTTATCATCGGTCGCTCTATTAATTCAATAGCTGATCCAAACTTACAAGACATAAACGAAAACCGCCTTTCAAAATATCAACAAATACAACAACTAACACAACACTTTTGGACACGTTGGTCCTCTGAATATATTTGCGAGCTTCAAACCCGTTTGAAGTGGAAAACGCACCAAAACAACTTACAAGTTGGAAGTTTAGTTTTAATCAAAGAATGTGGCTTACCTCCTTTATGCTGAGCTCTAGGCAGAGTCCAAATACTTCATCCTGGAGCTGACGACGTCGCAAGAGTTGCATCGGTGAAGACAGCAAAGGGAACAATTCGACGAGCCATCACCAACTTATGCCCCCTTCCTAGTGCGTGACATGTACATTATAGTTATGCTTAATATGATGACTCTATGGTTTTTGGTTTCAAGTTTATTTATATAATTGTTTTATTGTTTGCATACGTTTGCAGAATTTACATTCATGACTTATTCATTGTTCGTTAACATTTATTGAAAGTTCGTCCTTTCAAGGTGGGGTGTATGTTAAGATTTATTAAACTTATATACATTCATTTATACATGCACTGTACATTTCATACTTCAAGTAACTTGGCTCCAAAATGTGGATCAAGGAGTCATTAGAAATAATCAAGAGTAATGTCAGTTTTTCAAAAATATAAAATGTTGTAACTAATTTCCATTCATTACACCAATGCAAAGCTTGTGCAGTTTCTTTTTATACAATGAACTTTAGTGTCATAAACAAATGGTTATTACATTAACATTTATGTTCCCGGCCGATGCACCACCATCATTGTTTCCTATTCTGAACTAACCTACACACTTCCCTGAAATTTGCACAGTCTGCATCTATCCCTATCTGATCTAGGTCTACATCTACTTCCTTTTTCCTATCTCTGCGTGTAATATATCCCATACAATTCCCCAAAGGTTCAGACAACATTATATTTAACAAATTGTATTCAATGAGTAAGATATTAAGCAACAAATTATTTGTACTAACAAAGCAGTTACTTCTCTATCTTGACTGGGTTAGATATTCCAGGCAGTGACCTTAAGGGTTATGTATGAAAGAGGAACTAATTGATATATTACCTTATTACATTTAACCTCCAGACGTATTTTATTATGCCTCAAACGTGGTGGCAAATTATTGCCATCAAACGGTTACAGATTTACATACAAAAAAGCATTTAAAAAATAAGCAAAAGACTTACCTTGATTAATAGTTGTAGTTAAGGTATGCCTCTGCTGACATTTAATATGGAGAAGGGCGTGTGAGGTTCATTTCTTACGTTTTGTCCAGATTCTTGCCGTGAAGTGTGCTGAACCTACACAGTTTTTGAACAGATACTTGTGGTTAAACATAGAATAGGTAAAGGATTCCACAGGTATACTTCCTACAATAAATACTCACGTTTATCACGTATGGTAGTTGACAGTCAAGTGTTTAAAACTCACCTTTCCCATGAACTTGCCATTGTTGCCACCCACCATATAACATTTTTCATTGGCTAGCGTGATAACCACAAATTTCTTCGGTCTGGGAAAATGCGTGTTTGAAAGAATTTATTGATAAATTACAGGTTCTCGACCTCAGTTTATGTGAATCCAAAAATCGCACTTGTTACACGTAGTAACTTAGTGATGGGGAAAAATTGCTTATTTTTTTGGATTAAAAGAATTCCCTATTCCTAAATTAAAACGAAAACTTGATACGGCCGAAAGGTGTAACAATCTTTTGCCAACAAAGTCTCCATAACAAGTTACTGATATTACAATATTCAGTAATTTAACCTTTCCACTGTGCCAATTCCTGACACTAAGTTTTTATGTCTGGAGCAGTGAACGTCACAGTCATAAAAATTAGACACTAGTTAAAAAATCAGCTTTGTTAGTAAAGTTTTGTGCTTATTATCTATAAACAAACATATACAACACAATAGTAACTTAAAATACATAAAAAATACTTCCATTCCAAAATGGTACACAGGCAAAGGTACAAGTGCAAAAAAATATTGTTTCAAATACTTGCAAACACATTATCCAAATAAAGGGAAATATTTTTATGACATTGATAATGTTGTGTAGTATAGTACCTTTCAAAACATAACAGACAAAGAGGTGCATTGCACTAAATGCACCTCTGTTGAGCAGTTGGTTTTTTTTTGTCATTGGCACAAGACATGTAAAATGCCGTGCAGTTGGCTGTAATGGATTGTCACCATATGCCGTTCTGCCGCGACGATTGTCAGCTGTTTGCAACGGTAAATTTTCACTTTAAATTTAATAAGAAATTGTTTGCCGTTGAAATATATAATGTTTACCAAACTTAATACTTCTATGTGCAACTTCAGAAAATAACATGTGAAACAACTCAAAAGCACTTACCTCGGCCACTCCTAGTTATGTACTATCTTACGATATCTGATTTACAGTTGAGAGCACAGAGTCCTCTTGGTCAGGACGGGTTCATCGGCCTTTGGCTGCACTAAACTACCATTTAAATAAATAAAGCTGAGGTAAAACCAAAGCATCTATTGGAAAAAACGTAAAGCTGACAAGTTCAGTCCTAGCCCTAGTTGAATTTGAATGTGAAATAGGTTAACAAATAATTGATGGCCAATTGCATGCAGTTGGATCACAAAAGCTAGAATTGAAAATATGAATAAATACTTGTTTTAAATACTATATGTTTAAGTACAAAACAACATTCATATGCAAATTATGATAGCAGATATAATACTCGTCTTTGGAAAAGTAAATATGTTCTTATCTCTAAAATATAATACCGGTCGTTGATAGCACTGCTAAGTTGTTTCTCCACAGGATATTGGAAAACGGATAAAAGGAAATCCTCAGGAATCCCCATACAACTTCTTTTTTCTTTAGGACCCACAACAATGTCCACAAAATCGAACGCAAAAATTCAGCCTTCACAATATATAAATTTCTAATAAAATTTCCCCATAAAGGATCCGATGTACAAGATACTGATTATGCCAGAAATAAGATAAGCTATAATAAAAAAAAAGGTACCTAAGAAACGTAACAATTCATATTGGTTATTAATCAAATCAAAGGCATACTTACACGCTGCCCACATTCAAAGACAAATGGTTACTATAAATTCCAGCAAAAATGCCGTTTACCAAAATAACTACGTAAATTGGTTTATAAAGCTTCGACTAAAATAAATCCCAACAAATTACAATCGGATGGCTATTCATAAATTGAATAAACTTATAAATTTTAGAAGAGCCAGTAACACAAGTCTTTTCTTCTTGAGGATCAAAATTCAACAAGAGCTAACGGTTATCAACTATAAATTGACGGTCAAAATTAACCTTGATAGATTAATAAAATATAAACATAGGCGGAACACTTTCGAACTAGTACTCAAACGTAGTATCAAAGTTTTACTAAATTGAATTAAAAATTCTGAATATCGAACGAGCATGCACCCTTAAAAGAATGAAAAATCTAATAGAGAAATAATTTTGTAAATCATTATAAGATCAATACTGAATAAACAATAGACGAAAATAAATTAGCTTAACAAAACGAAACGTCACTGACTGATTCCTTCAAACAATCAGTTTAACAGAACTGCGTGATGACCATGTGTTGCACTGATATCAATATCTAAATTAGAATAAAGAATTTATTAATCTGGAATAAACTTTGAATGTATATAAATAATGGATAATTTAGAAACGCAATGTTAATCTTAAAATGCTGAAATCTCTGTACTACTTTTCTGCAACGGCAAGATGACTAGAAAATCACTTTGAATAAATGAAACGAAAATCTTGCAATTGATTTCTTCTACTTGAAAATTATGAAGCGAATATATTCTAATATTTATTACAAGGACAGTAATAGTTTTGTTGATAATACAAATAAATTATTAATCGTAAATTTTATATAATAGTAATTTTCCCTTAATGACGAATACCCAAGTATATTAACTTCTATAAGACTGAAAACAAAACCATCACCTATATTACATGTACTAAATCTTAATTACTAAAGGTACAAATACAATAAAATTGATGACAGCAAAACTCGACAAAATTGACTGTCATATGTTTCTGAAATTGTAACAGAGAGGTTTATACCAGTCTGGGTTCTGTACAAAGCATAAGCATTTATCATTGATAAATTCATCAAATGAGAGAAAACCTTATACCATTTGACAGATTTTTTACCAATTCGAGTGTGCTGAGTATCATATCAACCATGTCAATGGCACCCATGTGTTCGCTGTAATCCAACATGCACTGTGGTTTTCTTATCGCTTTGTAAGTTTTTGCATTTTGTTTATCGGTATACACGACTTCATTGTTATGCAGAGTTGACAACATATAAAGTTTGTGCTTGTCTTGCCATTTAATAGTTAAGGTTTGTCTATATATTTGTACTGCACCACTCCTTTCTAGTTTGTTGAATAGCTTTGGCATATTCTCGTGAGTTCACTTTACAGTTCCATATGCATTCGTATTTTTTTCGTTTAAGTATGTGAAGAGAGTTGGACTTGTATACCAATTATCTACATACAGTGTATGGCTCTTCAGCTAAAAAATCCCTCCCATAGATATTTCAAAATTTTTATTATCAAAGTCTGCTTCCGAATTTAGTTCCGTTGCAGCACTAACGTACGCAATAAAGTCGAGAACATACCCAGTTTCACAATCATAGAGTGTAAAGAAATTTTGTGCCAAATCTGTGCCACTTAATAGAATATATTGTTTGAAAAACAGTCGGTCTCTGAAAAGCAGCAAACTTGCATCAATACATATAACTTTGAAAGTGTAGAGAGACTGCAAATGTCTTTCACAATTTGTGATCCACAATTTGTCCGGTTTTCTGCAGTTTGTTATCACCAACTGATTGAGTACTATTGGAGAAATGTAACTTTCGACACAGCAATTGGTATCTTTCTATTGACATTTAATAAAAGAAAGAAGTAGACGATAGTAGATCATTATTTCAATAACTATTAATGTCCTGTTTTTCACATGTGTCATTAGCATATTTACCGCTAGAAAGCAGTGTATGTCATTGGCTGTCTTCTCTTTCAGACGTTTCGATCTTGAGTTTTTGAACACACTTTCCGAAATGTAATCATAATACAAATTGTACCGTTCTGCAATGACTCAATTATTTTACTTGAAAGCAGTTGAATGGCATAGTTACAGCATTCAAAATGGACGTTTTGCAACTGTAATCTTTATCGAACTTGTGGATTTTTGGATCCAAGTTTTAGTTTAATCGAATTAAATCATTTGGTTTTACCCTTTTGGAACACTGGGCAGATCCTATTATAGTCTCAACATCCGAGTCGGATCCCGATGCATCAAATTCAGCCGAATATTGTTGATTGCTATCAGTAGACAGGGGCATGCGTGGCTGTACATTGCTTTTAGCTTCATCCCACGCTCAATCATCTGCAGACAGGAAGAAGGTAGTATTTAAAGTCGCTATTTTCCAAAATCTTAGCCATTTCAGTATCAGTTGACCCTACAGAATGTTTTTGCCATAATGTATGCATGTATTGCATAAAAAAATGCTGAATTAAGCATCGCTATCCACATTCAAGAACATATAAACTATCACTGCCAAATTTCTACACATAAAGATACGTTGATACCAATTTGAATATTATCATTGATGGGATTAGAAAAGGGAAGTAATTCATTCAAATATGTTAAGAACAGTATATAACTGCATATATTTTTTAGCATTTGCGTAAATATACATCTGGAACACTGATGCGTTATTGCATATATGTACGGTTAGAGCAGTGAAAGAATTAAAGCAGCCATGAACAGTTTGTCACTTTTACTGCAAAGAACTGCATTACTTTGTACTGGCTACTAATAAAATATATATATCATTCTGTTTTTAAAATAACAAACAATGCACGCTCTATTACCAGTCAATCATCTATCTGTTTGTAGCGAACATACATGCAGGTGCTCTGAACTCAACAATTTATTTATTTATTACTATTACCCTATCTTACAGAATGATCCTTTTACAAGATAGGTAAAACAGGCTAGGTATATGTAAAAATTTACGAAATTACAAAATAACTTACAGCACAAAGTATAAATAGCTCATAAACGTTAATAGCTAATCACATATAACCCCTTTAATCACACTTGCCACTTGCTATAGTATGTTTTTTAATTTCTTGAACTGATGTGCAGAATATGTCGATGTCATGTTGAATGGTATTATAGTTTCGGCATAAGCGATGTAATGGTGAAAATTTCAAGACATTAGTCCACGATATATTTAAATGAAATGTATAGGGCAATCTGGAAGCAAGGTGGGGAAACATTTAAAGTAATCAAACCAAGTAATTGAGGACAGTGAAAGTTGGTTAGTAAATGATAGAGAAATATTATGGATTGAACAAAACCTCCTTTGAAGGTACTCAATTTGGTTAATGTATGTCACATAATGCGGGCACCATAGTATTGAAGCAATAAAAATAATGTCACAAAAAAGTCGTCTGAATTAAACTGTCATCTCTAGACTTGCATTATCATCATTTGCATTAAATAGGAATTGCTTTTGATTGTATTTTTTATTAATTAGCACTTAACTAGGGATTATGTATGGATGTAGAAGATTTAAATTGATGTGCTTCTGGTTTTTACAAAATAAAGGGTTTTAGTTTATCAAAGTTGTAACAGTTGTTCCAGTTAGTTTCAGTATTAGGTAAAATGATTGTTAAGAGCAGTTTTAGATTGTAGATTTGGTTAAAACGTATCAAACTTTCTTATGACTTAAATTCCCTTAATTTTTTATTACCAATATTTTATACAAATACGAAACTATTTCCAACAATTCTAAAAGCTTTATTACGTCTTTATTGTGCAGAACTTATTCGTTTTGTTACTGTACCTTCAAAATAAAGCATGCTGTCCAGACATATCCATATTTAATGTGTTTTAACTTTTAATTCCCTGGACTAATTGTTAAAATTACAGTATTTTTGTATAAATTTGATAAAAATAAAATTTTTGTTTTACAAGATTGGCTTATTTTTTAAGCTGAAGCTATTTTACTTCCATGTATGTATATTTTTACTTATTTACATATTTAGTATTATATCTTGAAGTAACTATTTTTATATAACATTAAAAGTATTAAATTTTTATTAAGACACTAATTTGTATTAATTTTTCTACAAATTTAGCTTGTGAAGTAAGAACTTTTATAATTTATTAATAAAATAGAGACCATCCAGATTTTCCAGGTAATCAAGCTTCCAAGCAACTGGGAAAAGAAGCAAACAATCTTACAATTTACTAAAAGTGAGTCTTTGATAGGATGGTAGAGTGGTAGAGATATTTTACATTCCACTTGTTTAGCTTTTTCAATATTTTTGGAACTTCATGTTTATGAAACTAATTTGACAAATTGATGTTGGTATTAGTGAAGGAATATCGTAACCCTTTGTGTGGAAAATAATACAGGGTGTTGTGCATGCCGAAATGTAAAGCATTAAACATATTTTTGTTGAAGTAAAAAAAATTTGGCCGAAGTTGAACTTGCACCTCACACTGCTGTAACCTATTTGTTTGGCACTTTGCCTTTCAATTTTTTTCCACACACACTTCTTAGAAACCTCATTCCTGCAGCATTTATACGACTAGCATGCGGTTTCTGCCAGGCCCAAGTTTCGCTTCCATACAGAACAGTTGGCACAAACACACTGTTGTAAATGGCCAGCTTTGCATTTATAATCAATCTTTCATTCCTGTTCACTGCCCACATAACTTCCATACACTTTTCTTCCAGCATTTGCCCTTTCTATTTCACCATCCAGCTTTCCATTACTCAAAAACTTTCTACCCAGGTACACGAAGTCATTCGCTTTCTCTATTGTGTCATTGTCCATTCTAAATACAAAGTCATAAATTCCATCGTCTCTGTCAAAAATCATTACTATTGTCATATTTCCATTCACTTTCAATTGCATACCTCCACATGCTTCCGACAGCCTGTCAAGCATTCGTTGCAAATCTTGTGACGATTCAGCCAACAATACTGCGTCATCTGCATACAACATCACACTGACATTTGTTTCACCAATTTTCATTCCTTTGCAAACCTACCTGATCCATTTATTCATAAATACATTAAACAGTCATGGAGACATCACCAGCCCTGCCTTACACTTTCTACAATGTCAAAGTATTGCCCCATGTTACCATTTACACATACACATGCTCTACTGCCTTCGTACATCGCTCTGGTAGACCTTATTAAACACGCACCATATGCACACAGCACCTTCTATAATTTACTTCTGTTTACGAAGTCATGTCCTTTCCAGAACTACAAATACTGCATACACTTTCTTTCTGACATGCATACACCTTTCGACAATTTGTTGCATTGCAAACATCTAATCCACACATCCTTTTCCAGGTGTAAAACCACATTGAACGCCGCCCCTATCTTGCTCTGTGTTTTCTTGCAAACTCTCTCAATCACAATTTTTCCATACACTACTGGGTACAATCAACAGATATTCCACGATAATTTTTGCATTCATACTTGCTGCCTTTACCTTTGTGCAAAGGGATAATGATCGCACTCTTCTAACCTCCAGGCACCTTTGCTTGTTCTATACACATTCTTAAGCATTTCAGCTACATCCACCGATTTGCAATTCTTCAGAATCCTCACTGCGTTTCATATCTCATCTACTCTGCATTGGAACTTTATACTATTATCTACATTCTCGACCAGTACATTACTGCTCCCTTCATCATCCATATAATTTGTAGCCTTCTTGCCACCACCTTTCAGCATCTTAAAATACTCTTTCCAACAGTTTTGTCACACTTGCTTTGTTCTAAACAATTTCATTTCTACTGTTAATTATGCCATTCACACACTTATTTCTACTCTTTATTGCCTTCCTTACCCATTTCCAAAACAAGTTTTTATTCCCTTCAAAATCACTCTGCATTTTTTCACCTTCCCTCTCCCTCAGTTGCTCTTTGCTTGCCTTCATTGCATATCGCCGTTTCTCCTAATATAGCTCCCGAAGTTGCTCTCTTAACTCTACATCTTTTTTGCAATCATTTTCTTATAAGCCACTTTTTTTCCCCCACCAACCTTTTTGATCTCATCACTCCACCATGTATTTTTATTACATGTACCAATTATTGACATTCTTCAAACACTCCCATGTTTTTTCCACATCTTCAAACTTCAAAGCATTCTCTTATTCCTGTTTGCAGTCATACAACTCCCTCTCTGCCATAGTAGTGTACTCTCTAATAAAACCTATTCAAGAAATGCCTATATTTAACGTTTGTTATTGGCCATAATAATCGCAGATTCGAAGTACCCTAAATTTTATAAGTAAATATTTAACACAAATTCTACAGGATGATGAATAAGTGACCGTTTCGATCGACAAAGGTTGCCGGATTCGCTAATACTTGCAAATAACCATAAAAACAGTACACATTATGTTTTAAATTATCATCATCATTAGGTCTTAAGTCCTGGAACTGGTTAGACGCGTACTATCATTGTTTCCTATTCTGAACTAACCTACAGATTTCCCTGAAATTTGCACAGTCTGCATCTATCACTATCTGATCTAGGTATACATCTACCTTTTTTTCCTATTTTTTAAATTATATATTAGCTAAATTATTTAGGTACAGAGATGGAACGTAACAAAACAACACAAGATGTATCATCATTAGATCTTCAGTCGTGGAACTTATTAAACCTCCATTGTTTCCTATTCTGAGCTAAACTACACATTTCCCTGAAATTCATACAGCCTACATTTTTCCCAATCTGCGTGCAATAATCTAATATGTCTACCTCTCTTTTTTCCTATCTCTGCTTGTAATATATCTCGCACTATTCCCCGATGCCTTAGAACACGTTCTATCCTTCTATTTCTCCTATTTTTCACAGATATCTTTCATCCCTACTATTTCTAGAACCTCTTTGTTATTATTTTTACATGTCCATGCTGTCATCATCCTACATATGAAGTACCATATTCCAATAAGCTTCTATCATTTTCTTGTCTGCTTCTCCTAGTCCCCACTTCATAGCCGTACAGTGCTGTGCTCAACACATATTCTTTCATCAATTTTTTCCTTGTTTCTGTTTGTTGTCTTTCTTGTTAGATATTTACCCTATTTCACCGATATTCAGTGGTATGTGAAGGGGTTAAACAATCTGACAGGTACCAAAATTCCCCAACACTTAGAGATTTGCCGAATTAATAGTTTTTCAATAAATCCTTTCACACAATCAACATTAGTTGAAAATATTTATTTATTTTCATTAGGTTTTCTGTTTTGAAACTGGTTGTACAGTGTACACGTATCTCCATTGATTTCTAATCTGAGCTAGTCTACACATTTACCTGAAATTTCCACAGCCTATATCTTTGACTATAGTCGTTGTAATTTAAGTTCCGATTTACGTCATTAATAATGTTCGCATGCATACCAACATAGTATAGAGCATATTTCCTTTCTTATCTTAAACACTCAGATCTTATTAATGTTGGTGAAAATTGCAACGATGCCAGCGTTTCTCTACAAAAATTTAACATTTAAAACTATCAAAAATGGCAGTACATAACCTAAACTCATGTTCTAGAGGTTATGGGATTGTGTTACTGTCAAATTTTTTGCTTCTCAAGACCAATCGTTTTATAAACTGCGCCTTTTTTTTTTCATATTAAAAACTGTTCTTATCAGAACAAATTCGCGTAATTTTTACGTTCGCGAGCTTGTTTTTGAAAATACCTGGAATGCACTTGGGTGCTAGGGGGAAGCAGCTTGTTGCTAACTTGTACGAGCTTTTTGAACAAGAGAAAGCAAATGGAGGACCTTTTGTTCCTGTAACAGCTGTCTGAGAGGTAATCTACGAAATGTAATTTGTTATAAAATTATTTAATTTGATTTTATAGAGAGTTGCAGCTGCTCTCAAAATTAATCCGTTGACTGTGACTATGGTGACCAAAGCTATTCAAAATGGTGAATCATTAGATTCGAAAAAAAAGAATTCCCAAGAAACCTGTAACTGTTGTTGATGAATTTACAGAGTGTGCAATGCGCAATGAAATTTATCGAATGTATGACAATCGTAAGTTATTAAAGTGTTGGAGCTTAGTTTTGATTTAATCATCTGTTTCAGATGAACATATTATTATACTTCCGTAAACACGGCACATGCGATACAAAAGACAGTTGGTAACGATATTACATAGTGTGGAAATGAGCGCGCCAATTGTCAATGACGTCACAGAATATGCAAATTATGGCACGTAATTTACGAAGTATACAAATTTTACAAAACCCCTAAGGGGTACTTACGTGAATAGGTAAAGCTTACTTCGGAATTACTTCATGATAGTCGCTCATGGCTTGGATTAAATCCAAATTTCAAATAATCAACATTGTACTGTTTACATTACTTTTTAGATGCAATAATGTTTAGTGTCAATTATCTGTGGACAAAAGTTAAGTTATTTAAGTACGACGACAACATAAGTTACAGAAATATATAATTCCGATTGCTAAAAATTTGGTAAAAGATATTATTACTCCTATAATTGTGGTCAACTGAATATTGAATTACTATTACTTCAAGTTATGATCAGCGTGTCTATGCAATCAGAGGAACTACAAAAAAATTATAAACAATCTTACTTTTCTGGCACTCTCAAATAAGATAACATTGATTCACTTTAACTTGTAGGTACCTAATTACCTACCTTATTTTAAAAATATTTGCTTAACACTTTTCAAAATTCCGAAATCAAATCAACAGCGGTGGTCTCTGAGATTGTATTTATAATTAACTAATTTAACAAGTACAATTGGACAAGTCCATGCCATCCTTGCACAGCAAATTTATATTAATTCTTAAACAGTTTGATATCTAAGAAAATAATAACTTAAATTGCAATAACAAAAGTATAACAATAATTTTAGGTTGGTTGAACTCAAGAGAATATTCTTACAATTAGCATTAATTCAAATTGAAAGCAATTAAGTCGGTTTGACCCGTTCACTGAGAATGATCCCATCATCGATCTCAAATTTTCCCCTGACAAAAGCGTGGAGTCATAATGTTCTTCAAATCTTCATGTTTCATAAACATTTGTTTTAAAATTTTTTACTTCATAGGTAATTTATATATCCATTATAAGAAAGTATTATGCTAGTTACATAGGTACTATCTATTTTATGTCAATTATTTCATTTATGAAAAGCAGAAATTTTGGTCATGACTCCCTTAAGTCAAATCCATTCTCATGAACTCCCATTTACATTTCATGCACCCCAATTTTTGTTTTGGCTGATATGGAATCATTGCACTTCAGAGTCAACCCTTAGGAGTTGATATAAACCACTTTGTTAAGTTCCATACCGTACTTTGAATACTTTCTGCATTTTTACATTCGATATCTTATTTTAATGTTTGCTTATGCGTTTGATAAATTGCTCAATTATACGAGTCGCCTATGATATGTTCACATTCGATTTTTATTGTAGTTACGTCCTAGTTTAATTGTAATTGGATAAAGCGAAGTGTTATGTTGAAATGCTAGAAATATGCTCAAAAATTATTGCTATCTAAATTAATTACAAGCGCTCTTTGGATTTTTGTCACCTTCTTTCTGTTCTGTGCTCCGGCATTCATATAAACAATTTTTATACATACGTTTGTTGAAAGAATTGTCTATATTTCAAGTGCAGGTTTCTTTTGTGATAAATATTACAAACACAACCGGGTAGTTACAAAGCATAGTGGTGAAAATTTGCTTTCTTTTTATGTACTGGTAGGTAATTGAAAAGTGATATTTTCTTTAATGGAAATTTTAATATTTTTAGCCGGAATTTTAATTCGTTATCTTAGGTTCCTTGAAGCAGTTATCGCTTGACATTAACCCAGAACCCCGCTTTGTCGTTACCACACATTTCATCATCACAGTCCACAGATAACAATGGCTTTTCTCATTTATGATATGTGAATTTTTGTCTGTAGAATATAAATATTAAGATGAGTAAAGCACTTTGCTTATTTAACTTATCTATTAGAATAAGGATATTAGTGTAGTTTTTCTTGATCTTCTTTGGGAATTAAACCACTCAGTTTTTAAAATCATCTTTATTTACGTTTCGATCCTATTACCTAGGATCGTTGTCAAAATAGTAATTTCAAGTTTTGACAATAATCCTAAGTCATGCATCGAAACGTAAATAAAGACGATTTTAACAACTATGAGTGGTTTAATTCCCAAAGAAGATAAAAAAATACTAAACAAACCACAACAAACATACATGGATATATTAGTGTTACTTTCGAAACCAATTAACTCGATTTTCCATCAATATCGAAAACAATATATAGTCTACCTGTGGAAATAGCTCCAGCGTTGGGCCGTCATAATTTATTGTGTAGTTCACTTGGATTGACTCGAGCCTAAAATTAATTAGAGCCTCACTAATTGTACGTCATAATTACTGTGAAGCCTAAACAGGTCCTATCGTGCCCTACGCTTGGGTTGATTATTTTTATTGTGTAGTTCACCTCAGATGCTCCACTCCCCTTTATAAAATACTTATGAAAAACTTTCAAAGAAGCTTACCTGGACTGCTAAATCTTAGGACTTCACCTAACTGCCACTATGCTGTAATTTAAAAGAACATACTTCCCTACAATCCTACTCAAAATAACGCAACTCCCAAAATACATCACACTCTATTTACATGATATAAATATACAACAATATAACTTTGATTAGAACCAATTTATTTTCAAAAATGTGTTTGTATTAAATATTTTTATCTAACATATACCCTATTAAAGTAAGTGGGCTAACCTCATACCTGATTTTAACCCTTGTCTTAATATGAGCTCACAGTAAAACACTTTAAAGCTGTGTGCAACATTATAGCACTGCAATAATAAAAGTCCTTTTTACTTTTTACAAAACAGTCTGTTTATCCTTACATTAATTATCCCTCTCTACATAAACCTGTTTTCACTTACATATAAAGTTCAATAAAATTTTCAGTTTATCAAATTCATAGAAATAATCACTCAAAAGCACAAAAGAGTTAAAACACCTCAAATAAACAGCACAACAATGCTTTATAAAAATTCGTTGCCTGATAACCATTTATACTTCAAGCATCTGCAAACCAGCCTTCGAAGAAGTTACCTTCTAGAATGACTCTAGGCCTTGGAACTGCTCTCGGCACGCTGCTATCCAAATCGCTCCTAATTTACCATAGAAAGTGCATCCAAACCTTCAAAATATCCCATTACAATTCCATTTATGATCAACAAATCAATACTCGATGCATTCACCATTGAAATTTCATTTTAGAACGCCTTTGTACGCTCCAACACCCAAAATAGCAGTGGTTGTACTTACATGGTTAATAAAAGCTTCGCTCTTAACTCTGTATTTACTTTAAGATTTTCACTATACCAATTCATTACCACAACACACCAACTTGTGTAATTACAATTAACAAAATTTGTTATAAAAGCACTGTGTAAGATTGACTACTTGAGTTAACCTCGATGGCGAACGAAAAAGTAGGAGAGCTTCACCCTACCTCTACGGTGTTTATATAGAGCCAAACGTACCCCCCTGTTTTCAAGTTTCGCACGATTCTCCAACGGATAAACATTCCCGGTATTCTGCCATCCGTCGGCTCATTTCTTGAAACTCCAAGCATAACGGCCACAAAATTCTATCTACTTTTTAAACAAACATCAACGGTTTTTCGCCCTCCATGAAGTTTAACGCACGAACACCGAAAAATACGTCTTAACAAAAATCTTTTTGATGACCCTTTACACAAAATATCTAAGTACATGTAAGTTTCAAATATTCAAAAATAAGATGTATGCTATTAGTTGAAATATAAATGCTAACTTGGCATTTTTTCCCCGATTGATTTCCTGGTTCGAATCAGTTGCTAGATTCGTGGATTCCAAGTTGTGACCCCATAGCTCTGCGTGCACTCCAATGCTTCTAACTGCCTCTCCACAGCGTGCTGCTAACCAGTGACTTTGTGTTGCTTTAGTTGTACTCTTAACTTCTTGATTTAGAGTTTCCTCATTTATTGCATTCAGTACTTAGAGTATTATAGTTTTACGTCCGTACTTAGTTAGATTTCTTATTGAATTGCTTAGTTAGATTTTTTATTGAACTGTTTAGTGCCCTAATTAATAAATTATAAAGATATGATCATTACTAAATTAAATTTAGACTTACGTTTTATGCCGACGGATTTCCTATACACTCATATGTTTGAACATGCACGTGACTATTCTTTACTTGAAATTTTAATTACTGTGAGTTCCACTTATAAACTTTTATTTATCTTCACAATTGAACTTTGCGTAATACTGTTATTTCGATTAGTATTGTTCGTGCTTCGGTTAAGGAATCAATGAATGTTATCTGTTTAGGTAAATTATATAGACTAGTCCTTCCACGTCTGTTATTGGTTGACCGCTTGCTATCTTATTATTCGACCAAGGCTGAGGCGTTGCCCTACACTATCATGCAGCCAGTTGGGTGTTACTTGGAGTTGCTTACTATATGTATTGTTCAACGCTCCAAAAATCACGTAGACACAAAGCTTCATATTATGGATTTCGTTCGCCAATGGTACTTTGTACCTTTTAACATCACGTAATTGTAATTTTGTACGGAATTTATCAAATTTTTCTTCTAATTCCGTGCGTATACAAAACTTATTGTTCTAAATTTTGTTTACCCAATATGCTGGATTTTGTTCGTATGTGGCGATTTCTACATTTAAAACATCACGTAGGCTACATTTCTTTAACAGATGACGTACAATTGGATGCGTTTGGCGACTTCTTGCATTATGAAATATGCTTGTTTTGAAAGGCCTGTTTTATAAGCATGCATTGATTATTTCCTTGCGCTAATGCGTCGAATTTGAAAAAGATTTGTTTTACTTTGGATATGCCTAATTTGCATTTGTTTAAAGTGTATGAATGTATTAACGTTTCTAAAATGAATTGGGTTGCGTCCAGAGTTATCTATTTTACTAAATGTGATTAAATTGTTAAAGAATGAGCTTCCTTTCATTGACTGTAGTTAGTTGTTGATTTTATACAGGGTGTCTGGTATTTGCTTTTTGCATAATGAACGAATTGTGTACTTTTTATGATTTAAATGTTTAGTTTCCTTGATCTTTGTGTTGTTTATTGAAGTATATCTCCCTTGTGACCTTATATACCCTTAAATATCCCTATTATCATAGCAATATATATATATATATATATATATATATATAATTAAAGGGTATATAAGGTCACAAGGGTATATTGAGTCATAAGGGTCATACACTACATGTAAGTAGTACTAAAGTTTAGAAAACTAAATGATTTCATCATAAAATGGAAATAACTCGCCAATTATGCAAAAAGCTAATATCAAATACACGGTATATAAATCATAACTAACTTTAATGAATGAAAGGAAGCTCATGCTTCAAAATCACATCACATTTAGTACGACAAAAAACTTATACGCCATAAAATTCATTTTAAAACAATAATGCAGTCATAAAATCGAAAATAAATACGCATGAAATGAAACAAACGCATTCAATTTACGTCGTCATGAAAATTGTACTTCGTGATCCTTTTATTGTATACATCATAAAATTCAACAAATTAGGAATACAAAACATGAAAACAGATGTTGGGCTACGTGATAAATCAAAATGGAAAGTTTGAATAAATTGATATACAAACAAGCGGACATGACTTGGGGAAAGTTCAAAGGTTTTATATTGAGGAATACACTAGTCGTTCTTCGAATGAATGCTATTTGGTGCTGTTGGTCCTAGCTCATGCCTTGTTAATTCCAGCTCCTTTATCACGAATTCCCAACTTCTTACATGCTCAGTTGGGATCCACTGCATTGTCCTTGCATCTTTCCTGCTTACATGCTTCTGCAGCTACTCATATTCCAACTATTTCCGACAAGCTCTTCGTTTCTGAAGACGGGCTCTTACAAATTTTATCAAGAACAAAGAAATTACTGATGCCTGTAACAGACTTGTCCCTCAAGATGCTATCTAGTATTTCAGTGAATGCACAGTTTACCGCCAATTTCTTTACACGCATGTTCCATTCACCAATACTTTCTTGTGTAGCTGAATACAATTTTATTCTTTCCCTCAAAAAAAAACTTGACACTAGGACTAAAATGTTTTGCTAAATCAACACAGAATTCTTTGTACGACTTTGTTTTCGGCAATTTAGGAAAATAAAGATCAGGCAAGAGCTTATAAGTATCTGTATCAATCAAACTGAGTAAGGTTGCTGCGTCTGTTGTTAACCTTAAGGTCCTTGTTTGGATTGGCTACAAAATATTATTTCAATTTTTCTTGATAAATTATTATCCAAACATCTCTGATAGGGTCAAATTCGATCATCGTATCAATTAGCGCCATAATTTACTCGCACCTTCAATAAGTAGCCCAATTAATTACTTCTTATTGTTTTATCCTCGTCGCCACTGAAGTGTTCTTGATTATTCTTTACGTTACAAAGGAACAACACTTAAATTTTAGTATGTTTATTCGCTACTGCCTAACTGTACAAATTTAAATAGCAAGAGTCTACACAAGGAATGAGCTTTACCTGATGAATCCCTAAACAGTTGGTCTCTAGGGGAAATGGTAGTTTAAGAATGTGAATACTACAATAGGGCATTCGCGAGCCAGCCACCATGCAGGCAACAATGTTAGTATCATTAAGAGTTCCATTCCTTTGTCTTGTATACTTACATTTATATAAATAAAAGATTAGTGTAATAATTATTTGTGTGGTGCTAATCAATACATCACAATTGGCGACGAGGAAAATAGAATAATACAACGTTACAAGCAGCAAATGGTGCAAACTCACCGGTCTGGTGGTATACAGGTGCAGGCGAATGAATAAATAACAAATGATGGCTACAGTAAGTGATAACTTAATTGGACATTTGCGAGAATTTAACCCGGAAAATTCAGACTGGTCAATATTCAAGAAACGTCTGGACAATTATTTTGTGGCAAATAACATTATAGATGATAAACGTAAAGGAGCAATACTTTTAAATGCGTTAAGCGAAGAAGCATATAAATTGGTGCACAACCTATGTTTACCGACAGAACCGGAACAAAGAAAATATTCAGAATTGATAATCCTGTTGAAACAAATTTTCTAACTAAGGCCTGACACTACTACTACTAGTGGCTTCAACTCGCCTCACACATAGGCACTAGTGAAACGATTGCCCCAAAAGGCCTCACGTTGCCGGCACCAGTGAAACGTTATTATTCAAAGGCCTACTAAAACACTACTTTATTAACACCATACTTCAAGTTAGGTGTCTGCAAAACGAAATCTTCCGACGTAACTAGGGGTCTATTCCTGGGGTAGAGCAATGAGCAATGGGGGGGTAAGTCGAAATCTATGGAGGGTTACACTTAACAAAAAAACAAACAGGCGCCACCAAGTCCAAATTGATTTATTTTAGGGGCATAGCAATTTTTAAGGGCGGACTTGGAGACCCAAAAAAGAGATCGCCTTCGTTGATACACAAACTTGTCTTAACAGAATAAGACGCTGTTCCTGTAAGAAAGAATAATAATTAAGTCACATAAAAATGGGAACACTATTTGCGTCCCTCAAGTATATCTAAAAGTATAGAGAATATTTTCTGCATAATGGGATCATAAAATTTAGTTCTTATTGCTTTTTGTTTACCAAGTCTGATCAGACTAGATCAGAATAAAAACTTTAAATGAAGAATATTAATTTACTAATAAGAATTTTCTTTGTTTCAGCAAATAAAATATCATTGTAATTAAATAAAAATAAAAATTTGAAGTACTTGCAAAAATGGTAGTAAGGGTTATCAACTGATCCTTACTCAAATATTTTATAATTCTATGTAACTAAAAATGCTAGAGTTTCTTTATAACCCAATCAGATCTGTGTGAGTCATTTACAAATGAATATACGAAATTTTCTCATTAATTTAACAAAGTTAAAATTAGTTTGAAGTCAAAATAATCACCAAGATATTCTCTAATGTTATCAATAGTGGTTGTACTAAAATGCTAAACATGTGTTAGCCATTGGGCAATTGTTGACGGCATTGTTCAAATAAACAGGTGACGTAATAGCAGCTGTTAATTTACGTTGCAGCCATATGTAGTCACATCTTTACAAAACTAAGTGAAATCAAATTTTGATACTGGGGAAAACCAGCTTATTTACAGGTAAACTGAATAATAATTTTGTACGTCTAACAAACAAAATGAAATAATGTACTTTCAGAAGGAAGTACTCAGAAATCCATAATTCTATTACGAACCCAAGACCAGCTGTTGTCGTTGGATGTAATGGAAACTACCGCAGTGCGGAACAGCAACTAATTATACTTGCTTTCCATGCTTTAACACAGGTGTAGGAGCAAAGCGGATTCCTTACTTGGATCACGGCAGCATTACTTCGTAACGTAATCTTCCGTTGTCTAAATTTATTTACTAATATAATTTTTCATTGCGTAGCCAACAAATTAAGATTTCTAAATTGTAACTTCAAAGGGATCGTGTTGTCTCAAATTTTACAGTTGCGATTTTCGACGTGGCGTGCGATATCTACGTTATCCATGCAGTTTTCTAATCTCTCGTTGCGATTTCAGATGTGTCGTTGCGAGTTCAAATGGGTCGTTGCGCTAAATAAATTTTGTAAATTAGCTAATATGATAACGAATATACAAAATGTGGATTAGGTACTAACCGTTACTCAGGAAGTGTTTCACAAACATAGAGCGACTCGGAGGTCACTCGTCATTCTCTTAGAATGCATGTTTACGCTGCTTTTAACTATCGACGAGTGCGCTCGCTGCTTTCTTGCATGGTGGGAGGTTCCGGATTTTAGTTCTCGGACCTCTCACGCGCGCGCCAGTGGCTGTGAAATTACACCGAACTCGGAAACAACTCAACTAATAATCCTTGATATTATAACACTATAAAAGTTTGATTGTTACTCGAATATTTATTTTAATTAATAGAGGTATTTTAATATTCATTGCACGTTTAATGAATGGATTCTCTTACTGCAAAAATAAAATTGTTACACTACCTCTTTCCTAAAAGAAAAAAAATTTTTTCTTAAGAAAAAACTTCAAATTTAACTAATACAAAAAAATTTTTTTTTACAACAATACTAGCCTTTCCTACCTTCCTAACCAACTATGCAATTTTATAAATTTATTCAAATGGGGGACAAATATTTACAAATGAGTGTGTTGGTAACTACGCTGCACCTGACGTCCATCGGGAGACAAAATCGGGGAGTCACAATCGGTAATAATCAAAATTGGGAGGGGGTCAAATTAGAGAGTCAAACACTCCACGGGACAAAAGAATTTAAATTTACAAAATTTCTTGACTTGAGATTCCTACTTCTAATAAGGCTAATATTTCTGACCTAAAATCAAACACTTACAATTTACTTCTAATTTCAAAAAACTTCACTTCCAGGAGCTCATTTAGCTCTATTTACAAAAAACAGGAATGCTTCCTCATCAGAACAGCATTACCATTCAAAATATCATCACTATAAGGTGAGAATCAAAAGAAATACCCTACTAATAGGTCTAAATTTAAGCATCATCACAAGGTGATAACCAAAACAAAAGTGCCCCAATTATAAGGTTACTATCAAATTCAAATACAAATTATTATCACTTTATCGCAAAGAGATAATCAAAGCAAAGGTAACCTAACCATCAGGTTACTCATCAAATTCAAATATCATCACTTCATCGCAAAGGGATGATCAAAACAAAGGTAACCTAACCATAAGGTTACTTACAAAATTCAAATTCAAATTATTATCACTTTATCGCAAAGAGATAATCAAAACAAAGGTAACCTAACCATAAGGTTACTCATCAAATTTCAAACCCAAAATAACCCAGTTAGGGTTGTAGAATCCTACACCCTACTGATCATCCTATCACTAATTGCTAACGAACAACTGATCTCGTTAGTGATGGACCAAACGGTGAAAATCACCAAGTCAACTTTGACCTTATCAAATCTAAGAACTTCTAACGGTCAAAAGGAACAAGGGAAAGAACAATTCATTCTCTCCACCTTGACATGTAGAAATCAGGACCAATAGTTAAATAGCCCACCTACTTCTACATTGTAAGGATATCTGTCAAAGACATCCTCCAAACACATCTCCGAGCAACGCGCGAGCAAACGACCAGCGTGCACCAAGGCACACCTCAAACTTACAAAACTTACAAAATCTCAAACCACTTACTTCACTCCTCAAACAAAATACTCAATATTAGTGGACCGACACTAAATCAAGAATTGGAACAAAACAAAACAAACCACTACGTCATTACTTAATATCAAAGAGATGACCGGACCGGAATTAATCGTCAAGATCATCATTTTCATTTGGATCTGATACTCCAATTGGTTTCAAGTCCTTCACGTGCCATTTCCCTGCTCTTGTTCCATCTTCGTTTTCTAACTCATATACTAAATTGGAATGTTTTTTCCGAATTTTACTCATAACGAACTTAGGAGCTAACTTAGCGGAAAATTTATCACTAGCACTCGAGAGGACCTTATTAGTTCTCCAAACATACTCTCCGACTCGGAATGAAATGTCTCTTCTCCGAAGATTGTAGCGTTTACACGAACGTTGGTAAGCTACATGCAAATTTTCACGGACATTTCCAAAAATATCAAACAAAGGTTGACGATCCAAAACATAAGAAGGTCTACTACTGGAGACAACATCAACATCTTCACCCGGTATAAAATTATCATTATAAGCTTTTCCACTTAACTGCTTTGAGGAGCATACACAGCACCTTGCACACAAAACTTCAAAAACATGTCCAATCAACTGTGGACCATTATCACGAATAACAAATGGTGGTATTCCGTATGCAAAAAAAATACTTTTTCTTCTAAGAACTTCTCAATCAAATGTGCTGTGGCACTTCGCAAAGGTTGCAAAATCGAATATTTCGAAAACCAATCACCAACAACTAAAAGCCATCCACCTGCTTATGAATCATCAATAAAAAAACTAATCATGACAATAGCTAACAAAAAAAATCAGTGTTCAGGTACACTCACACCCTACTACCAATTGAACTGTCGAAACAACTACAATGCTTCACAACGCCTAAATATGCTAGAGTGACAAACCCTCTACGAGTCTCACCTAGACTAACAATACCAAAATTTACATCAAATCAAAAAAGGATGCAAAAAAAATTCTAGAGCGCCTAACTCACCTCGAGTCTCGTCTAGACTTACGCAATGCCGAGCGACCAACTCTTCCTGAGTCTCGTCTGGACTGACATACTGCTGAGCGACCAACCACGACGACAAGTTCCGCCTAGACAAAATTGCGTTGCAATGCTGATCTAAACAAAATCTGCTAACAAAATCAAAAACGTGCTTATGCACAAAGAGCAATTCTCAAACGACACAACGACAGCTCACTCCAATGTACCTTCAAAATAGAATCTCTAGCCTTATCATCAAATTTCGACAAAGATGTTCTTTATTGACTCAAACAAATCAAACAACAGGCTTATCAGCTTCTTTAGCTGACAGTCTTCCTAAAATTTTCCTCAAAACTGGTTTCTCACTCACTACTCCTCTAATTTTCAGTTCATACTCCAATTCTTCTTTGAGTAGACAAACAATTCGGAATATCCGACATGATTACAAAAGCCTAATGGAATCAAACTGAAAGATCTAAATGATCTGAACCTTACAAAAATGATCAAAACAAATTCGTACTACTAAAGGTAAAAATCACAAAAAAAATGTTTTTGGTAAAATTATTTTTGCCAAAACAATATCAAAAAAAATTATATTGGGTCAAAATAGAATGAAAGTTAAAAATAAATTTAACTAAGTTAATTAATTGATTGACTGTGGTTTAATGTTACAACCAATCTTTTATCAAAAGCGAACAAACAAATCTAAATGCCAAATAGACTTTAAGTAAACAAATTTCGACGCAAAATAATTTTTGGACAAATAGATTTCAAAGCAAAATAAATTTTGAGCTAACAAATTTTAAAGCAAATTAAATTTTTGAATAAACAAATTTCGAAGCAAAAATAAATTTTGAACAGACTATTTCAAAGTAAAATTATTTTTGAACAAACAAGTTTCAGAGTAAAATAATTTTAAACGAACGAATCTCAAGTAAAATTAATTTTGAATAAACAAATTTCGAGGTAAATCAAATTATGAACAAACAAATTTCGAGCTAAATTAAATTATGAACGAACGAATTTCAACAAATTACTCGTTGAACAAACAAATTTCGAGGCCCCAAACGTTGAACAAACAAATTTCGACGCCCCAAGCGTTGGGCGCTAGTGAAACAATATTTTCTTATCCCTCTATATTTACACCAGCTCCACGAAGTCTTCCGACGTAGCTAGGGTCTATTCCTGGGTAGAGCAATGAGCAATGGGGGTAAGTCGAAATCTATGGAGGGTTACACTTAACAAAAAAACAAACAGGCGCCACCAAGTCCAAATTGATTTATTTTAGGGGCATAGCAATTTTTTAAGGGCGGACTTGGAGACCCAAAAAAAAGAGATCGCCTTCGTTGATACACGAACTTGTCTTAACAGAATAAGACGCTGTTCCTGTAAGAAAGAATAATAATTAAGTCACATAAAAAATGGGAACACTATTTGCGTCCCTCAAGTATATCTAAAAGTATAGAGAATATTTTCTGCATAATGGGATCATAAAAATTTAGTTCTTATTGCTTTTTGTTTACCAAGTCTGATCAGACTAGATCAGAATAAAAAAACTTTAAATGAAGAATATTAATTTACTAATAAGAATTTTCTTTGTTTCAGCAAATAAAATATCATTGTAATTAAATAAAAATAAAAATTTGAAGTACTTGCAAAAATGGTAGTAAGGGTTATCAACTGATCCTTACTCAAATATTTTATAATTCTATGTAACTAAAAATGCTAGAGTTTCTTTATAACCCAATCAGATCTGTGTGAGTCATTTACAAATGAATATACGAAATTTTCTCATTAATTTAACAAAGTTAAAATTAGTTTGAAGTCAAAATAATCACCAAGATATTCTCTAATGTTATCAATAGTGGTTGTACTAAAATGCTAAACATGTGTTAGCCATTGGGCAATTGTTGACGGCATTGTTCAAATAAACAGGTGACGTAATAGCAGCTGTTAATTTATGTTGCAGCCATATGTAGTCACATCTTTACAAAACTAAGTGAAATCAAATTTTGATACTGGGGAAAACCAGCTTATTTACAGGTAAACTGAATAATAATTTTTGTACGTCTAACAAACAAAATGAAATAATGTACTTTCAGAAGGGAAGTACTCAGGAAATCCTTAATTCTATTACGAACCCAAGACCAGCTGTTGTCGTTGGATGTAATGGAAACTACCGCAGTGCGGAACAGCAACTAATTATACTTGCTTTCCATGCTTTAACACAGGTGTAGGAGCAAAGCGGATTCCTTACTTGGATCACGGCAGCATTACTGTAACGTAATCTTCCGTTGTCTAAATTTATTTACTAATATAATTTTTCATTGCGTAGCCAACAAATTAAGATTTCTAAATTGTAACTTCAAAGGGATCGTGTTGTCTCAAATTTTACAGTTGCGATTTTCGACGTGGCGTGCGATATCTACGTTATCCATGCAGTTTTCTAATCTCTCGTTGCGATTTCAGATGTGTCGTTGCGAGTTCAAATGGGTCGTTGCGCTAAATAAATTTTGTAAATTAGCTAATATGATAACGAATATACAAAATGTGGATTAGGTACTAACCGTTACTCAGGAAGTGTTTCACAAACATAGAGCGACTCGGAGGTCACTCGTCATTCTCTTAGAATGCATGTTTACGCTGCTTTTAACTATCGACGAGTGCGCTCGCTGCTTTCTTGCATGGTGGGAGGTTCCGGATTTTAGTTCTCGGACCTCTCACGCGCGCGCCAGTGGCTGTGAAATTACACCGAACTCGGAAACAACTCAACTAATAATCCTTGATATTATAACACTATAAAAGTTTGATTGTTACTCGAATATTTATTTTAATTAATAGAGGTATTTTAATATTCATTGCACGTTTAATGAATGGATTCTCTTACTGCAAAAATAAAATTGTTACACTGTTATCTGATTATTTTAAACCAAATTTAGTGTTATTTGCGGCCCGATATAAATTTTATAATGCCCGTAAAACCATAAGCGAATCTGCAAAAGAATGGTCAGCCAGGCTTCGACAATTAGCAGCATTATGCGAATTCGAGACGGGAGAATTAGAAATGGTACTACGAGATATCTTTATTATCGGGTATGACAAGGGGTTAGTACAAGATAGATTGTTTGAAGGGCAAATAACGCTAACATTTAAAGAAGCTGTAGAAATAGCAGCGGCTAAATCAGCGACAAAAACAGAACCTTCGGAAGCCGGCTCAATAAAACAAGAATCGGAAATACATTTCACACGAGCATCGCAACACCAGCGGCGAAAACCGCAGGGACAAGGGGAAGCCACCGATTCAACACCCGCTCCTAGTGCTCGAGGAAGTAGATATATGGCTAAAGAAGATTATGAACGACAATGTGCGATTTGCGGCAAAAGGAACCACGCTACAGATAGGTTTTTTTCAAAATTCTTCCTGCTACAAATGTGGACAGAAAGGGCACTTAGCGCCCAGATGTACAAAAAACCAGAGGTACAAAAATAATAAGGTAAATGCAATTAAAAATAGTGTTCATAATTTTTTGGAAGCAACGGAAGATTGTTTATATAATTTAGGAAATCAGGGTAATCCAATCAAAGTTATTGTGTATATAGAAAATAGTTATCACATATTTAATTTAGATACAGGTGCAAGCTATAGCGTGATATCGGAGAATTATTGCAAGTATTTTGCAGACGTGTTATTATATTCGACTGATAAAGTATTTAATTTGTATAACGGAGATAAAATTGTTCCCGTCGGTTATATACGTGGAAATGTTTGTTTTCAAAACAAAATAGAGCCACTCAATATTTATGTGGTTAGAAATGGTAACGGGCCTCCATTGTTAGGACGCGATTTTTTTAATCTTTTCCAGTTAAGCATCGCAAATTTAGATTTTATAGCTATTACATTTGATACATTACCAGAGGATGTACGGGAAATAATAAAAAAATACGCAGAGGTATTTGAACCCGGAATTGGCCTTTTTAATAAAGGACACATTTCCATCAAACTAAAAGCCGGAGGAGTTACACCGAAATTTTATAGAGCAAGACCGTTGCCGTTTGCTATGCGGGAACAGGTGGAAAAAGAACTACAAAGATTACAACAGTTAGAGGTTATAGAACCGGTAAATTATTGTCCCTGGGGGACACCTATCGTCCCGGTCCTAAAAAAAGATGGGTCCGTGCGGTTATGCGGGGACTTTAAAATAACATTAAACCCACATATAGAAATCGATCAGCACCCGCTTCCACGTATAGAAGAGTTCGCAAAACTGCAGGGGGGTACCAGTTACACAAAAATCGATTTAGCCAGCGTATACTCAAGTAGCGTTAGACGAAAATAGTAAAAGTTTAGTAACTATTTCGACACATAAAGGTTTATACCGTTATAATAGGGCACCTTTTGGTATAGCAAGTATACCGCCCAATTTCAAAAATTATGGAATCCCTATTAGGTGGTTTAGAAGGAGTCGAGTGTTTTTAGACGACATTCTAGTGGCAGGCCGAGACAGACAAGAACATTTAACAAGGCTAAATAAAGTATTAGAAATTCTACAAGAATCCGGTTTTAAAATATCTCTTAAAAATGTGAGTTTTTAAACCCGAGGTTGCGTACTTGGGATTTGTAATTGACAAATTTGGGTTACACACTACAGAGGAGAAAATTCTCGCTATTAAATTGGCACCAAAGCCAGAAAATGTTACTCAATTAAAATCCCTACTGGGTCTCATAAATTATTACGGTAAATTCGCAACTTATCCACCATCTTACACCCCTTGTATAGATTACTAAAACCGACATAAAATGGGAATGGTCACCGAATGTGATCAAGCTCTTAATCAAGTTAAAATATGTTAGTAAGCGCACCCATACTAGCGCATTATAATCCTAACTTTCCGTACTTTTATCTACAGATGCATCTGCATATGGCGTTAGCGGTAATCACTCATCAAATGCCGAATGGGGGCGAGCAACCGATAGCTTATGCTTCGACACGCTGACTAAAGCAGAAATGGGATATTCTCAAATTGAGAAAGAGGGCTATCCATAATTTTCGGCTGTGTAAATTTAACCAATATCTATATGGCGGCATTTTACCTTGATAACCGATCACAAACCACTTACCACCATATTTCACCCAGAAAAGGGAATTCCACAGTTTTCAGCAAATAGATTACGGCGATGGGCAGTTATTTTATCCAATTATAATTATGACATAAAATTCGTTAAATCAGAAAAGAATTATGCGGACGCTATGTCGAGACTGCCGATAACTTTTGATGAAAAGGAATGGGAAATAGTTGATATTAATTTCTTAAATTATTTTTCAAACAACGACCATTTCCCAATAAATTTCGAAATAGTACGAAAAGAAACCCTGAACGATGCAACATGCATGCAATTAAGAGAGTATATTTGTACAGGGTGGCCTAAAATTTTAAAATACGCTTAAAGGATTTTATAAAATAAAAATGACTTAAGTCTAGAAAGCGATTGCATTTTGTGGAATTCCAGATTAATTATACCAGATAAATTGCAAGAAGGTATGTTAAATAAATTACATAAATCCCACATGGGAATCGTAAAAATGAAAAGCCTGGCCAGATCATATTTTTGGTGGCCAGGATTAGATAAAGAAATTGAAAAAATAGGCAGTTCATGTGAAAACTGCGTGTTAAATAAAAAAGCGCCAAATAAAGCAGCCATAAATTGCTGGGCATGGCCTTCTGAAGTATGGTCGCGGTTACATTTAGATTTTATGTGCCCGATATTTGATAAAAACTTCCTAATAATATTAGATGCACATTCTAAATGGATAGAGGTCTTTCCAATGTCCTCTACAACAGCCAAACACAATTGATGCACTACGATCTACTTTCGCGAGGTTTGGGTTGCCCCGTCTAGTGGTTACCGATAACGCAACCACATTTTGCGCACAAGAAGTGCAAGAATTTCTGGCTAATAATAATGTAAAACATATAACTTCCCGCCGTATCATCCTCGTCCAACGGGCGGCAGAAAACGCCGTTAAAACAATTAAGAATGCGTTAAAAATTATTTTGGTAAAACTACCGAGCAACAGATTTAAATAGAGCGCTAAATATATTTCTTTTGATTATCGGAACACAGTGCACGCCACGACCAAGTATAGCCCCGCATTTCTAATGTTCAATCGTAATCTACGCACTAGGTTTGATTGTCTAGTACCCGAGAAATCAAATGGAGACCAGAACTTAAAAAATATAATAATAAATAAACAAAGAGAACAAACACGGTACCACGGGGGAAAAAGGCATATAGAATTTGAAGTAGGCGAAATTGTACTGGTTAGAGATTATAAAGTTGTAAACAAACCTACGTGGATAAAAGGTATAGTTAAGAAGCAAATAGGTAAATCTATTTATATCGTTCAAATACCGAGTTTAGATAACATTAAATGGAAGCGACATCTAAATCAGATAAAAAAATCCATATTTACACCAAGTTCCCTTCCAATAAAAATGGAAGAGAAACAATCTGATTCAAATGTCGTAGAACAGTACCAAGAGGCACCGAATGAACCACAAGTGACCAATGACCCAATCACTAACGAACTAAATACTAATTCTAGTAATGCTAGACCTAAGCGTACTATTAAACCTATTGAAAGACTTAACTACGACTGATAAAAATAATTATAAAAATGTTTTAATTTTTTTTTTAAGGAGAGAGATGCTAGGTATATTATAAATAAGTATTTGTATTTAAGTTTTGACGCTTGCGCTGCTAGGGGAAATGGTAGTTTAAGAATGTGAATACTGCAATAGGGCATTCGCGAGCCAGCCACCATGCAGGCAACAATGTTAGTATCATTAAGAGTTCCATTCCTTTGTCTTGTATACTTACATTTATATAAATAAAAGATTAGTGTAATAATTATTTGTGTGGTGCTAATCAATACATCACAGTCTCAGTGCAGCTTTTGCTTTAAGTTAAGTTTTAGTAATAAGTTTCAGACTCTGGCTACGTTAGACATTAATCTGTTGTTCATTCACCATTATAATTTTATCTATTAAGTAAAATATCTTCAACAAACTAAAAAAACATCTGTCAAGTAGGTGTGGCACATAGCTACCTCGAATGTGTATAGACTTGGAAGCAAAAAAGTTATGATATATAGTTATTACATTTTGAAAATAACATTTAGGCTTCATTCAACGACTGGTCGAAGGTGTGGGCTGCTGAATCGTTGCAATGTACTCAGCTACCATTATTTTTCCCACAGTGGCTGTATGTCCAAAGAAAATGTGCAGAAGAGACATGCCACGTCAGATGCCAAATAGATTTACAAAATGTACCCGACTCTCAGAATGTTGAGGAAAGTAACTTCGTCTAGTGATAAGGGCAAGTCGGAATAACTGCAATAGGGACACGAAGTGATGTGTTGAAATTGAAAAGAGATTGAGTGAGTTATAGGCATTTTATGACCATATTCGAGCCAGTGTTTGATGAATATCAGAAATCCGCTGTAGTACATTGAAGTAGTGAATGTTTCTTATTGAACAAATCAAAAGCATTTGCAAATTTCATAAAAATCTGGGTATTGTGGAAGTTATGCATTCAGCAAGGATTTCACGTTTGCACATACACAAAGCGTATCATTAATCCACTAGTGCCGGAAAACAGGCGATCATCCGAGGTGTAACCTTGCATAATTTATAAAAATTTCATTGAAATTGGATATAAATTGTATGTAATGTGTTTTAAAGGGGTTTTGTTTGTGCAATATCTATCTATGATCCCACGAAAAACAAATTAATTTGGAATCATCTAAAAGCCAATCCTCCAAATTTTAACAAATTCTGACTACTAGATAGTGTGACATTGTAGTTTAAAGGATTTTACGTTTGAGCATGTGCACCATTAATCTGGGAGCATTGAAATTCGTATGGAACCATCTAAGACCTAATCCACATCATCCCTAAAATTTTATCAAAATCAGATAGAAATTGTGTGCTATGAGTGTTGCAAGGATTTTATTCTTGCATGCACAATGGCTATTAATGATGATCTAGATGAAATTCATTTGGGATTATTAATTGTCAATTTTCAACTTTCCTTCAAATTTTAGCAAACTTGGACTGTTATATTATAGGAAATCGAGGTTGGAACGATTTTACGTTTGTGCGTGTGCATCCTTAATTTGTGAGCTTTGAATGTTATAGAGGACCTAATCTGTATAATTTTTGAACATTTCATCAACATCTGATGAAAATTGTGGAAGTTATGTGAATTGCGTCAAACCGACCTTAAGTAAGGTCGAAAACAAAATGATGATGATGTGAATTGCAAGGATTCCTAAACACACGGACGGACAGACACGAAACCAAATTGATTCAGAAGGTCTACCTAAAATGTAAACGTATGTAGAAATTATGATTTTGGATGGAAAAAATTTATCTTCAAAACGTGAACACAATACTTCACTACTTAGAAGCAATATAAAATAGATACCTCATGCAGAAATATTTCTGCATTAGAAGTTAAAATTTTAAAAGTTATAAATCATACAATACAGTAATATTTGGAAAATTTGGAGTAATATTTACTTGCCCTTTGAAAAACACATTTGCTGGTACTAAATGACTGAATTTACTGATCCAATACTATACTACAGAAATTAGGTTTAATAAGCAAAAACTACATTAACTTTGATACTTTAAACTTCAATAAATATTGCAGGAACATATAAACTATAAATTTAACAACGTAACATCAAAATTGTCATAAACAATAATAATACATTTCAACTAAAATATTTTAATTAATATTATCTACTTAGATTTGTTACATAAATATGTTTGAGTTCTGTTTTTGGTTGGTTTTCAAACAGTGCAGCTCGATTTTGACCTTCACCTTTTTTCACCCAATGACCATAAACACGAAAAGCACAACCATCAATAACCTAAAAAAATATTAATGTTTCGAGTTTAACTAATAAAATAATACTCTACCTTTCGTAACAATTTAATCCTATAAGGATCAACACGTGCTACATCTAAACTAAGAGGTTCAGGAGTAAACCTCAATCGCTGTATTCGCACCATAGCTCGTACTACCAAAATAGCCCATTGAAATTTGCGTTTAGGGTGGAAAGAGCATTGTTGTAGTTTCTACAAAAGAAACAAAATCCGTTTATGTTATAGTCACAGATATACAAAGTATTAGACAAAAAGCATTAGTAACAAAAGTTTAAAATAGTTTACACAATTTACCAGTGCTAGTTGGGAAATACGACTGAAACGGCGACTGTTATAACGTAATGAGTGCTTTAGGGTTGCAATATCCTGGTCCCATAATTGCTGAAACATTACTACAGGTGCAATACTTGCTACAACTAAATCATGCAAGAAATGTGCAATCAGGCAGTTTAACATTAAATATTTTAAAGTAGAGTAGGAATACATTTAAAATTACAATTCATGAAAAAATACATAAAACTTACTACTGCTAAAAAGAATGGATGTTTCAAAGCTTCTGCAATTGTTATACGTTTCTTGGGATCAACGACTAATAATTTACGTATCAAATCCTTTGGTGGTTCTGAAATTATAACAGTATAAGTAACACAACTCATGCTTACGTTGCAAATTTAAAGACAATCTAATTTTTTGCAGCCAAGATGGTTCGAACTTAATTGATTGGAAATGATGATGCTGAAGTTCAAACGATAAGAAATGTGTTGTATGGAATATGATGATAGCATTCAATTTAAAACTATAAAATGCTGTGGTAATAATTGAAAATACTTAACACATTCAGTGCTGATGACGCGTAAACGCGTCATTCTTGTTAAACCTGCATAGCGCATGACGCGAATTCGAGTCTTGTGATATTAAAATTTAAATGTACGTTAAGTAGCTCAGTCGTTGGGGAATGAGGTTGTTGTGTCGTAAGCGCGTGAATTAGGTATTCTGAAAACGTAAAACTTTATTCGATCAAGTTTGCAATGGATTTGGTTCAAGCAGGCCCTTCATGCACAACACTAAAACGTAACAGAAGGTGGGAAGACATTAGACCTCTTAGTGATAAGGAGATTGAAAGTTATTTATTGGATTCAAGTAATGAATTATCTGATGTGGATTCTGAAATACAATACAATACAATTTATTATTCTCTATATACAAGATATATACATGATATATTTTACACTCTTACATCGTATGTTATACATATTATGTTATAAAACTTTTATTATTATAAAATACTGAGATCAATGCATTTAAGAACCATGCATTCTTGTATGTGCAATTGACTGTAAATCTAAGATCATTTATTATTTTTACAAAGAGGTTTGTCATGTTGTGAATTGCATTATTCTATTGAAGTACGATGGACAGGTTGTAATGAAACATTTATATATGTCTCTCTGTTCACAATATGCATGTATTAATCACATCCAATTATTCGTATTGCTAGAGTTAACCGTCATTATTATGCTTCAATTGTTTCTTCTAAAAATGTTTGTTGAATAAAGAGCGTTATTTTTTTTAAATAAGTTAAAATTGTTAATGTTTTTTATTTCAAATGGTAATAAATTGTATAATTTAAGACCATAATAAGTTATAAAATTTTGTTTTTTTGTGGTATGAATTTTTGGAATAGTATATACACCTTTTGTCATTCCTCGTGTGTTGTGAGGATGGTTTGTAGCCATTCTAAGTGTTGGGTTTTTATATAAGAAGCAGTATACTGCTTTTATATATTTTAATTTGATATTAAAAATATCTGTTTCTGCATATAATAATTTTGTAGGATATAGGGTACGTTTTTTTGCATTATTTTTAGTATTAATTTATGAACTATTTCGATAGGTTTCAATACGTTTTCATACGCTCCTCCCCAGCATATTATTGCACAATTAATTATTGAATGTACTAGAGCATAGTATAATACCTTTATCATTTTGTTATTTAAAAAATTTCTGGCACATCTAAAAATAGGGATAAATTTCCGTATTCTTTTTAGTAATTCTCCAGCGTGCGTATTCCATCGATCCCATTGATCCATTTTTACACCAAGGTAGGTTATTCAGAGGTTTTATTAATTATATCCTGACAGTCACAATTTGCAAGCGTGTTACAGTTAATATTATGTATCTTAAGTTTTGTAAATGAAGGTTGAGATCGCTTATTTAATGTATATTTCATAAACTTTGTTTTTGTCATATTTAAATTAAGCAGATTACAATCTAAATAATTTTTCATAATTTTCATATTTTGATTCTATTTAGTTATAGTATCATCGCAGCTTTCACCCTCGAATGTTATAACTGTATCATCTGCATATGAGATTATTTTAAGTCGAGCTTTAAGTCTTGTAATTCATAAACATAAATTAAAAACAATAGCGGACCAAGTACTGTGCCTTGTGGCACACCACAAACAACTAAATCTGGTCTACTCTGCACATTGTTTATTGTGACTGATTGAGTCCGATGGTTTTGAAGCCAGTGATTCCGATATTGAACAAGGTGAAATTATAAATTCCCAAGATGAAAACGAGGTTGACGCAACACAAGATGAAGTCACTTCCAATGATTTGATTTTACCAACAGCTAGTAAAACTCAGAATATAATACCCACGAGTATACATCCTGGTGATTCAATAAAATGGACAGTAACTGTATTAAAAATATGAAAACAGCAGGATGTCCTTGTATGACTTTCAATTGAATGTAATTGCACAACTTGTTCCACCCAAAGCAGCAATACCACAAAGTCTAGTAAATGATCATCTTCCAGAAAAAATCCCAATTCCACCAAATAAAAATACACGACCTCGCAGACGATGTCAAACTTGTTATAAAAACAATATACGAAAAGACACAATATACTTTTGCCCGAAATGTCCAATTATGCCGCCACTGTGTTTGGGTGACTGTTTTAGAAATTTCCATGATAATTTATAGTTCGATCATCACCTTATTTTTTTAATAGCATTATGTTTTTTTTATTAGCATCTATAAACCAATACTGAATTGTTTGTTTATGTATTAGTGGTTCATTCCAATTTTTGTCTACTATATACTTTTTATCTTCTGTAAAAAATCATACTTTTATACCAATGTTTATTTATAATCCGCATGCAAGCCATACGTCAGCATCTACATAACAAGTATACACACACGCACGTATGCATCCATACGGGTACACACACATACGCACCCTCACACGTACGCACGCACACATACAAATGCAATGAACGATACCGGGAAATAATAATTTCAATAAACGTAATTTTTATAAGATATGCGAAGCAACATTTTATGTGACCCAAAAACGAGACATCAGCATTGTAATACTAATTTATTACATAATGCTAATGATGCCTTTTCGCGGCAATATCCCTGTTATTGAAAATTTGCATACCATTTAAGAAATATATAAAGTCTATCATATAGTAGGTTAAAATAAGTGTATTGATAAAAAATTACTGTTAGCCTGGGGGGTTGCCACCTTCCAGTGATCAGCAGTGAATGTGTTAAGTTGGCTGTGTTGTTTTATTTATGTAATGTCAGTTAATGTCGGCTGCGGCTACTCCATGGGGGCTCAAAGGCTAGAGCCCCCCAGGTTATTTTAAGGAATAGGTACCGTAAATAAACTTTTCGGCATAAATTAATTCATCGTAAAATGATTACTCAAAACTAGAGATCGAATGCATAAATGCTTTCAGCCCGGCATTTTTAAGTGGTCTCAGTAAATAAATTGGAAATGCTACGTTTACAATGATGTATAATGCCGGAAACAGATATAAATAGTAAACATATCCCGCCGTCGTCCTTTCGTAAGCAACCACATCTAACCGTTTTAATGAAAATTAACACCAAAATGCATATTTTAAAATTATTTAAAACAATTACGTTTCTCACTATATTCATTTTGATTTTACATTGAACATTTAAGCAATAATAAATAATTACCTGTCCTAGACATTTCGACAGTGCTCTCTTCACGTAAACAGAACTCGTTGATTCTCTTTAGTACATAAGTGAGGGCTCAATTCTATTGAGCCCAGCTTCAATGTAAATCTTATAGGAAATCGAACAACGACGAATTCTGTCGAACGTGAATAATAACAGCTTCAGATACCTTTAATAGGGCTCTCGTCATTAGAGCCCTTACCCTCAGTATCTGTTGGTATTTCAAGGCGTGTTTGTTGTTGTCCGGTACTAATTTGCGTGAGCGTAGAGATTATTTCACTTTTTTCGTTGAAAGTAAAGAACCGTGTCTTGTTCTGTGAGTGTAGTCGTAGTGTATAATTTTTCAACTAAACTTACGAAGTAAGTTAGGTTAATATAATCGCTACGTCGTCGTCGTCCGTTGCCATATTCCCATAATGATACAATAAATGATATATATGTACCTTGTTTAGTTTTTTACGCTGATTACAAATATGCTATACAGTTTTCGATATCTCATTTAGTTTTCGAGATAATCGAATTTATTTGAGAAATGTTAACAGTACAAATTAATATAAACTTTAATAGATATCCAAATGATTCTTATTATCATTTCGGCTTCAGTATCACATTATATAATTTTTGTGCAAAAGAAGATCAATTAGTTCGCGAGCCTTTAGCTGTAGTTCATTGCGCTAGAAATGGCAGGGATGTGGTACATGGAGATCACTATAAAGCAATCATTCCTAATTCGACTGAAGATATTCCAACCGTACATCAAACTGACTTATTCGGAGGAATCATAATACCAGCGACTAATCACAGAATATATGTTAACAATTTTAATTAATTATTCTCTATTTTTCTGTTTGTTTGAGTGGTGCTGGGAGCTTATATCATTAAGTAGTCCGACTCAAACTTGATTAAAACAATAAAATTTATTAAATTGTATTTATAATAATAATAATAAAATTTTGTTTAACATTTAAGTACTAGTTATTTAATTTAAAATATATAATTTCCTTTTATAAAATTTCCGTAAGTTTGGTTGTAAGGCGTACATGCGTCTTAGATTTTTTGATTATTATTTTGAATTATTCAAGATGACTGAAAATAATATTCGTAATATAATCGAAATTAAATTTAAAACTCTTCCATTAGCAGAAAAGGTGAAAATTAAAAACCTAGGCCGACCGACACGGATTTAAATATGAAACAGGTAGATAAGGTTGGAAATCGCAGTTTCACAAGGCATTTTTCAAAAGAAATTTATAAAAAATGTCAGTGGATTCCTGGATGCTCTCAATCGAATGCTCTATTTTGTGTTCCTTGCCATTTATTTTATTATGACGGAATGGACAAAACATGGTCGGAAAAAGGCTTTAGAGATCTGAAGTATATAAACGATAGAATAAAAAAGCATGAAATTAGCAAGTACCATATAAAGTCTTGCACGGATTTGGATATGCTAGGTTCCGTGAACAATGCGGTTCAGTTAGATTCCGCATATAGACAGAACATTATGAAGCATAATGAGCAGGTGACTAAAAATAGATACATTTTAAAAAAAAATTATCAATTGTATTAAATTTTATGGAAAGTTGGAATTATTGTGAGGACACAATGAAAAAGAAGATTCCGAAAACCGTGGAATTTTGTTAGAATTAATTGATTTTACTTCAGAATTGGATGTAATTTTAACAGAACATTTACACAAAGCGAGTGTATTTAAAGGTACATCTAAAACTATGCAAAACGAGATTTTAGAAAGCATGATTGCAGTGTATCGTCAAGAAATTCAAGATCAAATTAAAGGTAGTAAATTTTTGGCAATTCAGTGCGATGAGACGACTGACATTTCAAATCAATGCCAAATGGTAATTATAGTTAGATATTTCTACAGTGGAAATATTTATGAGAGATTTTGGACATTTCTACGAGTAATAGATAAAACAGCTAACGGTTTAACGGAGTGTATTTATTGAGCAGGAATTAGATAAATTAATATTAAACTCGCTATCTAAACTAATTGCTCAAACTTATGACGGTACAAATGTTATGAGTGGTTCTGCTAGTGGAGTTCAGTCAAAAATAAAACTTAAATATAAAAATGCCAATTTTGTTCATTGTTATGCCTATCAATTAAATTTAATTTTGCAGAAAGCAACTAGTCAAAATGCTAAAGTTAAATTTTTTTTCTAATTTATCCGCAATTCCTGCTTTTTTCTCATTCTACTCACAGGTGTGATGTGCTAAAAGAAATAGTGAAGCGAAAATTGCCCACTGTTGCTGCCACACGTTGGAATTATAATATTCAGACAGAACGTCAGATATGAGAATAGAGAAAACTAATCGAATGCTTTGAGGAATTAGAAGAAAATGCAATAAAACTATTACCTGGAAGCATATGGTTTGCGTAGAATTCGGGAAGATCCTGATTTTGTGTTTTTTCTCAATTTATTTCATAAATTTTTTCCACATGTTGACATATTATTTAATCAGTTTCAAGCCAGAAATACAGTGTTGCACTGAAGAGAAAAATGGAAGACTTTGAAAGGATAATAGCATCTGCTAGAAATTCAACTGATGAGATAGAAAGTATATAATCTGTAATGATACTAAACGAAGAAAAATTAGTAACGTGGAAAATCGGTATTTGATTGCTAAAGAAGTGTGCAATACAATAGTTGTTCAGATGAAGGACAGGCTTTCATACCGAACTGATTTAGAAGCCGCATTTTTAGTAGACGTAACTAATTTTGATACTTACTCAAAAAAATGTCCAACATCACATTTCCAATCAATTGTTAGGTGTCATCCGATGTTACAATCAGACAAATTGAGGACTGAATTGGAAGTGATGTACTCAAAAACGAATTTTAAAAATATTTTAGGCAGCCTAAACATGCTTTCCTGGTTGATCCAAAATGGGTTAAACGAAACATTTGGCGAAACAATAAAATTATTAAAAATTATAGTCACAACCCCAATGTCCACTGCCGAATCTGAAAGATGTTTTTCAACTCTTAATAGAATTAAAACTTATCTAAGGAACACAATGACCGAAAAACGTCTTAATGCCTCAGCAATGATGTCAGTCAACAAAAACTTAATACATAACAACAATTTTGACGAAAAAGGTATAGACCATTTTATTGCTCAGAAAGACAGAAGGCTTGATTTCGTATACAAGCAGTAAAATTATGATTACGTGACAATTAGAGTACAGTGTGTGACTTTTTGTACATAAACCTATAAACAAGTATACAAAAATTAATGGGTCTGTGTGAGTGACTAGGCTGAATACACCAAACCACTGAAGGTGAGTGTTGCTTATGTTATCTTGTATTATATTCATGCCATAAGCAGTTAGAGCCTTTCAAATAAAATCACCACGAGCCGCCACTGGTTAATGTCAAGAGTTTGAAATAATTTCTGTTTAGTTCTGGTCATTAAAACCTTATTACAGATCGTACTCATTACAATTTAATAAACAAAACAAATACTATTAGTAAAATGGATCAATTGCTACTTCCAGAGATTTTCTGTGTAGATCCTAATTTACAGACGGGAATGGAAACACTGGTTTCGGACATTTCAAAACTTAATTGATTGCATGACTTTTCCAGCTGATGATTCCAATGCAGATCTCTTAAAACTAAGTATACTCGTAAACTATGTATCTCCAGCTGTATACGAGTACATCTCTGATTGTTCATTTTGTGATCTAGCTATATATGACCTAACAAAGAAATATGTTAAAGAAGTAAATCAGACAATGATCCGGTGAGAGCATCGATCAGTACTAACGAATTTTAAAATCCCTCGGGAAAAATTGCCTATTCAAATCGGTTACCGCAGAACAATATCCAGACGAATATATTAGAGATGTTTTCATAAGAGGACTATTTTCAAGTGACATTTGGCAAAGACTTCTAGAAAGCAGCACCCCATCTCTTCAGCAAGCACTATATAAAACAAGATATCTGGAAATCGCTCAAATACAATTGAATTTCTATAAAACATTGACCATACCTACTGTTAACAATGCATCGCTAAAGTTTCATAATGAAAACGAATATTCACAAATAGGGGCAATACCACAATGCTTTGAATCGATCAAGAAATGTTTCTTTTGTAGCCGTATTCACATTCTAAAAGTATATGCCTCGCTAAAAACTCATTCTTTCTCCTTCAGTTCTATTGTTAATTTCAGTCATTTCATCATAGTTAACTGCTAAGAATTCGTCTTTAAGACCAATTTTTAGTTCATCCCAAGTATTAAACATTTGATTCGCTCTATAACAAACTTCATTATCAAACAAATCGCATACTTCGATCATGAATTGAGTATCACTCATATTTCTAGCAGCTTTACGTACTACTAATGACTAATATGGGAATAAGACTATTTGATGGTATCTACAATAGACAACAGGAGCCCTCAAAAAGCATTACTGATTATTTCACGTGTATGGTGGCCCTGTTCCAGTGATATGGATGTTTCAAGGAGGATGATCAATTGTCCATTGTGCTCCATTCTATCGAGCCCATTTGCCTACCGTCCGCTCTTTACAAGAATTAAAGGACGAATATCTGAAATTAGAACGGGCAAGATTCTGGCCGATAATTCCATATCACCTAGTCAGAAACAACATATTGTTACTGCTGAACCGGGTCTTGCTTATGTCTGCTACAGTTGAGAAAAATACTTTTACTTCACGGGTACATCCGATACTTCTTCCGTACGTTCTACTGTTCTTCTTCCTAGTTCCACTTCTACTCGCAGGTCACATGCTTTAATTGACAAACCTTGTCAAGTTTCGACACGTTGTACTTGTCCTCAAGTGCTCCATTGCCATGGTTGCGGATATAAGGAGTTTCTAGCCGCAACTGTCCACACTGTCATCCTACTACTAATAGGTCTTCGAATCATGCTTCCAATTCTATTCTCAGCTCTGAGCCAAATTTCTCCTGCTACGTTCTCTTCTGTACCTCAGCCAGGTCATCCTGCTACTGCTATCAAAACAAACCCTTCTTCGGTAAACATAGTTTCGAACAAAATTTCTTCCGTCTCTAGTTCTACATCCCTTTCTACACTTCCTTCTGCTCGCCCTACTACCAGTACATCCTATCCTTTTCAACCATATATGTGTTCAAATTATAATATTGATTGTTTGTAGCTTTGCTTATAGGACATAAAAAAGAAGGGACAGAGTGCGTCACTTATGACTTTGTCCCTGTAACACTCTACGACGCAAGTTAACAAAATACTGGTGAGCCAACTGAACCTGGCTTCAGCTAGATCACTCACACCAGTATTAAAAACTTCAGAGAACATGAGATTGTTACATAATTCGTGGCAGGCCCTGTTCGGGCGCCAAAGTTATGCTACGTTGGCTCGTAGCCGTGCGTAACACAAAGAAAATCAAAGAAATGACCGGGCTCAATCGGAGATTAGGGAGGGGGTTGTAGAAAGCAGACCAACATACAATGTACGCGGATGTAAGGAGTTAGTGATAACACCTGCAAGAAAAATAGTCAAGCGAACCTGAAAAAAAAAAGGAAAAAGCATAGCAGCAATGATAAGTCTAAATTATTCAGTACTTTGTAGAATGTAAAAAAAACTGTTTGGATAATCTATATAATATAACAACGGTAAAAGCAGTACAAAAATTTTTAGTACAAAGTGAGGTAATATTGGGGAGTAGCAGAAACGTTGCCTCACACACCAATTAAACATAAATCAGACAAAATGTTAAAAAAAAATAAATAGGTAAGACACAATTGATATGAGTAATTCAGTAGTATTGATCTTTCTTTCTTTCTTTTTTTTTCTTATGTTTTAAAATATCATGCAAGTCTTTTGTAAAAGGTATCAGAACGACAAGGATATGGTAAAGCAACGGATAGATATTTAAAGTAATAACAAGTAGGAAATAGTTCAACTTACAAAAGTCCTTCAGCAACGCTTCCTTGCAACGGAAGTGTGAGATTCACGATGTCCTGCACTAACGAAGCACTTCACCCTTGACTGTGAGGGTGTTGATGGAACTTATCACACGTCACACTAATCACACCTACGCATTTCACTGGGGTTAGCAGCAGACACCATTACGCGACGGAACTATGTAGCATTGATAAATTTCTTGTTAATTCTATTTCCTGAGACAATAATTTCGAAATATTTTGTAGCACTAGTTTAATTTCAACTGGGATTAAATGTATATTATTTTCATAAACCTCCAAAAAGCAGTGAGAAACTTCAACCAATACCTTCAGAACCGGTAATCTGTTATATTTCGCAAATAACGAAATTCCGCAAGCAATGATCTATTTTAGATTCTTTGGTGTTAGAAAAATGCAGAAAATACAGTATCCACTGTATTTAAATAATCCAAAGTATGCACTAATCTGATAAAACAAGGGGACACTAGACTAGATTGCACACACATCAATCCTAAAGAAAGAATCGGTTAGTTTAGCAAGTTCTACGACTATTATTTCACAAGACAAACAACTAAAACCACAAATTAGTAAAGTACGCGTATCACTAAAGTAAGTCTGTCAAATGTTCCTTAAAGCATTTATTTCACAAGAAAAACAACTAAAAACAATTAGTAAGGCACGCGTAAGCAATCAAACCGTCCGTCAAATGTTCCGTAAAACACACGTGCCTCGAGTTTAACAAGCTTTACCGCTTTTATTTCCAACAGGAAATCAACTAAAAACATGCCGTGCTTGTTCATGAACAATACGAAAATTAATCTCGCATTAATTCTCACTATTGTCAAAAGCAGAAAGAAGCAGTATTTTCAACGTACTTAATATATCGGAACCAAGAACAAAACTACACTCCTCGCCTGTTTATATCAACTCCTCGCTATTACAACCGCTTATCGTCTCTTATCTAGACTTGTATATCCACATAAGGAACAAAATTTATATTTACGGCAAGACAAGAACGATGCAATCTATAATTAATTACAAGCTGTTTAACATTCATTCCTTGGAATTTATTTATTAATGAGAATCAATCTTCAATTTATCTATCTTTAATTAATACACACGAGTTAAATTGCATACAATTCTGAATTATTCTGAAGTATTTACTTGATACAAACAGCGATCCAAAAACAATGTATTTTAAGAATTGAGTATAGCGTAAAATGTTAAACGACAAAAATGCACGTTACAAGATACTTACTACAATATCTTCAGGGTTGGTTCGACCTGTTTTGCTTAGCAATACTGAATAATTGGTTATAATTTTGTTTATTAAAGTGTCAATCAGTCTACCAAATAAAACGATTGATGTCAGTTAACCAAGCTATATTAAATCATCATCAAATTTTTTTATATATATGTACAAAAAAAATTGATGATTCCCTAAACTGAAAATGTTTACAGTTGCTATATATAAAATATTTACATGAAAGGATTGATTGAACAAGCAGTAGCAGTTAAATGTTACAAAATTATAACCGGTGATAGTTAGGAGCTCTGTACCAAAACATGGTGTACTTATGTATTAATAAATTTTAATTCCAGCAGTGCTTGGATTTGACTTTAAATATCACTGTAATCATGCAAGATTTCTTAGCAAATGTAAGATCTAAACAGAATCTACTTATTATAAAAATTTTAATTGATTGTGTTAATTTAGGGTTAGAATATGCAATTATGTTTAATAATAAAGAAACAAAGGTATGGACATTAAATGTTGATTATTTAAAATGACTACTAAAAGATTAGTTTACTAAAAAATTTTCAGGTTAAACTACAATTATGAATAACCTCAAGGACTAAGAAAATGAACTTGGCACTATTGTAACGTCCTTGAACTAGATTAACGTTATCAATAAATACCTGCAGTTGACGTCTCAATGAAAACAAACATCTGGCGGCCACACATACGTCACTTGACTGGATTCTTGGAGGCTCCGCTGAGGGAGTTCATAAACTTGACTTGACGTCCTGAAATGTGGTAGAACCGCTGCAGCTAAAACTGTCTTCCTAGATACGTGAAGATTCGCCGAACTCCGTGGGTTTAACCATAGGTATGAAAGAACATCAGCTTCTTCAAGTCATTTACAGTATTACATATTGAGTAAAATAATAATGCTTGATATTAGCAGAGACCGTCTTCTTGCTAGAAATCCTGCGTGTAATTTTACATACGGTTCGATCAATCCTTTTATTATAGTTCCGTGATCAAATAATCAAGTCGTAATTGGAGTAATAATTGTAGCTAAAAATTTGTAGACGCTCTAGCAAATTTTTAATTAATATACTCAGATTACTCACTCCTAACCTGCATCAAAAATCAATCCGATTAACAACTATTATTTGTGTCGCACACTTTCCCATTCAAAAGTTAGTTTTGCAATAATGTGCTTGCAGTCAACCATCTTGCTTAATAGTTTAATTCGAAAAGGCAAAAATTCGGGATCCAATCGAATCGAGGAGCATCAAATAGCCACTCCCGACCCCCTTCTCTACTATTGGTTCGTTCTGCAACGCATACCTTTAGATTATAACCACAATAGATTCACCGACAGAGTGAACCGGGTTTAATTTAAATCATCTATAATATAAATATGCGAGCAGAGTACATTGGGTTGCCTAGCGTTATTTGTATCAGGAATTTATCCTGTTACATGTTACGGCTATCACGCCCCTACTAACCGAACCTCTACAAACAGGAACCAAATTTCTTCTGTGCGTTGCGATTAAAACGATGATCCAATGGATCGGATCCTACGTTTTCACTTCCACCCCACACTGTGTCTCGACCACCATTGCAATCCAGACTTCAAATTAGGGATTTACAGCTCGCTTCTCAAGAGTTTATTCCTGCTTTCGTAAATAATTCTACTAACGAAATTTCTGTCGTGTCGGCAAGCACAAATGTCGCTGAAGTAACGATAACTTATAATTCAGTCAGCGAAGGTCCTGTTGAAGCCCATGAACCGATATCTTTAATGCCTGTTGCTTTGTTGTCAAAATTTTATCTGTTCCTGCATTCTTAAATGATTCTACTCAAGAAATTTCTGTCGTGTCTACAATAACAGCTGTAACTGAAGTGATGATAACTTCTAATATGGATAGAGAAGGTCCTGTTGAAGTTAGTGAACCCGTAGCTATACTGCCTCTCGCTGTTGTCGTCAAAGTTTTACCTAATTCTGTTTCTTTATCTACTAGTGTCAAGGAGTCAGTTCTTATTGTGGCTGAAGTTTTGTCTGTTCCTACTCCGTTGTCTAACAGTGATGAAGTCTTACTTGATTCTGCTCCTTTATCAAACGTTAAAGAAACGTTACCTGCTCTTACTCATTTTTTTAATGTTGACAAAATTCTACTTGCTTCTGTTCTGTTAACTAAGGTTGGTGAAATTCTAGCTGGTATCTCTTTTTCTAATGTTGATGAAGGTCAACCTGATTTTGCTTCTTTATATAACATTGACGAAGTTCTACTTGATACTGTTTGTTCTTGTAAGGTGGATGAAATTCTACCGGATTCTGTTCCTTTATGTACTGTTGCTGAAGTGTTATCGAATTTTGCTCCTTTTCCTAAGGTTGATACTCCTACAGCCAATACTGTTTTCTTTACTAACTGTGATACTTCTAGTCCTTTACCTAACATCGTTGAAATTTTATCTACTGTCCCTTTATCTAATGTAACTGAAGTGTGCTTTGCTTGTGTTTCTTTTCGTAAGGTTGATTCTCTTACAGCTACTACCTTTTCTTTTTCTATTGTTGATATTCTGACAACCCATGATGTTTCCTTTTCTACCGTTGACTTTCTTACCACCAATCCTAACAACAAACAACTTTCTTCCATAACGCATTCTGAGTTTTATAAACTACAACAACCACTACTCCACCCTCGCCACCACCTAAACAGTGTGCTACAACTGCTACTCCCCCTGCTGTTCCTGTTTTCAGAAAACAGCCCAAAAGAGACATAAATTAGTCTATGCGGATTTCAAACCTGAAGACATATATCTGCAAAATCCTAATGTAATTGATTTCGTTTCATTTTTTTGCTGGCGGTGCAAACGTCTTAAGCTCAATACCTAGTCCTCACGCCCCAGATTCTTATGCCGACTTTGCTCTTCTTAGGACTTGATTTCTGGACTTGAAGATTTCTTTATTTACTTTGCTGTTTGCTGGATTTTCTTTTTCTTTCACCCGTGTGTTTCCGGGAATAGAATAGCCCCATGGTACGACCTGCCTGTCGTAAGAGGTGACTAAAGCAGTCCAACACATACACACACACTTCTTACACACACACACACGCATGCACGCACGCACATGCACACACATACTCATACATAACTACACTGGGATTCTGTTTTATTTTTTTTTTGGTGCGACTTTTAGGGTATTTTTGTTTTTGTACTCGTTGCTTGGTGTTATTCTTTTTGTTTTTTTTTCCTTTTTCTTCGTTCCTTTCTTTCCATATTTCTCTCCTTTTTCCTGTGGCTGGCGTTATTTTCTGTCGGTCTTCGTACTGACTTGATAACATTTTTTTTGATCCACTTCCTGTGGTATGTGCTTCTAGACCATTTTTTCTTTTCTTCGGAAACCACGACTTAGTCGACTTTACACCTAGTTAACAGTTCTTTTTTTCGGTTTTTCGTTTGTTGCGATTCTTGGATACCACAGCTTGAAGTTTTTTGATTTTTTTCTCTATCTAGCATTCTGGATGTTCCCTGGCTTACTTTGAGGCTTGACAGTTATTGTCTCGTTTTGGCTTGTACTGTTGGTTTTCTACATTGTCCCTTTTCTTACTTTGGGATTTTTTGCGAATAACCAATTTCTTTTCTTGAGGTGGAAGACTTTACTGTTTCTTTACTAGAGATATCCGTCCTCCGACGACTTTTCTTCAGTGTTAAGCCATTCCATCTTTGTCCCCGATGATTGCTATCTTCTACTTTTCTTTTACCTATGTCCTCTAAACTTCTTGATTTAGTCTGGTATACTTGTACTTCGAGCCGGATGGGAATTCTTTTTTTGCTTTTGGAGTGTTTTGTTTTGTTTTTTTTCCATTTTTGTTAAGCGAATTTTTTTTTAGTTGGTTCTATCTATTATTGTATGTTGGAGTTGATTTTTTTGGGGTTTTTAAATTTATTAAGCAATTTTTTTTTGTTTTTTGTACTGAGTACTGTACTGTCCGCTGCATTACTTTTGTTTTCCTACCCCGACCTGTTAATTTTACCGGGGGAATTTGTTATGCTCATTTTACGACTGTAAAATAAAACCTACCCTTTTCTTACATTATTGATTCACATAGATTCCGCTTCAATATACAACCACCATCCTGTATATTTTGCCTTCCTACAATAAGCACGCTTGTGAATAATTTCATCTAAACCCATTTGCTGCGAATTTGATATGTTTATAATTTAAATAGTCAGTGCCTTGTTTTCGATGTCCGCTGGCTTGCTACACATTACTATAGCGTACAATTAATCCTTATACTGCTACGACTGAAAGACTCGTTGAAATAGTGATTGTATTACTTGATAAAGCTTGGGTCAAGTTTCTAATCTCCTTTTTGGTATGTTGTGATACAACTGCGAGAAATTGACGTTTCCGTATTTACCAACTTTTCGTCCACACACTGTGTGCTTCTTCCAGTGAATAGGACTACCTGTTACCTTGGACCTAATTGATGAGGAGATTGCCGCCCCTTTTTATATGGCACAAATTACGTGGTCCTAAGTCCCGCTGCTCTGCTACAGCCCTAAGGAAAGTGTGATAGGTCCAGCATCATCGACGCGTGGGTGAGTGTTTATCCACTATTTCTTTATATGGGTTCTGTAAACTGGTCGAACCAGTATATTTCAGTTTTGTTGGATGATATTTATTATCGATATTGTATTTATTGTAACGATTTTATATATTTAATTTTATATTTAAGATGATGATTTAGAGCTGTTGTTTTTTAGAGTTGAATTTTTTTTCTTTTTTCGTTAATTAATCTAGGGGGTAGGTACCTAAAAACGGCAGCTCGCCATTTTAAGAATTGATTTTTTTGGTTCTTTCTGATATATGTATGTTGCGATTATTAATTTTTTTGTTTTCCTTTGTTTTTGGTACTACTGTTCTTAAGTAACATGTTTTATTAATTAGAGTTTTTTTTTAGTTGTGAGTGATGAATGAGTGCATGTATTTTTATTTCATACCTTCTTTTATTTTGTATGTGTAATACCCCGCCTACTCGCCAACTGAGCCTGGGCATTCTTTCATTGTTCTGCCAGCTACGTCAATGTACGTAGCAATTTACAGAATTGACGTTAGTCTTATGAGGATCTTTCACCTGGTTATAAATTATTTCTTCGCTGTTAAGATTTGTTTTGGACATAAAAAATCCTTGACATATAATCTATTCAAGGTCAGAGTATATCGAACCCTGAACACAAACCCCTGGTTCAAAAATCGCTCATACAGACAAATGACGGGATATCCTATACTTAGAGATGAGTTTGAATCAGCATTAAAGGGTCTGAAAAATGGTAAGGTGCCGGATAAGGTGCAAGCAGAAACTCTAAAAGCCGCTGGACAAGCAGTAACAGAACGTCTCTTCCAACTTGTAAGCTATATGTATGAGACGGGCAAGATACCCAAAGATTTCAAATGTAACATCATAGTAACTATACCAAAAAAGAAAGGTGCGGATAGATGTGAAAATTTTCCAACAATAAGTTTGACAGCACACGTGTCAAAAATATTAACTAGAATTGTACAAAGACGAATGGAAAAACGGGCTGAAGAAATACTAGGAGAAGACCAATTTGGGTTTAGGCGAAACATGGCAACACAGTAGGCTATTTTAGCCCTGAGGGTGATAATAGAGAAAACAATAGAAAAAAAGGAAAGCATGTATATATGGTTTGTAGATCTGGAAAAAGCATTCGACAATGTAAAATGGAAAAAAATGTTCGAAATACTCAAAAAAATTGGAATGAGTTATAGGGATAGACGAAAAGTACATAGCTTATATAAAGAGCAAACATCAGTAATAGAATTAGAGCAGGAACGTAGAGAAGTAAATATAAGGAAAGGGTGAGGCAGGGATATGGCCTATCCCCATTAATTTTTAACTTGTACATTGAAGAGGCAATGAATACTGTCAAATGCAGAAAGACATTTGCAATTACTATGCAGGGACAATAAATTGATATGCTTAGATTTGCAGATGATATAGCGATATTAGCATCTAGCAAGGAAGAATTAGAAGCTGCTCTTAATGAAATGGAAACGGTTCTAACAGAGAGATACGGTATGAAAATTAACAAAACAAAACTAAAGTTCTAGTATGCAAAGGAGGGGAAAATAAGTCAAAACAAGAATACAAATATGTAACACGAACTTACAAGAGGTTAAGGATTTCTGCTACCTAGGAACCCAAATAACGCAAGATGGGAAAAGCGCAAAAGATATAAAACAAAGATTAGTACTAGGTCGTACTACATTTAACAAGAAAAAACAACTACTGTGTTCAAAGACAACAAACATAGAAACAAGGAAAAGATTGCTTAAAACATATGTATGGGGCACAGCACTGTACGGCTGTGAAGCCTGGACAGTAGGAGAAGCAGACAAGAAAAAGGTAGAAGCCTTTGAAATGTGGTGCTACAGACGAATGATGAAGATATCATGGACAGACAAAGTTAAAAACGAAGAGGTACTAAAAATGGTAGGGGAAGAAAGAAATATGTGGAAAACAGTAAAAAATAGGAGAGATAGGATGATAGGCCACATACTACGGCATGAGGGAATAGTGCGGAATATACTAGAAGTAGAGATAGGAAAAAAGAGAAGTTGAGGTAGACCTAGGTTAGACTACTGCACATAGGTAGTGAAAGATGTAAGCTGTAAGAATTTCAGTGAAATGTGTAGGCTAGCTCAGAATAGAAATCAATGGAGGTATGCATCCAACCAGTTCCAAGATAGATAAACTAATGACGAAAAAAGTAACCGTACTTAAACATGATGATTATTATAAGCAACTACAAGTATTGCTTGGGCAATATTCTCGAATAATGTTAGTTGTAAGGATTTACTGAAAAACTATTAATTCGACAAATGTCCAAGTGTTGGGGGATATTGGCAGCCACAGGCTGCTTAACCCTCTTCACTGAATCTCGGTGAAATAGGGCATAAAATTAGAAAACAATAGAAGGGGAACCGAGCTGTATACAGGCTGTGAGAATTTCAGGTAAATGTGTAGGCTAGCTCAGAATATAAATAAGAGCAGGTACGTGTCCAACCAGTTTTGAGATGGAAAACCTAAGCACAGATAAATATGGTGATTATTATAAACAACTAGTTGTTAGTTGTGAAATATCTGCAACTAATGTTAACTGCGATAAGATATATTGGAAATAATATTAAATCGGCAAATGTTCAAGTGTTGGGGAAACTTGGAAACCATAGACTGCTTACTCCCCTTCGCAACTGCTGATTGTCGGAGGAATAGGATAAATAATTGTAAAGCAATAGGAGGGGACCGAACTGCAACTAACAAGAAAGAATAGTGCATATGATGAAAGACAACAAACATAGAAACAAGAATAGAATTGTTGAAAGCATATGTGTGGAGCACAGCACAGTATGTCTATGAAATACGGGCAGTAGAAAAAACAGACAGAAAAACGGTAGTAGCCTTTTGGAATGTTGTGCTTCAGATGTATGAGTATGATAGCATGGGCAGACAAAGTTAATAACAAATAGGTTATGAAAATAGTAGGGGAACAAGAATATCTGTGAAAAAAAATTAGGAGAAATAGGACAGAATATGTTCAAGGCATTTTTGGGGAATAATATGGGATATTACAAGCAGAGATAGGAAGAAGGAGGTAGATGTAGGCACCTAGATCTAAATACTCTAATATCAGTTAAAAATAAATCTAACAGTGGTATTTGCAGAATCCACAAAATGCTTCTCGTAATTAAAAATCTTATTTTAAATTGATCTCCAAATCGGCTTACAAGTTTTTCCAAATTAAAGTTCCTGATATCCAACAGCAATTATCAAAGTACATTTTTGGTTAAATCTTTTTTTCGTAATTAATAATTCCATTTTTGTATGTAATTTGAGTTTTAAAACATCACTTCAATATTCATTGCAGCCTCGCAATTATCAAACTACAATATGTTTACTACATATTTCTATTGCTATCTTCGCATAGCCACAGCTCACGCTTTTTAATTAAAATAACATTTTATGCTCTAATGAATGAATTCGAAACAATGGCCCCCCTCCTTGATAAGCGCTTCTGTATATACAAATTTATCTATTTTTGAGAGTTTTCCACAACAACCTCGAACATTATGATGTAAAGTATCCAGGAATGCCTAATTAGCATATAAAATTTCAACATTTTATTAGCTTCTTATCTGTTCTAGGTATTTGTGACACTCGCTTTTGTCCTTGTTTATCATATGCTAATATTGTTGTGTATCACTTCTCTCCAATAGTGAATGCAAAGATCATAAATTATTCCTTATCAGTTGTTCCAGGGATTTTACAAGTTATTTTCAATGTTTAAGATGTTTCCCGGAACAAACGTTTATTAATGAGTTTATACGAATTTGACATTCCTAAACCCCGATGACTCATCTTTTTATATCAATTGCTACAATCTACGGGGTAATTAACTTATTTTGAATGTTTTTTAATGCAAAAGGGTTTGCGCTTTATAGAAAATATTTGCTTTCAGTAAACAAAATTATTTGTTAATTTTGAGGTTTCTCAAACTAAACACGTAAAGCTGTACTCTTTTATGCTATTTACAGCAAATCAAATGCATTTTTATCTAAACTGTATTGATAATTAATAAGTAAAATAGACTGCTTTAAATTAATACGATTGATTTTTATGTTCGTATATAAAGCACTTTACAGTAATCTTACAATTGATTATTTCTACAACTTACGTTACTTGCTATTTATTTACAATACACCTATAATCCAGGGTAATTATTTATACACGCGCATCTGCATTTTTACACTGTACATCAATAAATAAAGGTAGGCTTGTATTATACAGGACGTAACCATAAAATTACGGAAAATTCCATTTTTTTCTGGATTCTATTATATTTTGGTGGGATTTATTTTTAGAATTTTATATATATATATATATATATATATATATATATATATTGTAGTGGTTTTAAAGGGCTAAATTTAAGTATAAACAAGGCAATTTCAAACACCCTGTATAGAGGAAACAACCAGAATGTACGTGCGAAATTTATTTCATTTAATGAATTTAAAGTAACAAGTATTACCATAATTTTACAATTAGTGATTAAAAATAGTTAGGTTCGTAAAGAAAATAAATTGTAGAAGCCAATGCAAATTGTTAATTAATTGAACTGAGTTTAATTGAACGGGTAATTACGTCTAATACGCATAAAAGCATGAACAATCGATAATACCAAGGTGAAACTCGGTGCTAACACATAAACAGCCGTTGAATATAAAATACCTTGAAAAGCCAGATCCTAGAAATATTGTGTTAAAACGTTTGTTAATTGAACACTTGCAGGTTTGGGAAATGTCAGGTTCCCCTTATTTGTGTAGATAAAAGACAGAATTCAAAGTATATCGGGTAAACGGTCGGACGATTCGCGTAAATGTTAACTAAAAGTTTCCTTAGAGTGCAAAAGGGATAGACGATCAAGGAAATACGTCGGAATGAGACAGGCATAATAGCAGTGTATTTCAAAACACACGTATTCAGTCCACATGGGTTAGTTTAAAACGCGGACAGTAATATCGATTTCTACCAATCAAACAAGGTTAGAAGGAAACATAGAATGTGCATAAGAGAGGAATAGCGTTAATACAGGCGGGGTTTCAAGACGTCATTGGATATCTTATTGGTCGATATAGTTAGTTATACAACACACAAACACGGGAATATTGAATGTTAATTTTTCGAAAAATATAATAACGAGTTAAATTTCGAAGATTTCGAAAACGGTTGAACCAAAATTTTAAGAAGTATTAGTTTAAATTAAATGTTTCGCGTTAGGAGGGTCTGGAGAGATTACATTGGAATTATATACTCTAAAAGATTTAGCATCGCTCTCTTTCAACTTCGTTCTCTTAGTACTTTCATCGCTTGAGACGACGAACAGAAATTTACCACGAGCTTCTAAGTATAAAAATTTTTAAATTTAAATAGTACTGTGTCGACCTCATAATTTGATACGCGAATTGTGTCGAGTCTAAAATTTTATAGAGGTGCAACATTTATTTTAAACAAGCTCGTGAAGTGAAGTAATGAAACTTAAATTAAATTAAACTAAAGTACGCAATTATGAAAGAAATGTAATAAATTTGGATTTGGATGCATTGTGAAGGCAGAGCATGCAGCAAAACTTAGATGGTGTTCATCTACAAATAACTAGAAGCGGCCAGCAGAGCAGAACCACGAAACCGAGAGCAAAACAACTTAACGGCTTCGTCAACGGAGTAGAGATCTTCAAGAAATACCAGGTAACGCTTTAGAATTTGTTGTTTTTATAAACTATGAAAATTGTGGTGAGGTGTGACAGTGAATTATGAAGGTATTTTGCATTATTTTGCGTATTGAAAATAATACGTATAACTAACTTTTATTATGGTATTTTAATAGAAATCTAAAGGTGTATAAAGCTTATTAACGTTCCATCAGGAATTTAAATTTTTATTGTTACAAGTACATGGGTTTTTTTATTTGCAGTAAGCGTATGCAAAGTAAAAAGCATACATTATTCATAATTAACTGGGTTATCATGAGCTCACCATACTCCAGAGTGTCCTAATTAAAATTAATTATAAATAAAGAAGGAAAAATAAGGTATTATTCAGGGCCCATTTACTCCGGTTATATTCAATGTGTTTAATATTTCTAGTTAAAATACTGGACTTTACAAAATAGAATTTATTGAAGTGTAACTTGAGCACTGAAATGTAGATGATATTGGATTTTTATTTGTAAATAGTGGTAAATAAATATTGTATGATTGTTGTATTATTTTGTGGTTTTATTGAGTGTGTGAGTGAACGATAAAGAGTATGATAGTGAATCTAGGTATTCAAGAGGAGACCCAACTGAGCTAGCCAGGGAAGCGGTTGAAGAATTAAGTTGATGGGAGCGGAATCTGGGTAAGAATTTTTTTTTTGAAATTTTTCTATAGTGTGGAATTTATGACAATTTTAGGGTAAATTAATAAAATTTGCAAATATTTTTGCAAAATCTTTTCTATATATATATATATATATATATAGTGCTAGTTCTAGCCAACTGATGGCGCTCTATCTTCCTTTCGCCAACGTACAGAGGTTTCTTCGTGCCTATACTTTGAGGTTTCTTGATATTTTGTTAGGGTTAAGACTAGTCCATTCTGACGAGACCCAAGAGGTCGAAACCTGGTCAATGGATGTTTTTTCCCCTACAAAATGATCAAGTAATTGTTTTGTAATGGCTATGCAAATACCAGTTCGATTTGTATAGGTAAATACAATGTGTATTTACAGATACATCTCATGTAATTGGTTTAATTGTAACTGCAGATTGCAGAGAAAGTTTTGCTTTTTTATATATTTTGTGTGCCTTAAAGGCAAGAATTGGACGCCGCCATCGGAAATAATGTTACTATTGCATTAAATATATGCATGTACATTGTTAATATCCCAAAGGCAGTACGTATTTGTGATAGCCATTTATAGAACACAGTACAGTTTCGAATAAACTTCTGTACAGTTTCAGCCTTAGTGCTAGTTCTAGCCAACTGATGGCGCTCTATCTTCCTTTCGCCAACGTACAGAGGTTTCTTCGTGCCTATACTTTGAGGTTTCTTGATATTTTGTTAGGGTTAAGACTAGTCCATTCTGACGAGACCCAAGAGGTCGAAACCTGGTCAATGGATGTTTTTCCCCTACAAAATGATCAGGTAATTGTTTTGTAATGGCTATGCAAATACCAGTTCGATTTGTATAGGTAAATACAATGTGTATTTACAGATACATCTCATGTAATTGGTTTAATTGTAACTGCAGATTGCAGAGAAAGTTTTGCTTTTTTATATATATATATATATATATATATATATATATATATATATATATAGAAAAGATTTTGTTTTTGGTTCTTGGGATAAAGTCACTCATAAAATTAAACACAAAACATTAGATGTGTATCATTTGTATTAAATCGTACGTTTCGGTGATAATTTACACCTTAATCATCGATCTACATGAAAAAGTATATAAATAGGTAATTCATATAACAGGTAATATATGTTTGACTTACTTATTACTTGATAAAATTATTTTATGTATTCATCCATAATAAGAGTAACAGAAGGAAGCATGTAATATTACTGATTAAGAATTAAAATTAAATCAATTTATAAGTAGTATTTTAGTCTAAATAATTTTTTAATTTTGAATGAAATGTCAGTTCACTTATTTGACAAAAATGTAGGATCAAGGATGACATCAATCAACAAATTATGACACTATTTGCTTATATTTTTTATTTAAATAGTAGTATATGGTTTATTTGTAAAAGAATTTTCGTATGGTGGGTTGCATAAAAATAGTTAAATTTTAAAATCATATATTTTTTAGGTGTAGTAAACAGGTTGACTTTTGACTTAAATTAAATAGAATTCTGTGTGTAAGCAATATCATTATAGTTAGTATATTTTTTTGGATTAAAGGGTATAGGTATGAGTAAACCGTATGCAAATTATTGATGTCTGCTTTGTGATTGATGGAATTTTGTTCTTGGTTTATATGAAATGATTCTAAGAAAAGTCTTTTTTTGTAATTGCTTTCTATATCTAAAACTTTTACATTCTCATAATAGACTTTGTGTTGTGTATTGTATAAATGTATAGAAAGAGCACAAGAGGTTTTTCCTAATTTTGCATCACTTTTGTGTTGTGTCATGCGATTTCGGAGCCACTGTTTGGTCTGGCGTACGTAGGAAGCTTTGCATTCACATTGAATTTTATAAACAAATTGCTACATAAAGCTTTATTTGTTTTTTCTTTTAGTTTAGTAAAAAAGTTTCCAACGGTCTTAGTATTTGAATTTATTATGGTTGCAAAAGGTTGTTTTAGTAATTCTTTTATTAGTGGTAAAAGATTAGTAATATATAAAAGTTTTTTGTAAATGATATCAGTATGTTTATTTTGAGGTGGAAATATGATTGTGTTAGTATGTAGTAGTTTTGATAAAAGTGGTTTAGGGTAACCGTTGTTGATTAAGATTGATATTAGTTCTTTCAGATTTTTTTCTTTAAATTTGGGTTCACAGATAGAGACCATACGATGTTTCAGTCCTAATATGGTGTTAATTTTTTGTTTCATGCTATGATTGGAATGGTAATTTAAATATCTTTCTGAATTTGTAGGTTTTTTGTAAATATCAAAATTGATCTTGTCATTATTGTGGATAACCAGTGTATCAAGGAATGGTATTGATTGGTGAGATTCTAGTTCGGAAGTGAATTTCAAATGTTCGTTAAAATTGTTAAAATGTTGAATGGTGGTTAGTAAAAAATGTTCAGGAAGTGAGCAGAGAATGTCATCAACGTATTTGACTAGAAATACCATTAAGAAAGGTAAGTTAGGTAAAACACTTTCTACAAGTTTGTCCATTACTATTTGTGCAATAATAGGGGATAATGGTGAACCCATAGGAGTACCAAAAATCTGTAAGTAAAACTTTGAGTTAAAACTAAAATATGTGTTGTTGAAGATAAGGTTTATTGAAGTGATAAATAGTTGTAATGATACATGGCAATATGGTTCTATGGAATCCCATTTTTCTGTAATAATTTGAATGACTAAGTTGACTGGTATTTTTGTAAATAAAGAGTTAACGTCGAGAGAAACGAGAATGTGATCTTGAGGTAGTTGAAAGTTACGGTATTGGTTTACGAATTGGAAGGTATCTACTATGTTGTGGCCTGTAATTGGGAAAGATTTTTGTAATATGGTAGATAAGAAAGAAGAAAATGCATATGTTGGAGAATTAATTGAAGAGATAATAGGTCTTAAAGAAATATCTGGTTTATGGATTTTTGGGAGTCCATAATATTTGCTTGGAACAGAATTATTGGTGATAAGTAGTGATTTTTGTTCATTTGTAATCGTCTTTTTTGAATAATAATTTAATGTGATTATTTATTGTGTTCTGTATGGTGAAAGATTAAGAAAAGTAAACTAGATGTAATAATTCATACTGAAAACTTACACTGTAAGCCTTAAGATATATGTAAACTAAACCAATCTATAATAAAGATGGAAAACGTAATGAAAGATTAAACTGCGATTAGTAACTGTTGTTATAAAAGTGTTTGTTTATACGATATTCACAAGTGGGTATTGTTGTCACTTGAATCTGTAAAGAATGGACCAAACAACATTAAGGTTGTTAATGATTTTATTGTTCTTTTGCAACACCACGACAGTAGAAGCACGTCTCTATCTTGGTTGCAGATGAATGTGGAAAGATTCTAGAAAAAGTCGTTTGTTGTAGTAGTTTTCAAGGTTTAATATTTTTGTATCATTGCATGCTTACTAATCTTTAATGTGCGTGACAACACACACATGAGACCTACACTTTTACCTCTCATCTGAATGAGGGTATATTTTTTGTGAAAAATGCTTACCTAACATTCTTAAAGTGGTTCGTGTCGGGACTCGAACACATAACCTTAGGTCTTAGTAGTCACACGCAAACCTACTAAGCCACGAAGCTGTCGATTAAACCAATCAGCATGATTCCCAAATAATCATTTCATTAGGTCGAAATCGACTTTCATTTTAAACTGTAGTCAACAGTAACAATTTAATCCAATGCTCTAATTCATGTATTCTGATTTAACAAAATTATAAAATTTTAGGTGTCGTTAAAATAACGTGACCATAAGTCCCGCTTTGGGCTGGACAGTCCGCTTTCACACTGTCTGTCCCGTTGTCCCCAGTAAGAGCAAAAATGTCCCGCTTTAGCTTTAGGATAAATGAATGCCATATTGATCACTAAGACAAACATCAACAAATCATGTAATCAGCTCCATTCTTAGTTGAAAACGAGACCCGCTATTTTGAAACAGATTTGCTCCGCCGACAAATATAAAGCACGTCTCTAGAGACGTTATATTAAGTAGATTCATTCACTTTCTTATTATTAATAAATAAAAAGCAGTTAAAACAGCAATTAGTTTTTGTTTTGTTAAAAATTCTGTAGGTGTCCTGCTCTGACAAAAAATATAAATGGTAACTTTAGGTGGTTTAAACGAGTTTTGACTACTGACCTGGTTTTTATCACAATAAAGTGGTTTCTTGTCAACAATGGTGAAAATGTATTTGACTAATTGTTTAGAAGAAATGTGTTTTTCAGCTATTTCTTCCTATTCCAAGATTTTCTTAGAAACGAATCAATTTTGAAAGAATTATATATATTGGAAACAATTTCAATTTTAAAACTCCTTTTTATGGTAAAATTGGTAAGTTTCAACCTTTATAGGTATCTGTTATATATTAGATTGTCTTAAATTTAACTAATAAAACAATTGCTACATTAGCCCAAGCATAACAAATTTAATAAAGAATACTTTAGTTACCAGAAACATCATTCCATTCTGGAGAAGAAAATGAAAACTTTCCTTCCATAATGTTTCGTAACATTACCATTTGTTTCCTATGCCAAAATGGTGGACATCCTACAAGTCTAAACAACATTGCAATACACACAATTGAAATATTTATGCAATACTCACAAAGTATACATAACCACACCACATGCCCATCTAAAATGGAATTTTTAAAAGGTGAATATGTGTTTTATCACTTACATATCAATCTCATATGAATACCCTTCTGCATCTTCAAGCATACTGCAGCGTAATGTTTCGGGAGCTAAATAGCCAGGAGTTCCACATAGATCTATCAGAAAATAATTTATTACATACTTAGAATATGCATCGTTTTCGCTTACCAAATAATTTATCACCAGGTGCTAATTTTCTAGCAAAACCAAAGTCGGTTATTTTGACATTTAAATTATCATCTAAAAGTATATTCTCAGGTTTAATATCACGATGCACAATACCATGACTATGAATGTGTTGCAACCCTTCTAGTACTTGCCGCATTATATACCTAGTTTTTTTCTCTGATAAAGTTACTACAGATGTTAAATAGTCGAATAATTCACCCTGTTTACATAATTCAAATACTAAAAATATAAAAGTACTTGATTCAAATACATCCTGCAGTTCAACTAAAATGTAAATTTACAATGCGTTTAGCCAATATAATTATGTTTACTTATATAGGGATGTCCTGCAACAATTCGCAAAATAGCTATTTCTTGTTTTACTGCATCATACGATGAAGACCCTGTTTCATTATCATTACTTAAATCTATAATCTTTGCTGCATATTCACGGCCAGTTTCCTTATCTATACACCTCCTTACAGTCGAGCTAATACCTCTAAAAATTATGACTAGATTTTTGAAACTGCTATATAAATCACTTACTTTCCTAAAATTTCTTTGGGTTCATATTTGGCATAGAATTCTTTAGCAGCGTCTTTGTCAGGTAATTTATCTTCATCCTCTTCTTTCGCCATTCCTAATTACCTAGCCACAAATAATGAAAAGGACATACAATGCAGGTTATACCCTTGACCGTCGTTATTTCAAACGACTTTACCTAGTATTTATTTTAGACAAACAAAAACAACATCCATTAGTTTAAAATAGATATGACTACGCACTAGGAATAGTTTTAAAAAATTGTAACAAAGGCCTTGAAAAAATACCTATAACCTAACAAGACGTCATTTTGACTTGACAGAACTACAACACAAAGGAGAAATAAATGAACTCACATACAGAACTAATTACCAATGATTCAAACGGTAGCAAATTGAATTACAGAAAAGAATTTCAAGCTATACTCTTTAATTTTTCCTACTACACATGGTTGCTTTAAATCGTAACGAAATAAATTTTATAAACAAATTTCCAAATCTACCCATGCTATTGGTTATAAGAATTCATTTTTCTGGACTGTTACATAAAACCATAAAGTGAAATATCTATTTTGACACTTTTCGCCAATAATGCACTACGTTTTTAACTAATGATATCGCATAGGTATTAACTTAAATGTAGTTGCAATACTATCATGTCATTCGTAACAAATGATTTACGTTAACACAAGATTAATTTAAATTGAACTCTGGTTATATATATATATATATATATATATATATATATATATATATATATATATATATATATATATATATAGTCACTTAAAAGTCTATTCAAAGATTTAATAATATTCGACTATTTTTATAAGGTGTCTTCATAATTATATGTATACGGAACATCATTTTTCCAAAGAAAACAAAATAAAAACTTTATGTAAGTTTGTTCGAAGTGCGATTTACCAGTACATTTCTCCAAGCTAGTATGTTTGGGATTGGTTCTTGACTAATGCTATTATGATACTAAAACATCTCATGTAGTGTAAAAAGGAAGTAGAAACGGTGTAAGTCGCTATTAATTTTTCAAGAGTAACGTATCAAGTGCTTTATTTATTAAAAGAAAATGTGTTCTTTATTAGTTCTAATGCAAATTGTCCAGTAATAAGGTTCATTATGTGTTCTTTATACCAGTAATCGCAGATCATTTTAAAATTCGCTGAATTGAGATTTATTTGGCTGTTAGTGAAGTAAAAAGAACGAAATTTCACATCATAACCACAGACCATATACATCATAACCATATTTCTGTTCATAACCTGATTTATTAATCTATTCGTTCTACGCAAGAAACACGAATTCTTCGCACCTGTACGAAACTGTGATGAGATTTCAATAAAAGTAATTATGAGGTCCTGCTTTAAGGGAAAGAGCGGAAGTGGGTTTCTCAAATCCTCTCAGTATGAGATATCTACAAAGATCCCCTCAAATAAACATTGTAAGTGAAGTGAGCTACTATTAACTGAGATTACTGGTAAAAAGAACACACCCTACTTGATGTGTTTTTTTAGATATCTCATGCTGAGAGGATTTGAGAAAATCACTTCCACTCTTTCCTTACGCACGACCTCGTAATAACTTCCAAATGAAATTTCAACTCAGTTTAGTAAAAGTGAGGAGAATTTGCGTTTCCTGCGTAGGACGAATTGATTGATAAACCAGGTTATGAACAGAAGTAAGGTTATGATGCATGGTCTGTGGTTATGATGTGAAATGTCGTCTTTTTTACCTCATTAACAGACAGATAAATCTTAATTCAGTCAATCTCAAAATGATCTGAAATTACTGGTAAAAAGAATAGCTATTGACATCGTAATTGAAGTGAACTACTATTAACTGAGATTTTTTAAAATAATAATAATAATGATAGTAATATTATTTATTTAAAGTATGCAATTCTAATATTACAATACGTTTGACTAGAAAATAAAAAGAACATGGTTTTATAATTTAAGTAAATATAAATACAAATACATTTAGTGTTACTTAGAAGTTACTCAAGACCAAAAAGAAAAATTAAGTATCAGTAAAAGCAACTATTACATAACTAGAAGTTTGAAAATTATAATTATTCCTACCAACTTTAGGTCATTTGGTATATTTTATAAAGTATTTCATTTTAGTTAGGTTTTAGTTTTTTCATTAATTTCCGTTTAAAAGATATCAATGTATTACAGTCTCGAATGTATTTTGGTAAAGTATTATATTTAATCAGACTTTTAAAAAATATTGAATTCATAGTCTTTTTCAATTTGGTCCTTGCAACATATAAATTGCCTTGTGACCTAGTTTCGTGGTTATGTATTTGGTTGGCATAAACTGGTAAAAAGAACAGTTAATGTTGTCAAATGTTGCTGGTTTCTTAAATTCCGTTTAATTAACTGGGGACAAATCTAATGCTTTAAAAATCAATCAGTCCTTAATTCTAGTGTAAAAACGACCTAGATTGATTAAACGTCGTTTAAAGTAAACACTGTGCAAGTGGGCTTTAATATTGAAGAGATATTTCACATGCACAACTATAATTATAAAATTGTGCGGGTTCATGTACAAAAAGCGCTACATTTTTACGTTTTGTTGCAGCGCTAGTCACATATCCCCAAATTAGTGTAAATATGTAATTAATGGAACTATTAAGAATTATTAAAACTTAAGTTAGATGCAACAATGTAAAATTGAAGGACATAATAAAAAGGTTAATGAAAGTGCAACAAACCAGACAGTGAGAACTGAAACGGACATTGTATTTCAGACGTAACGTGATACTTCAGGTGCAGGTCACAGTAGGTTATAAAACAGCAATTATTAGAATTAAGATTGTTACTTTGTATTGTATGAATGAATAAAGAAAATAGCAGACATGAGCTTTGCAGTTCCCACAAGCAATGTGAGGGGCAGGGATAGCATAAATACTTTCAAGAGCCCAAGGTGGGCAGTCAGCCTTGAGCTTCTCAACTTTAACATTATTGTCAGTTCAGCTACTCACAGTAATTTTAATTTATTTAATTAAAGTGAATTTCAACTTAGAATTATTTTGATCTCAAACGTTAATGAATATAACGTACTTGTTAAACAAATTAATTGTAATTCAGTATAAAATAAATTTAAGAGAAGAAGTTTTTTGGAAAAGCTGTTACGTTTAATTTAGAGCATGTTACTAAATCCACGCAAATATAATTAAATATCACGTTGTTTCTATTTCGCCGATTCCAAATTCATAATGCCTTTAAACTAAGCAACCTATACTACCCCTGTCTTCTGTATATCTAGATAGCGGTTCTGAAAATTTTTGAAAGTTGACAAAATAAATAATTTTTGACGTTTTGCTATTCATTGGAATGGAATTAATTTACGGTGATGGTTTTTCAATTCTAGCGTGTCCCGTTGTTTAAAGGGATGCGATCCGACAAACTCTAAGTAATTCTCTACTTCTTCGAGGATACAGCACGAAGTATAAGTCTAAATTCGGACAATTGCAGTTATACTCGTGGTAAGTTACGAATAATTTTTGCACTCGATTCGTTAGTGTTATACTTTGGCTAATGCCGATATAATTTTGTAGCTGTTTCCTTTCCGTCCTCTTCCTACGTCCTGGTCTCATCCTGGTTGAACGCTGGCTCGCTTCCTTGGGCTGGGTTCCAATAGTTCCTGAATGCTGTTAGCTAATGGTGCTCATGGTACTCGACTCACAACGTCATCCTCCGAAATATAGGTACACCTAAAAATTCACATGGAACGTTGAGGAAACTTTCTGGGGTAGCCAACAAACAGTAATTGGTCTCCCATCAAGTTAGGAACATTTCGTGTTGGATTTACTACAGAGCTAAGTTCCCAAATTAAATAGGATACGTAAGTAAGTTCCACGAAGTATCCTTTTACCCTTTATATTGTTTCCCTCCTATATCCTCTGGAGATACTTTTCATGCCATTGACTGCGTGATCTAGCAGGATGACAGGTGACAAAGCTTTTTAAAAAAGTCGCTCCAAGAGACCCAAAACCTATTTCGCTGCATAATCCCCAAACGTTCATGTGTGAAAACACTCGAAACTGTTGACTTTTGTACTCAGTCTGTTGGTAGGTTTGTGTTATTGGCCTTAGTTTCATAGTTTAACAACACTATAGGTGTTTTATTTAATTAAAATGGTTCTAAAATATTCTTCTTCAAAATTTATCTTCATCTCAATTGTCTTTTTCATGTTCAATATTTAATAGATAAACCATTTTAATTTAACCTATTCTTTCTTGTTTATATGCTGCAGTATAATTAATGGCTTGATTAATGATCGCGTTCAGCAGAAAAGCAGCTTGCGCTACCGCTACGTAGCTCTAGCTTCTTCTGCTGAATACACCGTTGAAGCACATGTAAACATAACATTATCATATCTATCGGGTGTTGTATTGATGCTATAAAATTCGTTTTGATGCTTGTAAGTAACAGAACAAATTTCCTCGGATGCCATGTTTTTAAACCTGTTTGGTAAGTGAGCATAAAATTTATACGTTACACAAAATAGCGACTGCTTATAATGTTTGCATGTAGCATAGGTTTACAGTATGGACTTCTCTACTTAGGACGTTAATCTTCCTATCCTTGCAATACTATAAAACTGTGACAAATAATCTCTAGTTAATAATGTTGCCGCTAGGGAAAAGGAGGGTTGATTTTCTATTATGTCTTATGGCGTATTAGTATTAAAATCGCATTTTTATAAAATTGTGAGGTCTAATTCAACTAAGATCATCATATTTGGTACTTATAGCTGTGATAGTCAATTGCGTGTAAAACTTGTGGCCTATAACTTATATATATATATATATATATATATATATATATATATATATATATATATATATATATTACTCATATTTAGACCAGGGTAGAAAATTAAATAATCACATCAAATAATTTTAATCACCGTGTATAAGGAATTTCATTAAATAATACGCGTTATTAAAACCATGAAGCATAAATAAACTCGGTTGTTTCAGTAAAAATAAGAAATTTAAATTATTTATAAGACGCTTTATATCAAAAGAAGCAGTATTGAAAAGCTCTGCGTGTAATGTAATTATTCTAAACAAAGAGAAATTACGTGCAAAATTTATCTTAATTAACTCTATTTAAGTAACCGGTAGTAAAACAAAGTGTACGTATAATAATTAATATTTAAGTTGTATTCGCTAAAAATGAAAAGGATAGAAATCAATTTTAATTGGAGTTAATTAAACCGTTAATAACATATAATACCTATAGAAACTTGTAAAACCCAAGATTAAAATACCACGGAATAAAGCTCTGAGAATTAATATTATTTTGAACACCTGCGTAGTTTAAATATCACATTCGGCGTAAATTTTGCAGATAATTAATGTTTCAAAGACTATTAACTACCTACTTTGTCTCCAATCCAAAAAATATTTACACCTATCCTATATCCCTATCCTATTCCTAACTCTCACCTACTTCTATAAACTGAAATTATCCCTAACTTCATCTATTTCACTAATCCTATATACATCCTATATACCTATCCTATTCCTAACTTTTAACTACTCTTCACTATACTTTACTTCCCCTACCTAATCCTATATACCTATCCTACTTTTACTCTATTCCTAACTCTCCACTAATCTTATATGAAATATCTATACTTAACCTATCTTATTTTCTTCCTACATTTAATCTTTATTCTCATCCTAAAACCATTTCTAATTTCCTCGATATTTATCCTATACCTAGCTTTATTTTCTATAAACACTTACTTCTACTCTTCTATATACACCTATTACTATCTTATTCTATTTAACATCTGACTCTCTTCTTGGCCGTCCAAGTCTTTCTTCTCACCAACCTAATACTCTTCATCATCTGTCATATATCTCTATACTTAATAACTCTTTGTCCAGAAAAGGAGGTTATTTTCTTTATCCTGACTCTTAAATATACTTCTTCTTCAGTCCTACACTTGTGGTCTATTAACTTAATCATTCCTTTTCCGTACATAGCTAGATAGTAATTTACAATTATCAAATTTTCCTCTAACGGAAAATCCTCTGTACCTGCTATAATGCTTGTGTAATGGAATCCCATAATGAATTCCTTTTAACCTACTTGATTAAAATTAAACTTGCCATCTTTACTTAATTTTCCTTCACCTGCTCAGGATATGCTGCTTAAACCGCTACTTCTAATTTTTGTATTAAAGCTGAACCTCTTTTTCCTTACATAAGGACATTTAATTATGTTGATCGTTTACCTTCATCATCACATTTACAACTTGTAATGAATTCCTGTCATAAACAAAGAGTATTACTGCAATTTATCTTACTTATCCTTAATTTTATTACCTTCGTTTCCATATGTATCAATACCATAACTTCATCATTAAGTTATTCCTAAAATGATGAAACTTCAGTCCAGGTACAATTACAATCCGTTAACACTTAAACCTCCTATATATCCTTAAGCAACCACAACACTATTTAACTACAGGAAACTTCATTCTTTGAGCTACTAAATGGTTACGTTTTATAGGCGTAAGTTTATCATAAACATTCGGCGTAATTTTGCTGACGAATTCAATTAAACGCCTCTGCCCCTGTATCAAGTAATACTTCTAACATGGTTTTCAACAAATTTCTAAATTAATAATTGGCAAACAAAGTTTTCCTCAGTTTCTGGCTCTACTTACTACACGGTTTGAAAAATTCACGGAATGTTCGTATACATTTACACAGAAATCTAAAGGTCTGTCGCGTTCTAAAACTCCTGGGTCATCCTTTTACGTCTTGGTGCAGGTTATCTGTAGAACCTTTCTGTACACCTCATTTAATATCCGTTTCCGGACGCTATTCGGCGTGCTGGTGAAAGTTCTGTTTAACTTCCGGTAAAGTGATATGTCGGTAAACTAGGTCTTGGCGGTCGGACGGCATTGCTCCATGTAATTCTTTGAATTCCCGTCTTCGCAATCGCGAAAATTTCTGTTGTAGTCATGTTCTCGGATAATTGGTCAAGTTGTCAAGACCTAACTGTGTTGACGTTTCGTTCGTTAAACTCGTACATCCATATTGAATATTCCGTCTTTTAATTTCTAAAAATGTCTCGTTCTGTGATGTTTTGTAAGCAATGTTGTCTAATTTGCGTTCTAAATGTCGTGATAGGTACTTGATAATCTGTCGTCCGTCAATGGTGGATTCAGTTGTTTGGCCAAACAAAATTTACAAGACGAATATTGCACAAAAGAGGCTGCAAACTCTCCCTTAAATTTTCCTAAATGAATTCGTTCCTAATCTGATCGGGTTTGTGATCACTCCAGTAATGGTTGTAAAAATTTGTCTTCAAAGTCCGAATACGGTGTCTATAACCAGTGTCAAATTGTCCCATGATACGCTTTGCCTTTGATAAAGGCCTTTATGGTATTTAGTTAGATGTACCGTAAATATAATCCTGTTGAATGGTGTGATTAACTAAAAGAAACGATACTTTGAAGCTACGAGGACAGTAACCTTCAGGTAAATTATACTATTTTGTTTGACATTTTGTGTGTATTGAATGACTTTATAATTGATTTACTTTAAATGGACATTAGTGGAATTTTTCTAACCATAAAAGTTTAATTTTAAGATGAAATTTGCTTGTTTAAGTAAAAAGGGGTATTTTGTTTTGATGTTCGGGAATATGATGAAACTTTGGGTATGTCTTTGAGCTCAATTAGACAAACCTGGTTAATTAACGTAAAGGGTGGTAGATGCTCCTTTATACTCAGACTCCGGTCTGCTTATATTGTTATATTAATTAGTAGACATCCAACAAGGACTTTAATTTTGGATGCACAGTAAAATGATAATAAAATTAATCCTGAAATTCTTTTTAAAACTGAATTTTATGCTGAAATTTAATTTGAAAATTTAATGTATTCTGAATATTGATGTAAATAGAGTTAACGTTGATGTTTGTGGTAGGAATGTGTTGTTTAATTTTTATGATTGAGGATGGAAGTTATCTAGAGGAGCAGCCGAGGCGGTTAACAGAAGCAATCAACGGACCAGGTGATTTAAAAGGTTTCACAGCATTCTTGACGCCCAAACTGTGGGGCTCGAATGTTTTTTTGAAAGGGCCAGTACCTGTAGATATGAGAAGAATCACAGCATTCTTGGCGCCCAACGTGGGGCTCGAGTTCCAAATAAAATTTTTGTGATTTTATTCCAGGAAACTGGCGATCTGAGAGAGAGTTTTGTGTGTGTATAAATTTAAGAGTATTTTAGAGTGTGTGTGAGTGATTGGAACGTATGCAGAGAAAGGAGTGGTTAAGGAGTCAAGGAGTGGAAATTGGAAGTGACGATAGTGCATTGTGTGAGAAAATTCTAAAATGGAAGAAGCTGGAGGCAGTAGAGATCAGTCGAGGACGGAATCAGGGATCAAGGAAACGAGATGATATTGAGAATGTTAGAGAGGATGAGTGAAGAATCCAATAGAAAATTAGAACAGCTAAGCGATGAATCTAATAGAGCTAGGGAAGAATCGAATAAGAAATTTGACCAATTAAATCAGGAATTAGGAATAAAATAGAAAAATCGACGAGAGAATTTACAGAATTTAAAATAGTCTTACCGTGAAAATGGGGAAGTTGAAAATAAGGTAGATAAAAATGAGCGGGATATTACAGGTCTTCGACAGGAAATGGGACATTTAAGGTCCGAAGTACGCATGTTCTGTGAAGAAGAGATTAATGTAAAATGACTGAAGTGACGGACTCATGTAGGGATCAGTTAGGCAGGGTAGAACGTGAAGTTAGTAGTATTAAATACAACATGTCAAATTTAACGGGGATGGTCCCAGATTTTCTACAGGTGGAGTATCATTGGACCAACACATGAAGTTTTATGGCGATAACAGGTTAAATCCACAAATTTTTATTAATAGTGTAAGAAATCTAGTGGGAAATTTATTTGACGAACAGACTAAACTGAATACGATAAAGGCTTTATTAAAGACAACGCGGAAGCATGGTACAATTTAGTAGGACAGGACATAGACACGTATCAGGACTTTGAAGACAAATTTTTACAACATTACTGGAGTGATCACAAACAGGATCAGATTAGGGACGACTTGATTACAGGAAAATTTAAGGGAGAGTTTGCAGGTTCTAGGAGCAATATGCCATCCGCAAGTACAGTGTGGCCAAACAACTGAATCCACCATTGACGGACAGACAGATTATCAAGTACCTATCACGACATTTTGAACTGGAAATTAGACAACATGTGGCCTTACAAAACATCACAGAACGGGAGACATTTTTAGAGTATTTGCAGAGATATGACGATGTATGTGTTGGACGGACAAGAGAGATACGAGAACGAAACGTTAACACAGTTAGGTTTGACAACAGGACACCGAATTATCCGAGACGGCCTGACTACAACAGAAATTTTCGACCGAATTGGGAACGACGAGGACAGGAATACAGGAGCAATAGTGCGACTAGGGACCGACGCCAAGACCTAGTTACACGAGACAGAACAGTTTACCGGAAGTAAACAGGACTGTGACCAGCACGCCGAATAGAGACAGGGACACGGATATTAACACGAGGAGGACGTACGCACAGGTTGTAGAAGGACAACCAGGACCAAGCACGGAAAACAGGATGAGACAGGATTTTTAGAACGTGACAGACCACTAGATTTCTGTGTAAATGTATACGAACATCCACGTGAATTTTTCAAAATTGAGGAGGAAGTAGAGCCAGAAACTGAGGAAAATTATGTTTGCCAATTATTAATTTAGAAATTTTTGAGAATAATGTAGAAGTATTACTTGATACAGGGGCAGAGGCGAGTTTAATATCGGAGGAATTCGTCAGCAAAATTAGGGATAAGGTTTGTGATAGAATTATGCCTATAAAACGTAGCCATTTAGTAGCTCCAAATAAAAAGAAGTTTGCTGTAGTAAATAGTGTTGTGGTGCTTAGGATAGATATAGGAGATTTAAGCTGTGAACAGGAGTTTGTAATTGTACCTGGACTGAAGTTTCAGAGCATTTTAGGTGTTGACTGTATGATGAAGTTAGGGATTGTGATAGATATGGAAAGGAAGGTAGTAAGGATTAAAGATAGGGTAGTGCCATGGAAGGGCAGTTATGAAGTCACAGAGGATGACACGGGGTTTAGTATTAATGTAGTAGAGGTAGAGGATGATGAAGTTAAACAGATCAACACAATAAGATGTCCAGAGGATAGGAGAGTAGAGGTTCAAGCTTTATTACAAAAACATGCAGAATTAGTGGGGGTAGAAGCAACAGCAGCATACCAGGAGCAGGTGAAGGCAGAATTATTTTTGATGAGGTTAAGTGGCAAGTTTGTTTTTAATAAAGTAGATATAAGGAATTCATTCTGGCGGATTCCATTACATAAGAATTCTAGAAGGTACAGAGGATTCTCCATAGAGGGAAAAATCGATAATTTTAAAGTAGTATCGTTTGGTTTGTCGGCAGAAAGGGAAACAATAATAAATGAGAAACAGACAAGTGTAGGGACTGAAGAAGAAGTAATATTTAAGAGTCAGGATAATAGGGATGATAAGTTTATTGTATGTGAGATAATAGAGATGTTAAGTATAGATATAGAAGGGGGAGAAATAGGAATGAAGAGTATTAGGATGGTGAGAAGAAAGACTTGGAGGGTCAAGAAGAGAGTTAGATTTAAATAACTTGATGAACAAAGGATAGAGATAGGTGAATTTTAGTATAGGAATTAGGATAGGGATAGAATAGGTGTATATAGAAGAGTAGAAGTAGGTGTTGATAGAAAATAAAGCTAGGTATAGGATAAATATGGGAGATAATTAGAAATAGGTTTAGGATGAGAATAAAGAGTAAATGTAGGAAGAAAATAAGATAGGTTAAGTATAAATATTTCATATAAGATTAGTGGCGAGTTAGGAATAGAGTAAGAGTAGGATAGGTATATAGGATTAGGTAGGGGGAAGTAAAGTATAGTGAAGATTAGTTAAAAGTTAGGAATAGGATAGGCATATAGGATGTATATAGGATTAGATGGATAAGTAGGATGAAGTTAGGGATAATTTCAGTTTATAGAATTAGGTGAGAGTTAGGAATAGGATAGGGATATAGGATAGGTGTAAATATTTTTTTTGATTGGAAACAAAGTAGGTAAGTTAGATAGATAAGGGTAGAGAGAGATAGGCAATTTTTTTTGTAATTTTTTTGTCTAAATGCTTTATATTTGCATTCAAATAAGTGGGATTATTTGTATTCAAATAGGGGGAAAATACTCATATTTAGACCAGGGTAGAAAATTAAATAATCACATCAAATAATTTTAATCACCGTGTATAAGGAATTTCATTAAATAATACGCGTTATTAAAACCATGAAGCATAAATAAACTCGGTTGTTTCAGTAAAAATAAGAAATTTAAATTATTTATAAGACGCTTTATATCAAAAGAAGCAGTATTGAAAAGCTCTGCGTGTAATGTAATTATTCCTAAACAAAGAGAAATTACGTGCAAAATTTATCTTAATTAACTCTATTTAAGTAACCGGTAGTAAAACAAAGTGTACGTATAATAATTAATATTTAAGTTGTATTCGCTAAAAAATGAAAAGGATAGAAATCAATTTTAATTGGAGTTAATTAAACCGTTAATAACATATAATACCTATAGAAACTTGTAAAAACCCAAGATTAAAATACCACGGAATAAAGCTCTGAGAATTAATATTATTTTGAACACCTGCGTAGTTTAAATATTACATTCGGCGTAAATTTTGCAGATAATTAATGTTTCAAAGAATCTTGGGGAAAACGTCGCATAATAGTTACGAGAATTGCTAAAGCTGGGTCATTTCACACTCCATGTGGACTAAAATAATCGATAATAAAGTATATCAAGTTGCACCAATAAGAACACGGTAGAGAAGGAAAGAGAAAATGCGTCAAGCAAAGACACATATTGTAAAAGGCGGGATTTAAGCAACGTCACGGGGGTCACAATTGGTTAAAAATAGGATGCAAATATCAGAGGTAGAACAACAATTTCTGTACAAAATCAATTAGTTTTTCTCGGACAGGCTTGCGTGCCGTGTGGAAATTTTCTGAGATTTAAATGGGGCGAGTGAAAATTCGTAAAATCGACGCGTGAGCGGCAGACTGGGAACATGGCATGAGAAATTCTTTAGAATTACCCGTTTTGGGGAACAGACCGACAGACAGGCTTTTTGCTATATATACCGAGATGAATATAAACAAGCTCTCTTAGACTTTTGACGATTCGATGCGTTAAAAGCTCGTACATACGCGACTTGATTGAAGATATTAAACCGTGCATTTTAGTTTGATTAAATAATGTAAAGTTTGCTAGTATATTTTAGTGATTCAAAATAGCTTGTTATTGACGTGCTAACATGAATGTACTTCAGTGCACTTAGATACAAGGTAATAAAATTTAGTTTCACTGTACCAATTAGCAAAATTTACAACGACGAATGTATACACAAAAGTAGGCAGTTTTGGCGTATATTGGTGACAGAAGCATGAATTTCTTTGCTATTTTTCGGGGGTGTTAATAATTAAATGGTTCAAATACGTGTCTGGATCCATAAAACAAGGGTCAGATAAACACAGATGAGTTCCGGAAAGGCCCAGAAACGACTTTGAATGGATGGTGATGGAGAAAATTTAAAAGCGTAGAGAATCAGAAGCCGTAAATATAATCCTGTTGAATGGTGTGATTAACTAAAAGAAACGATACTTTGAAGCTACGAGGACAGTAACCTTCAGGTAAATTATACTATTTTGTTTGACATTTTGTGTGTATTGAATGACTTTATAATTGATTTACTTTAAATGGACATTAGTGGAATTTTTCTAACCATAAAAGTTTAATTTTAAGATGAAATTTGCTTGTTTAAGTAAAAGGGTATTTTGTTTTGATGTTCGGGAATATGATGAAACTTTGGGTATGTCTTTGAGCTCAATTAGACAAACCTGGTTAATTAACGTAAAGGGTGGTAGATGCTCCTTTATACTCAGACTCCGGTCTGCTTATATTGTTATATTAATTAGTAGACATCCAACAAGGACTTTAATTTTGGATGCACAGTAAAATGATAATAAAATTAATCCTGAAATTCTTTTAAAACTGAATTTTATGCTGAAATTTAATTTGAAAATTTAATGTATTCTGAATATTGATGTAAATAGAGTTAACGTTGATGTTTGTGGTAGGAATGTGTTGTTTAATTTTATGATTGAGGATGGAAGTTATCTAGAGGAGCAGCCGAGGCGATTAACAGAAGGAATCAACGGACCAGGTGATTTAAAAGGTTTCACAGCATTCTTGACGCCCAAACTGTGGGGCTCGAATGTTTTTGAAAGGGCCAGTACCTGTAGATATGAGAGGAATCACAGCAATATATATATATATATATATATATATATATATATATATATATATATAAATATTATAAGTAGTTTTTACACAAGGTAAGTTGATAAATACTAACGTATTGAAATTATAAGATGAAATAATAACTTAGACTTTTAAGTAAAGCCCAAATGATCATTTCAAATCGAGCTAGTAATTGAAAGAAGGAAAATATAAGGCCTTCGACAGAATTTCTATATATATATATATATATATATATATATATATAATATAAAGTGTTGTTTTGTCCCTGGGTGCAAATCCGGATATAAATCATTCAAACACATAAGGAGAGGTATTTATTCTGCTCCCAAGGTATTTTTGGCGTTTAGTATACTATTGAGATTTTAAATACATGTCTTTGTAGGTTGTGAAAGCATTAGAAAAGTGGAGATAAGCTATTCCTCAAAGTGACAAGGTTCTTTCTTATTTGTGTATATATTAATGTATAATGAAATTTATTTTTATGTGTATTGGATGGTAAGAATTCTAATTTAAGTATCTACCTGAGCATATATGTTTCTAATACAATTGTTGTTATAATAATACATTTTTATTTCTAATTAAAAGTGTGTATAAAAAAAAGTTAGATATACTGTTGTTTTATTTTGTTTAATATAATACTTTTTTGCTTTAATAAAATCACTATTTTATCCCCAAAAAGATGGTCAGATTTTTGTGTGCTCAATGATATATGTACTTCATCCTTTTGGATCATCAAAGATTTTAAAAGTCTTAAAAGTTCTAATTTTTATAGTATAAAACTTAACTACATGAATTAACAATAACTTTAAATTGATCTCCTGAAAACTAGTGTTACCAGAAATAAAACATTCTTTCTCCGTATGAACGACATCCCCTGTTGTTTTATAGTCGCTTGTATTTGTATCATAAAATGCTTTAAAAGTGCTTTGAATAAATATTATTTATGTATGGTTACATTGCCTAGCATGCTATTTTGATTCTTTAATAATTTGAAATTCTTATAAGAATACGGGAGTATTAAATTGGTAATTGTTAAGAATTTGTGTATATTTCCACTTCCAATGATTGGAATTTTGAATAAAATCCGAATTTATAATTATTTATGAGAAAAATAGCGAATGCTCCATAAGACTGCATGTAAAAATCGCCCTCCATTTCCCTAGCGGCAAGTCGCGAACTACGAATACAGGGCTAAAATATGCACAGGTTTCTGGCCGAGATTAATGTCCTATGTAATGTCCATAGTTTACAGCAGAAATATCGGTAACCGTTTGCAAACTGTTGGCCCTGCTGAACGCAACCAATGGCAGAAAGCTGTAATGTAGCGCTGTAGAGAGTGACAGTTAGCGGTACTGTTTAGCAATATTCTATATTGAACGGTTACTGGGCGTTGCGTTAAATATTCTATGCTGGGCGTTTTGTCGCAGTGGGCGTCCAATATAGTAGAACAGATTACTCATTTGGATTTTAGTTCTATATACAGGAGTAGTTTCAAGCATTTGTAGTCAAGAGTGAAAGTGCATTTTATTGTAAACATACAAAATCCTGTAAAATGACCGTGATTAATTAATCAAATTATTGTGTAGTACAGAGGGTTTATGTTGTATAAACAATTTGTTCCGCAAAACATTATTGTGTAAAACTAATTGTACTTCATATAGATTATTTTGTTTATTTCTGATTCCTAACCTTAAATTACGTCAACTCAATTATTATAAATAAGTTATAATGGAGAATAAGAAGAGTCCAAAGGAAACAAAACCCGATGAAGATAAAGAATTATCAGATCTTTTAGATAGTAAGTTGTTATATGGAATGAGCTTTTTAAATATTTTACCTCTAGGTGCACTCCAAGATTTTTCAGCCGTTTCACCTACTGTACCGAAAATCCAGAAAATGAACCAGCAGAGGTTATAAATAACAAAGTAGAAACAGAATGGTCGGATGAATTTATACGTCAAGCCGCTGAACAATTTGAAGGTAATATTTCAAATATTCTAAAGGGTGTAGGAAATCCAGACCTCACTCCTGAACAAATTCAACAAAGTTTTCAACGCATGGCTGGTATTATTAACAAAATTTTGCCGCAGTTTTTTATTTGAACTTTTTAAGCAGAGGCAGCCCAACAGGTAGGTACTGCTGCAGACAATGATGGTGATTTTGCTGCTTCAATATCACAAGCTTTACGTGGTCTATCTGAAGGTACAGAAAATTTACAAAATCCTTTTTCTGAACAAGACTTGATGAATATGTTTGGACAACAAGAAGGAGATCCTAATGCATTTGTGCCTTTCATGCAGGGTATGATGCAAAGTTTGTTATCTAAAGAAGTGCTGTATCCTAGTTTGAAGGTTTGTTAATATTTTGAAAGCAAGTGCTTACAGACCAGTAGGTAACAAATGGTGAGTTTACATCTTTCAGCTGTGAAGAATATTTAGTGTTGTTCAGAATACTTTAATATGAAAACAATCAGTTGCCAAATTTGACTAAATTTTGGGCTTGCATTGAAAAAAAAATGACAGGGTGTGGTCTTGTTTGGAAATTCACTTAAAAAGTCTCTAGGTTGGTTTAAGTTATGACAGAAATACTAAAATGCTGTTAGTTATGGTTAACAACACATTTCTTGGGTAGGATTGTTTTATTATTGAATAATACACTTTCATAAGAAAAATCATTAGGATGTAATATGTGTTGGTTTTTAACAGAGTATGGTTATATAAGAACTGCCAGTGGAAGCCAGTGGAGCACAATATTCATTATATTGAGTAACACAACTTTTATTTGAAGGAAAAATAGGAACAAATTCACTTTACCGGCCACCCCAATATGGCGGTCTTTTTTTTAATCAAAAACGTTTTCGACGTAACTAGTCAAGACAATTTGATTTTAGACCGTGCTTGCATCTCCATTCCGCCCGGCGGCTGCAGACCCGCCAATTCCTTTATACTGTGCTTAATGTCTAAATAACAATGGCATGTACCGTTGACCAGAAATAAACATTACGATGACACCAAACACAGAAAAACTGCTTCCTTCCCAGCAGCCGCAAAACCTACCAAATGTCATATACACATTTTTATTCGAAAAGGACACTACGTCAACAGCAAGTACAATTTTGAATGAAAAACGAGAAAATTCATTTTTATTTACTCACAAGTTACATATACAATATATAATTGGATTATGTTTCAATACATTACCTAAACTCAGTTTATTCTTGCTTTGTTTATCATCAAATACAGTATACCGAAAACGTATTGTAGTTTAAACAAACTAGACATACATATCATTTAAATCGCCGCCCATCTCTGGACCAAAAACTTTTTCCTCTTCTATCTGCGGTTCATTTACATTATACAGCATACCCGCAGGCTTCATGAATTCCACAGTTGGGTCCAACTTTTGGCATCTACATCTGGTGATGAACATGAATCGAGACAAATAATCAACAAAAAAACATTTCGTTCTTCGGCAATGAGAAATCCTATGCTTGGCATGTCTTCATAATCCTTTAATAGTATTCGTGTGGGCCCCAGTTTCCGGATCTTTGAAGTGTAACGAATGATTAACTGTTAGATGTTCGAAATCCATTTGGCCTAAGACATCATAGGAGCCCCAATAGTTGCCTATAATGGTGGTATCTGGACGGACCCACTGTTCAATCAACGGCATGAGAGTCTTCCGATCTCGGCGCTCTACTGGCACCAGAAAAAACTCGCCGGGCTCTCGCTCTACTCCTCCAAACATCCACTGACCTTCAACATGATGACCTTGATGATATTTCTGACGTCCAAATTTATTCTCATCAATTTCTATGGTTTTTCCAGAACCACCTAAAACAGTTTTGCATAATCAATTGTAATTATGAAAATACTTTACACTAATGATTCATTATCAGTACCTAAGGCAACTACGACCAAAATGTCTTAAAAATGAAATCTTACCAATCCGTGTGCTTTGATGACAACATGCCTCAATAACCACTTCTCGACAGTATCTGTTCCAGTCTGCTGCAGTGCGGCTGCTGCCAATTTCACATTCTTCTTGAATTCGATGTCGATGCCTCGTTGCGAGTAGACGTTTATTGTGGTGTTCCCTTAAATTTGTATTGTTAACAATTTTTAAGATTAGTATTTTCTATCTTGCCACTCACACGCAGACAGATGAGTGAAATCAATACTTGTGTATCTTTGTCAATTAAAACATCTTGTTTGATAACCAAGAATTAGTTGACACAATTGTTAATCGTGTTACAAACAACGTATTGGAAAATGTGAATACCAAATGGCATGAATTGGAAAATCGTGTTAAAGAAATATCTATAGAAAATCAAATGTTAAGATCTAAACTAGATTCTCTTGAGCAATATACACGTCGAAAAAATATACGTATGTTTGGTATTACAGAGTTGCCTAACGAAAACCTGCAAAATACGGTGAAACGTATTTTCCTAGATAAAATGAATATTGTTGTGCCTGATGATCAAATAGACCGTTTACATAGAGTAGGAAGACAAACAGGTGACAAACACCGCCCTATAATTATAAAATTTTTGTCACATAAATACAAGCACATGGTTATGAGCAACAGATTGAATTTAAAAGTTAGTTCTTATATGCTGCAAGAAGATTTAACCAACGAAAAGCTTGTGTTGTATAGACAAACTAAAGAGAAATGCGGTCCTCGCAATGTGTGGACATTGGATGGCAACATTTTCGCTAATTTTGGTAACAAAAAGTGGGTATTAAAAATGCAGATGACTTATCAGCTTTGCATTAGATATTTCTGGTTATGATTATGATAATCTTGTTTGGATATATATATTTTTTGCAGGCTCCTTTTTGCTTTTATCTTTGTAGAAATAGGGGAGCATCATAAAATTAACGTTTAATTTATAATCTGTAATTCCGTATACTAGTACACTACAAGTATTTACTTTTATTTACTTTTTTTAATCTACTGTTGTGTTTGATTAATTTGCATGCCTAATAATGATTTATTAAAGGTTGCACATATCAATATTCGCTCGTTGATACCGAAATTAAATGAGTTAAAAGAAACTTCTATAAATTGTGATTTGGATATTTTAGCTTTAACTGAGACGTGGCTATTGGTGGAAATTCCATCAATTGCTTTATCTATAAATAATTATAAATTGATTCGGAAGGATCGTGGGACAAGGGGTGGTGGCGTGGCCTTTTATTTATTTATTTATTGATTTAGATTAGATTCTAACAGGTCAGAGACCCAATTATAAGAATCCTTACATACTAATTACATTTGTAATAATAGGTAGTATCAAAGTGAATATTCATAATTATGTATAGGTAACATTAAATAAATCATATTTTATATGTGTTCATAATATAAAGGTATAAAACGAAACAGACAGTAAAGACGCATATAACAATAATTATTCTAAGGCTGCAGACAAGATATGCCGAAAAACGCCCAAGGAAGGAATGGAGAAATCAAGATCAGGAGCGGAATCTAATAAAGAAAGGGAATTAAAGGAACTAGTCATTCTAAAGATTGGAGAACTCTTGTAAGTGTTAATCCTAGCAAAATTAAGGTGAAAAAGAGAGGTGTTTCGACTAGGTCTAGGAGGCACGTGCAAACTGACAAAAGAAAGGCATACTGGGTCATCTAGAATTTAAAAGTTTGTATAAGTGGATAATATCAAACATTGTTCTGCGTTTATCTAATGATTGAAAATCAAATTCACTGAGAAGATCAGCATAAGGATATCCACGAGGTGGGTAAAGATTATGCTTTTGAAATATAGAAATTTTAGGAATTTACGTTGAACATTTTCGATTCTAAGAGAGTTATTTTATAGTAGGGGACCAGATGAGAGAACCATATTCCAGAATACTACGAATTAGAGCATAATATAAAGTTTTAAGGCAGTCAAGGTCAGTAAAAAGTGAGGTATTACGGAAGAGGAAGCCTAACATCTGGATAGAGCGTTTAACCAAAAGATCCATATGATAGTTAAATGTTAGGTGCGGGTCAAATGATATACCCAAATCATTGATAGAAAAAACCCGTGAAATACTACTATTATGAAGTGAGTAATCAAATATTATTTGGGAGTTGTTATTGCTAAAAGACATTACCATACATTTGTCAATATTGAGGAGTAATTTATTAGAAGCACACCACCTAGCTAGAAGTGATATGTCAGTTTGTATAGATTTACAATCAATAGCGGAATCAATTTTAGCAAAGATTTTTAAGTCATCAGCAAAAAGTAACTTATGATTGGTAATAATTTGAGTGACGTCATTAATGTAGAAGAGAAATAGCAATGGCCCAAGTACAGATCCCTGCGGCACACCACTATGTAAGAGATAAGGTTGTGACGTAAATCCATCGAATTCGACGTAGTATAAACGATTACTCAAATATGATTCAAATAATTTTATAAGGTTATTCGAGAAGTTAAATTGATTTAATTTTAGTGAAAGGATATTATGGTCTAAAAGGTCAAAGGCTTTGGTAAAGTCAAAATAAATGACATCACATCATCATCATCATTTTGTTTTCGACCTTACTTAAGGTCGGTTTGACGCAGCTCTAACTTCTTTTCTATTCTGTGCTAATCTAAAAAGCTCTACATACCCTTCACAACCTAAATTTCTAATAATTTGACTAATATAGTTTGGTCTAGGTCTTCCTATATCCTTCTATCTTTTTCCTATCCAGCTGGCTCTACATAGATATTAGCAACATGATGGTTGTTAAAGAACTCTAACATGTTTACATGATTACCATTTATAGGGAAATGAAATATAACCTGGTTATCCGCTTCAAAAAGGAAAAGTGTTAAATTATATGTTATGGTAAGGCTTAAGCAACGAATCGCTGTCAACATGCCAGAACGCTACCTAATTGTGAGTTATGTTATGGTGACGTTTATTAAATTATATGTTATGGTAAGGCTTAAGCAACGAAACGCTACCAACATGCCAGACCGCTACCTAATTGTGAGTTATGTCATGATGACGTTTATTAAATTATCTGTTATGGTAAGGCTTAAGCAACGAAACGCTACCAACATGCCAGACCGATACCTAATTGTGAGTTATGTCATGATGACGTTTATTAAATTATCTGTTATGATAAGGCTTAAGCAATAAATCGCTACCAACATGCCAGACCGCTACCTAATTGTGAGTTATGTCATGGTGACGTTTATTAAATTATATGTTATGGTAAGGCTTAAGCAACGAAACGCTACCAACATGCCAGACCGCTACCTAATTGTGAGTTATGTCATGATGACGTTTATTAAATTATCTGTTATGGTAAGGCTTAAGCAACGAAATGCTACCAACATGCCAGACCGCTACCTAATTGTGAGTTATGTCATGATGACGTTTATTAAATTATCTGTTATGGTAAGGCTTAAGCAACGAAATCGCTACCAACATGCCAGACCGCTACCTAATTGTGAGTTATGTCATGATGACGTTTATTAAATTATATGTTATGGTAAGGCTTAAGCAACGAAACGCTACCAACATGCCAGACCGCTACCTAATTGTGAGTTATGTCATGATGACGTTTATTAAATTATCTGTTATGGTAAGGCTTAAGCAACGAAATGCTACCAACATGCCAGACCGCTACCTAATTGTGAGTTATGTCATGATGACGTTTATTAAATTATCTGTTATGGTAAGGCTTAAGCAACGAAACGCTACCAACATGCCAGACCGATACCTAATTGTGAGTTATGTCATGATGACGTTTATTAAATTATCTGTTATGATAAGGCTTAAGCAACGAAACGCTACCAACATGCCAGACCGCTACCTAATTGTGAGTTATGTCAAGGTGACGTTTATTAAATTATATGTTATGGTAAGGCTTAAGCAACAAATCGCTACCAACATGCCAGACCGCTACCTAATTGTGAGCTATATCATGGTGACGTTTATTAAATTATATGTTATGGTAAGGCTTAAGCAACGAAACGCTACCAACATGCCAGGCCTCTAACTAATTGTGAGTTATGTCCTGGTGACATTTAGTTAACTGATTTTATTTTTTTTTGTTTTGTTTTCGAACTTACTTAAAGTCGGTTTGACGCGCTCTAAATTCTTTTCTATTCTGAGCTAATCTAAAAGGTCCACATACCCTTCACAACCTAAATCTCTAATTATTTGACTAATATAGCTTTGTCTAGGCCTTCCTACTCTATTTTTATTTGGTAGTCTATAATCTAAGACTTTACTAAATAGTCCCTCATGTCTTAACTGGTGCCCTATCATTCTATCTCTCCTGACCTTCAATTGTTTCCACATACAGGGTTCCTCACCTATCCTTCTATAAACTTCCTCGTTTGTTACTCTATCTGTCCAGCTAATCTTTAACATTCTCCTATAGCACCAAGTTTCAAAAGCTTCTATCTTTTTCTTATCTACTTCTTTAATTGTCCAAGTCTCACTACCGTATAGTAGAACGCTCCATACGTCGACTTTAAAAACTTTTTCTATTATCTAAACTAATACTATTAGCTATTAGTAAGTTTTTCTTTTTTAAAAACATTTTTCTAGCTTGAGCTATTCTAGCTACTATATCCCTTCTGCTACGTCCATCCTTTGTAATTATACTACCTAAATAGCAAAATTCATCTACCTCCTCTAACTCGGTATTACCTATTTTTAATTTTGGTTTAGAACTAGGCTGTAACTCACTTGTCATTATCTTTGTCTTTACCGAGTTAATTCTCATACTATAGTTACTCCGTAGTATCTCATCTAAAATATTTAAAAACTCTCTAACTCTTTTCTAGACTCTGCTATAATGGCTATATCATCTGCAAACGTAACATGTCTATTTTCTGTCCCTGTACACTAATACCTATCTCTTTTCTCTCTAGCTAAGTTTAAAGCTTCCTCAATATAAACATTAAAAATCAAGGAGACAGTATACAACCCTGTCTAACACCATTTCTAATCTTAGCTTCCTTTTCTATTTCATCAAATCTAATTACTACACTTTGGTTTTATATAGACTGTAAATAATTTTTCTATCCCTATGAGAGATTCCTATTTTTGCAAAACCCTGAACATAACAATCCAATTAACCCTATCAAATGCTTTTTCTAAATCTACAAATGCGAAATGAGTCTTTTATTTTTGTAACCTTTTTCGATAATTACCCTAATCATTAGTATCGGTTCTCTAGTCCCTCTGTCTTTACGAAAACCATATTGGTCTTCGCCTAAATAATTCTCAGTCAAAGCTTCTACTCTATTTTTAATTATTATTGTTAGTATTTTGGAAGCATGAGAAGTTAAACTAACGTTCTAAAATTCTCACACCTATCAGCTCCTGACTTTTTGGGATTGCGATAATAATATTTTTTCGAAATCTATTGGAACCTCACCTGTATCATATATTAATTTCACTAGTTCATATAATCTATCTAAAGTTTTCTGACTTGCATATTTTATTAATTCTTGGAATATCGTCTATCCCTGGCGCTTTATTTAGTTTAAGATTCCGAACAGCTCTATCAAATTCCTCTCTTAATATTGAGAACCCTATTTCTACATCCTCTTCTTGGTCGTTCTCTAACTCATCCATATCGTCTCCCTTATATAAATCTTCTAAATATCTTTTCCATCTATCTGCTACCTCAACTTTATTTATTAGAAGCTCATTATTCTCGTCTCTAATACCATTATATTTTTCCTATCTTCCCAAAAACTTTTTAACTGCCCTGTAAGCCCTGTCTGTCTTACCTACTCTCAAATCATCTTGTATTCCTTACAATTCTTCTCCATCCATTTATTTCTAGCTTTTCTACACTCATGTACTATCTTATTTCTAACTGTATTATATTTTGCTTACTTTCACTATCCACTTCTCTGAAAGGTTTAAGCTTTCTTCTATTCTCTATTAAATCTAATATCTCCTTTGTTACCCACGGTTTTCTCGCTTCTATTTTTCTTACCTATAGTCTGTGTTGCTGTATCATGTACAGTCAGTTTTATTTCTTTCCATCTATTTTCTACGTTCCTTCCTACAGCTATCTCTTTGCTCTTATTATCTAATACTTGTTTATATTCCTCTTTACCCTACTATCATTAAGCTTACCTAGATCCCATCCTTCTCTTTTACCCTTTCTCAATTTTTGAATTTTAGTTTACACTTCATTTTAACTAAGTTATGATCGCTATCTATGTCAGCCCCTGGATAACTACGACAGTTTTAACTTGGTTTCTAAATCTTTGTTTAACTAAAATATAATCTATTTGGTATCTAGCCCTATCACCTGGGGCTTTCCAGGTATATCTTCTAACATGTTGTTCGAATAGGGTGTTTACAGTTACTAATCTATGTTCCTGGCAAAACTCAACTAATCTTTCTCCTCTATCATTTCGTCTGCCATACCCAAATTTTCCTACCATTTTTCCCTCACTACCTTCTCCCACTGATGCATTAAAATCGCCCATAACTATTAAATTCTCATCTCCTTTTACTTTTCTCACTATACTATTTATATCCTCGTATACCTTTTCTACTTCCTCATCCTCGTACTGAGTTGTTGGCATGTACACCTGTACTAAAACAGTGTCTGTGGGTTTTGTACTCAATCTAACCATAATTATTCTATCACTAAATTGTAAGTACTCTTTAACTTTATGCCCTAATCTTTTACCTAACACCATTCCTACCCCTGCCTGTCCATTAGTTGAAGAAGTTGTAATTATTCTATAATTATCTTTCCAAAAGTCATTACTATCTGGCCATCTCACCTCACTAATACCTAAAATGTCCAGCTTTTCCTTTCTCATTTCGACTAATAAATTCGTTAACTTATCTACTCTAAGTAATGACCTTACATTCCAAGTCCCTATCACTAAATCGAACTGTTGTTTTATATTCTTACGATGACGAGCCCCAAGTACCCCCTCCCGGAGATCCGAATGAGGGAGTATTTTACCTCCGGACAAGAATTTTACTTGTGAGCTCTCCATCATATATATTTCGTGTTTTAGGCCACGCACACCTGGGAAATATTGTGGTAGGCTCCCATATCTTTCCACAACGCAGTTTTTAAAGATTTTAGCAAAAAGCCGTATCCGTCACGGCCAACCCCCAACAAGCTTGTAAATTATTGAGGATCGCCCGAGACCAACCGACCCTCCTCCAATATCTTTTAGCCAGCAAGGCTGCTGCCCCTTGCTGCGCCTTTTAATCGCCTTTTACGATAAGCAGGCTTACTATAGTAGTATTCTTTATCCCCTACTATAGGGATCACATTGAGATCTAACGTTTAAACATTCAGAAATGAACTGTGTAATGAAACAAAGGTTAGTTACAGTGGAGCGTTTCCTAATAAAACGAAGTTGAAATTCAGATAATGTATTAGAAATTTGAGGGTAAAGTGCTTCCGAAATAATAAATTCAAAAATTTTGGCGATATTGGAGATGATAGAGATTGGACGGTAGCTAGAAATTAGAGATTTGTCACCTTTCTTAAAAACTGGAAATATCGATTTAGTTATACATAGATTAAAAATGTGGGCCAAACTAGAACCGATTACCTGAGAGGTATCCTTCAAGATAAAAGCGGGTATATTATCAGGGCCACATGAAAAAGAATTTGGTAATTTTTTACAGGCTTCAATCGCATCAGTTTCTGTAATAATGGGCATATTGATGCTATAGCTAATATTATTAGAGTCAGTGTGGGCCAGTGGTTCAGGAACAGTAGACGGTTGAGAAAAACTGCAAGAGGCGAAGTATGATGCAAAAGCCATGCTAATGTGTTGTGGGTTAGAGTACTCGCAACCGTTAAACTTGAACACATTAGATGAAGTAGATTTACGCATGTCTTTGAAGAAATTCCAGAAACGTTTAGGGTCCTTTTTTAAAGCAATTTGAGTATTGTTAATGTATTCAAGATAAGCCTTCTTAATAGAAATTTTTAAGATAGTACGAAGTTCTTTGAATTTATATTTAAAGAAAGGGGAGCCTGTTTTAGCAAGAGAATGATACAATCGTTTCCTTTTTAGAGCAATAATTATTTCCTTATTGTACCAACTTGGATAGTATGATCTACTACGCCTAGACTTAGGGACATGCATAATGAAGATATCAAGTAATTTTTTAAGAAACATGTTAGCTGCTAAATTATGATCATGGCATGAAAGAATGTCATCCCAAGAGGTGGTTCTAATGAGATCATAAATACGAGCAAAGTTAGCTTTTTTAAAATTAAGTTTAGAAGAGCTAGGGGGGCGCCTTCTAGTGGTAGGTGCTGGACGAGTAGAATCTAGAGAGAAGCTTAATGCGGGATGATATGGATCTTCAGCAACAAGAGGGGCACTAGATTTAATAGTATTAATAGAAATATTATGTGAATTAATTCGAAGAAATATGATATATAAGAAATTGTTTGAAATGTACTTTAATTACCACAAATAACGACATTGAACAACTTTGGATAATACTCAATATCAATGCAAAAAAACTTATTGTTGGTACGGTTTATAAGCCACCACATACTAATTACAAGCTATTCATTGATGAACTCGAAAATTCGTTCATGCTTTGTACACCAATATCAAATGACATAGTTTGCTCGGGTGACTGTAATATAAATTTTCTAATTCCTAATAATCCTGCAACTGTTTATTTTAATACTATGCTGGAGTCATTTAACTTTCAACAAGTGATTCAAAAGCCAACTAGGCATAATGCATTACTCGATATTATCATAACATCGTCGTTGGAGCTAATCCGTGAGTCGGGAGTAAAAGATTGTAGTTATTCTGATCATAATCTTATTATCTGGTCTGTGCCAATGTACATCTGCAAAAGAACAATTAGTAATCGTACATTTAGAAATTTCAAAAATGTTAATATAATTGATTTTAGGGCAGATCTTGAGTTACTTCCGTTTGATAACATTCTATACATTGCCGATGTAGATGCAAAAATAATATATTTGAATAACCTAATTATCAGTTTATTCGATAAGTTTGCACCCTGGCAAACGGCTATCTTAAGACGTAAACCTGCACCTTGGCTAACGGATAATATTAAACTTTTAATAAAACTTAGAGATAAAGCAAAACGTAAATTTATTAACACTCAAACTAGATCGACGTGGGTATACTACAAAGATTTACGTAATTACACTAACTTAGCCATTAACAATGAAAAAAGAGCCTACTTCCAATTCATATGTCAGAATACAACCAGAAAACAAATGTGGAATGATTTAAGAACGTTAAATATAAACAACTGTCGTACACATATAACTGAACTAAATGAAGTTGATCTAAATGAAATTAATAGTCATTTTGTCCGTAGTGTAACAGATGCTCGTATTGATCAAAATACATTGAACTTTTACTTGAGTAGCAAACGAGTAAATTCATGTTTTGAGTTTCAACTGATTGATACTGAGGAGGTACTGAAAATAATAAATACTTTAAAAAGTAATTCTTACGGTTTCGATCAGCTCAATGCTCTTATGATTAAATATTGTTGCCCTTTTATATAGTTCACATAATTAACACCTGTATTTTAGAAAAATGTTTTCCAGACTCGTGGAAGTCTGCTTTAATTGTTCCATTACCTAAAGTAGATAATCCAACTGAATATAAAGATTATAGACCCATTAGTATTTTGCCCATACTGTCAAAATTATTTGAAAAAATAATTAACAATCAACTGCTTCGTCATTTGGAAAATAACAATTTATTACCACAATGTCAAACCGGATTCAGACCTTCTCATAGCTGTACAACGGCTTTATTGCAGTTAACTGATGATATACTCGCTTCCTATGACAACGATTATCTTACAATTTTAATTCTTCTGGACTTTAGCAAAGCATTTGTTACTATTCATCACCAAATGCTTTTAGTTATACTACATCATATTGGAATAGGTCCTAATGCTCTTGGATTATTAAAAAGCTACCTTAATAATAGGAATCAAAGGGTTAGAATAGGCATTAGTATATCCAATTCTGAAAAGATTTCAAAGGGTGTGCCACAAAGCTCTATTCTAGGATCTCTATTATTTTCAATTTATACAAGTTTCTTTCCTGAACAAATTGTCTACTGCAACATCCTACTGTATGCGGACGACACGCAAATGTATTACTCGTTTAGAAGTCAGGATGTTGACGATGCAGTTCAAAAAATAAACTCGGACCTTGAAAATATCAAAATTAGCAAATCAACACGCGCTACTATTAAATCCTGTTAAAACGAATGCTATACTGCTTGGAAAAAACTTAAATAAAATTAAGTTGGTCATACCTCTTCTCGGGATAAATAATGTAGAAATTGGTTTTGTTAAACAAGTAAAGAACCTTGGGCTAATCATGGATATTTCTTTCGGATTTACTAGGCACATATCTAAAAACATCCAAAGCGCATTTTGCAATTTAAAGCTTCTATATCCACACAGATCATATTTAAATATAAAAACCAAGATCAGGTTGTGTGATGTGTTAGTACTATCGCATTTCAATTACTGTTCCACTGTATACGGTCCGTGCTTAGATCATGCTACCACTCAAAGGATACAACGTGTACAGAATACTTGTTTACGTTTCATATACAACATCCCCAGATCAGCACACATTTCACATAAATTAAAAGATGCACGTTGGCTAACTATGAAAAATAGACGGTACCTTCAATCTGCAATTTTCTTTCACAAACTCTTTATTAATAAGATACCACCATATTTATATAATAAAATTACATATAGAACGGACATACATCACTTAAATCTTCGCCACAGGGGTCTAATCGCAATACCTAAACACACCACTTCTTTGTTCAGGCGAGCCTTTAGATGCAACATTGCTAAAGTTTATAATGATGTTCCGTGTAGCTTTAAAAATTATTCAATATCACAATTTAAAAAGTGCATGTATCTTGCGTTGCTTGGTTCTCAGTGATCTTAATTTCGTCTATTACGTGCAACCTTAAACTTCTTACAATACTGACACAAATATATATATATATATATATATATATATATATATATAATTATAAAGAATAAATAAATTTAATGAGTCTTAAAATAATATGAAAGAATGAAGTTTATTGGCCAATAAATTTCATTCTTTCATATATATATTTTACTGATCTAACCTCTCTACCCCCCCCCCCTTCTTTCTTTACTCTAATTCTTTATTTTATTTTATACTTTTTTTTGTCGCGCCTTTTATGTAATGTGCACACCTAATGCACGCCCCGTACTTGCAACGTTTGGTTGGTTCTTTAATTAAACTGTTTATTACAATGCCTCGACTATTTAAGCTCTTAATTCTCAGGGTCTTCAACTACTTATAGTGAGTTCCGTTATAAGTAGATGTGCAATGCCCAACCAAACTGCACACTCTTTTGTTTTAGTACTAAATTTTTAATCTACTTTTGTATATGCCAAATCTTTATTACGATCAACGTTGCCTTGTGCCAAATTAAATTACTACCACAAATTTATGACTTTTTTGACGTTTTAAGATATTTCAGCACTCACCTGGATTATACTTCGTTCTTGGCCTCTCTAATTGCTGGCTCAAAATCCTCGTTGCCGTATGCGCCTTTACACGGTTGTACTATCTGATAGAATTTTCGTATCGCCTCCAGGTGTCGTTCTTAAATTTTAGATGCTCCCCAATATCTGAAATAAATAACCCTAATTTAGAATTTGGAATACCCGTTTATGTTACTTCCCCTGCGCTAATTCTTCTGTCCTAATTTCTGCTTTGAATCCTCCACTACCAATTGTTGCTCTCTTAATTTCGCTCCTCGTGTTCTCAATTAATCCGTCCGCTTTTTCGTATTCAATCCAAATCTAATCGTCGTCCTGTTTCAAATTACTCGATGCCCCGCTATAAATCTTTATCCAAATCAATCTTCGTTTCTTTATCTACCCACTCGATGTGCTGCTACCTATAAATCTCTATCCAAATCGATCTCCGTTCCTTTAAATAACCACCCTATGTCCTTCTGCCTTTAAATCGCTATCCAAATCAATCCCAAATCTATTTAAATATTCGTCGCTTATATAACCACTCTATGTCCTTCCGCCTGTTAATCTCTATCCAAATCCAACTTCGTCCCTATGTATAACCACTCTATTTTCCTTCCGCCTTTCCCAATATCTTTCCAAATCTATTCAAGTATTCGCTTCCGTCACTATTACCAATCTTTACACTTTTTATTATCGTCGCCGTTGCTTATTTATCTTTCGCTGCTGCTCTTTACCCTTCTTTATTCAATCAAAACTATTCAAAAATCAAACACTTTTATTAACTTTTAAAATCGTTACACAAATTAGCGCAGTTCTATTAAAACACGTCTTTATACAACAAAATTTCGAAAATATCTCCTTTAAATCGTACACAAATTAGCGCGGTTCTATGAAAACACGTCTTTTTACAAAATTTTTTGAATTAATCTCCTTAAATCGTACACAAATTAGCGCAGTTCTATGAAAACACGTCTTTATACAAAAAAATTTCGGAAATATCTCTTTAAATCGTACACAAATTAGCGCAGTTCTATGAAAACACGTCTTTTTACAAAAAAACTTTCGAATTAATCTCTCTTTGTTTTCTTTCCAAGGCGACCATTATAACATTTCTTGTCTACTAAATTATAAAATTACATAACTAAAATCGTCCAATAATATTCACACACTACGTTTGTGTCGCACATACCATAACTCATGTCTTTTTACACTTTCATAATTCACATAAAATTCTAGTATTGGTCCTAAATATTTACAGTCCTTCAATCACATTTGACGTTGTTATAACTAATAATTTTGAGCTTACAAATTCTGTCCAAAAGTTGATTCTATAAAAAATAAAAAGCCAAAATAAATCACACTTGAACCTGGATGCGTGGTTGATAGTGAACATCCATAGACGCATCCGGTTTTTGGACGGCAAATGTACTTTCAATGGCCTATAAAATTCAAACTCGGTATAAACCCTTGAGCACTGTACATCTTACTACGTCATTTAGTCATTTTAATTTACCTTTTGGCACTTATGTTTCAACTACCATTTTGAATTGTACTTTAGTATATGTAAAATACGGCAAACATACATTTTCAAATTATGTGATCAAATATATGGATTATTTTACTTGGCATACACTACCTTGTACTAAACAACCCTTAGAACCTTTGGTAGCTCCCTCAAACATTTCAATATATATATATATATATATATATATATATATATATATATATATATATACATAATTATATTGTATTTATGAATGTACATCTATAAGCGGTAGAGGCATATAATTACAGCAACTACACTGGACTTCAAGGCGATGGTGGAAGAACAGTCTGTACTGAACCATAACCTTGGGATTCTGTACCGTAATGTTTAAATATTATTTTAGGTTAACTTTAGTTACAAATTGCTAATTTTTGTTTCTCATTTCATTAGTCACGAGACATATTATTCCATACTTGACAACAGTGTATCTTTTTTGTTTTTTTTCTTTCTTTACGGGTCAGAATAAACTCTTATTTATTTATTTAATGGTTTCAATTTCAACATTCTTCATCCATAAACGTACAGAAGCAAGAATTTCGATTATAAACAGATTATGTTTTGCAAAAAAATACCTGTTCGAATTGAAACTCGCCTTCTGCAAAGCACAACCTTTTTGCTTTGGTCCTTGTAGCTGTTATCACCTCTCCAAATGTACTGGTCCACACATGAAGCATCTTGGGTTGGGACCAGTTTAAGTTTGCCTCTGCAGCACTCTTCTGGACATAAATATTCATTCTCCACACCAATAACTCTCCATTCTTATAGAGGCTTCTTCCTATTCTGGTCTAAATCAAATATATGGCGTAAGACAAGTGGTTTCACCGCAGATTATCCACCAGCCAATGCAACTGAACTGCAAGCCATTCTGCAAGAAAGAAACAGTAGTATTATTTAAAAAACAAAGTTCGTGCTTTTTAACCTAACCTAAATTTAATTAACAAAATTACAACTGAAAAACTACCTAAACAGCGCAATATCAAATTTCGTGTTTTTAACCTAACCTAACTTTAACTAACAAAACCTCAACTAAAATACAACTAAAACCACGCAGTATCAAATTTGGCACTTTTAAACCCAACCTGTCTTTATTGAACACAATTTTTGGACATACCTGAGCTGATTCCTGACAACGCCAGTCACGAGATAGCCAAATCGAGAACTCCGATGCAATCTGTTTAGAAACTAGGAAATATTACATAAACACTGGCACTAATAAGTGCCTAACAAGCGCTTGCTTAAACCAAACCGGGGACATTGAAATGGCCATATCTGGCCATCAGTAAACATTGTAATGTTGTGTGAGCGGTAACTGAAACATAGTCTATTTGATGGGTTTGTCGGTCCGCCGGGTGGAATCCAGATACGAGATACGAGATATATATATATATATATATATACCGGATGTTCCATTAAGCGTATCGCGCGGCTGTATATCATAAAGTATAAGGCCTAGAGCTTTGTGGAAAAAAATTTATTAAGCGGCCAAGAGAAATTGCTGGAAATTATTTTTAAGTTTCAATTTCTACCGCAAGGGGGAGTATTTGCTAAGGTCAACAACAAAATTCAATTTTTCTCCCAAAATTTAAGCACAAGTTGGAATTTAATAATCTTAGAATCGTTTGAAAGTAATTTCTCAGGGATCAAGAAAAACGACTAAATTGATTATTAATTCTTTCGGACAAACCAGGTATGTACTCTATTCCAACTATTGATTCACATTGGCTGAGTTTGTTCGTATTATCTGTATTATTGTATATGTTGTGGATTTTATTTTTAATTAATGGCTTAAAGAATTGTTTTGGGTAGGCGTTATTTTTTAATACGGTTTTTACTTTTTCAAATTTTTTGGTCTATATTTACCGTGTGGTAATTGGATGGCGTGTTTGACAAGGTTGTTTACAACGTTTCTTTTGTATTGTTTAGGGACACTAGAGTTATAATTTAAATATCTTCCACTCCATGTCTTTTTATTGTACCAATTAGTTGAAATAGTACCTGCAGCATTATATTTAATTTGAAGGTCTAAGAATGATATTGTTCTATTACTTTCTTTTTCTACGGTAAATTGTAGTTTAGGGTGGAAGGAGTTGAATTTATTTAGGGTTTCATTAATTTTATCAATTGGTAAGCACATGATACAATCGTCGACATACTTTTTAAAAAACGTCGGTTGATAACTTAATTGTTTAATGACGGTATTTTCCAACTCCTCTAAAACCAAGTTCGCTATGGTTGAAGAAATTGGTGACCCCATCGCTGTTCCATATATTTGGGAGAAAATTTTGTTATCAAATTTAAAGTACGTAGTTGGTATGTGGGTGTTTTCATGCTATTTACGATTGGTCTCAAGGGGATATTTATCTTGTGGGTTTTGGGTAAGCCATATATGTATGGCGCTTGCCCATTGTGGCAAATGAGTTTGTTTTTTACATGCAATGTTATATAATTCTTTTTAAACCAGTTGTTTACAATCGAATTAAGGTTAGTTTGTATTTTTAGGGTAGGATCCAATTTTTGTAGTGCATACGTAGCGGTATCATTTACTAAAGCGTTCATTTTGTTCATATAGCTTTATACATTATCACCGTGGATTTGCATTTATCTGCTTGCAGTATAAATATTTCCGAATTGGTTTTCAAAAAGTTTTTAGTTAGTTTTATGATGTTCCTTATGAAAATGGCGGAAATTTCTACGTGACTTATTTAGTTATAACAAAGCAAATCTTGAAAATATGTTGATGTAGATTTTCAATGGTTACATAACCTTATGAAATAACATTTTTAATTAAAAAAAACAACACGATATTAGTTTTACTGAAAGTACTTTACAACTATACATTGATCTAGAAGTGATTTGAGAGTTGCATGCAAAAAAAGTTCACTATTCTATCACTTTTGTAGCACAGAACATACAATTACAAATGAATTGACATTTGGTTACTGTTCTCTATGTTGGACTGATATGATTACAAACACCTCCTAGATTAGTTGAAATTCTTAATTTACAAAAAAATGTTGTAATCTTGTTACATACAGTTTTGGTTCAGAAAATCAGTTCTAGTTTTAAATTGGATAAAAACTTATCTGTATGATAGGAGTGGGAAACGAATTTTACCAATTCTTGAAGGTGAATTGGGGTACCCCAAGGAAATAAACCTGGTGCTTAATTCTTTGTCATTTTTGAGGCGGATTTGCTGGAAGTTTTATCTGTAACCTGTAACTCCGGAAATTTTTACCATGGAAGTTACCAAATGAAATAAAACAGCAATCTCAAGAAACATCTATACATTCAAAAACATTTTCTTTCATACAAAACAATTCATAGTTCCAGTTCATTTAGAAAATAATTAAAATTCTTACCTAATCTTTGTTAACTGGTACACAATGTTTTTAATGAATAGGTGGTTAATTTGATGAACCCTTATTACTACATTCGTGAATGTGATTGGCCAATAACTGTCAGGGATACTTTATTAATACTCATGATGCTGCGAACTCTGACCTCAAAATTTGATTCAAATTATCCCCTTTACAAATAATAAAATGAGGACTTATTCTACATTTAAATTACAAAATATTCAATTATTTTTATAATTAACAAACAAGGAACCAAAGTTTTATACTTGTGAAAAATAACGCTTATCAAAATTTCATCTACAAATTAATGATATTAGATATCTCCAAATTCCATTTTACATTGACGTTAAAATCTCAGTGTAAACATACTCCATATTCTTTTAAATCTTCATTTAGAATATTAATTTTTATAGTGCATCTTCAATTTTTAAATAACTAACTTTACAGCAGCTCTGCAATCTTCATAGCATTTTTACAAAACAAATGATGCTTCATCAAATAATCGCGTTCGACAACTTCTCTGATTGAAACTATTCAAATTTATAAGTTTCATATTTATGCAAAGTTTTACGGTACTTATTGCATATTATAAATTACTCGAACTTATGCGTTCAAATCTTACTCAAAGTTACATAGTGCTTGGTTTAGTACCGAATAAATTTTACATGGTCGATCTCATAAATTAAAATGAATCGCTGAGTACTAAATATTATATCGTACATGATACTTGGCTTTAAAAGGAATCAAACGCTAATGAATCGTAATCAAGTTTTGGTCTTATATGCAAATTACGTATATATGTCACATTTCTGAAATTTTTCCGCAACCACCTGAAAGAATTAGTGACCTGGGTGATGTAATTTTTCCGCGAATTCCAGTTTAAACGGACTAATAAGTGTCAAATTTATGATTTATGTTTTATCGTAAAACATGCCGTTCATCCTTGTCTAATGCACGAGGTCATCTGCCACTATCTCCTTCTTTCTTATTATACTACAAAGAGTAGTTGAATTCACGTTATCTTATCTCGATTTTATTTTACGACTCTTTAATTATCACGGGTTTCTTTGTATCGACATCTATTCATTAATTAACTATTTATACGATATTTCTTAGTATTTGATGATGAATTTGTCTTTATTAACAATCTACCCGAAAATTCTAGAATATGGTTTTATGTAAAAACCTTTAAAATGAAGTTAAATGATATATCGACACATACGGGAATATGCTTTTTATCTTAATAGTAATAAAATGAAGCTCGTTTTTATTAAGTATGGAAAAATTATTTGTACAAGGTATCTCACACGGCTGAAAAGAATTGATTTAAAATTGGAGTTTTTAGGTTTATAACACGGGAATTGTTTTGCTTTGCATTTTAATGGCTTTGTACATGCAATACACTTATTTTTACATAGGGTGGAATAATGAATATTCGGAAATTTTAATTTTTCAGTTTTGCTTTGCAGGGCATGGTGCTGATTAGGTTTTTGTTATAGCATAACACAGCTGTGTCTTCAGTAAATTGAAGGATATTGCTGTTCTCCATTGGTTTTTCACAAATATCACTACAATAGCGGTTGTACAATATGGGCGACAATGGTGGTCCCTGCGGTACACACTGATGTAAGGAGAATGATTGGGATTGAGTGCTGTTGATTTTTATTTGGCATTTTCTGTGTGCAAGGTAGCTTTTGATGATCCATATTAACGAGTGAGAGCAGTTCAGTCTGTGCCAAGTCAAATGCTTACCTAATATCTAGAAAGACTCCTGCAATCTTCAGCCCTTTCAGTCCAGCTGCCTGTACATTGGATGTTAATATAGCCATTGGATGAATTGTTGAGGATTTTTCTTTAAATCCAAACTGATAGGGTGGAATGGCATTGTGAATTTCTTCACGAAGCCGTTTTTTCAAAGTGCTTTCAAAATTTTTTCAACGACTGGCAGGAGTGTGATAAGTCGATAGTTTTGTGGTTGTGAGTGATCAGCAATAGGTTTTGGGATCAAAATTACAGTACCATACTTCCATGCATCAGGGAAGTAGTGATTCAATAAACAGTAGTTATAAATTTCTTGTATTTTACTATGTACATCAGGATCTAGCTGTCTAAGGATTTTCCGATTGATAAAATCCTTCCCTGGTGCTGTGTTTTTGCCTTTGAATAGTACTTCATAATACTCTACTTCTGCAATAGCTTGCATATTGTCTAGATCGCGAATAACATTTAAAAAATTGTCATACCAATGATTAACCTCTTCTAAGGTGTCTTTTTCGAAATCTTGTTAGAGTTAAACTTATATATTTCTTTGAAATAATCAGCAAATGCATTACATTTTTCGATATCTGTATTAAGTGAGCGATTATTGAATGCTAACTCTGTGGTTTGCTCTGTCGTAGATCTATATTTTGACAGTTTTTTAATTTCGTTCCAGTACATTTTACCTTTCATAGAGTTAATTTTTTTGCATGCTAAAATCCATTTGTGTTGTTTAAATTGGAATATTAGGTTGTGGATATCTTTGTTGATTTGATTATATTGTGATTTAAGTAGGACTACATTATCATTCTTAAAGATTTGCATGTATAACTGTCTCTTTAGTTTAATTAGTCTTAATATGAAGGGCGGTTGGTTATAGTTGAATGGTGATTTCTTTTGTATAGGGGAGTTTTCAATTATTAACTTGGACAATGTAGAGTTAAAGTTTTGTATCGATAACAGCATCAAGTTGTTGATTAAAATCAAACTGGATAGCTCAATGATCACTTCCCAAGTCAGGAGTTATCTTTATATTGGTAATGTTGTTTATAATACTTTTAGAGCATAACATTAATATCAGGAGTAGAACTGGGATTATTTACCATAATGAAGGTAAGGAGTGTGGATATTTGGTAGAAGTTTGAATTTTCTAAAAAGGATTTTATTTGTTTCTTACGTGGAGGACTTTATCCTACATTAAAGTCACCAACAATTATTGAATACTTATATAGTGATGCCTTAGTAAATATTGTTTCTTCGATTAATGAAGAGTGATATTGTTACGGGCTTGTAGCAATATTTATCGACGGGAAAATAAATGGAAATGAACAACACCAGTGGTAAATTATGTGTGTGTGTGTGTGTGTGTGTGTGTGTGTGTGTGTGTGTGTGTGTGTGTGTGTTATTTCACTATAAAAAGACATAATTAAAACTAAAACTTATACAGTAGTAATAAACTCAATACATTTTTGTTTCTTTCTCGCCTTTTCAATTCAAATTTAAATTAGAACTTTACAACTATTTGACATAAATAATAAATTGTTTTTATATATCGCCTCTAGACGACACTATCAATCCCGGTCACTAGACGGTGGTCTGTCATGAGTGTTACGGTATGCAACGTATGCAACAAGTGATGTATATATACTATGAAGATATGCAGTTTAGAGTTTTTGTAGGGAAATGACACATGTATGCAATTATTTAGAGCATTGTTGATTTTTGGAGGGTTTTCTTTACTCATTTGCATTGATTTTTTGACTGTAAAAAGCTGCCTCCTCTAACGTTTTGATTTATTGTTTCCGGGTTGTATTATATTCCAGTCATTGTAAGGTATGATTGAGCTTTCGTTTTTTGATTCCACACATAGACTATCAATATTTTTGGTTACAATGTAGTTATAAACTAAATATTTTTTTGGATATAAACTGTTAATGTTGGAGTAGAGGAATCTTAATTTAGATGCACCGCCATCGGAAATTATTCTGGGGCCTTCATGCGGACATGTTGGTGAGTCGCTGTTAGGTATGTCCAAATCGAACATAATAATGAACAGTCGATTCCCACTGAACACCGGAGTGGTATCTATATTGTATAGATGCACAAATCTCTTCTTAAGTTTATTAATGAGTTCTTGTCGATTGTTATTTTTGGGATTATTTAATTTGTTGACATATGTTTTAATGATGTGATCATGATATGTCATATGTGAATGGATTCTACACTGGTAATTTCTGTTTTGATTTCTGAAGATTTTTTATTCATTGATTTAATTCGAACATTAGGGATTCCTTCAATTGGTTTAGTTGGTCTGTTAGGGCATTTAGGTGATCATGCTTGGTGATCTTCAGCATTATAAGAAGAGCATTTTTCGGGGAGCTGGGAGGTGCAAGATTGTGTTGCATGTTTTCCTTGGCATTTTCTGCATGTTACTGTCGCGGTACAATTTTCAGTGAGGTGACTATATGATAAACATTTGGAGCATGGGATAGGGGATGGTTCTGAAAGGTTGACTTGGATAAACTGGGTAGTGGTAATTTTTGTAGAAGACTCCTTCTCTCAATAATCTTTTGAATGATAAGATACTATTTTATTCCAGTTGCCATCATCATCCAGTTCTATTTCTTCCTCTACAGAAGAGTCAGAACCAATTCCATCACTTTCCTCAGTCATTTTCTTTAATTAGATTAATAATAGTTGTGCTCCTCTGTATTTTATATTATTTATCAAACAAGTCCTGTTTATATTTATATATTCTGTAGATAAGAATAACGTACATTTACAGGTAATTGTTATGATAGGTCAAAGTTGACCTGATAAGGCTTATAAATTAAAGATTTAGTTAATTATTGTTCAATAGTCATTTACTAACTTTGATTTGTTTATACAAATGCTACCAAACATTTAAGCACTATTGAATTTACCACTGTGCAAACTTTTAGCTTTTAATTTTGTGTATGTCCATGAGAAATATCACAATATTCACAAAGCCCAAACACATGTATCACTTGCAAACTTCAACTGTATACTGTGCAATACACAAATTTAAGATGAAAATTAAGGTTTAAAATACACGTTGAGTATAGTTACTTAAACTAAATTGTAAAGATAGTGCTATTCTATGCTATTTACAGCAGATGTTATAAAAAATGTATTGATTTGCATTAGCATTTAAATGCTTTTACGGTATCTTACAATTAATTAACAACTTACGTTACTTGCTATTTATCTACAATATGCTAAGATCATACAGGGTGATTATTTATACACGCATAATTTGCATTTTTGCATGTAATGAATAAAAGTACGTTTATATTTTACAAGGTGAAACCATGAATTTACGGTAAATTCCGTTTTTCCTGATTCTATTATATCTTGATGGGATTTATTTTTAGAATTTGGGTTTCAATGAATTATGATTATAAGGTTATTTAAAATCATATAAGATCACAAGGGAGGAATACCTCATGTAAATATTATAAAACCACGAAAACAACATTTAAATCCAAAAATGTACATAATTCATTCATTATAGAAAAGCAAATACAAATCACCTTGCATAAAATCTATAACAAGCTACAGTTAATTAAAGGAAGCTCATTCCGCAATAACTTCATTACATTCATTAAAATAAATAATTGCAGAAGCAATCTAATCATCTTAGAACATTCAAAAACATTCTTAAGCTCAAAACAAATACAAATCCAACATATTTGAAGAAAAATAACCGTGAAATGAAATTAATAAATGCATGTAATTTATAATAGTTTGTAATTGTCAAACACTTAAAAACAAGCATATTTAAATAAAGTATAGATATTAGAGGCGACAGGAATACGTACATAAAATTTCGATATTAGATCATACAATAATCCAACACATTGCAGATATAGCAATAATTGAAATACCTTTTTCACATACGAACAGTTCATTTACATTTCCAATGCTCCACCTGTAGGTACTACATTGGCCAGGAGGCGAGTTTTTTGTTTCCTGGAAATTTAGAATTTTGCCGAACCCTTGCCGTTCCAGGCAAGGTAGGGATCTTTAACGTGCGTGACAACACACACACGGGACCTCCATTTAACCTCTCATCCGAACGAGGGCGTAATTTTGTGAAAAATGCTCACCTGCCATTTTTCAAGCAGTCGGCCGTGTCGGGATTTGAACCCGGGACCTTGGGATCCGTAGTCTTACGCTTATTACATTGATCCACGGCGACGCCCTCACATACGAACATTATTACATGTGATTTTCCAATGCTCCACCCGAAGGTACTACATTGGCCAGGAAGCGAGTTTTTTTTTACCTGGAAAATTTTGAATTTTGCCGAATCCTTGCTGTTCCAAGCAAGGTAGGGATCTTTAAGGTGCGTGACAACACTCACACACGGGACCTCCATTTTACCTCTCATCCGAACGAGGGTGTATTTTTGCGAAAAATGCTCGCCTAACATTTTTCAAGCGGACCGTGTCGGGATACGAATCCGGGACCTTGGGCGTAGTAGTCACACACATACCACTACGCCACGGAGCCGCCTCCTCACATACGAACAACTGATAGCGTTCCGTCAACCAATGAGAATACGTGGAATATTCGAGAAGGAATTTGATTCTATAAAACTAGTGAAGCAAATAAAGGAGACCATTTTAAAATCCATGCGCCGACTGTTCTATTTTGAAAGAAAATAATTATGTGAATAAAATTTTAGTGAAGATTGATAAATTTAAAAGTTGAAATTTTCAAGATACAAGCAGTAAAGTGCGTGTGGTAATAAATTTATATAGAATTTGCCGTGGACATTTACAAGATACAAACAGTTCTAATTGGGTAAACGACTCTAAGTTATTGGGCAAAGGCTTCAAATTACTGGATTAACGCTCCAAGTTATTGGTAAAATACTTCAAATTACTGGGTTAACACGCTAAGTTGCTAGTTAACGACTCTAAGCTACTGAATAAATGACCATTATTCAATTAAGAGTGATTTCTCAGCCGAATTGTCGGAAGTTTCCGAACAAGTGGGAATTTGGGGCTAGGAAACTCCAGCAAGAAAAAAACCAGGAGAAATATAAGGTCAGAACTATTTATACAATTTATAGCACGTTGCATTTGTAATTTTACATAATTTGTGTATTCAGAAATGAGCTTAAAATTTGCATGTGATTAAAACATAGTGCGTAAAAGGTCAACAAAAATTTGGTTGCTACGTAAAATTATGCTGGTATTTCTTTGAGCGTTCAAGGAAACTATTCGTGGTAAGATATTTCGATACTTTACAATTGATTTTAGTTTTATTCCATAATTTGTTAATGTTGCCTAGAACCCCAGATATTTTGGAATATTAATAAATAGAGATACTGCATCTAAACTTATTAGTACATAATTGTGAGGTAATTCAAAATATTAATAAAAAGTACAAATTCGAAAGAATGTTTTAACGTTATATATATTTTCATTAATGGATTTTTGTAAAATTTCAGCTATACATTTGGATAATTTTTCATTATGACTATTGTTTGAGGCTATTATTGGTCTTTGTGGGTTATCTGGTTTATGTATTTTTTTATTTAAATCGTATAATTTTGAAAATAGTTGTTTAAAAGTTTAGCTTCTCATAATGTGCATTGGATTTTTTTAATTCTTTAATTATATTTAATGTTTTTGAAATTTTGTAGTTGGATCTTTATTTTTTGTAGGTTTTGTGTCATTAATCAAATATTGGATAATTACACAAGGCAAGTTGATTAGAATACAATGTTATTAGTTTATAAGATGAAATAATAACTTGCACGTTGTTACGATAAAACCCATGACACATCAAAAAGGGTGAACCGGCTAAGCACTGGAGATTGGGGTGGGGAGCAGTAGAAACATGATATTATCACAAACTAACTAGCTAAAATAATAGAATATATATTAAGTTTGATAAATAATATAAATAAATAAATATAAATAATATAATTAAGAAAATATATATATCACAACAGAACATTAGTCTGTCCAATAAAAGTAACATAAAGAAATAAACCAATAAATATAATGGTTTTAGCAATTTCTTCTATTTCGAAAATTTCTTCAACTGTAAGGTTTCCAGTAACAACAATATAATTTATTTTTTTTTAAATTCATATAATACATCTGCTCCATATGTAGCCGCCCATGCACTTTCAGTTCTTCAATATAATACAAATTACAACAACACCCAGAGTTTCCAAGATAACCAAGAAACTCCGTAAGAAGTTGCAATACTAAGTAATCGACAATAGCAACTGGATATTCAATATCCAAAGAACTTCCCTGATAATCCAGAAGACTGGCCTTTGTTTATCAATAGCTTTGAAGAAAATACAAATATGTGTATGGGTTTTCAAACAAAGAAAATCTGCTGTATTTATAAAAATGTTTAAAAGGTCAAGCATTGGTGCCATCAAATGTTCCAAGCATTATATTGACCTTGCATATGATGTGCAGTCGTCCCGAGCTAGTTATTTGGTCGCTTATATAAAAAGTTCATCCAGAACCTGCACTTCAGGTGAATAAATTGGAAACACTCACTGCATTTGCACTTGTAGTGCGGAACTTGTGTTGTACTATGTAGATGTTTACATTATATGCATATTTGACTAAAACACTTCTTTTACAAGAACTGGTTGACAAACTGCCAGCACAAATAAAATTAACATGGACTATGCACAAACAAAGTTAGCCTTCAGTCAGTCTGTCACAGTTTAGTGCCTCATTCCAGCTTGCAGAAACAATAAGTGGCATCACGCTTACCGCAATCTTCATCTCTTAAAGTAGATCCAAGAAATGCATGAAAGACAAGGGCCGTATTCATGCAGATACTGAAATTGACAACAGGAAGGCATTAGTTAACCATCGACAGTGCCTAAGCTATAAACAAAACTGTAGCGCTATTGAAACTTTTAGCACATTCCACAATATGAATCACAATCAGAAAAAGGAGGTAATTAAATAGCATCAATTTTGTCATACGTGGCTTATATGCGTTCTCTCTGCAGTGTGAATAAAACTTGCACGTATAAACAACATACATTTTTGAACAAAAACGAAACTAAGTTTAACACAGTAGGTACATTGTCAGAAACACAGGGAATTACTTCAAGTAATCCAAAAGTTCCTCTAATAGGCGAAACAAATATGGTAAAAACGTCTCAGTACCACTGTGGTAATTTACACGGTTCAACTCATAATTAAATATAGAATTGTTCCTGTAATCCTGCACAGCATCAATACCAAAGTTGAAACGTTTTGAGTTTTTAGATTAGTTGCACAATACCCATACTTGCAAGGGTATCCTATCGAATCTTATCAGCAAACAGTTCTGCGATTACTCATTGGACTTGCTAACTTAAAGTTGGTATCTTCTTCTTAAGAGACAAATTGCATCCAGCAGGTATAAAAGTACTTTTAGGATGAGTTGCCTATGAACCAGCATCAGGATCTATCGATCGCGCAAGTAAAACAGAAGGACCAGAAAGAGTTCTATAATTTCATTAAATGCGTGTGTAATTCAAGATTGCTAAACTTTGTTGATAGTAATTCTTGGTTATATAGAGTTAATCTTGTAACATACACTGTTTTATTAGTAAACAAACTAGTTAGCATTGCACAAATTTGATAATTATTCAAGGTGTTGATGTTATTTATTTGAATATCTCGAATTAATTTATTTAATGTCAACCCTAAGGTTGTTACGTGCCGAAAAATTCGGCACTAAACATCCCAATTAAGTTTTAATTTGTAAGAATTTTGCGCCATAAATTTGAAAGGACGACGTGTGCGTATTTTCGTCACTTCAGATAGTGCGTTGCGCGAGATTTGCGCCGACGCGGTGGGCTAAGGAGGAAGTGGTGGATTTCCGGATACGTGTCTGGACTAGCCTCCGAGACGTGAACAAGTGTAGTTGGCTGGTATCGTATCGTGCCTTTTTTTGTTGATATGTAGGTTTCCTGTGACTCCAAATTATCGTGTCTTTACGTGTCTCCCTTACCTTATTTGTATCTACATATAGAGAGAAGACAATTTGAATTTGCATTCATCCGGGCTCAAGAATTACCACGCCCGAGAAAGATTAGCGAAGCCGCCGCCGACATCATGGAGTATTTCTGCAAGAAGCCCTGCAAATTATGTGAGTAGCATTTCCGTTTCTTTTTTTATGTGATGGAGAAATTTTATATATTGTGTGACGTCCTCTATAATTTGCGTGTTAATTTTTACATTATCTAACATCGCTACCAACTGACATAGTGGCTCGCGTACCTTGACGATGGGGCTGTAATAAGGTGCGGCTATTATTTAATTAGGTTTAACGTAACCTCATGTTTAGTAAATGAGCTCCTTCACTGCAACTGGTTACCAATTATATATGCTTGCAACTTTAAATTTATTATGGCATTACTAATTAGTAAAGAACCTTGTCGTCTGCGGCCAATCATTCCATTTCTTTATATATTAGATATCAATATTAATGTATATATTATTCCTAAATGAGAAAAACTTTCTCAATTGTAAATATATTGGTAGCATGAATGTGGCATTGTATAAAATATTGTTTACTGAAGGAAATCGTTGGTTAATTGGTAACTTGATTGAAAAAACTAAAAATACAACTTACTCGCAATCAACTACTCGCTATTGCCAAGCAAACAGGCCGAACCTGTCCTGAGAACGGTTGCAGAAGTTTAAGGTGCTTTTTAACTATACAGTAAAATTTACCAGTTTAGTACTGAGGTTTAAAATATTGTTTGAAACCCATAATACTGTGTGTGAATGGAAGAGCCTAAATTAAGATCAGGTAGCTTCCAGTGTTATTTTGTGCTTCCATTAGTGAGGTACAGGAGGAAAGTCACAGTTGTGTTAAATAAAACAAAGATTAAAATCGAGTAATTTTTTATACTTTAACCGATTTGATTCAAGCTGCTTAAATTTCAGCAGCACTTTTAAATTTTATGATATTTTTTCTTGTGCACACATGCACAAAACACATTTTATGTTGATATTCATAACTTACATCAAAGTTTAAACTTAAAAGATTCGTACACTACATACAAATGGTGATGTAGATGCTTCAAATAAAGCTTATTATAAAACTTCTGAAGTGCAACATTGCATATACCTAGGTTTGGAAAGTATAACTTACTCTTTTTAGGATTTTAGTTGTGAATTACAGGTACTCGCCTAACATGTCTGTACTACTTGTTTAATTACTGGCAGTTTAAAATTATTTTGCATACATGTAGAAACATACATTTTATGCAGTTGTTAATAGCTTGTGTATGCTTCAAATAATGCACGCTAAGCATTTTTAATACAACAATGTCTTGGTAAACTTATTTTACAATATATGTCAAGAAAGGATGGAGGTTAAGGGATGGGATCGATCACCTGACTTGAAGTTAATGGTATTACTTTGACTTTGTGACGTCACCAAACCATTGGTCTTATGACATCACTCTTCAGAGGTTTTAACCTTTTAATTGCCGATTCCTGAAATAATTGGTGTATATGAAAAATTTTCAGACAAATAATTGATGTACTGTTCAATATTGTTATGATACAAAGAAAACGAAAATATCTGTAATATTTCATAAGAAAGCTATGTTCCCATTTTGGGAACGTTGGCACTTAATACTATGCAACCATGAAATCAAAGTTATCTATAAATAACAAAATTTCTATCAAAATAATACTAATTTTAAATTTCTTCAATGTTAATCACATATTATATTGATCACTATCATGATCATTATCTAGGCCTTAGTATGAAATAATTCAAAACAGTAATTTTTATGTAACCGTTTTTCACATTTCCTACATCTTAGCCTGGTGTTTTTCTGACAATATACACCTCTTCCCTGGTTGTACAGTTCTGGAATATGATTGATCCCATGAAAACGAATGTCCTGTATTATAGGAGCAGCAGGACCTCCCATTCTTCTTCTTTCTAATGTCGAACCAACCGTCACTAGAGTCATTGCTACGGTTCTTCTAAATTGTAGATGACTAATTTGTGAGGATGGACTCAAGTGCTGGAAGAATCTACATGAGGCAACAACCGCCATGTTCAACCCATTGGCAGAAAGATTCCACCACCATTTTTGGGATCATAAACGAAGTGAATAACTGGAGTTCAATCGATCCAATAAATGGACACCGCCCACGCCACAATTATACTGCTTTATCAAATTTGGTTGAGTTACATTTTTCTATTTTCCTTTTTTACGCGTCTTTGACAATTAGATGAAGGTGTAACACCGTGCTAATTACTAGCTACCGTAACAATCGAGTTATCATTCCATTTTACGTATAATATAATCATACGAGCCACGGCCTAACTTTTTTATTTCAGAATCAGACTGTAGTGGACATTTGTTAGTTCTATTTTATTTTAATGTGCCACAGGCTCTTACACCTTTGATTGATAAATTTTTCAATAACGCATGGCGAAGTACCAATGTTTCGAGTTACTTCCAAAAGCAGAAAGCATATTATTTACCACAATACTTCCAAGAGGCTCTTTAGTGTTGTTTTCGGATTTTCCACAGTATAATTCAAAATTATAAAGATAACTATCTGTTCCACACATCATCCACATTTTGTAACCAAACCAAATGGGTTTATTTTTTATAAACGTTTTTGCTGAATGATATCCATAGTAAGGTATCATTGCTTCATCGATGCTAGGTTTTTCTTGAAAGACACCAAACTGCTGACATTGTGCTTTCAATTTTTCATACAGTGGCAAGACCTTCGCCATCTTTGAATTTTGGAGATTCTTGTTGTTTGCTAAATGAAGATACCGTTTTATTTGCCTGAACCCCTACTCAGTTTTGACAAAAATTGGAGCAGTCAAATATCATCAGCAGTTGACCAATAATCATTTTCTCCAGGAAAAGAGTGATGCCACTAATAAGCAGCAATCCTAAAAATTTTCGCACATCTTCAGAAATAATAAATTTATGGTTATTTTTATCGCGTCTTGCATATAACTGTGTTTGTTCTGTTATGTATGATATAATTTGTTCAGTCATGTATAAAAAAAATACTTCAAATTCTGATTTTCCTACATGCTTTTCTCCTACAATACCTAAATCAATTGGAGGATCTTAAATAGCAAGGGTTTCATTTTTCTTTCAAGATGAAGATTCGACTTTCTGCCGCTTCGACAATTGTCCCACGCCTTCATCATCATTGTCCTCGTGTCTAAGGAGAACTTCAATGTCACCAGATATTTCAGATGGCACATAGTTGTCCTGTAGAACTAAACTGAGATCATCGTCACTGTCCACATCTTTGTCAGCAGACTCGGGTGGTAAAATTACTATGTCAGTAGATGTAGCACTTGTAGTTGCGTACTCAATTGCGTCGGACAAAAACCACACCTTCTTTATAGATGTCCTAATAAAATTTAAAAAATTTAAATTCTAACTAATATCGACAAAACCCAATACTAATCCAACTTATCCATAAAACTTCTTTACATCCATTATGCAGTTTATTACCGCTTCAACCAAATGCACTTGTGAAACTAACCATCTATAATTGCCAACGTTCCCATTATGGGAACAAGAGATTATATAACCCTTATCAGCTTCTAAAAATTGGCCAAAGAAATTAACACTTGGAAATATAATATATGCAACCTTGCTAATTTGAGAAAAATAGGTTTGCCTGAAAAATATCAAATTACATTACCGAAAATAAACCTAATAGTAATGATACTCAATTCAACAATTTACAGTTTTACTCCAAAGATTAGATAGGCTATTTATAGAAGTAACTCTGACTAATTAATATAAAGTTTCAGGTAAAGGTTCAGATATTACAGAAAATCCCCTACAATAAAGCTAATCCTTTTCATAATAATATAATCTGTGGCTAAAGTCATGTTCCCAAAATGGAAGAACCTTGGTCATTAAAAGGTTAAAGCTGTTCTCTATCCCTACTATTTTAACTTATTAGATTGGATAAATTAACAAACTTATCTGCTGGTTTGTAGATCCTTGTTTTCAAATTTTAAATTATTGACATTATAATAATAATTGGTATGTTTAGGATATTTTAGAAAAGTATCCTGCATGGTTGGAAGCTAATGGTGGATCCCTATCTCTTGAAGAGCGAACTAAATATGAAAACCAAATAAAATTGATGAAACTGGTGTGTGAACAACTGGAAAAAGAAAGTGAACAGGATACGCCCGAAAAGAAAAAAGCACAATTTGATAAAGTTTTATTACTCATGCAAAAGGTTTGTAGATTTACTTAAGCTTTATTCTAAACTGTGATTTTATGTTCAGTTGCAAGATTATGGACAACCGCCTTCTGAATTAGTGGGAGACTTAGGACCTGGTGTACCCTTTGATTCTCAGGGTGAAATAGATATGAATCAATGTAATATTATGTAATTTTTATTTAATAACTTATTTTGTGTTCTTTATATTATGTGGTAGTCATCTTGAATAAGTGTAAAATTAATGTTTAGATTTTAAATCGTCATTTTTGTTGTGAGTGTTTTGATATTGCATTTTAAGTATGTTAAAGGCAATTCTGAAAGAAGCCTAGGCTTCATAAGCTATAAAACATGGACACTCGAGACATCGATTGAGATTGATCACAAGAATCACCTATCTCTTGAAGCAGGACTGACATGAATGGATTATGGCAAGTGTATTTTTACACTTATGGAAAGTTAGTTATGCGATGTATACAGCATAACAGTCGATTGTGGATCTATATTTGCAGTAAAAAAAATCTTTAGTTCAATATGTTCAATTAGTTTCCCTATAAATAAATTCTTAACAGTGCCCATTTTGCTTAAACCTATTAAATTAAATGTTCAATGGAAAAATAAATTCAATAAAACTTTGTAATGAATTTAATTTCTGTTATTAATTGCATTAAATTTGATAGCATGTCAGTTATTCTTGGCATTATGTTTCCATATTTAAATAAAAAAAATGTATCTGCATTAACAAATTAATAATATAAAGTAGACATTTAAAAAGATTTACTTTAAAATTCATGTCACAGTTTCGTATCATATTGCATTGTATTTTACTACACATTAATCTGAACAAGGATAAAGAGCACACAACATGGGTAGATATTGGTGCTTGCGTGAAACACGAATTTAACGGTTGTTACTGATTAAAGACCACCAGGTGTGCTTGCTAAGTATGTCACCTTGAAGTTCAGCATGGTCCCATAGATTTGGAATAAAATTTGTTGAATAGGGCGTCATATATTGATAGAAGTCCTTTTGGACTAAGATGAATAGTTCTTTGCGATAAGTTAAATGCAAATGTTTATAGCATAGAGTACTCTCATTTTCATTGTCATACTGTAAAGTTGCCATCTTTGTAATAATTAGTGGTAAGTTTAAATTTGCAATGAATTTTAATGTTAAAATGTTATACTCCTTTTAGTGTAGAAAAAAGGAAGCAAAAATTAAAATTGAAATAAAATTAGGAAGAAAAAGTACAGGAGTTTAAATAAAGACGAATTAAAATTTAGATTTTCAATTTATGTGAATACTTAAATCTGGAAATATACCAAATACATTTAAATCCAGATGGCAGGTCAATCCATTATGAATGGACCTGCACCTTGAAGAAGTTTTAGATTACTAGAACAGGTAGAACGGCTTCAGAGTTCCAGTGATCTAAAGAGCCGAACTATAGGTTTAACCAAATTAGTGGAGTCTTTAATGAGGAACCAGACTAAGACCGGTGCCCGAAAGAGGGCAGCAGCTTTCTCGATACTTAGAGTGGCAGAGACCATAGGAGTTGCTATGGCATTTTAAGACACCCTACTGCGATATGGAAGACAAGGGAAAACCACCACATTACTTCACAAGTACACAGCATACTTAAATTGTTATTAAAGATGGTGGCATCCTCTGGGGTAAAAAATTTCTGAGTTAAAATAGTCCCCCATTTGGATCTCCGGGAGAGGACTACTTCGAGGATGTGATCAGAAAGCATAAAAGAGTTGTGAGCATGCTGCTAGTCGGAACATGGAATATCAGAAGTATGAAGCAAGCAGTTAAGCTAGAGAACTTGAAAATTGAAATGGATAGGTTAGCATTAGATATGGTAAGGATCAGTGAAGTCCTGTGACAAGAGGCGGGGGATTTTTGAAGTGAAGCCTTTAGGGTAATTCATACAGGATTAGAGGAAAGAAATTCGGGTGTAGGGATAGTTATGCGGAAAAAGATAGGACACTATGTAGGAAATTACTTACAAAAGAAGGAAGAGTACTCACGGTTAGATTAGAATCTAAACCGGTAAAAACGGTAAGAATACAAGTATACATGCCCACCTCTAGCTACAATGACGAAGAGGTAGAAGCGATCTACAAAGATGTCTTACATGTGATTTTCCAATGCTCCACCCAAAGGTACTACATTAGCCAGGAAGCGAGTTTTTTTTACCTAAACAATTTTGAATTTTGCCGAACCCTTGCTGTTCCAAGCAAGGTAGGTTAATGTGTGTGACAACACACACATGGGACTTCCGTTTTACCTCTCATCTGAACGAGGGCATATTTTTTAGGAAAAATGCTAAAGCGGACCATGTCGGGATTCGAACACGGGACCTTGGGCATAGTAGTCATGCATACCAACTATGCCACAGAGCTGCCTTCTACAAAAATATCGAAGACATACTTAGATACGTAAAAGGACATGAAAATTTAACAATTACAGGAGATTTTAATGCAGTGGTAGGCGAGAGTAGGGAAGGGGCGGTAGTAGGATTATTTGGTTTAGGCACAAGAAACGACAGGGGAAATAGCCTGGTAGAATTTTACGACAAAAACAATTTAATCATCACACACATTATTTCAGCATCATATTAGAAGACGATATACATGGAAAATGCCAGGAGATATAGGAAGATATCAAATAGATTACATTCTTGTTAGACAGAAGCAGATATGGTCACTGACCACAACATAGTAATTATGAAGGCCGCTCTTAAATTTAAAAATTTGAAAAACGGCACTTTGACTATGAGAAACTAAAAGATAAAGATATTCACAAACGATTTGAAAAAAAGTCGTACGAATTGCTGAAAAATATCGGGAAAATTTCTAATACTAAGGAAGTAGAAACAGAATGGAATAGCATTAAATCCAGCTTAGATATGGCGGCCAGAGATATTCTAGGGTATACACACAAAGAAAATAAGAAACCATGGATAAAAAGGATTTCCTGAATTTAATTGAAGAAATAAGAAAATACAGAAATAGATCATACGAAACAGGAAAACAGAGATACAACGCCATAAAATGGGAAATTATTCGCAAATGCAGGAAAGCTAAAGAACAATGGATTGATGAAACGTACAAAGAGGTACAAACTTAAGATGGAAATAGAAAGGACAGACGAAGCATACAAACTAATTAGAATGAATTTTAGGGATATAAAACCGTATAGCAAAAATATAAGGGATACGGTGAAAACGTCATTATAGAAAATATAGAGAAAGTGGTTAAATGGTACAAATATATAGGAAATTTATATGCAGGAGAGGAACTATCAGCATTAGAACGGGAATCAGACATTGAAAATGATAACTTGGGACAGATGCGGAGCAAATAGAAACTGTAAAAGCCGCTGGGCAAGCAGTAGCAGAACGTCTCTCTCAACTTGTAAGCAATATGTATGACAGGCGAAATACACAAAGATTTCAAACATAACAGCATAGTAACTATAGCAAAAAAGAGACACGGATAGATGTAAAAATTTTCAAACGATCAATTTGACAGCACATGTGAAAAATACCAACTAGAATTGTCCAAAACGAGCTGAAGAAATAGGAGAAGATCGATTCGAGTTCAGGGGAACACAGTAGGCTATTTTAGCTCTGAGGGTGATAATGGAGAAAACAATAGAAAAAAGGGGAAGCGTGTATATATAGGGTTTGTAGATCTGGAAAAAGCATACTACAATGTAAAATAGAAAAAAATGTTGGAAATACTCGTAAAGATTGGAATCAGGTTTAGGGATAGACAAATAGTACCTAGCTTAAAAGAGCAAATAGTGGTAATAGAATTAGAGCAGGAATGTTGAGAACTAGGAGAGAGACAGGGATTGTACGCTATTCCCAATTATTTTTAACTTGTATATGGAAGAGGCAATGAAGACTGTCAAATGCAGGAAGACATTTGAAATTATTATGCAGAGATAAAAGATTGATATGCTTAGATTTGCAGATGATATAACGTTATTAGCATCTACCAAGGAACAGTTACAAGCTGCTCCTAATGAAATGGAAACAGTTATAACAGAGTGATTCGGTATGAAAATTAACAAAAATAAAACTAAAGTACTAATATGCAAAGGAGGGGAAAATAAATCAAAAACACGAATACAAATAGGTAACGAGAACTTACAAGAGGTTAAGGACTTCTGCTACCTAGGAAGTCAAATAACGCAAGATGGGAAAAGTACAAAAAATATAAAACAAAGATTAGCACAAGGTCGTGCTACATTTAACAAGAAAAAGCAACTACTGTGTTCGATGACCACAAACATAGAAACAAGGAAAAGACTGCTTGAAACATATGTGTGGAACACAGCACTGTATGGCTGCGAAGTCTGGACAGTAGGAGAACCAGACAAGAAAAAGATACAAGCCTTTGAAATGTGGTGCTACAGACGTATGATGAAGATACCATGGACAGACAAAGTTAAGAACAAAGGGGTACTAGAAATGGTAGGGGAAGAAAGAATTATATGGAAAACAGTAAAAAAATAGGAGAGATAGAATGATAGGCCATATACTAAGGCATGATAGAATAGTGTGGAATATATTAGAAGCAGAGATAGAAAAAAGAAAGGTAGACCTATAGATTAGATTACTGTACACAGATAGTGAAAGATGTAGGCTGTAGGAATTTCAGGGAAATGAGTAGGCTAGTTCAGAATAGAAATTAATGGAGGTACATGTCCAACCAGTTCCAAGAGGGAAAACTTAATGACGAAAAAAATAATTGTACTTAAACTTGATAATTATTATAAGCAACTGCAAGTATTGGTCTTGCAATATTCTCAACTAATGTTAATTGTGTGCAAGCATTTACTGGAAAACTATTAATTAGGCAAATGTCTAAATGTTGGGGTATCTCGGCAGCCACAGGCTGCTTAACCCCCTTCACATACTGCTGTATCTCAGTAATATACGACATATAATTAGAAAATAACATAAGGAGAACCGAGCTGTATTTATACTGTGGAAATTTCAGAGAGCTGCATAGGTTAGCTCAGAATAGAAATATGTGGCGGTATGCGTCCAACCAGTTTCAAGACGTTAAACCTTGTTCGAAAGGATATATTGGAAAACTAATAATTCGGCGAATGTTTGAGTGTTGGAGGTACTTGGTAGCCGCAGGCTGCTTAATCCCCTTCACATACCACTGAATAATGGCGAAATAGAAGGGGAACAGAACTGTATCTAACAAAAAGAGCAGCGGCTATGTTCGAAGACAACAAACATGGAAACTAGAAGAAAATTGTTGAAAGCATATGTAGAAAACAAAAAAAAAAGTAGGAGAAATAGAAGGGAAGGATATGTTCTAAAGCATTTTTGGGGAATAGTGCAGGATACGTTACAGAGATAGGAAAAAAAAGAGGTAGAGGTAGGCCTAGATCAGACTAATGCACACAGATAGTGAAAGATACAGACTGGAAATTTCAGGGAAATGAGTGTTAGCTCAGAATAGGAAACGATGAGGGTACGCATCTAACCAGTTCCAGGACTGAAGACCTAATGATGATGATGATGTATAGTAAATTGTATAAAAATCTTCTTTGTAAAAAGTGTGAATCGATTTCGTTTATCACTCAATATAATTCAGCAATAATTTTACTTAGTGAAACTCATGTAACTGCAAATATATTGTACAGTGAACTAATGATCTGAAATTATAATTTAGTGGGTGTGATTCGAATTCACAACATCGGGTGTGTTAATTTATATATATCAAGCTATTTCATATAAAATAATTAATGAATACATGGTTGATAGTAGTTATTGATGTGTAACAGATAAAGTGAGGACTAATTCCCAAGAGTTGATAGTTGTTTATATAGATCACAGCAAATCTATTTTGAGTATTGTGGAACCATGTTATATTTGATTGATTCTAGTTATAAGGAATCATTCAAAAAATTGGAAAAACTGCAATGCGAATAATTTTAAGATGTAGTAGATATCACCTATCAATATTAACAGTATGTTATATATACTAAATTGGTTATCAATTGAGCAACAAATATATTTCAAAAGTATGGTCTTTGAATATAAAATTAGGGATATTCATGACACCAAGAATAAGGAAAATTTTTATATGAAAAAAATCCAATAAAAAATCATGAATTCCTTATTTTTTAAAATGTTTGATATGTATAACCAACTGTCAGTCAATCGTCTAGCTTAAGTA